>CM059215.1:19500000-20127500 GCA_030347435.1 Clarias fuscus
CAGGACACACACACATTCACATTTTGGGAATGCCACTTTAGATAAATCTGCCTGTCTTTGGACTGTGGAAGGAAACCGGAGAACCGTGAAGAAACCCACCAAGCATGGGGACTCAAACCATTGACCCTGGAGGTCTGAGGACACTGTGCTAAATACTATGCCTCTATACCTGCTATTATGTTTTTATATTATTTTTAATGACTCACAATTTTTGAAAAATACAACGAGAGCATAAGTTTAATACATATACACACTATATTGTTGAAAGTATTCGCTCACCTGCCTTCACCTTTGGCATGGATTAGAGCGGAGACTGCGAGCCAGGCCTTATTGTCCAACATCAGTATCTGACCTCGCAAATGCGCTTTTGGAAGAATGGTCAAAAATCCCCATAAACACACTCCTAAACCTTGTGGAAAGCCTTCCCAGAAGAGTTGAAGCTGTTATGGCTGCAAAGGGGGTGGAGCCAAGATTATATTAAACCCTATAGGTTAAAAATTGGACACTCAAGTTCATATGCATATGAAGGCAGTAGAGCGAGTACTTTTGGCAATATAGTGTATAGATTATTAACGCTCACTTGGTATATCTTTGATAGTAAATTGACACTGCAGCTCCAGATAGTAAAGTGGCCTTGGGTTCAATTCTCAGCCAGATTCGATTCCCATCTATGCGTGCATGGAGTTTCTACATGTTCTCCCCGTGCTTGGTGTGTTTCCTCCGGTTTTATTGGTTTCCTAGGGTTAGGATTAGTCCAAAGACATGCAGATTAGGCTAATTGGCGTTCCCAAATTGCCCATAGTGTGTGTACTGTATGTGTGTGTACTGTGTGTGTGTGTGTACCCAGCGATAGATTCCAACAAACACTAACATAAACGGTAACTCATGATTTTATGTGTTTAAATGTTTTAATTTAATTTAAGCAATGTTTTCATTAAAAATTTTGTTTACTGTATGTACTTTTCATATTTTTTAATAATAATAATAATACATTCTTCAGTAATTAATGATGAGCATTAGTGTTTTAGGAGTTAATTAGTAGTTAATGATAATGCTTACTGAGCATTAGTGATTTGTTATTTTAAAAATATTTACAACATTTACAAATACATAAATACGTTTGAGCTTATGTTAATGGAGAATATATAAAAGGATTTACAGCGAAATGAGATACTTCCTTTTTTTCAGTTTTAAGAAAAACAAGTTTTTTTTTTATGGAGCAAGAAGATTTGTAAACTGATAGAGAATATTTTGTGCATGTTCCCTTTTAGAGTCACAAGGGTGTTAAAAATAAGCTTTGCATAATTTTAAACCGAAAATGTTACCGTAAGTGTATCATGCCTTCCAAATGCACCAAACAGGTTTAGTGCATAAGAGCTTGACATGATCCAAGCTGGTTACTTCAGTTGTCATAGAAAAACATGCATTTTTTTGCTAAAAAAAAAAAAAAAAAAAGTTCTTTTTAGGGCTAGCAGGGAAATCCTGGATTCAAAATCATGCCATCTCCCTTACTATATCACCAAATCCTCATTTACGTATTCTAAAAATATAATTTATACTGATTTTTCTGAGCTTATTGAAGCAAATAAATCTGACAATATGCAGAACTCATATCACCCAAATGGGCCTTTGTGTCTGATTTAATGTAACTAGTCACTATTACCTCTGAATTGTTATACAGTATCGTAAAGACGTGGTTATACATGTTATTCAACTGACCCAATAAACGTGATAGTTTACTGTGTATACACAGAGTACGCAGGAGATACAGCTACACAACTACAAGCTGGCAAAATAATCAATACACACACACACACACACACAGAGAGAAACGACTGTGTGACTCATCATAGCTTACTCCAACAAAAATGTATGTACACTATGACAACTGAACCTTGCACCACAAGTGGAACCTAAATATTAAGTAAAAGGGAAGTTCTGAGGAGTTATGTGCCAGATTGTGAACAGCAAGTTTAGAAATGCGTCAAACTGTGGGCGCGTCTTAAATCGACCAATGGACTGAATTTTATTTTTGGCAGGATTTAGATATCTGCCTGAAGTTTAGCCTGCACCATAAATGAAAGCAAAAGTGTTGTTATGAACATGTCACAGGCAACCAGAGATGAAACAGAAGACTAGCAGTTAGCCCTGTAGCGTGGATGGTAAACCCGAACGCGGAAGTAGCGCGAGTAGGCAGGATAACCAAGCAGTTATTTTTAGAACTCTCTCGCAGAGCAAGGGTTTACACAACGCAACCCGCATTCTAATAACACACACTCAATCAGGAAATAAACCCAAGAAGGTGTACACACGAATAGGTAGACTTAGCGTCGATAGTAGTATGGGCGAACTCAATAACTGAGCGATGTGCGGAGCCATCTTGTTTCCTTTTATGCTTCCTGAATCGCGACCGCATTACTTCTGGGTCCTCGTGCCGGTCGCGTTAGGAGTGTGCATGACAGTACCCCCCCGTCCAGGACCGGCACCTGACGGCAGGTGACGGGGTTGATTCGGAGGGTGATGCAGTATGGTCCGATGAATCGAGGTGATAACTCTTTGGATGGTAAGGTTTGCTTGGTTCCATAGCCGTTGACACTGACTGACCAACTGTTGGGCCGACGGTGCTTCAACCTCCGGTTCTTGGTGGTCGAACATCGGAGACTGGAAACTGTAGCATGCCTTAAATGGGCTTAAAGATACATAGAGGTTGTGTGACAGTTCAGCCCAGATGAGGTAGCGAGCCCAGGAGCACTGACGATCGGCGACAAAGCACCTCAGGTAGCCCTCCAGTTGTTGGTTGGTCCGTTCCGTCTGACCATTAGTCTGTGGATGGTAGCCGGAGGACAGACTACAGGTGGAATTGATCAGACGGCAGAAGGCCTTCCAGAACTGTGAGGTGGACTAAGGCCCCCTGTCCGAGACAATGTCCTTTGGGAACCCATGCAGGCGGACTACATGTTTTAATATCAGCTCGGCTTTTTTCTCAGCTGATGGGAGCCCGGGGAGGGCCACCAGGTGCACAGCTCTGGAGAACCGGTCGACGATGGTGAGGATGGTGTTCTTTACTTCGGAGACCGACAGGCCCTTGATGAAGTCGACGGCAATGTGCGTCCAGGGCCGACAGGGAACAGGAAGTGGTTGAAGCTCACCTGGAGATGGTTGGTTTGTATCCTTGGCCCTGGCGTACACTGGGCATGCCTGGACGAACTCGTGAACATCCTTGGTCATAGTGGGCCACCAAACGGCGCGCTGGATGACCTGGAGGGTGCAACGCGTTCCCCTCTAATCAGCGAGGGGGGAGGAGTGTCCCAATTGGATGACCTCTGTCCTGACGGTGATGGGTACATAGAGTCGACCAGGTGGCACACCTGCCGGTTCGGTCTCCGCAGCCCTTGCCTGTTGCACCCTCGTCTCCAGATCCCAATGGAGTGGTGCTATGATTTTGGTGGGAGGTAGGACAGGCGCGGGCTCTGCCTGAGGGATGTCTTCCTCATGCTGTCGGAATTGGGTGTTGGCCTTGGTGTTCTTGGACCCTGGGAGGTATGACAAGTGGAAGTTATAGCTTTCAAAAAATAATGCCCACCACGCCTGTCTAGGGTTAAGCTGTTTCATTTTGCGGATGGTGATTAGATTCTGGTGGTCGGTCCAGACGATGAACAGCTCTCTGGCGCCCTGGAGCCAGTGTCGCCATTCCTCCAAGGCCCACTTTATGGCCAACAGCTCGCGGTCCCCTACCCCGTAGCGCTGCTGAGTGGGGTCAAATTTCTTAGAGAAGAAACTGCAAGGGTGCAGCTTCTGGTCTGGACCTCGTTGGGAGAGAACGGCCCCGGCACCCACATCCGAAGCGTCCACCTCCACAACGAATGGCTTGTCTGCATCGGAGTGGAGAAGGATAGGAGCAGAGGTGAAACGGCGACAAAGCTCGTGGAAAGCGGAGATGGCAGTAGGGTTGAGGTTGAAGGGGTGAGAGGAATGACAAGTCAGAGCGGTTAAAGGAGCTGCAACAGTGCTGTGGTCCCAGGTAAAACCCGAGAAACCATCAAAGTTGTTTGAGGGTCTTGGTTAAGGGCCAATGACGCACAAGTTCCAGTTTCTGCGGGTCCTGGGACGAGATGACAAAACCCAGGAACGTGGTGCAGCGCTCATGGAAAGCGTGCTTCTCCAACTTACAGTACAGCTGATGGGCGAGCAATCTCTTAAGAACCGCTCTGACGTGTTGGATGTGTTCGTCAACGGTCCGGGAATAAATGAGGATGTTGTCAATGTAGACGAACACCCAGCAGCCTAGCATGTCTCTGAGAACATCATGAATGAACTGTTGGAATGCGGCAGGTGCGTTACATAGTCCAAAAAGGATGACCGGGCTTTCATAGTGTTCTGTGGGGGTGATGAAGGCCATCTTCCACTCATCGCCCTCTCTAATGCGCACCAAGTTGTAGGCGCTCCAGAGGTCCAACTTAGTAAAAATAGTGGCACCAGGGCCTCCGAGTGGCGCAGTGGTAAAGTGCTCGCCCTTTCACCCAGAGATCGCCAGTTCGAATCCCGGGTGATGCTGTAACCTCTCGCAGCCGGAGGTCTAGAGAGAGCTGATTGGCCGAGCTCTCTCAGAGGGGCGGGATGAGAGGTAATTAGTGCTCCCACATTAAGCACGGCTCTACAGCCAACCAGGGGCGTCTGTGAGCTCGCGCAACAGAAGGAGCGGATAGCGCTGTCCTCCGAGTGTGTTACGACGCTCCCAACGGTGCGTGAGCAAGCAGTTCGAAAAGATGCGGCTGGCTGGCATCACGTGGTTCGGAGGAAACACGTGATAGTCTTTGGTCCTCCCGGCTGAGTGGTAGTAGTAGTCTTAATGTGGGAGCCCCCTAGTGACTGGGAGGAATTGGACACAACTAAATTAGGGAGAAAATCGGGGGTAAAAACAAAACAAAAAAAATGGTGGCACCAGAGAGGGAGTCTAGGACAGAGTTGGTAAGCGGCAATGGGTGTCGGTTCTTGATGGTGATGTCGTTGAGCCACCGATAATGAACACATGGACGTTACCGCCTTTTTCTTTACAAAGAAGACCCCCGCGGCGGGAGGTGAGGAGGAGGGCCGGATGGTACCTTGGCGAAGGGCGCTGGAAACATCCACCATCGCCTGCATCTCGGTGGAAGACAGTGAGTAGAGATGGCTGCGGGGCGGAACGGAACCCGGCTGAAGTCGTAGGGGCGATGAGGAGGTAGGTGGGTGGCACGTCATTTACAAAACACTTCAGCCAGGTCCCAGTAAGGCGTCAGGATGCTGTTGGTGTCGACCTCGGGGGCCTTGGGCTCCCTAGAACACGTCCCAGCCTGGGCCTGTAGGCAGAGTTCGGTGCATGTCAGCCCCCACTGTAGAATCTGGTTCTGTGTCCAAGATATGAGTGGGTCATGCTTCAATAACCAAGGGTGCCCGAGGATGATGGGAGATGAGATCGAGGTGATGTAGAATTGAATCTGTTCTTTGTGTTGGATGATGATGAGGATGATTGGCTGGGTCTGGGAAGTGATAGGGCTGGATTTTTACCCCCAGTTTTTTGGCGTAAGAAGAGTCAATAAAGTTACCCATGGCACCGGAATTGATGAACGCGGTACTTTTGACCCGTTTTTGGCCAAACTCAAGGCATGCACGTACCGTGAGACAGGAAACGTTAGTCAGGGTGGCGGAGAGGTGGATGGAACCCGGTGAGCCGCTCCTACTGCTCACCGGGCCTGCGCATTTCCCCGATGCAGAGGGCAGATTGCTCTGTGGTGTGCTGCCAATCCACAATATGCGCAGAGCCCCTCTCTGAAGCGGCGTTCCCGTTCTGCAGCGGTTAAGAAGGCACATCCTAATTGCATGGGTTCCCCGGCTACGGTGTCAACCACGGCAGGAGGTGGAGAACCGACGAGTCCGGTTGGTGCAGTTGAGAAGGAGGAGCGTGCATCAGGAACGGGCGTGTGGGAGAAAAAGGAGGAAGGTCGTGGCGTGAAATGGGGCAGTGACGGCATGGTTGGCGGCAGGGTACGAGGAGCTGGCTTAGGATGGGTGAGCAGGCGTTGGTCAATTCGGAGGGCGAGTTGGATTAATCCCTCCAGAGTCGCGGGGAGCTCTCGTCCTGCTAGCTCGTCCTTGATGCGGGACGCCAGTCCCTCGTAGTAGGCCGTCCGGAGGGCGGAGTCTCCCAAGTCGATCTGTACGGCGAGAGTCCAGAAATTGGCCGTGTAGCGGCTCACAGAGGACCCTCCCTGCCGCAGATGATACAATTTGGAGTCGGTCTACACCTCAGCAGCAGGATGTTCAAAGGTGAATCTGAGCTGATGGGTGAATTCATTGTAGGAGTGAGCTACATCAGAATCTGAACAAAGCACCGCCGTGGCCCACTCAGCTGCCTGCCCGGATAGCAACGAGACGAGGGGAGCAATGCGCAACCAGTCCATGAAGTATCTGGTGGAATTAAACTCAAACACGAGATCCAGTGCGGTTAGGAAAACACTTATCCGGTAACGCTAGGTAAACATCAAAAGGAGGGGGGGAGGCGGCGCAGCAGACACTGCGACGGGCGGTGGAGCAGCCGGCCGAGCGGCCACCTCGCGGAGAGCCGCGACCTCCTCCCCTACTGCGCTAGTCTGAAAGATTTTAAGTTGGTCGAACTTTAAGGTGACAGTTACAGTTACTTAAGTACTTACAGTTACTTAAAATATAAAATTTGTTCAGCTAAATTGAAAAGTGTAATTTCTACAAACTCTACTACAGAACTACAAAGTTCTAAATACTCATCATTACTAATTGTAATTATTTAAGTTAACAGTACTCAATATGTTTAATTACCTTGAGCATAAGGGTTTACAGTATGAAATAATAATATCACTGATTACATTAAAGCTGTTACTTTTTTATGAGCTGAAAGATTTAAAAGGGGAACGGGGAAACGAGGCAGCTCTACAGCACTGCAATATTGGGGACCAGACTCAATACACAATATCTTTATGGCATATGATTATTGTAGGTATATACACACGTGGACAAAATTGTTGGTACCCTTCGGTCAATGAAAGAAAAACTCACAATGGTCACATAAATAACTAATCTGACAAAAGTAATAATTAAAAAAAATTCTATGAATGTTAACCAATGAAAGTCAGACATTGCTTTTCAACCATGCTTCAACAGAATTATTTTAAAAAATAAACTCATGGAACAGGCCTGGACAAAAATGATGGTACCCCTAGAAAATACTGGAAATAATGTGACCAAAGAGACATGTTAATTCAAGGTGTGTCCACTAATTAGCATCACAGGTGTTTACAATCTTGTAATCAGTCAGTGGGCCTATATATAAGGCTCCAGGTAGTCACTGTGTTGTTTGGTGACATGTTATGTACCACACTCAACATGGACCAGAGGAAGCGAAGGAAAGAATTGTCTCAGTAGGTTTGAAAGACAAGCATGTTAAAGGTAAAGGCTATAAGACCATTTTCAAGCAGCTAGATGTTCCTGTGACTACAGTTGCACATATTATTCAGAAATTTAAGATCCATGGGACTGTAGCCAACCTCCCTGGACGTGGCCACAGGAGGAACATTGATGACAAATCAAAGAGACTGATAATCAGAATGGTAACAAAAGAGCCCAGAAAGACTTCTAAAGAGATCCAAGGTGAACTTCATGCTCAAGGAACATCAGTGTCAGACCGCACCATCCGTCGTTGTTTGAGTCAAAGTGGACTACATGGGAGACGACCAAGGTTGAAAACAAATCATAAAAAAGCCAGACTGGAATATTCCAAAGTACATGTTGGCAAGCCACAAAGCATCTGGGAGAATGTCCTATGGACAGATGAGACAAAAATTGAACTTTTTGCCAAGGCACATCAGCTCTATGTTCACAGACGGAAAAATGAAGCATATCAAGAAAAGAACACTGTCCCTACTGTGAAACATGGAGGAGGCTCTGTTATGTTCTGGGGCTGCTTTGCTGCATCTGGCACAGGGTGTCTTGAATCTGTGCAGGGTACAATGAAATCTCAAGACTATCAAGGGATTCTAGAGAGAAATGTGCTGGCCAGTGTCAGAAAGCTGGGTCTCAGTCGCAGGTCATGGGTCTTGCAACAGGACAAACACAAACACACAGCTAAAAACACCTAAGAATGGCTAAGAGGAAAACATTGGACTATTCTAAAGTGGCCTTCTATGAGCCCTGACCTCAATCCTATTGAGCATCTTTGGAAGGAGCTGAAACATGCTGTCTGGAAAAGGCACCCTTCAAACCGGAAACAACTGGAGCAGCTTGCTCATGAGGAGTGGGCCAAAATACCTGCAGAGAGGTGCAGAAGTCTCATTGACAGTTACAGGAATGGTTTGATTGCAGTGATTGCCTCTAAGTTAGGGGTACCATCATTTTTGTCCAGGCCTGTTCCATGAGTTAATTTTTTTAAATAATTCCGTTGAAGCATGGTTGAAAAGCAATGTCTGACTTTCATTGGTTAACATTCATAGAATTCCTATTTATTATTACTTTTGTCAGATTAAAGTTATTTCTGTGACCATTGTGAGTTTTTCTTTCATTGACCGAAGGGTACCAACAATTTGGTCCACGTGTGTACACCTTGTAAAAATGGCTAACAGTAGCATGAAACCTATTTAAGCAGGAATGTATTTATTAAATGTGTTTTTTTTATTTTTTTTTATTAAATCACATTAAGTACTGTGTATGCGCACACACATTTTTCTGACCTGTGATGGCTATGTGGTGGTGATAAACACAAAATCATCTACAAAAGTCTGGTTGTGTTAAATAACATCCGACCATAAAGAGAAATATTATAAACAGCTCTTGATGTCATACTGATGTGTGTGTGTGTGTGTGTGTGTGTGTGTGTGTGTGTGTGTGTGTGTGTGTGTGTGTGTGTGTGTGTGTGTGTGTGTGAAATGAACATCCTGGGCATGCTGTGAACACTGTGTTTTCAATGTCTGTGTGTGTGTGTGTGTGTGTGTGTGTGTGTGTGTGTGTGTGTGTGTGTGTGTGTGTGGATATGAGTGTGTGTGTGTGGATATGAGTGTGTGTGGATGTGTGATGTTGTCTTTCACACATCCTTTTATTTTCTGTGCTCTAATGGTGACTCATAGCTGCTGGGATTGCAGGCCGACTCGCTCTCCATGGAGACCAACAGCTCCATCTCAGCTGCTCTCACACACTAAAAAACAGTCCTTAACTAAAACACACACACACACACACACACACACACACACACACACACACACACACACACACGCACACACGCACACATATACACTACATATGAACACAAAAAACAATCAGTACAAATCATAAACACACACACACATACACACACTCAGTTTTCAACTTACTGAAGGCCAAATTTGGGAGGGGAAGGCAATAGGTTTGTATTTTACAAAGCGTTGATGATGGAGACTCCTATTAATGTTCATGTGCAGCATCCGCCATAGAACAGATGCGGTCGCTATGGAAATGATACCGTTTTATCAGAAGCGTATTGATACAGTATAAATCTGTGGTCTGCAGGTGTGTTAGACGACATGAATCAACACCCTCTGACCAATCAGAATCCAGACCTCAAGTGGAATCATATAAAACCTTATCATTAACTCACAAGTTTTAACCCAATGACTTGTGGTTTATTGCTTTCTAAAATGTGTACACCTCCGATTTAGGATATAGTCTTATTGGACATTTATAACACATGCAGAAATGAAGAACTCTCTTGTTACTGAACATCCTTTCGCCATTGTTACGTTGTGTAAAAATGTGAGTCTGGGCCACAGACGTGACGCTGACGTGTCTAGGTGCGGCCCGGCCATACCCTCGCCTAGCGGTGTGTTTGTCTCGGAACGCTTCTCACACTTCCATCTGCCTCGGATAGAGAGCATCGCTGATGTCCTGCAGTCACGCCTGCCTGGCATCCGGTCCTGGACTGTCCATGAACTCCATCCGTCATCCATCAGTCACAGAAGGAGGAGGAGGAAGAGGAAGAGAACAAACGCGCTCTTGTTTGCATCCCGAACAAACAAGTTCGGGTTCAGGATTATTTTTGTCTGTTGGTGAGTGGCCATTGACTGAACGAAGCTGTGACGTGAAAGAGCGAGATATCAGCCTTGCAGCTGTCCTTGTCTGATTCATGCTGTCTGTCAGTAACATTTACTGCTTTGAGAATGGTGTGCAATGTGTGTGCAATGTTGTACTAATCCCTGTTTAAATAATGCTTCCCAATAAAGGCATACTTCATTCATTATGTTTCTATATTAAAAAAAAAAATTCTAAACAGGAAAACCCAAGCTCTGTCTGATTCCGGCTGATTGGTCAGAAGACGTTGATTAGTTCTCCAGGACAGCAGCCCTGACAATCATGCGCTCCTTCTTCTTCTCTCTCTTGCAGTTATTATTTCTATAGGTCACAGCGGACACGTTGTAAAAAATGTGTGCAATCGTTAAAGTTTTCTATATGGATACATTTATGTAACATGTATGGAAGGAGTCTCCAGTGTCAGAGGTGAGAGTGTCTTTATGTTCTTCTGGCGTCATCAGGACAGACCAGTTTATTCCCCTTTGCTGTTTCTAAGCAACATCACCACCTGCAACAATTTGATTCCTTTTTTACTCTTATGATGCGCTCTTTAAAGATAGAACACTTCACATGCACTATTAAAGAAAAATAATCAATTTCATATCAGTACCAGTGACTCCGCTTCATCAAGCGGTCCTGTCACTGATTATTTCTCTGAAACAGCATAACGCTGAGTGCTTTATCGCTTACACACTGTATAATTAAAGACTAAAGGCAGTTGTTGAACTCGATCATACATGTATACATGTTTATATGAGACGGACCGCGTAGATCAGCGCTCCTGTCCGTGTATTCGAGTCTGTACAGTGTGGCATTCATGTTTTTATGTGTGTGTGAGTGTGAAGAGGAACTGCACACAGTGACCTGTGGACATGGCTGATGTGCAACCATGGCAACCTGTATGGAACAGAAAGCAAACAACCATTTCAGGGAAGTGTGTGTTTATGTGTGTGTGTGTGTGTGTGTGTGTGTGTGTGTGTGTGTGTGTGTGTGTGTGTGTGTGTGTGTGTGTCTTTTTTTTTTTCCCTCGGATGCTCCCAGGTCTGTGAGAGAGGACAGGTCTCAAACTCCCCAGCTGGAAACTACAACAAACATCACAACATAAAGACAGCAAGTAGTTAGATTGTGCGTGTGTGTGTGTGTGTGTGTGTGTGTGTGTGTGTGTGTGTTTGCTTAGGTTTAAACTGTCATCACATTACTAAAGTCGATTGATAATCCGGAGGCGGAGCAACATTCAAGCATAGATTGTGATATCATAACTTCATGCCTTTTGACCAATCACATTCTATATGCAAATGAGTACAGGACGAATATAGGATATAGAAGTTACATACTAAGCTAACTATTATTTTAACCTAATAATAGATTGTATAATCATCCGAGAAATAGGTGATGAGACGTCTGTGGGGTGGTGGGGAGTCTGGGGTCAAAGTCCTCTTTATTAAAAATTGTGATGCAACAAACAAATAAACAAACAAGACTTGTGACAGAAATGCTAATTATAAGCTAGGACCTCAAATACATGCACATGGTTGTGAACATGAATGTGAATCGCCATGGCTGATGGGAACAGAGCATGTTGATAAATTCTGGCCTAGATGTCTTTTTTTTTTTGGATTTATCCCTGAATTCTCCCTAATGTAGTCATGTCCAATTCCTCCCCGTCACTAGGGGGCTCCCGCATTAAGGCTAACGTGGGAGCGCTAAGTACCTCTCATCCCTCCCATCTGAGAGGGCTCAGCCAATCAGCACTCTCTAGATCTCCTCTCATCCCTCCCCTCTGAGAGGGCTCGGCCAATCAGCTCTCTCTAGACCTCCGTCTGCGAGAGGTTACAGCATCACTAGGGAATTGAACTAGCGATCTCCGGATAAAAGGGCCAGCACTTTACCACTGCGCCACTCGGAGGCCCCCTGGCCTAGATTTCTAATATGAAATTTGTTACACACTCATTGTCTATACCGCGAGGTACACCCTCGACGGGGTGCCAATCCTGCAAAAAGACACCCTCACACACTATGCGCAATTTGGAAACGCCAATAAGCTTACTCTAAATATCTTTGAGTATTTGGAGGAAACATACTGTATCAAGCACGGGGGAGAGCACACAAACTCCATGAACACAGACCCACTATGCTATAGTGCTGCCTGAAATGACACCAGCAGCGTGATATATACAGTATAGGGGAGAGGGAGGATGCAACCACAGACGGAGGTTTCTTAAAGTGGAGTGAAAACATAATTAAGGAAACAAGCACAAGATACTAACAGGAACATGAAAACTAGAGCTGTGGCTAAGAACTTAAGCTAAGGCTAATGCTAATACAAACTATGACAAAGACAAAAGGCTAACATTAACAATGAAAACATCGAGGAGAACAACAAACAAATGCAAGACCAATAACCAACTGAAACACAAGCCAAACACTATATAAACAAGCTAATCAAACTTAACAAGGTACATGTAAACACAATGTGACAACCTGGCTGTGTTAAAGTACATAATGGGAACTTAAGTCTGAGACCAATTTCAAGTCCTCCTGAAACACAAAAGCGAAAAACACAAAAACCGGTGGACAAATATGAGAGGATCATGACAAACACACGCGTGATATGTGCATGAGAAAACTCTTCTTGTGTTTAATGTGCCACACCGACAGTTAATCTTTCTCTCCATCCTTTTTTTAGTCGGTTTCAAATTTAGTAAGTGACTAGAACACATGACAAGAACTGTAGGGAAATGAGAACAAACACTGTTTTTCTAATATTTAGTCTGTATAGACCTCACAGTGACATAGTGGTTGCCTTTGGTCTGTGTGTGAGGAGTTTGCATGTGTTCTAAGTGCTTGGTCGGTTTCTTCCAGGGACCTCCACTTTCCTCCTACTAATTAAAGTTTCTAAAATTCCATGTGGTGTGTGAGTGTGTGCTTGTGCCCTGTAATGGACTGGCACCCCATCCTAGGTGTACCCTGCCTTGTGCCCTGAGTCTTCTGGAAAACAAGTAGTCTGTGCAGGATAAGTGCTATAGTGAATACTGTATAAAAATCTGGGCCCATATTCACAAAGTTTTTTAAGCCTAAAAAAAAGTTGCTCCTAATGATGAAATTTTTAGAATTATGAACTTTTCTAAGAATTTCCTCATAAATTTAGGACTACATCTTAGCAAAGATAAAAAATTATTCACAAAACATCTTAGAATTAAGATTAAGCTACTATGATAAAAATTGTTAAGAGTAGATAGGTGGACTTTTAAGAGGTTTAATAGTTTCTATAGCAGAGGAGAAAATGGCAGAAGGAAGAAATATTCTCCAAACACTAAGAGTAAACACTGTTCTTCTGTCCAATTTGGTTTTCTTATTATTTTACTTCCTTTCATCTCTCTTGGATTGTTGCCTACATACCATCCAAAAGTGCAACTTAAACAGACTGTCCTACAATTACAGTGGAACCTCAGATTGCGAGTAACGTGGTTTACGAGTGTTCCGCAAACCGAGCAAAGATTTTTAATAAATTTTTAATCGGAAACCGAGCAAGTATTAGTTTACGAGCGGCGAGTATCATGTATCACGCATGCGACTCTTATTTTGACACCGAGCGTCACTCTTGCGCTGCGGAATTCTTTCAGCGTCTCTTATGTGTGTGCGTGCACGTAATTTGACACCGACACACACACACACGCGCCAACACCCTGACACACGCACAGACGCTCTCTCGCCTTTTCACCCCCTCCCCGGCTTCACAAACACACAGAAACTCTGCTCTCTCGCGATTCTTTTCAAAGGTAAGGTGCTGGTTCATTTGTTTGTTTGTTTTTTACTTTACCGCAGTGATTCCATTAGTATGCTCACACCAGTGTCAGAGATATTTCTTTTTTTCCAGTTAAAACGGTGTTTCCGCTGTGTGTGTGTGTTTCTTGTGAAACTTAAAAAGTGATTCCGTTAGTATGCGCTCACGCCAATCTCAGAAAGATTTATTTTTTTCCTGTTAAAACGGTGTTTCCGTTGTGTGTGTGTGTGTGTTTGTTGTGAAACTTGAAAATGATGATTGTCTTCTGCAAAAGACGCGCCACCCACCTTCCTCCTCATCGCCCCTACGACCTGGCCATTGAACTTCAGCCAGGTTCTGTTCCCCCCCGCGGCCACCTGTACTCTCTCTCCACCACTGAGACGTGGGCGATGGAGGAGTATGTATCCTCAGCTCTCCGCCAAGGCACCATACGATCCTCCTCCTCGCCCGCCGCCGCGGGATTTTTCTTTGTAAAGAAGAAATTCGGCGAACTACGTCCTTGTGTCGACTATCGGGGGCTCAACAACATCACCATAAAAAACCGACACCCATTGCCTCTTACCAACTCTGCACTGGAGAAGTGCGCTTTTCACGAGCGCTCCACCACGTTCCTGGGTTTTGTCATCTCGTCCCAGGGTGTGGCCATGGACCCACAGAAGCTAGAAGTTGTACGTCATTGGCCCCTACCCAAGACTCTCAGACAAATTCAACGGTTTCTTGGGTTTGCGAACTTCTATCGTCGCTTTATCCGGGACTATAGTACGGTTGCAGCACCATTAACCGCTCTGACTCGCCCATCATCTCATCACTTCCAACTCAACTCTACCGCCATCTCCGCCTTCCACGAGCTCTGCCGTCGATTCACCACCGCCCCGATTCTTCTCCATCCAGATGCAACCAAACCGTTCGTTGTGGAGGTGGACGCTTCGGATGTGGGCGCCGGGGCTGTTCTCTCCCAACGAGGTCCAGACCAGAAGCTACACCCTTGTAGTTTCTTCTCCAAAAAATTTGACCCCACTCAGCAGCGATACGGGGTAGGGGACCGCGAGCTGCTGGCCATAAAGTGGGCATTGGAGGAATGGCGACACGGGCTCCAGGGCGCCAGGGAGCCGTTTATCGTCTGGACCGACCACCAGAATCTCATCACCATCCGAAACCTCAAACAGCTAAACCCAAGGCAGGCGCGGTGGGCTCTGTTCTTTGAACATTATGATTTCCACCTATCATACCGCCCGGGGTCGAAGAACACCAAGGCTGACGCCCTCTCCCGACAGCACGAGGAAGACGCCCCCCGGGCGGACCCCGTGCCTGTTCTTCCCCCCTCCAAGATCATCGCCCCACTACGCTGGGAACTGGAGACGAGGGTTCGCCAAGCACAAGCCGCAGAGAACAAACCGGCAGGTGTGCCGCTTGGACGACTCTATGTCCCCAAGAACACCCGGACTGAAGTCATCCAATGGGGACATTCCACCCCTCTATCAGGGCACCCAGGCACGCAGCGCACCCTACAATTGCAGCGTGCCTTCTGGTGGCCATCTATGGCCAAGGACATTGACGAGTTTGTTCAGGCGTGCCCAGTGTGTGCCAGGGCCAAGGACACCAATCAACCAACACCCGGGGAACTCCAACCGCTTCCTGTTCCCCGTCGGCCCTGGACACACATTGCCATCGACTTCATCACGGGCCTGCCGGTCTCTGAAGGAAAAAATGCCATCTTGACCATTGTGGATCGGTTCTCTAAAGCTGTGCACCTGGTGGCCCTCGCCGGACTCCCGTCAGCTAAAAGGACAGCCGAGCTGATTTTAGAGCACGTAGTCCGTCTGCATGGGTTCCCCAAGGACATCGTCTCGGACAGGGGGCCCCAGTTCACTGCACGGTTCTGGAAGGCCTTCTGCCGTCTGATCAATTCCACCTGCAGTCTCTCATCAGGTTACCATCCTCAGACTAATGGTCAGACGGAACGGACCAACCAACAACTGGAGCGCTACCTGAGATGCTTCGTCGCCAACCGTCAGCGCTCCTGGGCCCGCTACCTCATCTGGGCTGAACTTTTCCATAACCTCCATGTTTCCTCCGCCACCAAGTTAAGTCCCTTTGAGGTATGCCAGGGTTTCCAACCTCTGATGTTCGAACATCAAGAACCGGAGGTTGAGATACCAGCGGCCCAACAGTTGGTCCGCAGGTGTCGACGGTCGTGGGTCCTAGCCAAGGAAGCAATCCAACGTGCTAACACTCGTTACACCACGCAACATCGCCGTCGACACCCTCTGGGACGATTGTACCACGTAGGTGACAAAGTGTGGCTGTCCACAAAGACCCTGCACCTCCATACAGAATCAAAGAAATTATCACCAAGGTTCATCGGTCCCTGCCGCGTCACCCTCTGCATCAACCCTGTCACCTACCGCTCCGGATCCATCCGGTATTCCATACCTCACAAGTCAAACCCTTCGCGACGTCACCCATGATGCTGCTTTCGCGTTTGGGTTTACCAACCACGCTACACGGGCTAACTGCTAAGGCTTTTCAGTTTATCCTTCGGTTGCTCGTGACACTCCCAGCTAGGACTTTAGGATAAGATAGGAGCTCTGTGAAAGAATTTTAAGAAGCGTTGCAAGTATGGGCCCTAGACTATTTGACTGCATGATTTTTCCATACTGACTGAAGTAGCTATGTGTGATAATAGCTATAAGTGGAAAGAAAGGGCGAGGGATCAGGATCACAGGCAAGAAGCAAAATGCTAAGACCAGTCAACATGTGAGACTCAGACGTTTGAGCCATGCTTTTGGATAGCATGACTGCCTGAGGTTAAAATAAATTCCAACGTAGTTTGACTAGCTAGTAGCTATTATATACAGGCCAAAGTGATCAAACTGGTCGAAAAGAAGCAGGATTTGAAATATGTCTACTAATTATATGTCATAAACATGTAATTGTTTTTAAAAAAATCCAGTAATTATGGCTTAATTTAGTCAATGAATATGTCTTTTCCTGAAATGTGTATAAATTTTTTGACTGACACTGTATGAACTACAGTGCCATGAAAAAATATTTATTCAGATTTCTTTTTTTATTTCTTGCATATTTGTTGCACAATTTTACTAAAAGGTAACCTTATTAATACAAAATGCATTTTTTTAATTACTATTTTATTTATTACAGGGAAAAGGTTTTCAAAACCTGTGGGAAAATTCCTTACCCCACACAACCATGAATGAACAATCTGAAGAAATTCAAAAATAGATGAGAATCAAAATAATATACAGTCTGCAAAAAGTTACCAAACAATTTCTAAGGCTTTGGAACTCCAGCGAAGCGTGGTGAGAGCCTTTATACAAAATGGAGAAAACTTGGCCCGTCTACCAAAATTGCTCCAAAAACACAATGGAGAAAAAATTCAGGAGCTCATAAAAGAACCCAGAACAACATGTAAAGGACTGCAGGCCTCACTAAAGGTCAGTGTTTATGATTTAACAGTAATAAAGAGACTGGGTAATAATGGCATCCATTGCAAATCCATTTCAGTTGTTGCCGGCAACCGTGGCACATCCAGTTATGTTTATGGGGGCAATTACTTTTGCACATAGGGTTGGTTTGGACAGCTTTTTCCCCTTAATAAATTAAATCATCATTTTAAAATTGCATTTTTTATTTAATTGGGTTATCTTTGTGCAATATTAAAATTTGACTGATGATCTGAACTATTTCAGTGTGACAGATATGCAAAAAATTAAAAATCAGGAAGGGGGCAAATACTTTTTCATGGCACTGTATATCAACTAGCCTAAACCTACACAGTTGACTACAGCTAATACCATTAACCCATTATATGTTCAAGAATTTTAAAAAATAATTCTGATATTTCTGTACTTCACTATTTAACCACTAGATCTCTGTTTTCACTGTTTTCACTAATGCAATAAATGAAAGCTTTTATTAAACAAATTTTATTATTTAAACACTGCAAACATTTTTCCATTCACCCATAGTTTATTATATTCTGATTAAATCGCCCCTTGTCTCTACCAAATAATTTGGTAAATGTACAAAAGATGGCCTTTATTGTGTTTCTTGCTCTTTATTCATTATTTATTTTTACAGTTCACAGTGCGGGTGGCTTAGTGGTTAGCACTGTCACCTCACCTTGCATCTACAGGGTCCTGGTTCGATTCCCAGCCAGGTTCGATTCCTGCCACTATGTGCATGTTCTCCCAGGAAGAACTCAAGTTTCCTCCCACAATCCAAAGACATACAGATTAGGCTAATTGCCATTCACAAATTGCCTGTAGTTTGTGTAATGGATTGGCACCCTGTCCAGGGTGAACACCGCCATGTGCCCTAAGTCTCCTGGGACAGGCTCCAGGCCCTCTGCGACCATGAATGCAGGATAAAGTGGTGTAGACAATGAGTAAGTGAATGAGTTTACAATTCTTGACAGCAATACACAAATGTTTAAAGATGTTATACACATCTCATCTTATCATCTTTGTTTTCGCATACTGTCACCATGGATACTCATGCAAACATTGGGGGTTGTGTTTTCTACCCCAGCTCACATGATGACAGTTAAATTATGGGTTTCTGACAGAAAGCAAGTGTGCAATTAAAAACAAATAAATAAAGTAATAAAAGTATGCAGTAAAGCATAATGTAGCTGGGTAATTCAGACCAAACACAAGCTCCATGCCCCTTGAAGAACTGATTTTGGTCATCAAAAATGTTGGAAGATTTTTGTAAATTGAAAGTTACTTTTAAAATGGGAAAAATAGAAAACTAGGTACGGGGGAAAAATCTATTCAGTGGCGTATTGAGAATCTTTTGCGTGGCGTATCATGCCTCTTCAAGAATCTTCTCTTTTTTTATTATTATTTTAAAATTATTTATTTATTTATTTTTCCGTTTTTTTTTATAGAATGGAACCTTGGATTGTGAGTAACCCATTTTGCGAGCGTTCCACAAGTAGAGCAAAAATGTTTAATAAATTTTGACTTGATAAACGAGCAAGTCTTGATGTGGCATGCAAGTGAGCCAATCACAACTGAGCCAATGGTTATTCTCTCTCACGTGTTGCAGAATTGTGGGTAATCGTGTTTTGATATACAAGCACACTTCTGGAACAAATTATGCTCGTATTTCAAGGTTCCACGGTTTATGTTTGCTAAATTATTATTTGATAAAAACTAAATTATTGCAGTTTCTCTATAATCCTACAGGTGGATCACTCTGAATTCGTCACACATTGGCAGGCAGCACTGTGTCTTGTATCACAGGAACAAATTATTTGGCAGGATTGTTTTTTGTTGTAACAAAATCTGAAAAAAAAAAACACTGCATTTGGATGTTTCTAAAATTGCAATAAAAATGAAACCATCACCTAGGTATCATGATAATATTGATAATATTAGATGCTCCCTAGTGATTCCTGTCCATACAGAAAGAATCCATTGATAGCCTATTCTTGACAATAGTAGTTAACCACATTTGTAAAGAATGATTTTAGTTACTATATCCTTCCATATAGTACAGTGCACAAAGCAAGGTCCATAAAGACATGGATGAGTGAGTTTGCTTTATAGAACAGCTTTGGGATGAATTAGAGCGAAGACTGCGAGCCAGGCCTTCTCGTCCAACATGAGTGTCCGACCTCACAAATGCGCTTCTGGAAGAATGGTCAAAAATTCCCATAAACACACTCCTAAACCTTGTGGAAAGTCTTCCCAGAAGAGTTGAAGCTGTTATAGCTGCAAAGGGGCAGAGCCAACATTATATTAAACCCTCTAGGTTAAAAATGGGATGTTGTGCAAGATCATATGCATGTGAAAGCATGCAAACAAATATTGTTGGCAATATAGTTTAGTGATCTACTAATACATAAATAGATATCAGAAAGACAATTTTACATTTAAAATGTATATGTTATTGTCAAGGAAAGTATTAAGGATTAATTTAGTTTTTATTAACAACAACAAGAACATTAATAATAATAATAGTTTTTATTTTATTTTATTATTTTTACTACCACTACTATTTTTACTAATAATAATAACAACAGTATTTTAATAGGAATACATTCAGATTTTTAATTACTAACCGCTGATTGGTCAATGTCTACAGTGGGCGTGGTCTATATTATAAAGGCGTGGCTTTCGCTATCGGAGCCTTCTGCGACCTGAAATTTACTGTGATTTTATTCACTGGTTTACGTGCACACATTTTCAACAAACCTTTGCCTTCTTTCAAAACTATAGCTGCATATATTGTATTTCATATTCGAGTTTCCTATTTTGTATTTTTAAGGAATTAACCGTCAATGGTCTGCACTTCCGGTATATATATTCTCAGCCCGCCTTTTGTCTTCTATTATTGGCTGGGTCGGGTTATTTTCCTCGCTCGGATTGGCAACTTGAAATCACTTGGCTCCGGATTGGAATGCAATGAGGTGGGACATCGGTGTTAAGCCAATCAGCAGGACAGTGCAAAGGCAAGAGCCTTCCGAGGGGGCGGCGCAAGCGCGATCTCGCTTTCTCTCTCGCTCTCTCTCGCTTGCGTATGTGTACTGTCTTTCGGTCGGTCTATTTTTAGAAGCCCACAATCGGGGGATCACGTGACACGGGGAGTGACGTCACTAATGTTGTCGTCGGTGGAGGAGCCGCAAACATGGAGGAGGAGAGAGAGAGCGAGATAGAGAGAGTGAGAGAGAGAGACAGAGTTGTGGCCGGGGAAGAGAAATGTTGTACTTTTCTGCTTTAACGGGAAAACGGTAAATGAGGAAGAAAGAGCGGCGGCGAAGTCAGGAAATAAAAGTGTGCACGCGCTCCGGGAACAGTGTGTGTGTCTCCAGGTAACCGCGTTTATAACCAGTCTGATCATTAGATATTATATATTTACACTTCAGTCTAAAGACAAGTCTCCAGCTTCTGTTCTGATATTAGCGAACACATACGATGTCATTATTAATATTATTACTAATATTATTGTTATTATTATGTGCAGATTGATTTCCTGCCTGCTTAATGCTCGTTCCCCCCCCCCCCTAAACTGTAAGCTGCGTAGTTATTTTTGCAAGTTGTATCCCTAAGGCCTCATCCTTCACATGCAACCTGTTATATAGAACGTTCTACTAGGCTTTATTATGTTTGGAATGTGTGTTATGTCTCATCTCACCTTAATCACTGCTCACACTCTCTCACACACACACTCTCTGTATGTGCATGATGTGTCACTGCACTGCAAACATGTACAAATCACATTTAATTGAATGAGATCTCATCCTCAATCGTGTCATGTCCAACCACCTGGATGAGAGAAGATGATGATGATGATGATGCTAATAATTCACTGGATATTTTACCTAAACCTAAAGTGGCACACCACATAAAAAGTCATAGGAAGGTATTAAGGCTTTATTTCTCCGTGTAGACATGTGTCGTGTGTATCTTGTGATATTTTTATTGAGTTGTGTGACATGATATAGTATCAATATCGTGATGCATTAGATATCGTGCGTGACATCTATCGCACACGTCCTTGTGCTCGATGTCCACTAGGGGGCAGAGCCGAGACGCTGCTCTTTGACAGGTTTCCGTTTCCATGGTGACCAGGTTCCAGGTGTGAACCTCGCTGTTTGCTTTCCCAGCCGTCATTATGTAGAAGATCTACACGATGAGCTACAGTAGAGACATGATTAGCTACTATGTAAATCTGTTACATCTATACGAGATGCTAAAATGAAAATCTTTAAAAAAAAAACATTTTAAGTAGAATGTTCAGAGTATGAGATTTGACACAAAGCATTGTAATGAGTGCGATAACTTGTATTCGAAACCGCTCAAACAACTTCCGGATTGTTGTACTAATATTTGTGATGTTACTCATTCTCCCAGCTCTACAGCGCCCTCTGCTGCTGCAGAGCAGCCACACTTGGCACTTCCTTAGAGTCAGCGTTAAAGATTTAAAAGCGGTTATATCTAATATTTTATAATCATGAGCTCTAGCCTAAGAGGCGTCGCTGCGGTTCCCGCTCATGCTGTCGGCAGCCATGGTGGTTTCTTGTCACTTGCTGGCAAGTCCTGACCTCTAACTGAATGTGGCATAAATGTCTGTACAATTTGAAAATAACCTTCACATTAGTATTTGTGTAAACTCCACACGTCTAACGACGTGCTCGGCGAGCGCTGGACGCTGATGGAGGTCTAGGGTTAACGTTCTCATTTATGGCCTGGTGTCATAATCTGATTGCAGATTGAATCAGTTCCACCAGCGCACACGGTCGTACTCGTTTCAGGTTGTTGTTGAACTTGGACCAGAGACTCCGTGCTGATTGGTTGCATCTCGTTTTCCAAGAAAAGGAACCTCGCATAACCTTTTATTCTGGGAAGTTGTGTTGCATTTTTTTTTTTTTTTTTTAATAGAGGGAATGTCAGGTATTAGTTCATGGCCGTCACTCAACGGGGAACACGACACCGAGTGCTTTTGTACGTGTGTGTGAGAGTTTTAAAAACTTGTTCAGCAAGCTTGTCTTACACACACCTTCGTCTCCAAGACGACTTCGAGGATCCATCAGCTCCACCAGAGTTTCTGTCACTCAGTCATCGAAAAAATGTGCCATCATTAAAGGGGCAGTGTGTAACTTGTGAAGGTGTTTCTAGAACTATTATACTACTGCTTCTGCTACTTGTCCTACTACTGCTAGTACTAAAACTGCTACTGTGACCTCTGTTACTACTTCATCTGCTACTCTTACTACTTCTGCTTCTGCTAATACTGCCACGTCTACTACTTTTACTACTACTACTTTTAAGAGTAACTAGTAATGCTACTTTTACTACTGCTACTACCGATATGATTGCTACTTCTACTGTTGCTACAGCTGCTACTTCTACTGCTACTACTACTATTACTTCTAATGCTGTTACTTCTACTACTGCTGCTACTCCTACTACTACTACTCTTGCGTCTTTTCTGCTTCTACTTCTACTACTGCTGATACTATTACTTTTATTGCTGCAGCTACTTCTACTACTACTGTTGCTACTAGTATTACTTTTATTACTACTTCTAATGCTGCTCCTATTTCTACTTCTAATGCTGCTACTGCTATTACCTTTACTACTGTTACTACTCTTTCTATAGCTGCTAATACTAGTAATAACAGTTCTATCTCAGAATGACATTTGGTTTGCCTGCTTGCTTGATTCTATTTACACTTTTTTCCAGCCATAAAATTGGCCCCGTCCCCAGCCGCTCATCACTACTTTTTTTTTTTTTTAAACAAATGTCTGTTAACAAGTTTGTTTCTGCTCCTCAGCTCCTCCTTGTGAAAACACAAAGGATGGAATTGACGAATAGGACGCACTCGCTCACAGACACTTTAAAGCAGCTTCTTGTTTCAGAATATCTTCGACTCTGTTGCCGATGTCGTATTTTTAACTGTTCCGGCGTATCGAAAGCCGGTGTGCTTGGCATTGTTGCTAGCGTTAATGTAGGGATGGTTATCAGGATTTTTTTTTTTTTTACAAAATTAGTGATCTCAAACATGAGAGCTAGTAATCAGATTTGATGTCAAAAATGAATAAATCCTGGAAGCAAGTAAATCACGACAGATTTTTTCCCCCCAATAAATTTATCTACTGTAGGTATTTCTTCATTAATACATTAATATTGTTGTATTTGCAGGTATGGGTATGGTATTTTTTTTTCCTCAGAATGTTTTAGCTTTGTTTAAAATGATGGGATTGCAAAGTAAGATAAAATTTGTTTAATATTGCGTCGTATTAGAACGCACACTAATAGCTAAATATTACAGCCCGCCCCTTTAAACCTTTACTTACACTGTTACTTTGTACTATCCAAACACTGTACTATACTTGCAGCGTTTGGATGCCATCAGGTATAAAGTTTTCCCAGTACGCTGGAGCCATGGTCGGACTGCCTGCTTCATATCGGAAATGCCGGCCTCCCACGAACTCCCTTAATGGCGCAAGCATGTGGAAATTTCTTGAAGCGAGGTCAGAAATTTCATCATGAGTCCCGGTTTGACCTGAACACCCCTCGTATTCAAGTAACGTGGCCTGGAATTCAAACAGAGACATGGCTTTTTGGAGAGCGCTGTACCATAATGATGCTAGAATAAATTTATTTCTATATAAAAACCCCTGTGAAATGCCGGATGTGTTTAATTACGTGAATACCTGAGTGGTTTTGGTGGAAATCGCACGTAGGCTACAGATGTGAGGAGGGGGAAAAAATGATTTCGGCGTTTCTCCTCTTTAAGCAGCGCGGTGAAAGAGACGTGTGGAATGCAGCGGTGCTGAGAACCTGAACCTTTAAGTAAAAACAGATATTACCTTGGCAGCGTGGTATGTGTGACCTCTGACTCCCTAATGCCCCACCCCTTTTAAAAAAAAATTCCAGCTGTCTATGTTTACAGGCTTTTGTTGGAAACACTCTTCTGTTTTCTGCCCTGTGTGTCTGTGTGCGTGTGGTGTGCTGTGGTTGTCGGGGCGGGGTTCAGCGGTGTATTAGGGAGATGAGACAGGGTTGGGTTCAGGTGTGAGCTGTAATTAAATCTGGGAGCGGCATCAAGGGCAATTAATGGGAGGAAAATAAAATGTTAGAGAGGTGAGAACATGAATCATATTATTTAAGTACTCAAGGATCTGTTTGTTAGTTTGGGATGAGTTTATTTAATCTGGACACTTCGTCCTGACGCTTCTAATGAAATAATTAATTGATTGAAAACGTCTCAACGTCTGAAAACGATTCAAACGTCTTTTTCAGATTTTCTAAAACTGGCTAATTCCTTAAACAGTGTACCACAGTCTCTGCATAAAACTACACTTAAATGCGCGAGAGTTTTGCTTCTTCTTCATCTTTTCAGTTTATGTACAGTTTGTGTAATACCATCACCTATTGCACTGGAGTATGGAGCAGAGGTTCTGCCGAGACCAAAGATTATCGCTTTGTTCAAGACATGACATTGAAACAAACAACAACACAAGCTACCAAGTTTTTGAAAGCATATGGAATACTGTAATAAATAAAGCTGCTTGAGACAAATCGGACAATAAATATCGATGCTATGGAATGGAAGCATCGCAGAGGCCGAAAGTTTGACTTGAATCAAATCGTCTATCTGTGATACACAGTTCTAGGTTTGCAGAAATTAATCTTTAGCATTACATACAGGTTTATTTAAATATCGCAAGTAAGTCACATTTCAAAGCTTATTTATTTTAACATTGCATTGCGCTGAATTTCTTTTCTACCTTTCCATCCCTGAAAACAACTTACATGTTTTATTTCATGTAACTAAGCTGAAGTGATGACACTTTTTAAAAATTCCCTTTTTTTTTTTTGCTTTGAAACATTCTTAGCAGAGATGGGGGAGGATTTAAAAAAATATATATATACACACATGGACAAAATTGTTGGTACCCTTCGGTCAATGAAAGAAAAACTCACAATGGTCACATAAATAACTTTAATCTGACAAAAGTAATAATTTTAAATAAATCTATGAATGTTAACCAATAAAAGTCAGACATTGCTTTTCAACCATGCTTCAACAGAATTATTTAAAAAAAATAAACTCATGGAACAGGCCTGGACAAAAATTCAAGGTGTGTCCACTAATTAACATCACAGGTGTCTACAATCTTGTAATCAGTCAGTGGGCCTATATATAGAGCTCCAGCTAGTCACTGTGTTGTTTGGTGACATGGTATGTACCACACTCAACATGGACCAGAGGAAGCGAAGGAAAGAGTTGTCTCAGGAGATTCGAAAGAAAATGATAGACAAGCATGTTAAAGGTAAAGGCTATAAGAGCATTTCCAAGCAGCTAGATGTTCCTGTGACTACAGTTGCACATATTATTCAGAAATTTAAGATCCATGGGACTGTAGCCAACCTCCCTGGACGTGGCCGCAGGAGGAAAATTGATGACAAATCAAAGAGACAGATAATCAGAATGGTAACAAAAGAGCCCAGAAAGACTTCTAAAGAGATCCAAGGTGAACTTCATGCTCAAGGAACATCAGTGTCAGACCGCACCATCCGTCGTTGTTTGAGTCAAAGTGGACTACATGGGAGACGACCAAGGAGGACACCATTGTTGAAAACAAATCATAAAATAGCCAGACTGGAATATGCCAAACTACATGTTGACAAGCCACAAAGCTTCTGGGAGAATGGAACTTTTTGCCAAGGCACATCAGCTCTATGTTCACAGACGGAAAAATGAAGCATATCAAGAAAAGAACACTGTCCCTACTGAGAAACATGGAGGAGGCTCTGTTATGTTCTGGGGCTGCTTTGCTGCATCTGGCACAGGGTGTTTTGAATCTGTGCAGGGTACAATGAAATCTCAAGACTATCAAGGGATTCTAGAGAGAAATGTGCTGGCTAGTGTCAGAAAGCTGGGTCTCAGTCGCAGGTCATGGGTCTTGCAACAGGCCAATGACCCAAAACACACAGCTAAAACCCCCCAAGAATGGCTAAGAGGAAAACATTGGACTATTCTAAAGTGGCCTTCTATGAGCCCTGACCTCAATCCTATTGAGCATCTTTGGAAGGAGCTGAAACATGCTGTCTGGAAAAGGCACCCTTCAAACAACTGGAGCAGCTTGCTCATGAGGAGTGGGCCAAAACAGAGAGGTGCAGAAGTCTCATTGACAGTTACAGGAATTGTTTGATTGCAGTGATTGCCTCAAAAGGTTGTGCAACAATCTATTAAGTTAGGGGTACCATCATTTTTGTCCAGGCCTGTTCCATGAGTTCATTTTTTTTATAATTCCGTTGAAACATGGTTGAAAAGCAATGTCTGACTTTCATTGGTTAACATTCATAGAATTCTTATTTATTATTAACTTTGTCAGATTAAAGTTATTTCTTTGACCATTGTGAGTTTTACTTTCATTGACCGAAAGGTACTAACAATTTTGTCTGCATTTGAGTTGGTAAAATGTTGCAGTTCTGTTCCAATCCTACAGGTGGTGCCACTCTACTACTGTACTATTCACACAGTGGCAAATAGCATAGTGTCGTGTGTGGGAGGAGCAAATTATTGTCTGCATATGTTTAAAATTGTAACAAAAAACTAAGAAAGCATAATATTGAATCAGGCTACAGGACTTACGAACATACGGGTTATGAATTTCCGCACATAGGAATGGACTGCGATTCTGCAAACATGCGCTGATGTGAACAGATCACCGAAGTAGCTCCCGTGTATTGTACAAAAATTAGACACTGCAGTGCGCCAGATACCAATATTTATAATTATATACAGTATTTTTCCGTGTAAGTGACTGTATAAAATGTCTAAAGTCCGGTATATTGTATGTCTGTGTGCGTGTGAGGGGGGGTGCTGGGGAAATGAGTCTGCGTCACCCGTTCCAGTGCTTCAGTCCAGGAGCGCGATGATAGAAAATGCTTGGCCTGTAAAGCTGTCCTGATGGTGAATAATCCTAATTTCGAAAAACCCTCAACAAAACAGAGTTTGCAGTCCAATACAGTGGAAAACAGCTCTGAGACAAAATGGCGTCCGGGACAGCTTTGTTGCATTTGACATGTGTGAGATTCATTTCCTTAGATGCGGTTATGGTTTTGGCCACATGATGGCAGTGTGAGGAAAGAAAGGGGACATACAAGAGCATACAAGACTCACTTAAGAACAAACTGGACTTATGAACGTGCTTCCAACAGAATTTGTTCGTAAGTCAAGGATTACGTGTATTTGTAAAACTGTGATACTTGTAGACTTGCTGTACAATATTGTGATAATATTGTATCGCGTGTTCACTGATGATTCCCATCCATCGTTTTTTTTTCTTTCTTTTTTTTCCTCAGATTTCGTTACAATTCTAAACAAATTTATTAAATAATTCACTCCTGCCTCACAAGATGAGCTGCCTGCCAGTGCATAAATAGTTTAGAGAACACCCGTACTATCTCACACACACTATTGTGCTCATCCGCCGGACAGGCAGACACAGACGAGGAGGGAGTCTATTAACGGATTATAGAGTGGGAATTAAAGGGTCACCACTGGCGACTGTCTGGATACTAGCCGCAAAAAAAAAAGCTTTAGGTGCATTGGCCACCATTATATTAATGCTATATTGAGAGTATGTGGAGTGGTCTGTATGTTATTAAACACCAAGATGTGTTCGAAGTTTGTGCCAGCGCTTGAACAACTGCACCGTGGTTTGAGATTTTTGTCTGAAATATTTTGTTCAAAATATGTGGATGCAGATTTAATGAATTAATACATTAGTAATTAATGGATTTTATTTAGGTTTTCAGGTTCTAAGAAGCAGTAACGCACTTATCAGGAACGTTGCATGTTTGTTTAATTTATGCATTTTCCGTAGGGAGAACCTCAGGCTTCAGCTGTTCATTAAGCTGTAGCGCACAGCGCCTGAGGAGCTTTCAATAATCATGTCTTACTGATCATGTTCAGGCATTAGATAAGACTAGATTACAGCAGGTTTTATTTCCTTTTTTGAATGCTAACTAATGAAACTTTCGCAGTCAAGCATTCTTATTGGAAGACGGTTTATATCTGAGGTACTGGTATTTTGAGCACATGACAGAATGCTCGCTCTAATACCTTATAATTTTTATAGTAACAGCTTGTTCACAGAGATCATTGATGCAGTGAAGTGTTCTGGAAGGAGTCTCTAGTTTCAGCACGGTGAAGTGCAATTTATCACGTTACTATGAAATTGCAAAGCGTGAGCTCTGTCCTAAAGCCTCACGTAACATTAATGAAAGTGTACACATAATCAGGTTGATGTTTATTAACTCATGCTTATGAACGTTTAGAATAGAACATCACATTCAGATCACTTGAGACTTTAACGTACATTTAACCTAAACATTCTTACTGGTTCTTGAGTCTACTGTGACCATCTTTCAGATTAAATAGAATTTTAATGTTTATAAATTTGAGGACTGAAAAAGATATTTTGATTTATTATTTATTTATTTAAATCAATATAAAAAAATAAAAGAAAAAAATCTGACTTTTAAAGCACGGCTTAGCTTAAAGATGTTTTCCCCCACCCAAAAAAAAATCCCTAAAAAATGTCACAGTTCCAATCTAAATGTTTTTATTTTATAAAAAAAAAGAAGATATTTGTGTGATTTGGTGAGCAAAATGAAATCACTATAAACTATTATTTATTTATTTATTTATTTACTATTAAATTATATATAATATCTATATTTAGATGCCTAAGTAAAGGATGATTAATAATAATAATAGTATTCATTGATTGCACATTCCACTAGTGAGATCAGAGTGTGAAGGTTTAATTAGCAGAGTAATAGCATAGTTTTGCTTAAAATATTGCAATGCACACAACATTATGGGTGACATATCAGAGTTCAAAAGAGGACAAATTGTTGGTACGTGTCTCGCACCAACAATTCTGTGACCAAGACAGCAAGTCTTTGTGATGTATCAAGAGCCACGGTATCCAGGGTAATGTCAGCATACCACCAAGAAGGACAAACCACATCCAACAGGAGTAACTGTGGACACACGAGTTAGCTGTCTGAAAGGGATGTCTGGGTGCTAACTCGGATTGTATCCAACAAACATAGCTGCCCAAACCACAGCAGAATTAAATGTGCACCTCAACTCGTCTGTTTCCACCAAAACTGTTCATTGGGAGCTCTACAGGGTCAGCGGAGAAAATCTTGGGCTGTGGACAATGTGAAACATATTGTTCTCTGATGAGTCCACCTTCATTGTCTTTCTCACATCCGGTGAGTTACGTTGTGAAGAACCCCCAAAGAACAGTCTGGGCCCAGACTGTTGCATGCCCAGAGTGAACCCTGGTGGTGGATCAGTGATAGTTTGGGCTGCAATGTCATGGCATTTTTTAGGCCCAATACTTGTGCTAGATGGGCCCCTCACTGCCAAGGACTACCAAACCATTCTGGAGGACCATGTGCACCCAATGGTTCAAACATTGAATCCTGAAGGCAGTGCCTTGTATCAGGATGATAATGCACCAATACACATAGCAAGACTGGTGACAGAGTGGTTTGATGAACATGAAAGTAAAGTTGAAAATCTCCCATGGCCTGCGTAGACAGCCCATCTGCCCTCTTCCACATACACAAGGTGACGCTTCTGATTGGCTAGCATCACTGTGATTGACAAGTGAGTGAGTTATGCCCCACCCACACAGAGTTCACAGCCATCTTTGCCCCCTCATCTGATGCCCTCTGATGGCTGTGACCCAGCTCGGGGTTGAAACTAGTTTTGAACTAGATCCTTTTTTTTGCGCTGAAACATTTTTAACTTAATCCAGGACGGAAGTTAAGAGGTTGAGAAGGAGAACAATTTCTAAAGTGAAAATTGTAAATTTGCACATTTTTTATACAATTTAGATTTTTAATCTGTTTCCTGCCATTTGTATCCCAAAAGAAGTGATAAAGTAATGTTATTTTGTTAAACATATGTGCTAGTTTAGTAGTGCTAATAAAGCAGCGTTAGCTTGAGTACTCTTTGCAGAGATTTAGGACCATTTCGGATTCGCGTAACCTCACCAGGAAGCAGACTGTAGTTATAAGACATACGAGGTCAGGGATGTTCACACGTCCTCCTTGTCGTCTAGACATCGTCCCTGTCACCTGAGCTCTCCGGTTACCATGTGTCGAAAGAAAGAGAGAGAGAAAGAACAAGAGAGAACAAGAGCAGGAAATTCAGGTTAAGGATCTGATGTAATTAGAGTTGTAACTTTTTCCGATTTTCTGTGACCAGAAGGTGTGAAAGACATCGAGCTGAGCAGATTGAGATAACATACACAAAGCTGCAGGGTTTTTTATTCATCATCTCGTGCTTGTTTATAATACAACATATGAAATTAAAAATAACACAAGTCTTCTGTTAGTCAGGCTTGCCAGTTAGCTTGCTAGTAAAGAGGAACTGTGGTAACAGAAATTGCTAGCTTGCTAGTAATAAAGAAACAAATTAAAAGAAATTGCTAGCTTGCTAGCAATGAAGAAACGTACTGAAAGAAATTGCTAGCTTGCTAGTAATGAAGAAGCATAGTGAAAGAAATTGCTAGCTTGCTAGTAATGAAGAAACATAGTAAAAGAAATGGGTAGCTGGCTAGTAATGAAGAAACAGTGCAAGAAATTGCTAGCTTGCTATTAATAAAGAAACATAGTGAAAGAAATTGCTAGCTTGCTAGTAATGAAGAAACATAGTAAAAGAAATGGGTAGCTGGCTAGTAATGAAGAAACAGTGCAAGAAATTGCTAGCTTGCTATTAATAAAGAAACATAGTGAAAGAAATTGCTAGCTTGCTAGTAATGAAGAAACATAGTGAAAGAAATGGCTAGCTTGCTATTAATAAAGAAACATAGTGAAAGAAATTGCTAGCTTGCTAGTAATGAAGAAACGTAGTGAAAGAAATTGCTAGTCTTTCTAGTAATGAAGAAACGTAGTGAAAGAAATTGCTAGCTTGCTAGTAATGAAGAAACAGTGAAAGAAACTGCTAGTTTGCTAGTAATAAAGAAACATAGTTAAAGAAATAGTTAGCTGGCTAGTAAAGAAGAAACAGTGAAAGAAATAGTTTGCTAGTAAAGAAATAGTGTAGGAAAATAAATAGTTTAGCTAGTAAGGAAGAAACATAATAAAAGAAATAGCTAGCTGCCTAGCTAGTAATGAAGAATTGTAGTGAAATAAATGGTTAGCTTGCTACTAATTAAAAGAGTACATTGACTCTGTTTTTCTAGCAGTTTAATAGCTATATATCTAAATTTATTTTTGCTAGCTAGCATTTCTCATTTTAGTTTGGTTTTAATTAACATTTTCCAAGTATGTGATTTTTATTGATGGAAAATTTAATGGCAGTTTTGACTTATTGTTTTGTTTCAGACTGGGCGGCGTTAACATAACACATGGCACATTTTTTTATACGATTTAGTTGTATGTTGTATTTCTAAATGAGGGGATCGGCTGAAACAGAAGAGCGATAAGAAAGTGGGTGGTGTTTATTAATCAGGACGCTGTGCATGTTGTCGGGGTCAGTTTGTGTAACCCGAAGTGAAAACCTTAGCGAAGAAATCAAAAGAAAATCTGTTCGTGCTTAAGATTAAAGCAAGAATCATTCATTTCTTGTACTGTGAACTTGGCAGTAAATGAACATTACATTGAAGAAATCTCTATGTGCATGTGTGTGTGTGTAGAGCTAATTTGAAAGTTATTGTTTTTTTTTTTTTTCTTGTGCAGCAGCAGTGCAATGCAGGACAGTGCTGTGTGTGTGTCTGTGTGCATGTACTGCAGTCTCAAGGGACTAGTGGAGGGCACACTTAAACACTCTTTCCCTCGTGTGTGTGTGTATGTGTGTGTATGTGTGTGTGTGTATGTATGTGTATGTGTGTGTGTGTGTGTGTGTGTGTGTGTGTGTTTGCGTTTTTATGCGCATGTTTATACTGCAGACTTTACTGACCCAGGGGATTAGTGGAGGACATGCACTTTCCCGCGTGTTTGTGCGTGCGCTCACATGCTCCTTCCATACCTGCTGTCTTCCAAAATACAACAGTCCCTCTGAGACACACACACACGGCGGACCAAAAAGAAGTTTATCCTAAGTGCCCTTGAAAGCAGTAGGATTGTAGAAATCCTTTGGGGGTGTGTCTTAGGAAATTTGCATACTCATGTATGTTTATAGTCTGTGTAATGTTTATTCACTTGTGTATGTATAAATGGAAGAAGTTTAATGTTTTACAGAATTAATTATTTAAGCATTATATATATATATATATATATATATATATATATAAAATTCTTGTCATCCAGAACAGTTTTTTTTTAGCGCCCCATGGTTGCTGCTTCTGGACGTCCTGGGTTGCTAAGCAGCAAAGCAGCAGCGGGCACCTGGTTGAGGGACACCATGTCCCAGTTTACTCCCCCGAGCTGTATTGTGCATGCCCCTCACCACACACGCACACACACACACACACACACACACACACACACACACACACACACTTCCCCTGCGGCATCCTGCTGTGCAGCGTGAGGTCAAACAGCAGTAGCTCTTCAAAGCGTCGCTCTATTTTAATCATGGCCTGTACGTCATTAGGACGATGCTGGCGCGGGTTTTCCTGCCCAAGTTGAGCAACGCTTAAACGCGTTTTAAATTACCTATTAACAACCAGACATCCCGTAATTCCCGTGAACGCCTTTTCACCTCCAAGCCTGCTTAAAATAGCTATGTTAATAACTACATAATTAATAGGCATATTGTTATTAGTCATGTTATTAATAGTCAAGTAATTAATAGCCAAGTTATAATATTAATGGTCACGTCATTAATAGTTCTGTTCTTATGACCCAGGTCATTTAAGGTAATGCTTTTAATAATATAGTAAACAGACATGTTAATAAGTCATGTAACATTTATTGTTTTTAACATTATTGTTTTTAATAGTGACAGTATTATTAATGTTTATGTTATTAAGAACAGTATTATGTCAGTAATATTCAAGTTACATTATTAATGTTCACATTATATATGGTATTGTTATACATGTTCATATTACCAATTATTGCAATACTTTACTAATATTCACATTATTAATATACCATTAAATTTTTATTTTGCGTTATCAATAGCAGCATAAAGATATAATTTTTTTTGGGAAAGTTCTGGAACTGTGTGGTTTCTGTTCAGGAAAGTTCCAGAACTATGTATTTCCTGTTCTGGAGAGTTCTTGAATTGTCTGGTTCCGGTTCAGGAGAGTTCTGGAACTGTGTAGTTCTGGTTCAGGAGAGTTCTGGAACTGTGCAGTTCCGGTTCAGGGGAGTTCTGGAACTGTGCAGTTCCGGTTCAGGGGAGTTCTGGAACTGTGGTGTAGTTCCAGTTCAGACAGATTGATGCTGATAATCTGAGCAATTAGGAGCCTGGTTACTATGACAACAGGCCACTGTTTGTAACCATAGTTACCATATACTGTGTAATCATTCTATTTTTCATGATTGCAATATTTCTATGCATTTTTAGAGGTAGCCATGGAGAATCTGGAGCTCGTATCATTCATAAAAAAAAATCATATTCAAACCCCATTTCCTCTTGAGCATGAGTGTACACGCACTATTTACGCTTTACATACAGATATTATACAGAACAAAGACTCGGTGTGAAGCTGTTGCTGATGCGGTCAGCATTTCTCGTGCTGCGCGATTCCTCTGGTGCTGTCCTTCATAATGCTCTTCGGTTGTCCATCTGGATGCAGCTTCACTGAGTCACCGTGTCTACAGATCGACTGCAGACGCAACACGTCCCTCCTGCTGCGTCACTGTCCATCATCACTAACCGATCGGGACGTGAAGCAGACGTGGACACACTCATGCTCATCTCCCACTTTCACATCTGCTGAGTCCTCTCACAGTGTCAATATCCATTCTAGTCCTCAGCTCAGAAAGAACCGTATCACTCGGAGAACTCTGTAACTGCTGCTTCATATCACAAGATATTTATGTTATAGATGTATGTGCACTTTAACATGACAGGAAATCTAATATTTTAAAATTTGTGTTATTTAAGGGGAAAAAAACGAGTCAGTCGAGAGCTTGAAAGAATTGACTCATTTATGAACCTAAGTCAAAAGTTTGACTCTCTGAAACTTGCATGGTAAATCCAATAATTGTTAGTTTTTATACCTACATAATGTAAAGAGGTGTTTTTTTTTGTTGTTTTTTTTAACACACGAGGAAGATTATGATGTCAAAATTTGTGCTTTGAAAAAGCTTGTAACAAGTTGTTAACAGCTGAAAAAGTTGACTTATTGATGAGCTGATCAAATGATTTGACTCACCGAAACCCACCTAGTAAACCTAAACCTAATTATTGTTCCATTTTAAGAAAAGGAGTCATTTTATTTTTTATAAGGAGTGTGTATATTTTTAGGCGCTAGGACGATTTTAACCTTAAACTGCTGTGTTGCGTAAGAATATCAACAAGTCATTTGTAATATTGAAAGAGTCGAGGCAGTGAACCGAGTCAACCTATTAGTTGTTACTTTTTATAACTATATAAACCTGCTATACAGGTTGTGTGTATAGCACATTATAATCTTACTTGTTCCACAACAGTAAGATTATAATGTTTAACTTTGTGCTTTAATTCCTCGCCAGGTTCAATTCCTGTCTCTGTGTGCATGGAGTTTGCATGTTTTCCCCGTGCTTGGTGGGTTTCCTCCGGGTACTCCGATTTCCTCCCACAGTCCAAAGACATGTAGGTTAGGTAAATTGGTGTTCCCAATTTGCCCGTTGTGTGTGAGCGAGGGTGTGAGCAAGCACCCTGTGATGGATTGGCACTCTGTCCAGGGTATAGCCTGCCTTGCGCCTTTGGATAGACTCCAGCCCCCCCACCCTATATATTAGGGGTGCTCCGATTGATCGGTCGCCGATCATAATCGGCTGATAATTGCTTTGGGATGATTGATCGGCAGTCTCTATAATGGCCGATATAGAGAAGCCGATCAGATGACGCAAAACTCGCGGGATATTTTTTTTTTTGCGCGCTGGTAAAATGGATTCAGCAATTCTACGTGTTGTGTGACAAAGACAATTCCACGAGGCGGGAAGCACCCAAAGCATTTTAACTCCACGAACCTCATCAGACATTTGAAGGTTAGTCACGTAAAGGAACACGAGCAGTTTTCAAAGTTGTTTCGCGCTAAGAGCGGGAGAGCTCAGCAACTCGCGCGCTGCCACTCACGCGTCGCAACTCACTCAGCTGTCGGAAATTCCCCCATATCACCTACGCGGTTTCGCTCGGTGGCCGTATGTACAGTTCATTATGATTCACCGCGAGTTTTGGCCCTGTGATTACGTTTCCATCTTTCCGCGTGAAAAATTAAACATGTTTTTAACATGTAACATGTAATTTTTTAAACATGTTTAACTTTTTGGCGGTTCTCTTTCAGCGACTCGCGTCCTACTTCCCTGCTGAAAAAAACAGCATAGACCAGGTAGCTGGGGACCAGCTTGACCAGCATATGTGGTGTTTTGGTGCTGGTATGCTGTTATGCTGGTGACCAGAATACATTTGTCAAGCTATAAGCTGTTCCAAATTACAGGTCTTCTATGGGATTCAGATCTGCACTCATTGCTGGCCATTTCAGAACTCTCCAGCGCTTTGTTTTTTGTTTGTAACCATTTCCGAGTGCTTTTTGAAGTGTGTTTCGGGTCACAGTCCTATTGGAAGACCCATGACCTCTGGTGGAGACACACCTTTCTGACACTGGCCACTACTTTGCACCCCTAAAGTCTTAATCATCAGATTTCATGATACCGTTCACACAGTCAAGGTGTCCAGTGCCAGAAGCAGCAAAGCAACCTCAAAACATCTTTGAACCTCCACCATGTTTGACTGTAGGAACTGTCTTTTCTTTGAAGTCCTCATTTCTTTTTCTGTAAACAGTGCCATGATGTCCTTTACCAAAAAGCTCTACTTTTGTCTCATCCGTCCACAGTACATTCTCCCGGAAGAGCTGTGGTTTTGTCACATAAGTTTTGGCAAACTCCAGTCTTGCTTTTTTTATGCCTTTGTGTCAGCAGTGGTGTCCTCTAGGGTCTCCTACCATAGCATCCCTCTTCATTCAAATGGCGACGGATAGTGCAAGCCGACACTGTCGTACCCTGAGTCTGCATATCAGCAGTTTGGAAGTTATTTGTTCTTTATCCACCATTCGAACAATCCTTCGTTGTAATTTTTCATTAATTTTGCTCTTCTGTCCCCGTCCATGGAGGTTAGCTACAGTACAGCGCACAGTGGACACAGGAACATTAAGATCTCTGGTAATGGACTTGTAGCCTTGAGATTGTCCATGTTCTTCCACCATTTTTTTTTCTCTCAAATCTACGGACAACTCGGACACGAACAAAGGTTGAGTGAACCTTTCTCCATTTTAACTGGTTGCAATATGATTACTATACTGCCCGCATCTGTTGCTTGCCACAGGTGTGACTAAATACAAATTATAGGAGCATCACAGGCTTGAAAAGCAATTATTTCTTAGAATTTTTGTCAAAGTGGCAATAATTTTGTCCAGTACATTTTTGTGTTCTGTGTTTCTTCTCTGTTTAATTTTTTTTTGTGTGTGTTGTTCCAGTGCAGACAAAAACAATAAGCACGTGAATACCAAAACATTTCCAACTGGAAGGATTTTCTGAGAGAAGTGTTGCATTTTCTGACAGAATTGCAAGGGTGCCAATATTTTTAAGCAGGGGGGGGCAATATTTTTAAGCACAAGCAAGGAAATAGCAAAAAAAATTATAAGATTGTGTGTTTTTATGTTTTTGGTTGTTTCTGTGACCAAATAATACTCACTCACTCACTCATTTATAGCGCTTTATCCTGTATTCAGGGTTGCGGGGGGCCTAGAGCCTACCCCAGGAGACTGGGAACATCGTGGACAATCCATTGCATGACAGACACACACACTCTCACACGCACACGCACATGCTTATTTACATAAGACAGGAAATTTGTGAACCCCAATTAGCCTAATCTGCATGTCTTTGGATTGTGGGAGGAAACTGGAGAACATGCACACAGAGACGGGAATCGAACCCGGCCCAGACCCTGGAGGTACAAGGCGACTGTGCTACCCACTAAGCCACCGTGCCACTGACCAAATAATACTACTACTAATAATAATATGTGCATTTTTATTTCTGCAGTTTTGCCATGTCATTCCCATATTCCGGGAGCAGTACAATTTTCAAAATAATGATAACTTCATGGTTCTGCATAATATATCAGAAACCCCAAATGCACAGTGTGATGTCTGATTTCCTTCGTCCACACACACCGACAGAACCTCCATATTAGCGGCCGTTTTTAAAAAATTATAATTTTTTTAAATAGGTCCAGTGCTGTGGCACCGCACGGATCCGTGCGGTGATGCCTCTTGTGTGTGTGTGTGTGTGTTTTTTTTTTCCCTAAGTAAGCCTATTCATTGTGTTAGACCCTCGGTACACACCTTTCCTATTCATTTTACGGCAGATGCCATCCGCTGCATTAACTACCTCTTAGTATACCTTGCTCATTCTACTGCTCCTGTACCTGTTTATTTTGCTAACGCAAGAGAGAACTGTTCACTACTAATTAATCAATCAATCGCGGATGGCAGATGGAAAGATATTTTAAAAGTATCAGCAAATATACTTGGGCGGCCCGCCCACATACTCTCTGTGTGGGAAACACTGAGTCATTTGAGAGCTGACGGAGTCGACTCTTGTTAATGAGCTGATTCAAATTGTTTGACTCATTAAAACTGTCAACTCAAAAATCTTTGCTTCTTAAAGCTATGAAAACTCATAAGGAGTGACAACGATATGGTTATGACATAACCCGTTACATGTTTTTAATAAAAGTTCAATGTAGTTAACTATCCTGTTACATTCTTATTTCTTTTCACGTCTGTCCTTTCATAGCGGTGTGAAGTTTTAGGTTTCATACTTCAGTGCAAACCCTCTCAGCGTTGTCCCGTTGCTAACGCTAACATGCTGGGCTTTGGGAATCTCTGTGAAGCCTAATGATATCATCAGAGCCTTATGTAATCATCTCCTGCATAGTGATACTACTCAGATCGAGACTTACACTGAAGTCACTAAACCACACAAGTGCAGTCGCTGTTCAGCTAGAGACTATATTTCGACATTTTCGCATCACGAGCGTATTTTCAAGCAGTGAGGTTCTGAATCTGTGATGTTTAATGATATACACGTGATCCTAAGACGTCATTTTAATAACTTGCACAAAACTTGCTTAAAAGCTTGAGCTTTTTTTTTTTTTACATTCCGATACCTTTGCGTGTGTGCTGATTTCCTACACGTCCAATATTGTTAAGGACTTTATATTCATGCTAAAATACAATGGCATGTAAAGGAAAAAACTGTATGTAAAAAAAAAATCGGTTTGTAAAAAAAAAATTTACAATTCATATCCATAGCCACTGCTCCCAGCATTCCTAGTTTAGTATGAATCCAGTTTCATGTATTTCCAGAGCGCTATGTTTCTTGTTTCTTCTTTGCCCGGTTTCCTCTAATTTCCAGTTTCCCATGTTCACAGTTATTCCCAATTCTCTATGTCCCAAGTTTAGTATATTCCAAATCCTCTGTATTTTCCAGTTTACTTTTTCCCATTCCTTACTTTCCCAGTTTCCTACAATTCCCAACATTCCTAGTTCCCCATAATAGGTAATCGGTTTTCTATGTTCCTTCTTCCTGTTTTTCCAGTGCCCTGTGGGAATGGGAAACATATTCAAATATACTTTCCCAGTCTCCTACAAATGTTAATTCTATTAATTCACTTTTCTCAAAATTTCCCAGTTCCCCATGTCCCTGGTTTATTGCATCCTCAGTTCTCTATGCTTACTGTTCTCTGTAGCTCCAGTGCCTCCTGTTTCCTATTTCTTACGTTCACATTTTTTGTTAATTTTCCCTGTATTCCCAGTTCTATATATTCCTAATTCTTTGTGTTTCCAGTGCCTTGTGTTTAATCTTCCTTACTTTCCAAGTTTCGTCAAATTTTTTATTGTCAAGGTTTATAATTACCATCCTTGCTGCATTCCCAGTTTAATATGTGCTCTGTTCTGTGTTCCCTGTATTTCCAGTGCCCTGTGTTTTCCGATTTCTATTTATTCCTAGTTTCCTATGTTCCCAGTTTAATATGAACCCAGGTGTCTACAATTCCCAGTTCTCTGTAATTCTAGTCCTCTGTCTTTCACTCAACTTTACATTCCCATTTGTTTCTCTGCAGTTCCCTATATTCCCAATTCTCTATGTCCCAAGTTTAGTATATTCCAAATCCTCTGTATTTTCCAGTTTCCTACAATTCCCAACATTCCCAGTTCCCCATAATAGGTAATCGGTTTTCTATGTTCCTTCTTCCTGTTTTTCCAGTGCCCTGTGGGAATGGCAAACATATTCAAATATACTTTCCCAGTCTCCTACAAATGTTAATTCTATTAATTCACTTTTCTCAAAATTTCCCAGTTCCCCATGTCCCTGGTTTAATGCATCCTCAGTTCTCTATGCTTACAGTTCTCTGTAGCTCCAGTGCCTCCTGTTTCCTATTTCTTACGTTCACAGTTTTTGTTAATTTTCCTATGTTCTCAGTTCTGTATGTTTATACTTCTCTGTAGTTCCAGTGTCCTATGATTTCCATCCCTACATTTTTTTGTTTAAAGTATTCCCAATTCTTCATTTTCCCAGTTCCCAGTAAGCCCGGTTTTGTATGTTTACGGTGTATATAGCCCCAGTTTAATGTGTACATATTCCCATTTCCCAATGAATAAAATTTCCTGTGTTCTCAGTTCCGTATGAAAGCGCACTCTATGTTTTAAGAATATGCTAAAGCATAGTTTCCCAGAAATCAGTTAATCTCATTCGTTCCATCTTTCTTTATTTCTGACAGAGAGTCAAAAATTGCCAAAATGTTCTTGGACGTTTGTTCCATCCTTTAAGCCTTCCTAATTGTCTCTCATGGTTTCAGCCTTTGTAAATTTGGGAATAAGCCGAGTTGGATGGAAAGCCTTGAACAATGCGGAGTTATTTGTGACTCGAAGCAGTGGAAGTGGAAACGTGAGGTTAGCGGGCACTCGGTCAATGGCAGGAACTTCCCTGTTTTTAGGGCAGGAAGTGTTGTGATTGAGCCGACATAAGAGATCCTGGAGTTACTTCCCCTCTCTGTGTGTGTGTGTGTGTGTGTGTGTGTGTGTGTGTGTGTGTGTGTGTGTGTGTGTGTGTGTGTGTGTGTGTGTGTGTGTGTGTGCACGTGCAGTTTCACACTATATCCAGCAGGTGAGGACAGAGGACATGGCAGGAGAGGAAACACACAGACCAAAAACCTCAGTTCCTCTCCCAGCTCCAGTGTTGCTCATCACTGCAGCCGTTAAACCAAGGGCATGACATTTTTTTAGCTTTAGCACAAAATATCTGTCGAAGAAGCAGAAACAAGTTAACAGCTTTATGTTTTTATCTTGAGTTGTTCATTTTGTTAATAAATCTTTGTTTGGATTGTGGACAGATAATCTCAGATCTTCTAAAATTACAGGGACAGTCGACTAAGTTTACTTCGCTCTAATGTTCCCAGTACGCTATGTTCCCAGTGCCCTATGTTCCCAGTGCCCTATGTTCCCAGTTGTCTATATTTACAATTCTATTAGTTCCCAGTTGTTTATATACCTAATTACCTATGCCCCAATTCTTTTGTTCCCATTTTCACCAGTTTATTTTGTTCCAAGTTCTCTGTGTTTCCAGTTGGCCATTTTTTTTTATTTTCCATTTTTCTAGCTCCTTATGTTTTTCCCAGTTTTCTGTATCCAAATCTCAAAATTTCAAATTTCCAGTATTCTCACATCCATTTCTTCCTAATTCCCTATTTTACAGACGCTATATGATTACAGTTTCCAATATTACTATTTCTTTATGTACTGTCTATCCAGTTCCTTGTCTTCCCACTTTGCCCTATTCATACTACCAGTGGTCCACATGTTCCCAGTTCCCTATATTTCCAGTTCCCTGTATTCTAACTTCTTTATATTCCCATTTTTAATTCTATTTTCCTAAATTTCTAGTTCCATCTATTCCCACTTCCCTATATTCCATTTCCTTCAATTTGATTTCCTTCCCTGTGTTCACAGTTCTTCATGCTCGCAGTTTCCTATATTCCCACTTCCTTGTATTCCCAGTTCCATATAGTCCCACTTCCATATGTTCCCAGTTCACCGTGTTCCCGGTTTTCTGTGCTAATCTTCATGCCAATCTTCATGTATTTCTTATTATGGATTGCATAATAATTATTTTTAAACATGTTTTTCTTTTACCTACGTGACTCACATCTTTTCCTCGACTTAAAAGAAAGTTCGAGAGAAACCCCTGACATTAAGTATTCCAGCTGACTCGGACGTCCTTTTGCACAACAGCAAGCAGCAGACGAATAAATGTAAATGTCATGTGGCTTTTCCACGAACAGAAACGTCTATAATTTTTCGTCTGGCGGGTTTTTTTCCCCCCTCTCTCGACGGTACGATGTTAAAGGCCTTAAGGATTTAATTTCTCAGCAGGACGTGCTCTCGGTCAGACCCAGGCGGCGGCCATTTAAACGAGACCGTCTACAAACGCCCCCCTGGTGCTGATCCAGAGGCCGGGGCCGTCGGGAGTCTGGCGGGCAGCGTGGGTAATGTAGTAGGTACAGGCGCTTCTAGGCAGCGTGGGTATTCTAGTGCGGCGGTCTCAGCAGAGAGCCGGGGCTGTGTGACTCATCCCATTAATGGCTCTCTGGCTGCTTTCAGGCGGAGGCGAAGCCGCTCCACCTCCTCACTACACGACGAGCCTCGCTCACGCCTCTCACTCTGACTTCAACAGAGCCGAGATCCTGATGGAGGAGTGCAGCCGTCTCCTGTCTCTGATCCAGAACAGAAGAACAGACGAGCACGATATCCGCTGCTGCTGCAGTACACACGGGGAATTCCACCTGACCCGAGAACAAATGTGAGAACCGAGTGATGATGTTCAGAGCGATGGTGTGTGCCAGTGAGGTTCCTCATTGCACATAACATTAAACATTACTGACCGGTGACGTGAATAACGTTGACGTCATTACAGTGGCACCTGCTAGAATGCTCGAAGTTGATGTGTTGAAAGCAGGAAAAATGGGCAAGTATAAGGCTTTGAGTAACATTAACCAGGTCCATTTTGTGATGTCTAGATGACTAGTTTAGAGTGTCTCCAAAACAGGAAAAGTGTTCTAATCCTTGGTTAGCATGTGTAATGTGCATAGCAGCAGTATCTGTGAGTGGGCGGAGCCTGCGCGCAGTCTGTTATCATCGTTGTTCTTTTCGTTCCCGTCACTCTCGTATCATTTTCTAGTTCATTTCTTAGAATTAATGTTGCAGTTTTGCTTTTATTTTTACATTTTTCCGAAAAATAATCCTTCAACCTGAACATCTCCTCCTCTTTCTTCTGTCTTATGTAGTTTTATTTCTCTTTATTTTTTACAGTGTGTGATCATCACGGTCGCTCTCCTCAGATCGGCAGTCATGGCTGACAGCGAGGACCCGCTCTAGAACCCTTTTCCTTCTAGAAGCTTGTGGAAACACACACACACACATACATATATACACACACATATACAGTAACACACAATCCCTCTGGAGAGCATCCTGATCTGCGTTAGAACAAACGTGTGCATCCAGGTGGGAACGTGAGGGCATGAATTCATCCGGCACTCCAGGTGAGGCTCTTTCCGCTGCTGGTCTCAGCTCGGTACCTTTCACGCTCACACACCGCTCAAACTGTGCTATAAATGATTTTTAAAAATTCAAGTTGAATGGTGAAAAATCCAACCAAGAACGATCCCATAGTTGCACCCTGGTGCACGCCACAGTGTTAACAGCACGGCAGAACCCGTAAGTAGGTCTTTAACCAGTTAATGTAGTAACCCGAAGTTAATCAGAAGGGTTACAACAATCCACATGGGTTAAATTCTTAAACTTTTTAACAATAAGTCAACCAAGAGCACCCGGTGAAGTTGTATTTTCGACTTTATTAACTTTTTTATTATCTTTTTTCTCAAGCGTTTCCTTGACAGATGTGTAGATCTTGTTCCTGTATGCACTATTTGTATATAATGGTTCAGTTTCAGCACACACAAGTCTCATCATCAATACAGTGTATACTTTTATGCAATTATGTCGTCATGACCGTTCTGCAAAATGTCTATCTACTCAAATTCCCTTTCTCCGCGATCTCGTTAAGATATATTTTTTATTGTCTTTTTCCTCAATTTGTTCATTTGTTCACAACTCATTCGCTAAATGTTTGTGTCTTTTAAGTTCACATGATTGTGTATGCTGATTTGTCCTTTTTTCCACTGGCATTTCTGTGGCACGATCGAGCTACTAATGTCACACGCTGGCGTCTCTGGCTCCGGAGTTTGTTATAAAGAGATACCGGCTTTAGCATTTAGAACCACCTGTAAACTTTTTTAGACATATTTTTTTTGACTTTATTGAGCCATAAAATTAGGAAAACATTTCTAATTTTCAACCATCTGTATTCCACCTCAAAATTAGAAGTTACAGAAAAAGATTTGTATGTATTTGGTTGCTGAGAAGAAGCAGGTACAACAGTCGATGTTCTCAAGAGAACTGCGCAGGAGGTTCTGCAGGATGCTGTTCTAGAACTGCACAAATTATTCCTGAGACTAAAGGGTTCTTAAAGCATTGTCACACCAAATATTGGCTTTACTTCAATTAATCACTGTTTACTGGGCTTGTAGTTTATTAGGGCCCAAGCACTATAGGGTGTGCAGGACCCTCTTGTTTTCTAAGGATTATTATTATTTAATTTTTTTTTACACACTTTGGGCTTTTTGGGGTCTTAACATGCTCAAAAACTTCCTCAGGGGCCCTCATAAGAGATTTTGCTGCCTAGCTCATACACACTTGCACGTATACGCATGAAACTTGGTACACATTTAGAGCTCATTGAGCCGAACAACTTTCACACTGCATGTCCTGGGCTCAACTCAACATGAAGTCAGTTATTTTGGGTTGTTTGCCAAAGCACACCCGATGGATTTTGATTTTCCTCATTGAGGAAGCAAGATGTCTTTTGTAGAGGGTTTTTTGATATTGCAAACGGTTCAGCCGTGATGATGCCTTAAACATACGCTGAAAAGTGATCAATAACTTTGTTTGGCATTATATTGAGTGACGTTATATTCAGTGACCTCACATTTAGCACCATCATAGTGTGCTGCTTTTTTTCCAGCATCTGCGGCCTATTGTACACATGTACACATCACAAATGTTAACACACACCTCTCTCTCTCACACACACACACACACACACACACACACACACACACACACACTACAAATGTTAACACTCGTACACACTCATAAACACACGCAAACACACACACACACGCAAACACACTCATATATCACACACACACATTACAAATATTAACACTCACATCTCTCTCTCTCACACTCACATGCAGAAACACACACATACATCACACACATATACACACACACGCCAACAAGTCATGTCTCACACCCACGTCACACACATACTAGCACACATCACAAATGTTAACACACAGACACACACACACACAAACATGCGCAAACCCATTTACTTGTCACACAAACAAATACACACATGCACACACACAAACACACACACACACACACGTGTGCAAGTTGTGCGGTTCACCCCGACGGCGATGGCTTTTTGTAGGTCTTAACACGCTCAAATAACACAGAGATTGGGCGGTTTGCGCGGGTGGCGATGGCACAGGGTGCTTGGGCCCGCTCATCGTTGCTTGTGACTATATTTTTATTACATTTTTTTAGGCATCCTTGCACTGCAGCATTTATTTGCACAATATTGTAACATCATGATGGTGAAAATTAGTTAAAACACTGGATCTAAAAGTCCCATTTGTTTGCTCTTGAGTGGCGTAACCGAAGGCCTCACCTAGGGATCACAAGCTTGTTTTGGAGGTAGCGAAAACACAGCAAAGTGTGTTGCGATCTCTAAGGACCTGCTCTGTAAGGATGTGCTTAGAGAGTGCAAGTAGACGTGGTGGATGGCGCTTTCCTCAGGGTGTGCTATGCTGCACGTATGAACAGCAGTTTAAAAAGATGCCTTCAGCGGCTTCACCACGTGAGAGCCTTGCATTCTGTCTGGCCGCTAGGACAGCTGGGTATTGAAGAGAACCGTTTGCGGCAAGACTGCCACTATTTTAGTTAAGGCTTTCGGAAGGTCGGGGGCTCAAGCCCCAGCACGTTCAACAGTGGCAGGTTGGTGACTTTGGGTTTTGTAAGCTGTATCCTGGCGGAGCCTGCTTTCTGACTCCAGCTTCATGTACATGTGATGATGAGCATTACCAAATTTTTCCAGAATGCAACGCGGGTGTCTGATGTGACTGGAGTATGATGCCGTTGGCAACAGAGTTGGCATGTGAGGGTTAGATCCCACTGCACCGCTATCAGCAGGAAGTCGAACAGCACTATAGGTAACAAAGGAAATGTGTCTACAGTATACAATATAACATTCTAAAATATATTTTACAATCTTTATTTTTTATTTTAATTTTTTTTAGAATCTCTGAGCACAACCTATGTGTTGTTTCAGCGGTGCTAAAATATCTTGCCGCGCGACCTTTCGCCATTTCTGTTTCACTTGTTCATTCGTCCACTACGCGCACACACACAGACACACACACACTCCTTCATTCCTTTCCTCCCTTCTCTGAGGTTTATAATTAGAAGTGGTGACGGCCGTGCAGACCTTTACTAACCTCTCGTCCCTCGACTGACGTCGGTGAATGTCACGGTTTGCCGTGGCAACCCCGCGCTTCACTCCTCCGCTGTCCTGAGGGCCGGGCGCTCATTGGACCACTCGGCCCGCCTGATGCCACTCAGGGTATTCATGTGTGTAGGTGTGTGTAGGTGTACGTGAGTGTGAGAATGCATCGGTGTATGATGTTTCACCTGTATAAGATATCAGGATCGTGTGCGAGACCCGCTGAATAATTATCGGCATCCTTGGGTCAAAATAAATATGTTTGTGGATATCATAAATGTATTCCATCCAAAGGTATGCTTTTATTTTCTTAAACAAAACCCACTGCATCACAATTGTTGGCACCCTTGTAGTAATTTCTACCCTGCAGTATTTAGTCTAGTGCACTGTGAAGTTCTGGATTCCGATTGGTCACAACGAGGAGGGAGGGGCATGTGAAGACAAGAATAAAATCTTGGGCAAACCCCACAAAGTCGGACTATTATAAGCCACTTCCTTCAGTCTGAACTGGGTAAAATATGGCATATGGTTAAAAATCAAGTGTGTGCCACTTATTGGCATATTCATTGATAATTCCATCCATCCATCTAGTCCAACTAAGGACCGTGGAGGTCATTGGTGACCATTTTATTTATTCCCAATTTGTACGACCATGGTAGGAACATTCAGGTGCAAATTTACACACTACAGGCAATTTGGAAATGCCAATGAGCCTAATCTGCATGTTTTGGGAACGTTGGAGGAAACTGGAGAACCCACAAGAACATGCAAACTCCATTCACGTTTCATGCAACGTGGGAATCAAACCCAGGACCTGGAGGTGGAGCCTCCAGGCGACAGTGCTGCTCATTAATGATTCATTGAATGTTAATAATGTCAGAAATGTTGAGGTGGTCCTGGGATGCTTTGTTAAGCAGGTTTTCGGTATATGTATATAATTATAATGCAAAAACTATGGGCATCCCTTGATCATCACTCCCTTATGCATTTCTCTCATGAACTATTGGCACACTGTATGTCTTTGTATTGCTGTACCGTTACAGTCTCCCTTGAGAGAACTAATGACCCCAAACCTGTTCCAGCATTACCATGGTCTTGTGCAAAAAGCGAGATCCGTGCAAAGCTACATTGTGTGTGTGAAGGTTATAGTGGAAGATCTTGAGTGTCCTACACAGAGCCTGCACCGAACCATCACCCTTGACCCGAACTGGACCTGGAGCCTCCTCGACGTAGCGCTTGAGCTCGCTTATGCTCTTGTAAAGTGTGTGAATGAATAGAAATCCTCAAAGCCACGCTCCACAATCTAGTCTTCTCATATGAGTAGAGTTGTAACAGGAAAGAGGGAATAGATGTGTGATAGTCAGGGTGCAAATACTTTCTGGTTGAGAATGGCGTCGGTTGTGTAGCATTCAGAGCATTCGTGTGTTAAGCTAAGCCAGGAGTGAATTTTCAGAGTGAACAACCCAAAAGCCTTCCTGCAGCGAGCAGGAACGAGAAACGCGGATCGGAATAAAAATGGGATAAACTGTGAGTGACGGATGTGTTTGCAGGAGCGCTTTCTTTAGAGCGCGGCAGGAAGCCTGGCTTCTCCTTCCAGGTTTCCGTCATTATGTGCCTGTGTTAATATTTGAAACGCGGAAATAAATAAGTAAAAGTGTGTGTGTGTGTGTGTGTGTTATCTGCCCAAGCAGAGCGATGCAGCTGGTGCTGTGCGGCGGATGACTCATCGCCCTGCTCTGTTTGAGAAAAGAGAATCACTATGCTTCCTCTGTGTGTGTGTGTGTGTGTGTGTGTGTGTGTGTGTGTGTGTGTGTGTGTGTGTGTGTGTGTGTGTGTGTCGTCTAAGCACGTAAATCCAGTTCTTCTGTCTATGCCTTCATATGAGTCATCACATGATTAAAAAGCGTGCATGTGATGAGGATGGTATTTAACACATGGCCTGTTCCCATGCAGTAAGACGTGGAGACGGTGTTGGAGATAAACATCAGAGGGGGTGGGGGGGTGATGGTGAAGTTCACACCACGCAGCCAGATGACGCCTTCACTTCCTTTTTTTGATGCATTCGGTAAAGACGCACTTTATTTCTAGACCTGATCGTACATGCTAATTGATTTTCATGAACCTGAGAAGCGCTGCAGTGTAATGATTTGCGCTTCACTGAAGCCCCTGTTCAGCCTGTGTGTGTGTGTGAGGGTCAGGTCTAGTGGAAGAGGCGTGGCCTGTGTGTGTTTGTGTGTGAGGGTCAGGTCTAGTGGAAGAGGCGTGGCCTGTGTGGGTTTGTGTGTGAGGGTCAGTGTCAGAGAAGGAGGCGTGGCCTACTGATTTGTAAGGTTCAATTTTAGTGAAGGAGGCGTGGCCTATAGGTGTGTCAGGGTCAGTTCAAGTGAGAAGGTGTGTGTGTGCGCGTGTTTGGGTTAGTTCCAGTGTAGGAGGAATGACCTGTGTGTGTGTGTGTGTGTGTGTGTGTGTGTGTGTGTGTGTGTGTGTGTGTGTGTGTGTGTGTCAGTTCCAATGTAAGAGATGTGGCCTGTGTCTATGTATTGAACTGTATTCTATTTGCTTTTTGCTTTTTTAAAAAACATGTCCTTCATATGTGGGTTTCTTTCATGCTAATGAGCTCATTAACCTCGGCTGACCAGGAGAACTCTCAGTGCAGTTTCTCTTCAGAAATCAATAAGAAACAGTGAAATTAATTAGCAGATCTTCTTCCTCACACACTGCGTGCATGACAATAACGAGGATAATGAATACTACTTTTTACTTCTCTGGCCAAATTAAAGCAGTGTGTTCGTTCCTCTGAGAATTCGTTAAAGCAGTCCGAGTTATTCCGAGTGGGCGAGTGCACGCACACAAACACACACACACACACACGCTAGTGACGTCCTTTTTGTTTTGCTGTTTGTTGCCTTGTATTTGTGTCCCTGTAGAACGATGGCGCATGAAGCGTTGAGTTTAATCCAGAGATCAGTGACGCAGGGATGTGTACTGTATTTAAACATCTTTCAGCACTTTGTTTTAAACTCGTTCAGTATATCTGAGAGCTTCTGAAGAAGGCTCTTCACATGGGATCAGGGTTCCATCCATCCATTTTTCTTCTACTTAGCAGCAGTCGGTGGGGACAGCAGTGTTGCCCAGACCTCCCTCTCCCTAGCCCCCTTCTCCAGCCCCTCCACAGGGATACCCAGGTGCCCTTGGGCCAGACCAGTCATATACTCTCTGCATGTAGTCTTCGCTCTGTCCTGAGTTCTTTTGCATGTTGTACATGCTTGAGACAGTTTAGCAGTCATTTTAGACCAATGCCCCAAATCATCTGTCTCCTTTTGATGCAAAGGAGCAGCGACTCCTTCTGCTGAATGTCTGATCTCCAAAGCTGAGCCCAACCACTCTGATGGTAGTTGAGGATTTCTGAATGTTTTAATAGAACAGAGCATTTGGAGCCTTCTGAGTGAATATAGGCTTTTCTTGACCTTCTAACCTATCAACTTATGCTACCTTTTAATGAAAAAAATACCAGGAACTCTCAGAAGAACCCTTTTGGAAGTCCTGGAGTTAATACTATTCCCAAATTGCCCGTAGTGTGTGAATGTTGATTGGAGGTCCTACTACAGTCATACAAAATGGGAATAAACACAATGGGGCCTCCACGGTTGCTAGTTGGACTACACAGGTTCCTAGATGGTCGGTAAAGTGTCCAGAAACCTTCTGAGGGAATAAAAAGTCCCAGAACCATCTGAGTCAACAAGTCCAAGAACTTTAAAAAAGAACACAGGAACGTCCAGAGGGAAAAAAAATCCAGGAGCTTTTAAAATAAAAAACTCCAAGAACCTCCTGGGAAAACAAAGAGCCCAGGAACTGTTTAAGGAAATCATGAGTCCAAGAACTTTCTAAAGAAGTAAGTCTAGGAATTTAGCGTGGAGATAATGGATTTCTGAGCCTTATGAGGAAGTAAATAGTCCTGGATCCTTTAGGGAAAATGAAGGGTTTTGGGAAACTTCTGAGAAAATGGAGCGTTCCATGACCTTCTGTGGAAATAAAGAGAAGTGGTGTACCACGTGTACTGTTTCTATAGAGACCTTTAAGAGCTGTACCTGTGGATAGTGTGTGTGTGTGTGTGTGTGTGTGTGTGTGTGTAAGTGTGTGTAACTGCAGTTTGTTTAGTTTTAAAATAAAAAAAAAACCTTGATAAAGCAGACACTGCCCCTCCCCCGCCTCCCTCCTGCCAAATTTACCTCAGATCACGTCAGGAAGCCTGAAAGTGAGAACTGCCTGTAAATAACTGTGTGTGTGTGTGTGTTTGTGGAGGCTGTGAGAAGGAGTGTGTGTTTCTTAGACCCAAACTCCCGGCTCGTTGATGCTGGAGAATAAGTGTTACTCAGGGATTAATAAAACTCCAGGACCACACTGATTAGTCTGATCACAATGTGTGTGTGTGTGGTAATCAGAGGAATATGTAGTGACTGTCAGAAAGTACACAATCAAAATGGCCCCCCTTTTCTTTCTCACGTTTTTGCTTTCTTTATTTTTCCCACTTTTTCACGTTTAGTATTGCTCGTCCTTTTTCTGTTTTTCTTTCTCATTCATTTTCTCTTTCCCCCGTCTCTTTCACTCTTTGTTAATCTATTTTTATCGTCTTCCTATTTGTGTCTTTCTGCCTCTTTCTGTCATCATCTACAGTGGAACCTTGGATTACGAGCATAATTCGTTCCGGAAGTGGGCTCGTATTCCAAAACACTCTTAAACCAAATCATCATTTCCCATAAGAAATAATGAAAACTCAAATTATTCGTTCCACAACTCCCAAAAATAAATACATAAAAATAATTAATACAATCTATAAAATGAAAATAAAACAAATTAATCTGCACTTTACCTTTAAAAAAAGTACAAATAAATCCTGACAGATAAGTGTTTCCATTGGTGCTCGCACGCGCCATGTGTGTGTGTGTGTGTGTGGAATTAGCCCCTTCCCTCGCCTTGTTTCACACAGTAACATTCCTCCTCCCTCTCCCCACCTCGCTTTTTCACAACAGTTTCACAACAAACAAACGCACGCACACACACACACACACACGCAGCGGAAACACCGTTTTAACAGGAAAAAAGGAAATCTCTCTGAGACTGACATGAGCGTATATTAACAGACTCACTTTTTAAGTTTTACAACAAGCGCATAAACACAGCGGAAACACCGGTTTAACGGGAAAAAAAGCGAGATTGGCACGAGCGCATACTAAAGGAATCACTTAAGTTTCACAACAAACGGACACACACACAAACACGGAAACACCGTTTTAACAGGGGAAAAGAAATCTCTCTGACCTGGCGTGCGCGCATACTAAGGGAATCACTGCTGTAAAGTAAAAAAACAAACAAAAAAACAAATGAACCAGCACCTTACCTTTGAAAAGAATCGCGACAGAGCAGAGTTTCTGTGTGTTTGTGAAGCCGGGAGGGGTGAAAAGGGGAGAGAGCGTCTGTACGTGTGTGTGTGTTTCAGTGTCAAATTGCGCACGCACGAGCAGAGTTTCTGTGTTTGCGAAGCCGTTGGGGGAGGGGGAGGGGGGGAGGGGGGGTATGGTGAGAGAGTGACGCTCGGTGTCAAAATAAGAGTCGCATGTGTGAAGCATGATACTCGGCGCTCGTAAACTAATACTTGCTCGGTTTCCGAATAAAAAATTATTTAAAATCTTTGCTCGGTTTGCGGAACACTCGTAAACCGCGTTACTCGCAATCCGAGGTTCCACTGTATCTCTATTTCTTTTTTCTGTCCCTTTTTGACTTTTTTCCCTTTGCCTTGTTCTCTCTCTCCGCCTATCTATCTTTCTGTTTCTCTTTCTAAATGTCTTTCTAATTCATTCTTTTTTCAATTTCTGTATTGCTCTTTTTTCTGCTCTTTTTTTTGCGTCTTTTTCCGTTTGTCCTTTTTTGTCTTTTTCTATCTCTTTCAGAAGTTTTTTGCTCTTGCCTTCTTCTGTCTCTCACTCTCTGTCTATCCAACACTGTCTTTCTCTCTCTTTTCTTTTGCTTATTGTCCTTTAGAATCTCTCTCTCTGCATTTTTGTCTTTCTTGCTGCGTCTTTTTATATTTTGTTCTCTTGATCTATTCGCTGATGTGACTTCTGACAGATATTTAGTCCACTTGAAGAGCTTAAAGTACAGATTTCATCTTTAATCATCAGGAGTTAAGTGGAGCTCAGGGTCAGAGGTTCAATTCAGTTTCATTTGTATAGCGCTTTTATCAATGGTCATTGTCGCAAAGCAGCTTTTTCAAAATCAAAAGAAAATTATGGAAATGTGTACGGAATGTGTGAGAATATATGTAGATTTTCCCTGATGAGCAAGCCGAGGGCGACGGTGGCAAAGAAAAACTCAGATAACGGGGATTGTATTGCAGAAAGCTGAAGGTTCAATATAACAAAAGATAATAGGTTAATATCAAGTCCAGTACGTTATTGGAGGCTCCGGTAGAAACCTGTAAGAAAATCCAGTCCTGAACGACTGCAGTATGTACTGGCCCAGGCCAGGTCTTTCTTTGTGGAAAAGTCACCACACGCATCCCAAGCAGACCACATATGGCTCAACAGAAATTGACACAGAGAGAGAGAACACTTAGGTCTGGTCACAGTCACAATGTATAAAGTGAATGTATATTTAGTGCAGAGTGCAAGCAGGGACTCCGGCAGGACTAACTATGACATCATAACTAAAGGGGAGAGCCAGAAGGAAACACAGACATGAGGGCTCCCTGAGATGTAAAGCAACCAGTCAGTCCATAGTCAACAAACCTGAGTGATCAATGACAGTGGGGAAGACAGCATCTAAACATACCAGTTCAGATAGTTCAGTCCCACCGTCCATGAGTCTCCCAGATCTGCTCCTTTGCCCAAGTCAAATCTATTCACAGAAATGCATGGCTAAATAAATAAATAGCCTAGATTTAAACGCTGAGACCCGAACATTAATTGGAAGACTATTCCATAACTTTGGAGCTTTGCAAGAAAAAGCTCTGCCCCCTGCTGAAGTTTTCATAATACGTGGTACTGACAAGCAGCCTGCATTCTTTGATCGAAGTAGGACACTAGCAGTATTTTGTATCAGAAATATAGCAGAGATCTGTAGCCGGTGCACACAGTAAGGTTTTACACACACACACACACACACACACACACACACACACACACACACACACACACACACACAAACACAGACACACGCGCGTTCATGTTCAAAACAACGCAGCATCAACGCGTGTGTGTGCGTCTGTGTGTTTGCACATAGGCTCGGCCTTTGATCTGCGGCGGCTCTTGAGCCCGTTTTAACCGCGGTGGTCATGACAACGGCTGCTGCTAAGAATACAGCGGCGTGGAGGCCAGATTTAGACTCGCTTCTAGTTTTTTCCTGTGTTTCAGCTGTCCTCTGGCACTGGGTGCTTGCACTTGCACTTAGAGGGGAAAAAAAAAAAAACAACAGACGCCGCGGAGACGTTCACTGCAAACACATGGCGTTGTTTGTGCTCTAAAACAACAACAACAAGTGTTTCCATGTCACGCTTGTAAAAGTAAAACCTGAGAAAAGGAAAGAGACATAGAGTTACGGATCAAAACTTGACGATATTTTTCATTAGCAGCTATGTAATTAGAAGCCACGGCCTTTTTACAGCTTTACGCCGCGCACGGATGGAAGATGATGAAACAATAAACTCTATTTTTAGAATAAAAATAATAATAATAATTTGCATTACTATTATAAAATTAATAATTACAATAAGAAAAAGAACCAAGATGTGGTGACAGATGCAGGAATGCATGCATGTTTTTTTTTTTTTTTTTGAGAAAATTAGAGGCGTCAATATATTTCACCTTCAAGTGTGTGTACTGAATAATAAAGAATAAAGAAATGTATACGTTTTCATGACCTGTGTGTGTGTATGTTTATCATTATTGTGCGTTGAGAAGGCACAGACAGCTGCGTGGACAGTGAAAGCCTCCTGACCCCTGTGTGTGTGCGCGTGTGTTACTGACCCCTGTGTTTGCAGTAGCCGAGCTGCTGACGCATGTTTACTGTGTGACAGGGCAGCGCTCCTGCTCCGGGTGAACGATGATGACACCAGGGCTGCAGTGTGCGCACAAAAATAACACTGCAGCGATCCTCACTTGCACACAGTGCCGTCCAGTTCTGCATTCTGATTGGTCAGAAGGCGTTGATTAACGTACTATCACCGTAGCTCTGACAGTAGTGCAGCTGCACATCACAGTTGTGTGGCTCTCTTTTTTTTTTCTCTGTTTTTCTCACCGTTTCTCTTTCATTCTCACCCTATCTTTGTTTCCATCTTTCTCTCTGTCTCTTTTTTTATTCATTTTCTCAATCTTTCTGCCTCGCGGTCTTTGTTGGTTTCTCGTTCTTTTTAGTTGATCTTGCTTCTTCTGTCTTTTGACTTTTTTCACTCTCTTTTCTCTCTCCCTCGTTTGCTGTTTCTACTTTTCTCACCAGTTCTCTTTCTGTCTCACTCATCCTGTTTTTTTTTCATGCTGTCTTTTTTGTCTCTCTCTTTCCTTGTCTTTCTTTTTCTATCTCTTTCTGTTTCTCCTTTTATCTGTCTCTCTCTTTTTTCCATTTCTTTTTCAGACTCGCTTTTTTAAATCTTTTTTTTCTTTCTCATTCTGTCTCTCCTTCTATCTCTCTCTTTACCCATCTTTTATTTTGTCTCTTTCTTACTATTTCTCTTCCTTGATTTCTCTTTTTATCTGTCTCTTTTAGTCTTCCTATTTCGCTTTTTTATTCCTGGCTCAATTTTTTTGTTTTCTCTCGTTGGTTCTCTTCTTATCTTGATCCCTTTCTTTTTCTCTTTTTATTTTTGTTCCATCTAATTTGTGATTTGAGTTCAAGGTTTATTTTGCAGTGTTATTTATATACCTTTATGCAATCGTTCCTGTACCTCCTTATCGTTTCCATATCAACAGCTCATTCACAAGGATTAAACTTGTTGATGTAACGTTTAAGGAAGGAGTCTCCAGTCCCAGGGCTTAGCAACACTTAGCTGGGAACTTGTTTTTGTAGACATTGCAAATCATTATAAGTCATTTGCATATTTTGTGATGTCATAACTGCAAAAAAGCTGGAGTGCACTAGCAGTAATTGTGGAGGTCTTCTTTGTGTGTGTGTGTGTGTGTGTGTGTGTGTGTGTGTGTGTGTGTGTGTGTGTGTGTGTGTGTGCGCATGCGCTTTGTTTAAATTTTTAATTGCATGATATGATGGACTCCGTCCTCCACTTCTCCCATGAGCAAGATGTCTCTCTCTCTCTTTCTCTTTCTCTCACATGCGCACGCACACACACGCACACACACTTGCTTTTTATTTATTCCACTCTTCCACACAGACTTTCTCTGTCTCTCTCTTACTATCTTCCGCAATACCTCTTCCTCCTTCTTCATCCGTTCTCACTCTGTCTCTTCTTTTGCTTTTGTTGTCTCTGTCCTTATTTATCCTTTCTCTCTATCCCTGTCTTTTTTTCTCCCCTTTCTTGTCTTCCTCCACCTTTTTCACTGTCATCCTTCACTTGCAGCTCACTTCACTACAGTCATTTTCATTTTCTTTACCGCTTTTTCTCCGCATCTCTCTCTCTCTCTCTCTCCCTCCCTCCTTCTCTTGTGCTATTTCTTTCCCCATCTCTCTCTCTCTTTCTCTCTCTCTCCCTTGCTTCTCTTTTGCTTGCACTCTTTGACACACTCTCTCTCTTCTTGCTCTAACACTCTCTCTCTCTTTCGCTATCCGTCTCTCTCTCTTTCTCTTTCTCCTTTAACACTCTCTTGTTCTCCCCCCTTCTCGCTCCAGTCGAGCGTTCAGCTCCCGTCTCTATTTATATCCTAGTCCCTCCCCTCCCCTGTCGCTCAGCAGCTATTTCCAGCTCCGTGAAGCAGCCCAGTCTGTTTGTAAACGCCGCCGCTCTGCTCTCTCTCTCTCTCTCATCTCTCTCTCGCTTCACCCCTCTCTCTCTTTCTCTCTCTCTCACTTGCCACACACAGCAAGGGTAAGGCGTGGGCAGCAATCTGAATGACCAGAGGACAGGAAAACGGAGGGTGGTTTGGCTTGAGGCTGTGCGTTTGAACGACTCAACTGGTGTTTGATCGACTGGATCAGGACGACGGATCGACACTTTACCCCCCCCCCTCCTCTCTGGCTTTCTCTTGCTCTCACTCTTTCTCACTGTTTCTCTCTGGAGGCATGCAGCCAGTCTCTGGAGTTCCGACAGACTGAACCAGAGACCTCTCCGGACACTTGACAGGATCGTACCAGACAGCGTGCCGATTCTCTGCTTTATCCTGACCGGTCGCGCGATCATGGGACTAGCAGACAAACCGAACGACTCCTTACTTTCTCAGCGTGCGTTAACAGACTAAACGAGGGCACCAGCGTTTGGAAATCTGCCTCTTTCCCCCCACCCGAAGCATCGTCTCTTTATTTTTCCACACTCAAATGCTGAATTGGGTCTCGAACTTGCGCGCGACTCGTCCTCCGTCGGTTTGTGGGCGGTGCCGCTGCCCGGCATGCTTCTAAAGCCGACCGTGCCGGGGCTGTGCGCCATGTTACAGACCATCTACGAGACTGAATCCTGTTTCTCTTCGGACAGCACAGCCGGCACCAACATGCCCAGTACGGGTGAGTGTCCGGGGCGGGGACTGGAGACCGCAGACAGGCAAAGGGACGAGGGAGAGAAAACAGTAGAGTGAGCGAGGTGATGAATACAGAGATGCTTCACAGTTATGTTTTAGTCTTGCTCAGGTTTGCCTTTAAAGTTGTGCATGTTTGTGTCTTGTTTGTCATGCTTTTTTTTTTTGTTGTTGTTTTTTTCCCGCATTGCTTGAACGCTGCTAGATGTTACTGCGACGTCTAGGGCAAATGTTTTACTCCAAGCAATATTCCAGGCACAAAACTATCTCGTAAAATTCTAATGATTTTTCAGTAAAAGACACTTGTACATCCGTCATGATAATTCGATTACAGAAGTCGTGACAAGCTACGCAGTTACCTCATGCGATGGGATTTCTAGCTAATTATTAACCCGTGGGTAGCAAAGGAATCCGTCAGGAATTTAATATATTTTTTTGGAATACAAACGGGGAACACATCTTGTATCCGCCCCAATCCCCCCCCCCCCCCCCCCCCCCCCCCCCCACAAAATGGTCATACTCCAAGGTGCGTCATCAGAACGGGGGTTTCCTGGTGTTCGAACTGGGGATTCTTTTGACGTTGTAGAGATGAGCGAGTCCACATTGTTGGAAGCGACTGTACGTACTGTATATCTACTCACGTGTCCCAGTGGTTAAGTTTTTTTTTTTATATTAACGCAACTTGTTTGATCATCACACCAAAAAAATGGTGTGTTCGTTATCTGGCTTTATGAGTTACGACATCGTAAGTTAGGATGAAAGCTGCAGGAATCGAGATGCATCCCTAAACCCGGAGACATCAGGGTGCTTGTTGTTCATTTTGCTTATGTGTTGTGGTTTCGGACGTTAATACAGGTGCCCTGATTTACTCGCGAAACGTAGCTCGGGCTGACGTTGTTTAGCGTGCAAATAACCCGCAGAGATCCATAAATAAACACTCCTCTGCAGGTAATCTTTTCACTCTTCTCATTTTGTAGGCGTTGATTCTGGTGTCGAATCGTCCCGATTTTGTTCTAGTACACGTCCAGTTCAGATCGGAAGACTTTACGATTGGAAGACTTTACCTGTTACTTCATCTTCTCTCTCTGTCTAGTTGTTGTCATTTCAAAATCATGATTCTTTTAGACGTTATTTTGAAGGCACCAACCTTGGCATTTTTTTTGGACTGTGTGTGAACAACATGGAACAAATTTAGAAAGAAGTCACATGATATTTTTCCTAACCATTTTGAAGTTAAAAGCCCTACGTGACACATACATAATTTTCATAATTAGATTTTTATTAATATAAGATGTTATTAAATTAGTAGAATTATTAAATAGGAACGAAACAACTACTCAGACGCACCACTGTTTTGTCACCATCTTTCCAGAACATTTAAAGTCACTGTGACACCTCTGTTACTAAATTTGTTGTTTCGAAGGCGCATTAAGAAGATTTTATTATAATTTTCCTACAATTCATCATCAAGTTCTGGATTTGAATTGTTACTACATGTGCATGAATATAACATGAAACTTTTTACGTTTTCTTTGCTCAATAGTGGAGCGAGTGCTTGGTTTGCTGTATTGTTTTTATTTTAAAATCCGTTCAATTGATTCTCAGATACGATCGTAAAAACATCATAGTTCAAATGTATTGAAACGTATTGAATGGAGTTGTGCAAGTGTAATACTGTACCTGCTTTAAGGTTCTACTGGCTTGTTCAGTCACATTGTGGATAAACAAAACTAATCAGTTTGCAACGACTCCGGACTCTTGTATTTTACAAAACGCATTCATATTTATTAAGCGTAACAAGAGCAACTCAACATAATTTAAAAAATTATTAATTTAGGTTTTGTTTTCAAACTAAATTAAACGAGTCCTGAACATCAGGATAAAATTCCATATCTAACGATCTTAAATTGCATGCTAAGAGCTGACACACATCCAGATATGCAGGTCAATGCATGCAAACAGCAGCATTGTACAAGTTAAATATCTTATATATTAACAGTAAGTGAACAGCAATACTATGGATAGAGAATGTATGCAGTAGCTATTGAATAGATAACGGTAGGAATGTTGGTTACCTCGCTGTCGATTCAATCTGTGTTGAGTTTTTATTATTATCCCGATTTGATAGTAATTTATTTTCAGATATATCTCGTTAAAATTAAATAAATTGGCAGCTAATTCACCTGTAATGTATAGGATGCTGAGCTGTCTGCGTATGTTTAAATAGCTTAGAGTGTGCCACCTATAGGATTACACAGGAACTGTCCCCACCCCCACCTTTATAAATTACACTGTGATCATGAAAAACAAAACAAAAAAAAGGGTTAAACTTGTTCTGTATGTTTCATTGTGATGATTGTTTTGCAATTTTATGCTTCACACTCTAGTGGCAGTTTTGCACCAACTGTACTTGGATAAGAGCTGCTCTGGATAAGAGCGTCTGCCAAATACCTAAAAATGTAAATACTTAAGTTCCAAAGAAGAAGAAAAATTGAGACTCCTGCAAATACTCGCATTTTACAAAATATACAATCTGTTAGTGTTTTCTGCAGGAGTTTCTCGATTTTAATCCATTTAACGTTAGTAAGTAATTGAAAACAATTTAGAAAGTGTGAATTGAATCAAACTGCTATGTTAATTTAGTTGACCGACATAAATAAAAAATGTAATTATATAAATCAGAAAGTTATAGTTTTAAATATACAACATAATACGTAATAAGCATGACAAACTTTGCGTATCGTGAGAATGGCTCATTCATGGTCACGTCTCTCTCACATCCTTCAGCACCCACAGATCCTTCAGTTTAGATCCCTCTACGTCCTCCTGTACCATCCACATGTCATCTGTTTAAATAATTGGAGCACTTCAAGGCGAAGCCACTTTGCTCTGGCTCAAATCCAAGACCAGATGTGGAACCACCACTGGATTTGGGTTGCATATCAGGAATACCTCGCCTGTGTCAAGTAGTCAAGTCAAGTCAAGTAGGCTTTTATTGTCATTTTACCCATATACAGTTCAGTACACAGTGAAACGAAACAACGTTCCTCCAGGACCAAGGTGCTACATACATGCAACGACATAAATTAACAACACAACAAAAATTTTAACAACGCAGATTTTTCCATTTTTAAGTTAACCTAAAAAACTATCAATTTCTATACAAAAAAGAGACAACAGAGACAGCAGACAACAGACAACAAAGTGCACGTGCAAATGTGGTGCAGTGTGGTGATAAGTGCGTGAGTTCTATAAATACAGATTAGATAGATCTTCTGAGAACATGATGGGAAGATGCATCTGATGCAGGTTAAACTCTGGCATCAGATGTTTAGAGGATGAAAAACTTATGAGGATGAAGATTTTCCCAAAATAGACATCTCAATGGAGACCAAATATGAAGCAGAATTATTATTATTATTATTATGATGATTATTATTTTTATTTTTTAATTATTATTTTTTATTTTTTTGTAATAAAGGTCTGATTTTTATTTATTTATTTATTGGACCAAAAAAACAAAACATCCAAGGTCTGAGCTGCAACCTGTTGTACCAGGCGACACGGTCACGTAACCGGTTATTTAAAATCACCTCACTCAGCAGTGCTCATTCAGCCGTGAAGATTCTGCACAAACTCACACAACGTCGAGAGTTTAAACACTCGGGCATGAGCCAAGAGTTAAAAAGCACTGCATCGTATGGTCAAGAGCTAAAGTTTCACCAATTTCGTGTGTAAAGTGTGTAAATTATTGACTGTTGTCATGGCAACAGTGCAAAATATTAGCCAGTTTGTCACACCTGGGATATTTATAGGCTCTTCAACTAGAGAAGGTCGTTACAGATCAGACCAAACTCAAGTTATGAATTGGTACGTGAGGAAACAGACACCTTTAACTCTGACATTGTTCAGAAGGTGTTACTGCTTTGTTTTGGTTCTGAATGTGTACATTTTGTTATAGGAATTTACTATTATTATTATTATTATTATTATTATTATTATTATTATTTTAATATGGATTTGTTACAGTGTCGAAACATCAGTGTAGTTTTGTCACTTTGGGTGTCCTAGCTCCAGGGTTCCATCCTGTGATGTTCTCCTCAAGGGTTCCTTAGGGTTGTCTGGTTTATTCCCACTTTCAAAAAAAATGGCTCATGCTTCCTAATCAGCCCTTGTGAGGAAACTTGTGTTTTTCCATGCTGTGTATATTCCCGGTTCATCAGCAGTGTTTCCATTATCCACCACAGCCCTGACCAGTAGTACAAAGACTTTACAGAAGATGAATGAATTAACCTAGGAATCCAATTCAAACTATTTGGTCGTCCCGTGAACCAGACTTTTTCTAGATGTCCCTGAAGAGCCCGGTGTTGTTTGTGCCCGGGATCCACCATTGTTCAAAAGCACAGGGGCATTTTGTCTGACTGAGGAGCAACCACTGAACCTTTCCTGTTGAGATGTTTCTGGCTCTTTAAACAAACCTCTGGAGTAGTTAGATGATCTTTCTCTGGAAAAAGCTGTATCTTGGTCATCTTGTTAGAAGAAACAGGACCAGCCGATCAGATTGCAGCTTGTAAGATCCTGAAGAAGATCCTGTAAGATCATGGTCTGTGTCCAGATCAGTGTGTAATAAGTAACAAATGCATTACGAGCTGTGGGCGGAGTTCGAATAAACAGAGATTAGCAGGTGTACACATGGGTGAATGTGTTGGTCTGGCCAACTCTTAAAAAAGCAATCTTACTGAATCTCACTTTCTAACAGCACCTCCTTCTATAGTTGCTACAGACTGGTAGAAGATTTATCTGATTTACGTATGTAATGTATGTTGAGAAATAATGAAAAAAAAAATCACATGCCGTACAAACAAGAAGAGGAAAAAGGGGGCGGGGCTAAAGTATAGGGGATTTTTTGTTAAAATTAAATGAAATGCATTATATTTAATTTTGGGAGCAAGGAGCAGCAAAGCAGCAGGGTTCAGAGCCAAGTAAGAGCAGGGTTGGGAAAATTGAATGTAGAAAACGTGAGAATCGATTAACTATCGTTTAGCTAACATGTTAAGTAATCAATATTTATTTCTTATTTTTTACATTTGCTACATGAGGATATAGCTTGGTGATATGACAGTTTAATAGAGATGGGGAACAAAGCGAATCAGTTATCTCCCATGATTCTTTTTTTGTGGAAATTAATCTATCGCCACACTGACTTAAAAAAAAAAAAAAAAGTAAACATTTTTAAATTCACACTTCCCTTTGAGATGCCCTTTCTCTATAATCCTACTAGTGGAGCGCTCTAAACTATTCACACATTGGCAGCATCGGGTGTGTGGGAGTTTGTTTAGCATTGTAACAAAATCAAAAACCAAAATGAATATGAATATCGAATCAGGATATTTATAAAATATAAAAATATTTATATTCTGAAATTTGTTATATTATATTACATTTTAATAATTTTTATTAATTATTTTCATAAAATAAGGCATAAAAATTCAATTAAATTTTAGTAGCTCGAAATGACTTATAAATCAGTTTTGGGAGTATATTTCCAGCTCTATGTGTACACACTCATGCCCGAGTGAGATTAACCGCGTGTAATTCCGCTCACTCGGACCGAGGCTTGGAGTCTCTTCCTGTGTGTGAAGCAGGAGATGAACAGACGACCCTGTGTTGGTGTTGGAGTGTAGCGCCGAGTTACCGGAATAAAGAAATTAGCATCCGTGACGTATAAATTTAGCGCGGCTGATCCAGGATCAGGTGCTGAGTGTGCAGCTAATCTCATTTTAGGATGTGTTAGTCTGTAAATAAGCCTCACTCAGCACAGGAAGTGTTTTAATTACACACACCATCCGCTTATGTAACGCACAGATCCACACTGATCTTTATGGATTAGCCACGCTGGCCTGATGACTGACCGCGGCATCGTTTGCACCCAGACCGCCAGCTTTGGCGTGATCAGACAGGTTGGGCAAAAAAAAAAAACGGGCAAAGGAAATGGCTCTAGCTTTTAACTAGCATTTTCAAGCTGCATTATTTTTTAGTAGCATTACTTTTACTTTTTTACTTTTATTAATTTTATTTTTATATATAAAATATATATTTTTTTTAATACTGATTTTTTTTATTTGTGGGTGAGAAATACAACATTTGTCTACAATACACAACATACAATATCACAGTATTTAAACTAGCTAGCTAGCAGTTTTCACACAAAACATTAGTGACCTTTTTTAAAGAAAAAAAATATTTAAACAATATCTTAGCAATCTCTTTATCTTAAAAATTTTATTATAATTAAACTTATCACAATGTCGATGTGTTAGTGTTTTATCGGCCTGGCTGAAAAAATGATCGAAGGTAAAGTCTGGAAAAAACGCATCAATACATTTTGTCATCCAATTAGCTATTTTTAATAAGTTATTTCTTTCCGTTCTTGATTAAAAAATTCTTCTGCTTTATTAATATCCAGTAAAACAGGTTCATCTTGTGTATGGTGATGTCACAGTCACTGCATGGTTTTTAACACCCCCTTGAAAAACGCACTCGTGTTCACTCCACAGTTTGTTGCATTGATCATTGTTTGTTTATTTGTTTGTCCGTGTGCTTTACGAACAATCAATCAAAAGTTTGTATTTCCGGAATCTGAGAGCAGCAGGTGCTGAGACTGGGGCCATATGTAACGTGTGTGTGTGTGTGTGTGTGTGTGTGTGTGTGTGTGTGTGTGTGTGTGTGTGTGTGTGTGTGTGTGCTTTATGAGGCCCTAGGACTAGAACCTGTTATTTGGGGACCTTCTCAAAGCATACCTGTGAAATTATGCAAAGGTTGAAACTTGACACGATTTTTTAAAATTAATATTTAGCAAAACGCTTTTATTAAGGATGTCGAATGGTGTATTCTTTAATAGGTACTACAGCTACAGCACTCACGTAAAAACCCAACGGCAGCTACAAAGTGGCAATGACGAAACGCAAACACAGCATGTTAATGTACGGAGCAGATCTCCTGGTTAGCTAATCCGTCCTGATAAACCCTGTTACTCCTCGGTCTGATCGGATTAGTGATTTCCACCTGATGTTACTGTTGGCTTTTGGATTGTAATGTGATCCTGAGTGAGTTAAAAGCTGAAAGCCGAACTGGCTGGTGATGAGAACACAGCCATGGAGACGTCTTTAACAGGACACTGTTGTTGTTTATACGATGAAGCTCTAAATGAAGAAGGTCTAAATTTAGCGTCGCTGTTCTCACCCCGATGTTCCTGCTCTATTACTAGACACAAGGTGTGCTTTATCAATTTTTTTATTTTTTTTTGCCAGGTCCTCAGTGTCTGATCTACACATTATCTCGAACCCATGGTAATGTTCTGATATGGTGTATTTAATTTTATTTTTTTTAATTTAATTATGAAAAAGAATTTTTCATTATTTTTTTATTCTTAGTATTTTTATTATATATTTTTAATTTCTCTTGTGGAGGTTTTGGTTCCTTAGGTTGCTTTTTTTTTTACTTTTAAAAATAAATTGGTTTCTGTCCATTTTAGTTTGTGATGTTGTTTATTGATTTATGTATAATTAACTTTTACTTTTCTTTTCATGTCACTTTGTGTTGGGATTTTTACGTTTAGTTTGTTTTATTTTAGGGAAGAACGTGATCTGCTTGCGCAGTTGTAATGTTGCCACGTCCCCTGGTGCTAGATGTCAGTGCTGCAGCTAGTTCCAAGGCGATTAACGTTACTCTCGTGCTCTTCTCTGTATTAACGACCCGCATGTTAAAGGCAGGACATCAGTAACACCGCGATGCCGCGACCCTGAATCCTCACGACAGATTTTATGTGTATGATCTATTACAAGGAATTCTGAGAGTCTGATGGCCGTCCCCTGAATTTCTAGACTCGCCGGTGTTTTTATAGACCTCCTTCTAGCTCGATATAGAAATTAATAAATAAATAAATCTATAAATAGGTGAGAGGTGAGAACATCAGCACGGTGCGGCTCCAGTGCAGATTCCGCCTGAGACGCTCTGCTGAGGTGCGTTACACAAACCCCAGAGAGAGGGGGGAGGGGTGGGGGGTGTTTATAGCGCAGAGGCGGGGCTACAACTCCTGGACCTCTTCTTGAGAAAAGCATAGATGTCCAGCAGTTCAGTATTATCCATGTTTAGCCCACTCAATTAAAATAATTTAAGTAACTTTTAATGTAAAAAAAATTTTAAACTTTTTTGTAAAACTTTGTTTAATGTAGTTTTTGTTTTTAAGTAATATTTTTTAGATATAAATGCTTTTTTATTTTTGTTAGAGGTTTAGGAAATTCCTGTTAGCTCTTTATGATATTTTCAGACTTTTCCTTTTTATGTTTATTTAATTTTTATTACATTCTAATTATTTTAGAAACAGATTTTCATGAAAATGTAATTTAAAAATCATTTATATTTATTATTTAATTAATACATGTATTTATTTTATTTTTAAACCTACGTCCAGTGATCAGGTTTTTCTTTGAAGTTAATTTCTATATTTATGTAATAAATTTTTTGATACAGGTTTATTTTTGTTTTATTTTATATACATTTATAAATGTCTTTTTATTTTTTTTATCTTTAAAATGTATTTTTTAGTACTTCTGTAGACAGAAGTGTTATGACACTGAAATCCAGCGTTAATTTGTTGTTAGTATTTGTAAACGAATGCTAGAATACTGTTGAATGCTAGAATTTGTTCTTCCATTTTTGCTTAATTTTTAAATACTATTTTAATACCAGTTTTTGTTTTTAAAACTGTCATAGATACAAGAAAACAATAACAAGCTGCATCATCTTATAAACCAAGTTATAATCAGATCTGCTGATACACTTGTGATGTCATCATATGTCCACCAATAGTGCTGTGTTTGTTAGATGAGTTTAGATGTTTGGGACGAGACGGGGGAGGGGTTACAGAGGAAACTCTTTTTTAACTCTCTCTTCAGATGTGTGGGTTGAAATGGCACACACACAGTAGATGTCTTTGTTTACATTATCTGGGCTTAAATACATCAGATTTGTGTGCCAGCTCTTTCGTTTCAAACAATGGATGTGCAAAAATATTCTTGAGGTTTTGCCCTGGAGGATGGCGAGCATCAGCTGTATCTGTTGTGGTTCAGCAGAAGGAAGAAAGCCAGGCTCCTGTTAGCTATTTTAGCAGCTATTGCTAGCACTGCTACGAAATCCCCTCACTGCCAGTGCTGGCTGATGATGTCAGCGAGCGTCCTACACATGCGCAGTATATATATCCGATCTAGGACCCAGTGATTCGGAATCTGAAAAGCATCTGATTTGGCCTTTCAAATAGCCCTAAAAAGATAACTTAATCAAAAAATCTTAATTTAGTCACTTCAGACTGTGAAAAAACAAATAGCCATAATGTGTACGCTTGTGTATGTCACTCGTTTGATTTATTTTAATTTTATATATTTACAGAAATACATTTGATCTATTTTCCAAAATTATCAAAATGTTACGTTAGTGAGGCCAAAAATTGATTTTTAATAATAAATATCTACCGAACACTAAACATGTTCTTAAAACTGTTCTTCAGATTCGATCGTTTCAGTTTTGTAAATCAAACCCCTCCATTTTTGTGTGTGTGTGTGTGTGTGTGTGTGTGTGTGTGTGTGTGTGTGTGTGTGTGTGTATAATGAGCCGGGATCAGACCTCCTCCTTCTTCTCCTTCTCCTCCTCCTCCTCCTCTTCGTCTTTCCCTGGCCAGCTTTCTGAATTCCGCACCACACGTCGAAGTTTACCCAGAAAACAACATTCCAGCCGTGTGAGCGTTTGACGTCAATGCCGGTGCATTTATAGAACATATAAACAGTGGTGCGTTCTCAGCCTGCGGCTCGGCCACCGCGTTTCAGCGTCTCCATGTTTATGCTATTCCTTCACTTTCTTCTTCTTCTCTTCTCTTCCTTCTTCTTCTTCTTCTTCTTCTTTTTACAAATCTGTGCATGAAAGGTGGAAGCAGGAGAGTCGTAGCCTGAAGGAAAAGTGCTCAAAATATTCTCCCCTTATGCCCCTTCTGGACACCACGTGTGCTGAATGGGTCACTGTTCTGCAGAAGAAGCAGGGATATTATGGAATGTTAAGCGATATTATGAGATGTGAGAGTTTTATGGTTCATGGCCTTGTTGGTCATGTGATTAGCATGTAAAGAATGATTGAACATGGAGGGTAAAATGTAGTCACATGATCTTGCTTAGTCATACAGCACCGTCAAAGGTTCTTTTATGGGTTCTTGAAGGTTCTCAAGTGAATGGTTGAGGCATACGCTGTGCACTGAACACTGTACACTACTCAGTATACACTACTCAGTATACACTACACTACACTACACAAAACATCATTCATTGTACATTAATCATTATACACTACTCTGTGCACTAAACACTGTACACTACTCACTATACACTACACAACACACTACTCATTATACACTACTCAATACATGGTACACTACTCACTATACACTGCTCAACACACTATACCCTACACAACACACTATTGAACACTATCCACTGAACTATCCACTGTACACTACACTACTCACTATACACTACACTACACAATAGTCATGATAAATTACGCTGTACATGATGCACTCACACTATACACTGTACACTGTTCACTATACACTACACAATACGTATACATTACACTACACATGATAAACTAAACACTGTACACTATTCACTATACATTGTACACTACTCTCTATGCACTACACTACACAATACTCATTACATTACTCATTAGTACTGTACACTACAAATGATGCACCATACACTACACACTATTCTGTACACTGTGCACTACACATTCTACACTGAACACGACTCTCAATACATTATGAACTACTCACTGTACACTACGCTATACATGATACATTTTACACTAAATACGGCACACTGCACATTATACACTACACTATACATGATACACGACACTACACTGCTCACTATACATTACAGTACACACTATACACTACAGTACACACTATCCACTACACAACGCACTAACTGTTCATAACATCGCTTTTATTCAACATTTTGATTTCAGTTAAGTCCCCTGGGGTAGGCTCCAGGCCCCCCACAACCCTGAATACAGGATAAAGCGGTATAGACGAGCGGTTTCAGGTCCTCCAATGTATGAAATCATTGAAAAAGTGAGTTCTGACCAGTGTACAGACAAACCCTTCTTTTATTTATATAAATGAAATAATATTTGTCGGGATTTCCCCATTATTTCTGCTTCAAACTCGAAAAAAGCCATTAGCCAACTACAGGATCACAGAATTTGTTGTCACGGTTGTTCCTCATCGAAAGACTTCAGCTTCACCATTCAACTTATTTTAGCTTCACAATATTATGTCTTCTGTTTTTTTATTTCTTATGTTGTTTTTGCTGTTCGATTCTTTTCCCTCACTTTATTATGACTTTATCCCGGGTTTCCACAGTCGTGCGTTCCGTCAGGTTGAGGATCTTCCCCTTCTTCTCTGACTTTCTTCTCCGCCTCATAAATCTCGACGTTCCTCCCGCGGCCGCTCTCTGATTAGCTCCAGAAGCGAGACTGAATGTTATGCAGACGCAGATATCCCACGCCAACCTGTTGATCCTTACAACTGTCTCCTCCATCCTTCTCTCTGTCTTTCTCTCTCTAACAAGACGAGGATGCAGAGCAGATTTGACAGGGCAGCCTAGCGAGCCTTGCTATGTGCTATTTCTGGAAAGTAATATGCGTGCCCCCCTCTCTCTCTCTCTCTCTCTCTCTCTCTCTCCCTCTCTCCCTCTCCTATTCTCTCCATCCTTATTTCTCTCTCCCTTTCTGGTGTCTCCACCAGAGCTTGGTGTAGAAGAAAATAACCATGACGTAAGCTCAGCTTTCTGCAAAACAGCCCCGTTTATTATAAAAAGAAGAAAAAAAAGAGAGAGAGAAGAGGCACAGGGGGGATGGGTGGAAAAGCTGGAAAGCCGAAACGCTAAGTGTGTCTCCAGAGAGCACGCACGAGCTTCGTGGGCATTTTACCTTCGTCACAGACGTCTTTGATAGACAGAGGACGTGCAAACAGCCGTTATCTGGTGGTGCTGATCAGGCGCTCCTGACCGGCTTAACGAGGCGACGGCGCTGAAGTGCTGCGAGGCCGCGCGACACAGCGGCACGTTCGCCTCAGAGCTCCAAACGCACTTGCGCATTTCTGTTTAGCGGGAAGAGTTTTAGAAAAGAAAACTTGGGCGAATAAATAAATAAATAGACAGGGAATCTTTTCTGGTATGGTGCAGCTTTATATCAGACATTTGTGCTGTTTATAGAGCAACCTTCACACACACACACACACACACACACACACACACACACACGTTTATGAGACGCGCGTGTGTGTGTGTGCTCTTTGCTCTCTTTTCAGCAGGTTATATATATATAGTTTGTTCATTTCCACAGGAACAGTCGCATCAGGATTGTGTGTGTGTGTGAGATTTATCACACTCTGCACCGTCAGCTCTGCTCTGTATTTGAGCTGGAGGAACGTATACCATGATTCACAGCGTCGATCACACGTCTAACACCCCAAACAGCTCGCGCAGCCCCAGAGGACTGTCCTTCAAGTTTCATCTCTCTTTCTCTCTCTCTGAGTGGTTCTCTCTGATTCTTTCTGTTTCTCAGCACTGGAATATAGATTCACTTATGTAATCTATGTCAGAGATAGAGTAAAAGTTGAGTAAGAGTGAAAAAGAGAATGTGAAAGACAGAAAAAGAGACAAAAAGTAGAGATATTGAAAGAGAGAAAGTATGAGATGGGATTCAGGATGCGGAGAAAAGAAGAGACATGAGGAGAGAAAGGCGAGACGAAAGAAGAGAGATGGGGGAAAAAAGAGTGAGTGATGGAGAGAGAGAGAGAGACAAGAAAAAAGCAAGAAGGTGAGAACCAGAGAAAAAGTAATGGACTGAGAAGAGGAAAGAGGTAGAGGGGAAGAGAAAGTGAGTGATAGAGAGTTAAGGATAGATGGAGAGAGATGGAGGAAGAGAAAGACAATGAATGAATTTGAGAAAGAGAGCACAGAAACCGGAATACCTTGTAACCCCCCTCCCCCCCTCTCTCTCTCTCTGATTGGTCGACTCTCACTCCGATGCGCTGGAGATTAGCATTAGCATCCTCGCCTCACGCTTACCACCGGTTGCCATGGTTTCACTGCTAGCACTCGGCTAGCGCAATGCAGTCACTAAAACAACAATACACACACGATCTCACACACACTCAGTAATCAGTTTACTACAAATCCGCCATCTTTCTGACAAAAATAAATAAATAACCACACTCGTGCTCATTGGTCGCCATCATGTCACTTGCTCCGCCCACTCTGCCTAACCAGAAGTAGCCCCGCCTCCTGAAACTGTTGAAAACGGGCTCATGCTTTGTCGTGTTGAGTTTCTGCAGAAGTGTTTGTCTGGGTCAGATAACCGGACACACAGTCTGTCGCATACTCTCCTACACACACTCGTGCACTCTCCCTCACACACTGCATTACTGTTGACAAGCGATGATTAGATGGATGTGTTTCTAATCTGTTGTCGCACACTGTTTATCTGAAGTACCTGCTAACACGCTAACACACACACACACATGAAACCCCTGACCATTTTCTCAAGACCTAGTGAGAAGATCGTGAGTATTACTCGCTGTTATTGGACAACACTCGAACCTTGATCTGGTCAAACTACCTGCGCTTCATCACACCTTTAGCTCCCTAACTCCGCCGCCCAATTATCTGTGCGACGTTGAGACACTGCTGTCTGTCAGCGCGTGAAGGACTATCCCCGCACCGTCGACTCATCAGAAAGCCGGCGGTGAGACAGGCCATCCTGTCAGGATACATCCCTCCATCTTTTTCACATCAAACACAGTGTCTCCACAGGAGCTCGGTCCCCGCTTCAACACACAGAGAAGCTTGAGTGTGTGTTGTGTGTGTATGAGAGAAGGAGAGAGGCTCAAAGCTACAGTGTTGGGGAGAAAAAAGGAAAAGAAAAAAAAACGCAGAGGAGCTGAAAATAGAAGAGCTTTTAAAAGCGCAGTGCGAACCCCAGAGCCCTCGCTCCCCCATCACCCCCCCCTCCCGGCGCATTATTAATCCTGGCTTATTTATAACCCGCGTTTTCACAAGCACACTCCGAATTCTGTCACGGCCCGTCTTTAATCTTCTCCCGGGAATTCAGGGGTGGGGACAGAGCGGACAGAGGAGTAAACGGATGACAAAGAAAGAAAAACAAAATAAGACGCTCCCTTATCTCTGCTCTTGCCCCCCCACCCCACCCACTCCAGCTTCAGGAAGACACCAGACGAGGGTAGCCATTTTGATCCGTACAACGCTACATACCATTGTCCCCAGGCAATTCTTTTCTTTTCGTCCTCAGCCCGCCCCCCGCCAAACTCCCTTGGCTGCGGTCAGCGTGTTTAGATTTTTGCCCTGAATGCGATAGAAAAAATTCCACGCTGAGCGCTTGGCAGGCTCGCCGAAAGATTTCCACAGGGGGGAAGTCATTGGTATTCTCACCCAGTTCTCCACTAGCATACCGGTCTCAACCTTCCTTTCTGAAGTGCTACTGTCCCAGCCCACGTATGAACATAACGTTCACGTTCGAACGTTCGCTCGAGGAGGCATTGATTAGTTTTCTAGAACAGCAGCCCTGAAAATAGTGCCGCTACAAATCTCAGTCATATTAACGCATTTGCTCTGATACGGCGTGCGTTATCGATTTCATAGTAACATCTCCCGAGCGTTCAGAAGCATTTAACAAGAAACATTTTCTGTATGGAGGTTTTTTTTTTTTTTTAACGGAAGGAGTCACCAGTGTCGGACCAGTTAAGGATGGGGGAGAACAAGGCCAGGCAAGGAATGAGCTTTTAAAGCTTCTACAGTATAACAAAGCCTGTCTTCCAATGACATTCCAGTTGAAGACAAAGCATTGTCTTTTTATTGTATAGACAATTGTTAGCAAAGAAGTCGCAGTCGTATAAGAGGAATGATTTGTAGAGATGGTTGGGGGGGTGATCGATTCAGTTATTCTTTTGTGTGGTGATTCACTGATAACCACAATGACTCCAAAACCAAGTTTGTAATGGACATGAACTGGTTGATCAATCAGTGTCTAGCCATGGGCATGATTGGTGATCAGCTGATCAGCCTCAGATATAACCGATTCTGTACCGAGCGCAGAAGCTTTCGAGTGGCTCAACAGAAACTAATTTTTCAAAAATCGAGCACGTTATAAGCCCTTCGATCTTCCTTTTTCTCCAAACTCTTGTGAACGAATTAGTTTCAAACCCACTGATTACACATGGTTCCACACTGCATGCCCGTCTTAGGAGCCTCACATGCCCGTATGCTTACTGTCGAGTTTTACCATCAATATTACTTTATAATCCTATAGGAGGTGCACAATAAACTATTAACACATTTTCATCCCTGGTGGTAGGAGTGAATTAATTGGTAAGTTTGGAGGACAGAGATGCGTGCTGCTGCTCAGTTATTTGCTGCTGTTAAGCTCTTGTATATATGAAGTTAGTGTGCATTGTTTATTTGCTATGCTTGGTTATAAGTGAGAAACCGAACGGTTATGTCTATAACCTCTGTTCCCTGAAGGAGAGGAACGAGGTACAACACGTATTGTATGGGATATCGCACCCTCTCGTGTCCTGGCTGAAGCCACCTTTATTCACGCCTTAAAGGCAGTCAAACCTGTGGTGATGTAGGTGTAGCCCCGCCTACCCTTATAAATCCTTGTCACCACGGTTGACTCTCAGTTCGACCGCCGCTCTTCGCCGAGCGTAACTGAAGTGGGGCAGCACTGTGTTGTACCTCGTTCCTCTCCTTCAGGGAACAGAGGTTATAGACATAACCGTTCGTTCCCTTTCAGTCAATTCACTCGGTACAACACATATTGTATGGGACATATATTCACGCCCCGCTGAGCATCTACCAAAGTTACCCAGAAACCTGATAGCTACTCTACTGCAACATGGACCCCGCAGAGAGGACACAATGGGCCACCGAGGGGGCCGTTATGTCCAGACGGTAGAACCGGATAAACGTGTGCGGTGAGGACCAACTGGCTGCCGCGCACGGATATCCCTTTGAACAGCGCCCATGATGTTGCCATAGCTCTTGCTGAATGTGCTTTCACACCCTGAGGCAATGGGACACCCTTGCTGCTATAAGCTAATGTAATAGCCTCCACAATCCAATGGGAAAGCCGCTGTTTCGACAGTGCTTTACCCTTCACTGGACTGGCGAAGCAGACAAAGAGTTGATCACACACGTGCATATTCACTGCACAAGTTATGTAATTTTTCCTGCTCCTCAGAAGCAAAAGGAGGTGGGCAAAAGCTATCCAGGTCAAAGACCATAGAGCTATAATCAGTGGAGACCACTTTAGGTACATAGGCCGCGTTTGGCCGCAGCGTAACCTTTAAACTATTAGCAGCAAACTGCGTACAATATGGATGCACAGACAAAGCGTGGAGAGCACCCACTCGCTTAGCAGACGCTAAAGCAAGAAGCAGTGCCGTCTTATATGACAGAATTTTCATATCTATAGACTCAACCGGCTCAAAAGGAGGACCACAGAGGGCCTCAAGCACTATTAATAAATCCCAAGATGGGACGCTGGACCTCACAGTGGGTCGCAGACGTCGTACTCCTCTTAAAAACCGCACTGCCAGCGGATGAGCCCCTGGTGACACTCCGTCAAAGCCAACATGACAGGCTGATCTAGCCGCCAGGTACACTTTAATAGTAGAGAAGGAAAGGCCTTTTTCTAACAGTTCTTGCAGAAAAGACAAAACCTCCACCATAGAACTGATATGGAAGAACATTACGTTCCTGACACCATTGCTCAAATGCTCGCCACTTGTAAGCATATAAACCTCTAGTGGACGAGGCCCGAGCACTCCGAATTGTCTCAATTACATTTGGAGGAAGCCCTTTAGCTCTCAAATTGGACCAATGCAAGTTCCAATGCAAGTAAGCATGCAAGTTCCACAGCTCGGGACGTGGATGAACCACTCACCCCCCCCCCCCCCCCCCCCTGCCTGAGACACAAGGTCCCTGCGGAGAGGAAGTTTCCAAGGTTCTGCAGCTAGCAGGCTGACTATCTCTGCATACCACGACTTCGCCGGCCAACGAGGGGCCACCAGGATTAGGGACAGGCCCTGCTGGTGCACCCTCTCTGTGACAGGCAGAATCAGTTCTACTGGAGGGAAAGCATACAATAGAGCTGGGGGCCATGAGTGTGCCAGTGCATCGATCCCCAGTGGCGTCCTGTGATCTGTTATGGAGAAGAACAGTGGGCAGTGAGCATTCTCTTTGGATGCAAACAGATCCACTACCGCCCTGCCGAAGCGCTCCCAGATCTGAGCTACCACCTCTGGGTGTAACCTCCATTCCCTCACAAGCGGGCCCCCTCTGGAGAGAAGGTCCGCCCCCAGATTCAGGTGGGGGGATGTGCTTTGGAGACTGTGTTAGGGAAATGCAATACCGTTTGGGACCGAGTCCCTGAACATAATCTAGCGGCTTTGAGAGAGGAGAAACAGCGTCTCCCTGCTGCCAACGCTCCTCTCTCTTTAAAGTCTGAGCTAGGAGTGTGGATTCTTCCTCCTGGTCGCTGAATCCTTCCGGAGGCCCGGTGGGGGGCCCCTGTTCCAGGCTGACTGACGCGGGTTTTGACCGGGAGGTCGCTGTTTCATCGGGCGAGAGCTCGCGCTAGCCGATGGTGGCGGCCGCTTAGGAGGGGGCTGCGGGGTGGTCACTTTTCGCGCCTGTTTGGGCTTTGCTTCTCGTCGCGGGATGATGTCTCGCAACGCCTCCGACTGCTTTTTCTTGAAATCAAACTTTGTTTGAATGGCATCAAGCGACTGGCCGAATAAGCCCTCAGCGGACAGCGGTTCATCTATGTAGATGGCCCTGTCTCTATCTGGGATATCTGAGAGCGTGAGCCACAGATGCCTCTGCGCCACCACAGCGCTAGCCATGCCCTTGCCGAGGGAGAGAGCCGCGCACCGAGACATGCGCAAAATGTAATCTGTCGCGGTCCTGACCTTGTTCAGCAGCTCACATACCGGGCTGTCCTGCGGTACCAGTGAACCGAGTTCTGCTAGACGCATCGCCTGATACGTCTGGAGCAGCGTGACGGAATTCAGCGCCCGGGCGGTGCTCGCTTAAGCGCGGTATATTTTTTCTAGTTGTGTGGCAGAGAACCTGCAGTGTTTGGACGGAAGGACGGTAGGACCCGACACTCCGTGGTTATGCGAAGGTGCCGAGTAAGCAGCTAAAGACGGCTCCATCGGCGGTGGTCCCACTAGCCCTGCTTTCTCCGCTCCGTCCAACTCTAAATACTACCATAGCCTGGTACTGTTACTCGGGTCGACAGTGGCTTGTTCCATGATGCCGTTAGCTCACCAACAAAGTCGGGAAACATTGGCAAGCAGTTTCTGACCGTTGTCGGTTCCGGAGGAAGAAAGAATTCCGAGAACCTCGACGGCTTCTGGGCCGGCTGTGGGGAGGGCCACTGCACCTCCAACTTCTCAGCTGCTCGTCGGTAGAGAGCGAAAAATGAATTGTCATCTCGAGCCGCTAACGTAGTAGCACCGGAGCTCTGAGTCGACGGTAAAATTTCCTGTTCGTCCTCTGACAGGCCGTGCGTTTCCAGACTGATGTCGAGCACGTCATCCTCGTGGAAAGCAGGCTCCTCACAGCCCGGCTGCTCACCGGCGCTGTAGGAGAGCTCACGGTCCTCTGACCCCTCAAAATACTCCATTTGGTCTGCCCAGCTAAGTGCGGGGACTTCTGCTGCAAATTCCTCTTCAGCAGACACAGGCGAAACTGGGACTGCTAATTCGGAGAAGGGGGTCTTGCTGAGCGTCTGTATTCTTTCCTAGTGTTCTCTCCACAAATGTGACCCGTCTTTCTAGCGTAGAACGCCGGAGCTGGCGACAGAGCGCACATGACTCCGGCTCGGCTAGCGCTCTCCTAGCGTGAAGAATACCCAAGCAGACGGGGCACGCTTCGTGCTGGTTCTTCTCATGGAAAGAGAAGCCACATCCCTGAGGACAGGGGCGAATAATGGACTTCTTCCTTGCTACAGTAGCTTCCATGCTCACAATAGTTAGTACCGTTAGCACCGCTAAACAGCAGCCAACCAGACTGAGATGCAGCTACCACTCACTGACACTGGACTTAAAATCAGCGCTCCGCGGGTAGACGACTCACCAATTGAGGCTGTTGTTGCTAACACCAACAAGAACAGTTGAGCTGATTTCAAGTCTAGTGTTGTAATGAAAAGCATGTAGAGTTGCTAACAGCAGCTAGAAAACTCTACCAAGCAAGGTGTTCACAGCGAGGTGAAGAGCGTAAGAACTGAGAGTCAACCGTGGTGACAAGGATTTATAAGGGTAGGCGGGGCTACACCTACTTCACCACAGGTTTGACTGCCTTTAAGGCGTGAATAAAGGTGGCTTCAGCCAGGACACGAGATGGCGTGATATCCCATACAATATGTGTTGTACCGAGTGAATTGACTGAAAGGGAACTAATGTTATAAGGAATGGCCTACATTTACTTACTCAACTTTTTTAAAGGTTTAAATTTGTAACAAAATCAGGGGGAAATGTAATATCGAATCAAGATACAAGATGATAATTATAGAATTACAACTGTAAATGAATCAGCACCGAGGTATTGTGATAAAATTGTATAGGGAGGCAACTGGTGATTCCCATCCCTAATCATTTATATGCTTTACTACATTGCAGATTTATGTTCCCTTAATAAATATATAATAATAAATCTAAGTTAAGCTACATATTATAAATCTTCTCAAATAATATCAGGTAAATAAGTGAAACAGTACTATATATAATACTGTGGTTTAATTCTCCATCTCTGTGAACGACTCTCATTTTCACCATCGAGTGCTAATGTTCCTCAGACTGTGTCAGCGTAACATTATAGATTCTGTAATATTCAGAAGTCATTTGTATTTGTATACAGTTTTCAGAGTAAAGAGGCTGGTCATTCTGTGCAGGTTGTTATTCTGATTCCAACCTAAAGAGGCTGGGGCGATCCCAGGTTTCCTCAAGCCCGGGCTCTAATCTCATTCACTCCTCTTGGCTGCTTGCCCTTCCTCTCTTTCCAGCGACTCTCTGGCAGCAGCTCGCTACTTCCACCAGTTAGTTGTTGTGAGTTTAAGTTCTCTGGCTTTCTCACAGCACCTTTACCGTATTGAAGAGGTTCCTCTCGAACACAAATTGAACTGTCTCTTTGGAAACTTCTCAAAACAAGATTTTCAGCCGGTCCTGAGGGTTGATGTTCTGGTTCTGCGTGCAGGTGCTTAAAGGAACTCTCCAGCGTTTTCAACCCAAGCAATATTGCTTTCCAGTTTACTGTAAAAAAAAAAAAAAAGTAAACTGTAATTCCAGTTTACAGTGTATTTCAACCCTCAACTTACTTGTAATGGAAGACTGCACTTTTAGGAAGTAAAAAAGAAAGGTTCCTCAAGGGTTCTTTAGATGGTCACGGTTCTTTGGATGGCTATCAAAATTCCACTTAAAACTTCTTTGACTTATGTTAAAAAAAACAAATGACCAGTCAATGTCATGCGTCACTGGGAGTTTGTTTCGTGGTCTGTCCAGGAATTCGAGGAACCTGTAGAAGCTACTTTATCAAAGTTTTTAAGTACAACAATTTCCAAATTTGTGTGCAAGTAGTATTTTTATTTATTTTTTCTTTTCTTTTTGTATCGCTTGTCTTATACAGGGTTTGCAGGAAGCCTGGAGCCTTTCCCAGGTGACTTCGGGCATGAGGCTGGGTACATCCTGGACATGATGCTAGTCCATCGCAGGGGGCACACACACATGCACTACAGGCAATTTGGGGACACCAATAAGTCTAACCATTTGAGCTGGCCATACTAAACATCCCTGAACACACTCCATAGTGTTTGTTTTTAGAAGAAGATGGGAAGTTTCTTCCTCTTCTTGTCTCAGAAAGTTTTTCCTTGCCACTGTCCATAGGATCAACTGTGCCCAATGTACGTTGCTGTTATTTGTGTCTGTTTTTTTAGTACTGTTGTGTTTATTAATGAAATGAAATCATCTCAGTCTTCTTGGTAGGCTGGTCAAGTGTACACTTTTGTGGCAGCAATGCCTTTGGGATGGGGCCTTGGTGGACAAAAAGTTATGCGATCAACCTTGAATTGTTGCTAGTAAACCTCTGAGATCCATATAAGAAGTTAAGGGATTACCTTTTCTGATATAGTAGCACCTGAAAGCATCAACTTTACTTCAATATTCTGTTCTTGGGTTTTTCTTTTTCTATTCTTGCTGCTCTTGGAGCTCTCTCTCGGGGAAAAAAAAAATTCCTTTAGAGGAACCACTTGTAAGTAATTAAGGTTCATAATCGGATCTTAAGGATCACTGTTAGTAGCTTGGTGAAAGAAGAAGAAAATGAACGTAATCCTGACAAAGCATACTTTTCATGATTTGGACTTTGCCCAGTTATCTGGAAATGCAGCATATTAGGCTCGGATTCATGATTTGGCAGATCACTGTAGGTGCAAAGGCTTGGAGAGATGGAGGGGGTCAGTAGAGGTTGGACTGGACAAGATCGTAGCTATTTTTAGAGCTTACTCGCTGAGGGTGATTACAGTAATCTTGGCAATCAGATGTAATCTGATGAGAACTTACTCCTGGCTCTGGTTGCATCAATTCTTTTGTTGACCACAAAAAGTTGACTTGTTTATTTAAGAATCTACCCCCTTTATACTCTCTGCTACCTCATCCTCCCATCAGGACCTGCCACCTTCTTAGTTTCTACCCAACAATCTCTCACAGACTCTCTGTTTATCTGTAATGAGGAGGTAGCTTTCTTTACTTCACCAGCCTTCCTTCCAGTACTATTTTTAGTTCCCTGTTTGCAAAACTATAACTTACTCTTTTCCTTTTCTTTTCTTTCTTTCTCTCTCTCTCTCTCTCTCTCTCTCTTTATCTATTTCTCTCTCCCCCTCTCTCTCTTTGTGGCTGCTCTCCACTTCTCTAGCCATGTCTCTCCATATTTCTCACAGCATAATGACCATGTTACCCCAGACAAAACTAGGCTTGACCAATGATTAATCATTGGAGTTTATCCAGTTATGAGTTGATTACCCTGTCATAATTATTCCAGAATCTTTGGCACCACATAACTAGAACGTTTTTGTTCATCATTCCCCAGTCCTGTATTGAGTTTCATGGTTTTTGGTACCAACATCCAAGAGGCATCTTAAAAATATGCTAAAATTTAGCTAAACACTATCCTAAAATGTTGTGTTCGTGGGGATCTATGACGGGAAAACACCTGCAATCTGCAGCACGGTGGTGCATTACGAGCTCAGAATGAGATTTGCCAAATAGTGACAGGCTGGGAGAGACGGAGGGGGTCGGGGAAGGCTGGAATGACAGCACGGTTATTTTTAGCACTGTCTCTTTGCGGGTGATTACAGTAATCTTAGCATTCGAAGCTAATCCCATGATTTAATCCAGGTTCTAGTCGTGTCTTGTGTTTTATCAATTCTGCCCTAGTTGGCTAGTTTTCTCAAACACATCTGTCCATGTTTCGTCTCCGTTGTCATCATCTTCCTCCGTTTTTTTTCCCAGAGATCTCTCGAGGTCCATTTCATGCATCTGTAATGAGGAACTGCCTCACACTGCTTCCTGCCTTCCCTCTGCTATTTTTGTCTTCTTTTGGTTGCAAAACGAAAAAAAAAAATCTCCCACCATGCATCTCTATCACTCCTATATGCTTTCTCGCTTTCGTTCCTGCATGATTTCTCAGAAGCTCTCCCAGCTTTTAGTGTTCTCCAGTTCCACCGGTTAAACGGTTTATTTTCATAGCGTTGTAAAGACTGCTCGGAGGAAGAGAGAAGACAATAAAGCGGACACGGAAGCCTTCGAAGGAATCCCGATTCGGGGGAGTGACTCTCATCAGCGCAGCGATATGAGGGGATTCCTGTGGCTGACTGTGTAGGAGGATGCCGCAGTGATGCCGCCGTTTCATTTCGACACGCGAAGGAGGCTCTAACTGGATTTTCCTCTCTCGGTACAAAAACTATCGAGCTGTGGAAATAACGTTGTTGCAGACTTGCGTGTACCCAACCATCCGACACACACGCATTTTTCTGGTTTCCTTTTACATCTCTTTTCCAGTTCATGCAAAGCTGCATCATAAGAAGTGCTTTTCAAGTTGAACCCCTGGTTTCATGATAGTCATTGAATTCGAGCTGGAAGAAAAATCTAACAACCTGGACATCACGCTGCGTTACGTTACGCTACGTTAAAATCTGTGCGTCTTTGGTCACGAATCAAAGCCGAATTCTTTGATCAGAAATGAATCAATACAGCAAACATACCTTTAGCAAAACTTCTTTAATTAATGATTAGCTACATTCAGCGACACTCTGTTGACGTAACGGTGATTTCGAAAAATAGCGTGTGCCTAAACTTTGTATTTGCGTACCCACACTTTTCACAGAAGAAAACAGTGATACTTTTGTTAATTCTTTCCAGTCTTGCTATAAACACCCATGTGTTAACAAGCTAGATTGCTAGTGTTAGTTATTAGATAGTTGTTGTTTTTTGTTAGTTAGCTAGTTAAGATCATTTAGTAACTTGTTTTTCTTCTCAAAGCATAATATAAACTGTTTATACTGTTTATTGCAGTATAAAGTAAGAAATATGAAATCTGGGCCTCCGAGTGGCGCAGTGGTTAAAGCGCTCGCCCTATCATCCGGAGAGCGCCAGTTCGAATCCCGGGTGGTGCTGTAACCTCTCGCAGCCGGAGGTCTAGAGAGAGCTGATGCCGAGCTCTCTCAGAGGGGAGGGATGAGAGGTACTTAGTGCTCCCACAGTCAGGGGCGTCTGTGAGCTCGCGCAACGGAGGGAGCGGATAGCGCTGTCCTCCGAATGTGTTACGCCGCCCCCAACGGTGCGCGAGCGAGCAGTTCGAAAAGATGCGGTCGGCTGGCGTCACGTGGTTCGGAGGAAACACGTGATAGTCTTCGACCCTCCCGGCTGAGTGGTAGTAGTAGCCTTAATGTGGGAGCTCCCTAGTGATGGGGAGGAATTGGACATGACTAAATTAGGGACAAAATCGGGGAAAAATCCCCCCAAAAAAAGAAATATGAAATCTATTTTTCTGATTATTTTTCATACTTTATAATTCCTGGTTTTCTAGCAAATGTTTTTTAATAGTGTTTTTTAAAACTTTTACCGCTGCTGCAATGACGAATGAAAGGAATGTACTTGAGTCAAGGTGGAGATTCCGTAGGGCTAATATTCCTGAAGTAAAAGTACAAGTAAAAGTTTACATATGTACTTGAGTAAAAGTACACAAGTACTCGCGTATGAAAAGTACCGAATTTGTAATAGCTCACAGTAGCCTTTTTCAAAGAAAATCGTTTTCCTTCCTTTCATCCTCTCTCTCTCTTTCTCTCGACAGCAGCATAGAGTCTAAATCTAATTGCCGCAAGAATTATTGGCACCCTTAACATAGTGCTAAAAATATAAGAGGATATAATCTAACGCTTGGAATAAATTTATTTTCCGAAAAATTTAACCATTTACCAAAAACACATTTTAAACCAAATCCAAATGAGTCATGATTATTGGCCACCTTTAGAATTAAATGCAAGTACATAACCGAAAAAATATTTTAACAAACATGCCGATCATGTTTTGCATCGTGTTTTATTTTTAACGTCAGGACATTTTACTAGCTTATAATAAATAACAATAATAATTCTCATTCTTTTAGTATGGAAGTTGCATTATTTGGTTTTATTTCTGTATCGAATTTACCGATTACTAATTTTGAACCTGTACATTATCTGATAGATTACGTCCTTTAAATAGCTCAGGGTTGTTCTCCGGGGGAAATCCGTGCTAAACTTCTCTACATGCTCTGACGTCAGCAGCTCGATGCGGTCAGGCAGCACCTGGGCTATAGACAGCAGCATGCTTATATTTAGCGCTCCTGGCTTGACGACGGAGGGGATTTAATCTGATTTGCGAGCAATCTGAACGCTTCCTCCACACTGCCGTGTTTGTAAACCCCTGGCAGGCGGAGGATTGAACGCTTGAGTGACCAACTAATATGACAGATGAGTTTGCGCGTCCCCTGAAAACGCTCCTGGCTTTCCGTCTCGCACCTGAGAATGACAAGATGAGAATCTCGATATCCCATTAGCTGCTCGAGGTTTCACACCGTCCTAATTTCTTTAGGATTCGATTACCGAAATTGTGTTTTTCACATGTTGTAGCCTCATTTATGGGACACGGCACAGGAAAAAAAAAAAACATCATGTGAGTTTGAAAGTGGGTGCCTCGCAAAGTGTAAGACTAGGCAGCACTGGGAGCATGAAGGTGTGAGGAAATGCAGGACAGAAATCTGTACTTACTGTAATGGGGTTTTGTTTGAAACACTCTCACTCACTCACTCTCTATAGCACTTAACCTGTACAGGGTTGCATATAGCCTGGAGCCTATCTCGGGGGACTCTGGGCTTTAAACTGGGTACACCCTGGACAGGGTGCCAATCCATTGCAGGGCACACACACACTATGCGCAAAAAAAACTGTGGGAGGAAACTGGAGTACCCAGAGGAAACCCACCAAGCACAGGGAGAACATACAAACTCCACTCAGACAGACGTGAGAAGGGAATCGAACCCTCAGCCTTGGAGCCGCAAGGCCATAGTGCTAACCACTACTCCACCTTGCCATCCATAATTAAACACATGTTCTGTTATAAATGGAACAAATTTTTTAAAATCTTGGCTCAAGAAACCGAACAGTGCAGTAATCAAAGTTCTGATACAGTCACAGAAAGGGGTGTGAGTTCAAATCCCAAGACCTCCAGAGAGAGCGCATGATTGACATCGATCAAATTCCTGACAAATAACTCCATAAGCCGAAAAGAAGCAGAAGGTGCTATGTTTTCTAAGATGCCCATTTCCTCCACCTCGCTCTCTCTCTCTCTCTCGCGCTCGCTCGCTCTTTGAGATTTCTGTATTTCTCTTTTTTTTTCTCTCTGTTGTTTTGACCAGGAATCACGCCCGGTGTAACTAATCGCTGCGACTCTCCCGATGCCGTGTTCACTGCTAAATTGCTTTCTCGGAGGTTATCAAGTTTGTGGCGCATTCATCTCAGGAGTTTTGATTGAACCGTGCCTCTGCGTGCCTCTGCCTCGTTATTTCTCCTCAGCCTCGTGTTAGAGCGAGTCGAACTTCTCTGTCTCCAGCTAGTGGCAAGAGAACGGGTTGAGGTGGAAAAAGTAAAAGAAGACGCAGCACAAGGCAGTGTGTTGGAGCGGCGTAACCGTAAAAATCGTAACGGTGTCAGAGACAAAGCGTGTTTTTAACGCCGGTTTAAGAATTTTACTCCAATAGTCAGGCTTTTATTTGAATTTTTTTTTCCTGCTTAAACCTCCTACTAGTTATGAATATTCATTCATTCATTCAAAGCAGCCTGTCATTAATATTCATGACCTCATCTTTTATAACCTGTTCATTATTCATGATTCATTATTTAACTGAGATAATTCAGCCACGTCCAGTCACACTGACCTTTTCACCGCCATCCCGAGAAAAATCTTACAGACGGAAACGACTAAAAATGTCAAAACTGAACTTTAGCAGAGATGATGGTACGTCCTGTGTGTTTGAGGAACGAAGGAAGGATTTATCCATCACTTTGGAGTTCGTTCCTCGTTTCTCTTCATCACTAATGATAACTGAGGGGATTCCTTCCAAATCACTACATAGTGCACAAAATACTGTCTGTGTGTGTCTGTCTGTCTGTGTCTGTCTGTCTGTCTGTGTCTGTCTGTCTGTCTGTGTGTGTGTCTGTGTGTCTGTGTGTGTGTCTGTGTGTGTGTGTGTGTGTGTGTGTGTGTGTGTGTCTGTGTGTGTGTGTGTGTGTGTGTGTGTGTGTGTGTGTGTGTGTGTGTGTGTGTGTGTGTGTGTGAAAAAGAGAGAGGGAGACCATAGTGTCCCATCAGCTGTGTGGTCTGGGACGCAACCTGTGTGTCGAATCACATGAAAAAAAGCATTCAACAGTATCTCACTCACAATATAAATGCATTGAATTTGTTCAGTTTCTAGAGGAACATTTCCAAAATGTTTATAGTCTAAAAATTGTGACAAAGAAAGACATCGTTTTTTAAATAAATTATACTTAATGCTTTTGAAGCATTGATTCAGCCATGATGACGATTTCAATTAATGAATCAGTCAGCGAGTCAGTCAGTTTAGAGATGAATACTTCCTGTGTTGTGTGTCTTACTTAGCGATGGTATGCACTCAATTCCTCACAAGCCTGTCTTGTGAGAAAAATGAAAAACTGAAACTGGAGACTCCTTCCATAAGGTTTGGTTAACTCCTTCAGCTTCTTTTTTTTTGCTTTTTTTACATTTTTTATGTATAATGTGATGATTCTTCCTCCCCCATCTCTCTCTCTCTCTCTCTCTCTCTCAGTGGTGGAGGTGAAGAGCTCGCTGCCCTCGGGCATGCAGAGTCCAGTAGCCGGAGGAGCCGGTGAACAGGGAGGAGGTGGAGGAGGAAGCAGCAGCGGAGGAGGAGGAGGAGGCGGTCCGGTAGACTTGCGTACAGATCCTCGTCTGAGCGCTCTGAGCGTGATGGACCCGGCGCTGAGGGAGCAGCAGCTCCAGCACGAGCTCCTCCTCCTCAAACAGCAGCAGGAGCTCCAGAAGCAGCTCCTGTTCGCCGAGTTCCAGAAGCAGCACGAGGTGCTGACACGCCAGCATGAGGTCCAGCTGCAGGAGCACCTCAAGGTAGAGAACTAGACACGAGCAGGAGGAAGTACTCTTGAAGCAGTCTGCGTCGTGTGCGGTTGTGTGGTGTTAATCCCAGTGGGGTTCGAGGGAAACGTCCAGTGGGTCTGTCTTTCTGTTTCTCATTTAGTGATGTCGCGAGGTGAAACCTTCTCACACTTAATGTGCTTTGTTTATTTATTTATATATAATTGTTTGTGGATATAAAGTGTTTATTATTAAGTATAGGAATAATAATATAAGCAGCATTTAATTAGATGTTTGCTTGTTTGTTTTTCATTTTCATTACAACATATTGTATTATAGGTATATAAGTTTCAAATAATATTTTAATTATAGAGAGAGAGAGAGAGAGAAAATATAACCATTATTTTAAATTAATAATTTTTTGCATTTAATACAGTATTTGTCAAAATATATTTTCTTAAAAAGCACTTTTACTCTTAAGTACTCTGGGTACTTGGGCGACCTTTTTCTTTCTTTACTTATTATTTTTCTTATTAATTAATTAATTGGTTTATTGATTGAGTGATTGATCGTTAAAACCCCTTAAAAAGAGACAACTGAATAGGCCACATGAAAGGATGGATGAAAAAAAAATCCAAAAAATAAATAAATAAATAACAGATTAAAATGTCTCTTAAAAAATCGCTAAAAGAAAAACACCCACACACATGTATTTGTTTGCTTGCTTATTTGTTTGTATAATTTAATATTTAATAAATACATACTTTTAATTATTTTAGTTTTTTTCAAAAATGAAAAAACATGCTATGTCAACATAACCGATATTACAGAGCGCATTATTATTTGTAATATTGTAAAGATTGTATTTTTTTTTTCTATTTTTTTTTTTAAATGATTATCAAATAACGCTATAGCGTTCCTGCATCATTAGCTAAGATAGAAAGTTGTGGTTTGTACACTGACATTACCATCAGTGTGAACATTATTTGAATCGGTTCGTTTTAAAATAATTATTTTGAAGTTGCACAAACGAGAAGCTACAGGTTGCGTGTATTTTTTTTAAAGATTAAATAAAAAAATAAAATAAGTGTCTGAACGAAATGAAAGGAATGAATAGTATAAGCGGTTGCACTTAGTGTGTATTATTTGTGTGTGTGTGTGTGTGTGTGTGTTTACACTTTTGATTTGATGTCTGTGTGGGTGTGTGTGTGGCTGACGTACTAGAATCGACATGTCCTCTCTTTCACCTTGTGACTGTTGCCCACCAGACGTGTTTATCTCTGTGTGTGTGTGTGTGTGTGTGTGTGTGTGTGTGTGTGTGTGTGTGTGTGCGTGTATGTGCGTGTGTGTATGTAAGCAGCAGCAGCAGGAGCTGTTGGCGGCTAAGCGTCAGCAGGAGCTGGAGCAGAAGAGGAAGCTTGAGCAGCAGAGGCACGAGGAACTGGAGAAACAGAGGCTGGAGCAGCAGCTCATCATGCTGCGGAACAAAGAGAAGGGCAAAGAGAGTACGCAACACACACATACACACTTTGCACACACTTTCACAAGACTGCACAGGACACAGCGCAGACGTCTAGACAGATAGACATTTTTCAACGACAACCAGTGTAACATTTTCACCATTTCACCCCAGCTATTATGGGATACATGCCAGTCAACACGGAGCGACTTGAATTGAATTTGATCAGTGTCTAATATCTGAAGGAAAGCAGACGCGGGCTCCGCCCCTTTCCGGTACAGAGAATTTGTATAGAGTTTAATGTCTGTGTGCATTAAATCCTTGAAATAAACCCTAATAGACACACACACACACACACGCGCACACTCATGTCATTTGGATCCACCATTCGGGTTACATCAGAAGCGGCGGTCACATGGCCGCAGGATTCGTCTGCGTGTGTGAACGTTTTTTTCTCCTGGCCGTGTCTCCTACTGTACGAGAGTAATTGAATTTGCCGCTCTGACGCACTGTATCATGCTCTGATTCACACTTTGTCACGCAATGACCAGGTTATTATTACTGGTTTCTTACTAATTACATTCTTAATGGGACGGGGGGGGGAAGTATTGGGGGATGGGGGGATACACATCACACACAATGTCTTCCTATGAGACAAACAAAAGGGTATTTCTACTGTATATACGCTCACCGGCCACTGTCTTAGGTACACCCGTTCAACTGCTCGTTAACGCAAATATTTAATCAACCAATCACATGAGAGCAACTTGTGGCATTCCGTTTTCAAGCGAGGTATACTATAAGAGCTTCTCTGAACGCACAACACATGGAACCTTGAAGCAGATGTGAAGACCACACCGGGTGTCCCTCCAGTCCGCTAAGAACGAGAGATTGAGGGTACAGGTCACATGGGCTCAAAACCAAAATGCGACAACAGAAGATGGGAAAACGCCTCCTGGTCTGATGAGTCTCGATTTCTGCCGTGTGGTAGGGTCAGAATTTGGCGAAAATAACATGAAAGCGTGGACCGTCCTGCTTTGTATCAGTGGTTCAGGCTGGTGGTAGTGGTGTAACGGTGTGCGGGAGAATTTTCTTGCCACATTTTGTGCCCCTTAGTACCAGTTGAGCGTGGGTAAATGCCACAGCTTACCTGAGGATGTTGCTGACCGTGTCCAATTTTCAGCCCTGCGTTTAATCTATGGTACGGAGACGTAACGCCGTTCTGAAGGTGAAAGTGGTCCAGTACTAGCAAGGTGCACCTAATGAAGTGGCCAGTGAGTGAATATACATTAAAAGGAGAAGAAAATAGGTACCTGCTGGTCTCAGACTTCAAGACGGCAGCTTTGATTGTGATACTACGCTCACTCTCAGCTTTCAGGTTGTTCAGCACTTGAAGGAGCCCTTGGCCATCACAATGGCTTCCTTCTCAAACTTCCCAATTGTTCTCCACATCTTGTAGATCCGATGGCTGTTGGTGGTTGAACATCCAGGAGGTTAATAAATCTGGATCTTTTGGTTTCCCATGATTTCCTTTTAAACTTTTAAGGTTTGCCGGTCAGTCTGCAGTAGCTCCTCCCCTTCACCAGGGTAACAGAAAGTCATCCCTGCCTTTTTTTTATTTATTTTTTTTTTATCTTGTCGCCATCGCCCTCGGCTTTCAGGGACAAACTGATAATTCTAATTTATACTTATTATTCTTTTCCTTACATTTTTCTGATTCACATTCATCATTCCACTGTTAAAAGCAACATACATATAACATTTTAAATAATAAAATAAAACAGTTTTAAAATAGTCTCTGTAAATAAAGAAAATCAAAAAAGGGCATAATTAGCTAAATAAATACCAAAGAGAAAGGATGAGTAAAAAAAAAAAAAAACTTTAAAGGAGGTTTAAAAACTTGAAAAATCAGGAAAATTACAAAAAAAAGAAAAATCTACATTTAGGCATTTGGCAGACGTTCTTACCCAGAGCGACTTAGAAAAGGGTTTAAGTTTCCATCATTGGTTTGACAGAAGTTTGCTCAAGTTTCCATCATTCATCATAAGGGGAAAAAAAACTTTTATAGTTTTCAATTAACATTCAGTACCGTTCTTCCTTTGAAAATGAACAGAGGAAAAAAAAATATAAATAAATAAATAAATATAAATGAAAGAATTCTAATAAAAGAAAAAAACAATTGAAGGAGAAAATTAAAAATAAACAGGATGATATCCAATCAGCTTTTTTTTTTTTTACTTTGTAGGTATAAATTGTAGGTACAGTATAAACTGGTTTGCTTCTTTTAAGTAAAAAGAAAACTATTATTTTATTTAACTTTTCTACTTTGATCTTGGCTTGCTTATTTTTAGACAATATCTCCACCCTTTTATTGTTTTCATTGTGTTAATGTGTATTTATAAGAAAGTACAAGTGCTGTTTCTCGGGTTTTCAGTTGGAGCAGTTCGAGTGTTGTGGGTACAAGCACTAATTTATCATGGGTTAAAAAAACATTCTCATCTCAGCCATTTTTGGGCGTGCTCTTTATCGCCACCAAGGGGATAAATTTAAGCATGTTTTTGTCTAGAACTTTAGAAATGTTTGTTTCTAGATCACTATTACAGTTTCCTCTTGTTTTTTTATTTGTTTGGTCACAGTTTTAACTTTTTTCAGGCGTCTAAATTGACTCAGATTTGATTCTCAGACTGTCTTTTTTTTCCCCCTGATTTTCTTCTTAATTTAGTTGTAGCCAATTTTCACCCTTATTCCATGAAGCGTGACATCAGTTGCTTCTCACGGACCAGCAGGAGTATAACTGCTACTGCAGGTCCCTCGTTCATTCACCTGTCTGTTTTTCTGCAGGTGCCATCGCCAGCACGGAGGTCAAGCTCAAGCTCCAGGAGTTCCTACTGAGCAAAAAGGAACCTGCGTCCGGCGGCCTCAACCATTCCTTTCCACAGAAGTGCTGGTGAGTGCTCACGCTGTAGCCCTGTTCGAAGTTGATTTATTATATCATAGTGATATTTGAGTGTGTGTGTGTGTGTGTGTGTGTGTGTGTGTGTGTGTGTGTGTGTGTGTGTGTGTGTAGGGGTGCTCACCATACATCCATAGACCAGAGCTCACCTCCACAGAGCAACACCCCGGGCACGCCCCCTTCCTACAAACTGCCCCCTCTACTGGGATCCTTCGAGGGCAAAGACGACTTCCCGCTTCGTAAAACAGGTGAGCGGTTCAGCTTGTGACGCAGGAGTGTGAAGATAGTGCAGGATGGATGTTGACGCAGACGCTCAAGTGTAACTCAAAAGCAGTCGTTAAAACTTTGGGCTTTATCTGAGTCTGCTGTTTACCCTGGTTCATTTTTGTTCTTTCAATCCGTTTGTGTTTGTGTGTGTGTGTAGGTATGGTTGATATGGTGGTCACATTACTTAAGGTTTCAGTGAGAAATGTCTAATTAGCACCTTAACTAAATCTTCATTCATTAAACCGTATGATATGATTTGATGAACTGTGAACATATGACGATGTTGTTGCCATGGAGACAAATGTCCTGGTTACTACACTATGGAAGTCATACGGCGTCACAACATTTTAGGTAAAAAAATTTAAGGCTAAAAGTTTTGACAGCATTTCTGCGCAGCACTCGTCCATGCTTCCTCCAGTCAGATTCTCTGTACAAGTACAAGCCCCGTCCCTTTGTACAATATAGCAGGTATAGAGCGTTTACATCTACAGGTTTTTTTTGTTTTGTTTTTTGTAATGTTCCCATGACACCGCCCTGGTCGTTGAATGATTTTCCCGTAACATTGCGACACGGTGTGTCTTTAAAACATTCGCACAGAAAGAGTCTTTAACGAGGTAACTTCACTCCGAGTGTGTGGGTGTGTTTGAATATAGCTGATAGCTATTCAGGGGAGAAAAACACAACCTGTGTGTGTGTATATATATATATATATGTGTGTGTGTGTGTGTGTGTGTGTGTGTGTGTGAGAGAGAGAGAGAGAGAGAAAGAGAAAAAGTGTGGGTCTGCTGCTGCTCTGATGACTCATACTGACTCACACCTGTAGACGCCCCACAGGACTAAAGCAAACTAGCTCTCTCTCTCTCTCACACTCACACACTCTCACACACACACACACACACACACACACACGCACACACATTTAATAAAAACCTAAAAATCCCAACAAGGTCAAGACTGTCAGATATTCCTTTCCTTCTGAGGACATTCAGTCCCCACTAGTGTTGAGAATCGTTCGTGTGTTTACAGTAATGGTAGCTGTCCGTGGTCCTGATTAGTCTGTTGCTTTGTTTAATGATCCCATCATTCATGTCTTTCTCTCTCTCTCTCTCTCTCTCTCTCTTGCCTTCTTTCCTCTTTATCTGTACTTCCCATCCTTTCTTTCTTACTGTATCTGTTTGCATATTTACTTTCTTGCTCCCTCTTTTCTTACTTTCTTCTTCCTCTCTATCTCATCTGGGTCTGGCGTTCTTTGTCTTTGTCTTTTTTACATTTCCATCCATTTATTTCTCCTCCCTCCATATCTCTTTTTCCCCATGCTTACCCTGGTCTATATCTCTTTTCTCTCTTATCTCTCTTATTCTGCCTCTCTTGGTCTCTCCTCATTCTGTGACATTCTCACTCTCTCTCTCTCTCTTCCTGGTCCTCGTCTTTCTCTATCTTAATTTTCTGTCAATTTATTTCTTACTTCCTCTCCATCTATCTCTTTCTCTCCCTCCATGTCTCTGTCCCCTCCCTCCCCCGTTCTCAGCCTCTGAGCCTAATCTGAAGGTCCGTTCGCGGTTAAAACAGAAGGTCGCTGAGCGGAGGAGCAGTCCTCTCCTCCGCCGTAGAGACGGCACTGTCATCAGCACCTTCAGGAGGAGAGCAATTGAGATCTCGGGTACACACACACACACACACACAAACACACACGCATACTAAACACACACTTGTAGCTGTCCCATGTAATCAGTTCTACCTTCTTCCAGTCAATCAAGTCACTATTATTTAATTAACAGTGAGTCAACTATTATATAACTATTAACTATTCGTTATGTGTGTGTGTGTGTGTGTGTGTGTGTGTGTGTGTGTGTGTGTGTGTGTGAACAGTCTCATCCATGTGCAGCAGTGCCCCAGGCTCAGGCCCCAGCTCCCCCAACAGTTCAAACAGCGCCATCGCCGAGAACGGCTCCAGCGGCTCTGTCCCAAACATCCACGCTGAGGTGAGCTGCGCTTACACACCTTAAAAACCTTACACACCAGTTCACGTTCAATCAGTGTTTAGTGATGTACATTTATGATTTTTGTGAGGGTTTTTTTGTGTGATTTAAGCGATTTTTTTTTTTTGTTTTGTTTTTTAGCGAAGCATGTCTTATCTTTTTAAAACTTGTTTGCATCACGGTTTCCATGGCAACAGGTTCTGTTTCTTCCACTACCCTAGTGCGTGTACCTGTACTGCGTTATCTCATTGGGTTTTTCTGTTATCTATTCCATTTACCTGCACTCTACTAGAACGGCTCGTGTCACTTGCATTTATAAGCGTTTCCGTTTCCTAGTTCCACGTTTTTTCGCTGGAAACGTTTCCTGATTTGGACTCCTTCCTGATCTTTTAGGTTGTAATTACAAATTATACTATTTTGGACTATCTCACATTTAGACCCAAAACTGCAAGGAAAATAAAGCACAAAAAAAACCAACAGATTTGGTTTGTGGTTTTGTTTAATAGCTTATCAGCGTGTTATTTCTGAACCATTCAGACCTTCAGTTTCTCTCAGCATGATTAGGTTTTTAAGATTTTGCGTGTGTTTTGTGAAATAGCTCGCAGAACATTTTGCCTTACACACAGATATAGTAACACTAATAACGGCGTTGTTAAGAGCGCTTGTTTTGTTACTTGGGTTCTGCGTGTGTGCTTTTACGTCATTGTTGTCATGGGATTGAGTAATTGTTTGGGTTTATTTCCTGCCTCTGTATTTCCGCACAGAGCGTATTTATATTCCTGCGCCTAATCAATCCACTTTATGGCTTTGTGAGGAACGGGGTAAACAGGGTAAGCAGTCAGTGAAAACCTGGCGTAAGTGGGGCAATAAATACAGCACACATCAGACCTGTCAGCCGGCAATTATCTGCCCCTCGGTTCGCTCGATTGCTGCCATTTCCGTCTTTCTCTGAGCGGCCCATGACATAACCAGAGGCTCGTTTATTGGCCTTGGTGCCTACGTGAATACGTATGTGCCCATTCACTATTCTGCCCCAAAATAGCCAGCGTAGACGGAGAGGTTTACTGCGCCACCGCCGCTGTTACACTCGGGCCGTGCGGCGAACAGGGAGAGAGAGAGAGCGAGAGAGAGCGTTGACGTCACCAGCGCCGCAAACAGGCCCTGAACTTTTCTTTTCTTTCTTTTTCTAATTGGACGTTCTTTTTTTTATCACAGTGGGATGTTTGTTGAGTCAGAGCCGGAGTGACGTCAGAGCCGAGCGGACCGAGCGGATCGCGCTCCGCGTCTTCAGGCTGATTCACACAGACAGAAAGAGACGTGTGCTTTAAAAAAATATATAAAGCAGTGATAATGAATAAGAGCACGCTGCTGAATGGCGGGGTGAAAAAAATAAGATCGCTAGGAATGAATTAGTCTTTTCATTCACACTCTCTCGTCACGTCTTCAGCCTTGTCACCGATCTAAATCCAGAATAAATCAGAGCTCGGTGCATGGCTTCTGCGTTCGCGGTCAAGTGTGACTGGGCTTTCGTCCTCAGCGCTAAGTCCTGCGTCACTGCAGGGGAAAATATTACTTCCTGTGGCTCTATTATTATTATTGTTCTTTTATTGGCCTAAGTTTACGTTCCTGGGGGTTAGTTCCTGGACTGAAGTACTTCCACTTACATTTTCTGATCTTGTGCTTTTATTCCTGAGTTTATCTTTCTTGGCTAAATGTTTCATAGGTTTACATTCCTGGGTTTAAGTTCCCGGACTTTAGTTCCTAGTGTTCAGATCGTGGACTTCAGTTCCTGGACTGTAGTTCTGGGGCTTAAATTTCTGAATTTAAGTTCCCAGAGTTTAGTTCCAGGGCTACAGCTCATGGACCTTATTATCTGTGCTTAAATTTCTGTTTTTTAAACTATCTGGATCTCAGTTCCTTGGTTTTAGTTCCTGGACCGTAGTTCCTAAGCTTAACTTTCTGTACTTGACTAACTAGCCTTTAGTCCCAGGGCTTCAGCTAAGATTTTGGTTCCTGTTGTTCATAAGCATATATTCCTGTTTTTAACTACCTACAGTTTAGTTCTTAACATTCAGATACTGGACTTTATTCTATATTGAACTGTAGTTCATAGGATTACATTTCTGAATTTAAGTTTCTAGAGTTCGGTTCCTGGACTTTAGATCCTTGGTGTAACTTTCTGATTAAAGTTAGTTTTAGATTTAGGGCTTCAGCTTATGGACATGAGCTACTGGTCTTAAATTTCTGTAAATAAGTACCCAGATTTTAGTTTTTAGATTACAGGTCCTAGATTTTAGTTCCTGGACTGTAGTCTTTGGGCTTAAATTTCCAGACTTACGTTCCTAAAATTTAGTTTCAGGGCTTTACCCGTAGTAATCTTGCTTAAAATTCTGTAAGTTCCTAGAGCTTAGTTCCTGGATTTAGCTCCAGGACCTCAGTTCCTGAGCCTGACTTGTATTTAAGTTCCTGGACTTTAGTTCCTGGGCTTACATTCCTGAATTTAAGTTCCTAGAGTTTATTTCCAGAGCTAGTGCTCCTGGACCTTGGTATCTGTGCTTATATTTATTTATTATATATCTGTAAGTATCTGTACTTCAGGTTCTAATGTTTAGGACCTAAATTTAGTTCCTAGACCTTAGTTTCTAAGTTTAATTTCTGTATTTAAGTAGCTATACTTTATTTATGGGGCTTCGGTTCCTGGACTTTTGTTTCTGATCTTAAATGTCTGTATGTAACTACACAAATTTTAGTTTCTAGAGGTCGGATCCTGGATTGTATTTCCCAGAGTTCATAAAATTACATTTCTGAAATTAGGTTTGTTTCCTTGACTTAAGAACCTGGGCTTGACTTTGTGGATTAAGGTTCCTAAAGTTTGGTTTTAGTTCCAGGGCTTCAGCTCACGGATATTAGCTTCTGGCTTTAAATTTCTTTATTTAAGTACCCATATTTTACAGTACTTTCAAGATTACTGGTCCTGGTTTTAGTATTTGAACCGTAGATCTTGGGTTTAAATTTATGGACTTAAATATCCAGGTAAAAGTTTTAATTAATTTTAAACTCCTGAACTTAAATTCTTGGGAGTAATATCCTTTTTATATTCCTTTATTTTTTTTTTTTTTGGATTTTTCCCTCTAATTTAGTCGTGTCCAATTCCTCCCCGTCACTAGGGGGCTCCCACATTAAGGCTACTACTACCACTCAGCCGGGAGGGCCGAAGACTATCACGTGGTTCCTCTGAACCACGTGACGACAGCCGACCGCATCTTTTCGAACTGCTCGCTCGCGCACTGTTGGGGGCGGCGTAACACTCGGAGGACAGCGCTATCCGCTCCCTCCGTTGCGCGAGCTCACAGACGCCCCTGATTGGCTGTAGAGCCGTGATTAATGTGGGAGCACTAAGTACCTCTCATCCCTCCCCTCTGAGAGAGCTCGGCCAATCAGCTCTCCCTAGACCTTCGGCTGCGAGAGGTTACAGCACCACCCGGGATTCGAACTAACGATCTCCGGATGATAGGGCGAGCGCTTTAACCGGAGGCCCCACTGCGCCACTCGGAGGCCCCATCCTTTTTATATTCCTGGATTTTAGTTTCTGGGCTTTTCCCGGAAAGATTTTCATGTCTCTACTCACCTGTTAGTCCGTTGAGTTCTGCCACTGAGTTCTACATGAGGATTTACAGAGATGAAATAATCCAGAACCTTGGAAAATCTCACTTTAGTGTGTGTGTGTGTGTGTGTGTGTGTGTGTGTGTGTGTGTGTGTGTGTGTGTGTGTGTGTAGCAGCTGCGTTCCCTGCACCAGTCGATGAACGCAGACGGCGCGGTGAGCCCGCTGAGCCTATACACATCTCCGTCGCTGCCCAACATCTCTCTGGGTCTGCCGGCTAACGCACACATCACGGTGAGTCATGAAGAACCAGACATCCTTCACCGACTTACCCTGGACACAAACGTATGCAGTAACGTCCGTCCTTCTGATCAGGCTCCTCAGAAGCTCGGAGTCCAGCCGGAGGCGGAGCGGCAGGTACAGGGGGTGCGTCAGGGGGCTGTGTTGGGGAAGTTCGGGAGCAGCTCGTCTGTGTCCGTGTGTCTGGACTCGGAGCCTCAATCGGCCCCCAACAGCCACAGCAGCCACAACTCCCTACTGCAGCATGTCCTCTTGTTGGAGCAGGCTCGGCAACAGAGTGCACTGCTCGCAGGTAACACAAACACACACACTCGTCCACACTGTTACACACATATGTACGGGAAACAGAGTGAATGTGAGCAGTAGTGTTAATCCTCCCTGATTCCTCTCAGTGCCCATGTATGGCCAGTCGCCGTTGGTTACGGGCGAGCGCGTGTCTAACAGCATGCGAACTGTCAGTAAACTGCCACGGCACCGTCCGTTGGCGCGCACGCAGTCGGCGCCTTTACCGCAGACCCCACAGGCGCTGCAGCACCTCGTCATCCAGCAGCAGCACCAACACTTCCTGGAAAAACAGAAACACTACCAGCTCAACAAGGTAACCCTGAGTTACTGCAATAACCAAAATGAATAAATACCACCTTGGATCAGTGGATATAAATATTGGCGCCCACAGTTACAAGTTGACTTATGTTAGAAATAAACTTTGGATTATTAATATAATTTGGCTAAATTTACTACACAAGATAAACTGTACGAACAAATAATCAAAATGTCAATTTTACATCTCTACCTCTGTCAGATGCTGTCCAAAGGGGCGGAACTCCCACGTCAACCCCCCACCCACCCGGAAGAGACAGAGGAGGAGCTTACCGAGACAACCGAGATGACTGAGGAGTGGGGGGAGGGGCCTGAGCGCGTGAGGGAGGGGCTAAGCAAAGAAAGTTCCGGCGAAACCACGCCGCCTTCTGAGCGGGTGGTCCAGCTGAAAGGCGAGAGCACAGAGAGCGACCTTGAGGAAGAGGAGGACGAGGATGAAGCCATCGAGCTGAAAGAGTGCGATGAAGAGGGCGACCCCTACAGGCAGGTGAGGAGAGAGATTTTTTTTTCCCCCTCTGGTAATTAAATGCTAAGGAATTATGTGAAAAATTATTTAGACAATATTAGAAATAAAATAAAATAAAAACCCAAGCCTGCCACTTGAAAGCAAGTACGTTTTCAATCCTAGTTTTTCCCTCTATGTTTTTGGTGACTAGGAAAAGTTATAAGCAGGTTCTGTGATTTAGAAACGCTACCCGATATTAATAATACAGAAATGTCCCAGACAGCCGGAGCTCGAGCGCCTGGTGCAGTGTAACGGCTACTCTGAAGCACTGAAAGTGTTTATTTTGTTTTTTTTCCCCTAGCACATCCTCAATCTTCAAGCACTTTTCCCATGAGTGTAGCTGCTCTTTGTTCTTTCATTCCTCGCGTCCTCCCGTCCACTGTATTTGGTTCTGCTTTTCCTCTCGCGCTCTCGTCCAGTTCCTTTGTTTAACGTCCTTCAGCCTTTGCACTTTAGCACATTGCGCAGCTGGCACTGATGAAATCAGGGGCCACACTGACGCACGTCGCAGGGCCACACTGATATCTGTCCTCTGTCCCACACACTGTCATTGAGATGGACACATATAAGCCACACCTCCTTCACTGGGATGGACACACATAGGCCACACCTCCTTCACTGGGACTGACACATATAGGCCACACCTCCTTCACTGGGACTGACATACATTAGCCACATCTCCTTCACTGGGACTGACACATATAGGCCACACCTCCTTCACTGGGACTGACACATATAGGCCACACCTCCTTCACTGGGATGGACGCATATAGGCCACACCTCCTTCACTGGGACTGACACATATAAGCCACACCTCCTTCACTGGGACAGACGCATATAGGCCACACCTCCTTCACTGGGATGGACGCATATAAGCCACACCTCCTTCACTGGGACTGACACATATAGGCCACACCTCCTTCACTGGGACTGACACATATAGGCCACACCTCCTTCACTGGGACTGACCCATATAAGCCACACCCACTTCACTGCGATGGACGCATATAGGCAACACCTCCTTCACTGGGACTGACACATATAAGCCACCCCTCCTTCACTGGGACTGACACATATAGGCCACACCTCCTTCACTGGGACTGACACATATAGGCCACACCTCCTTCACTGGGACTGACACATATAAGCCACACCCACTTCACTGCGATGGACGCATATAGGCAACACCTCCTTCACTGGGACTGACACATATAAGCCACCCCTCCTTCACTGGGACTGCCGCATATAGGCCACACCTCCTTCACTGGGACTGACACATAAAAGCCACACCTCCTTCACTGGGACAGACGCATATAGGCCACACCTCTTTCACTGGGATGGACGCATATAAGCCATACCTCCTTCACTGGGACTGACCGTAAGAAGCAACTTCTTCACCAGGAGGCCACGTCCCTTCACTTCCTTTAGTAAGACGAGACACACAGGCCGCCACCTCCTTCACTAGGGATATAAGCGGGCCACGACTTCTTCTGTGGGAATATAAGCAGGCCATGCCTCCTTCACTGAGTGTAACAGATACAGTCTTAAGCAAATTAACAAAATCTCCATCTACATCTAGGCATTTGGCAGACGCTCTTATCCAGAGCGACTTACATTTTTTTCAATTTTTTTTTTATCTCATTACATCTGAGCAATTGAGGGTTAAGGGCCTTGCTCAAGGTTCCAACAGTGGCAACTTGGTGGTTGTGAGGTTTGAACCTGGGATCTTCTGAACCGTAGTCCAATGCCTTAATGCCACTGAGCTACCCCTGGCCAAAATAAAAACAAACCGTGTCCATTTCAGCAAGCAACATGAGACATGTCTAGTGACACATGCTGATTTGCCCCGGGGTTGATGGGGCAGGAGTAAGTGTGAAGATCTTAATAAACAGATGTGAGTTTATATCAGGTCGGAGGAGCACATACTTCTGTGGAGTGCTAAAGTGATGATGTCACTAGGTAGCTTGCACTCCTGTCCTCTCTGTAGGGCACTCATATGGTCATGTGACCGTACGGCGTGGTGATGGCAGCACTGGCGCAGTGAACCGGGCTCTCGTGTGCGGCTCCGCATTCATTTACATAAAATAAGCTGGAAGAAGTTGCTCTGCAGTGGGCTGTGACGCTTGATCGGTCGTCTTAAAACACACACACACACACACACTTGAATGAAGAATGAATGAGAGAGCTAGACTCCTCCTTCTCTCTGAGATCATTGAAGAAAAAAAAAAGTCCAGTAAAGCATTAGAATTCATCCTGCATCCCCCTGCTGCTGCAGGACACACACACACACACACACACACACACACGCACACACACACACCCTGCCCTATGAATGGAAGCGTCCATCTCTGACTCATCTCTCCAGGGTGAATCATCGCCTGCTCTCGCCCCCGCCTCGTCTGCCCTGCACTTCACACCCAATCACAACCCACCAGCTGTGTGTGTGTGTGTGTGTGTGTGTGTGTGTGTGTGTGTGTGTGTGTGTTAGGCATATTACAAAGCGTTTGGGGCGGCGTTGTTTATCATTGTGAGTTTAGTCATCTCATTGAGACAGCTTCCTCTAAAACGCCTCTGTGGTCAAGCACAGATATTAGACTATTGTGCACGCACACATGGGTGCAAAGTGTGTGCGTATGTGTGTGTGTGTGCTGCTTCTCCACTTGTCTCTCCAAGTGCCTGGAATACAAATGTGATCCTACACACACCCTCTTAGATTTAGAGGGAGGGGCAGGAGAGAGATACACAGAGGGAGAAAGAGAGAGCAGAACCATTTTTCCCCCCCTAAATAACAAGAAAGCAAAGGAGAGAGAGAGAGAGTGTGTGTGTGTGTGTGTGTGTGTGTGTGTGTGTGTGTGTGTGTGTGTGTGTGTGTGTGTTTTTCATATTTCGACCCATGTAACATGTCTCATAACTTAGAAAGATATATATATATTTTTTTTTCCTTTTTGTCTTCTTGCTCACTAGCTGTGTTTCTAGATCCTCCTGATGCTGATTAGCATTAGCTCACTATTACACGGGCTAACTAGCATTGCAACAAAATGTTCCTGAGTCCTTGGCTCCTGAAAAGGTTCCTGGTGTCCTTAACTCATAAAAATGCTTCTCATCTCTGAAAAAAAGCTTCCTGAGTTCCTGGATTTCTTCAATTCCTGAATAATTTTTCCCTTGAACTCATTGTTCTTAAATGTCTTTTTTTTCTATAAATAATGTTTCAGAGTTATGTAAAAGTGACAAACAGTCTCAGAGCTTGTGAAGGTTCTTCGTTTATCAAATTCCTACCATGTTTCTTCAGTTCCTGAAAATGTTCTTTAGTTTCAGGAAAAAAAGTTTATGAATAGAAAATAAAGCAACTTAAGAAAATCTTTCAGAGTTATGGAAAAGTTATTAACTTGTGAAAATGTTCTCAAGTTCCTGATCAGAAGGTTCCCAAGTTCATGAGAAGTTTCTTCATTTCTTTAAAAAGGGTCAAGAGTTCCTAAAATGGATCTTCAGTTCATGTAAGAAGAAATCATAGTTCCTGAGTTTCTAAACACAATTCAGATTTATGAATACTTCCTGAGATTTTGAAGGTTCTCAAGTTTCTGATAAAAAGATTCCGAAGTTCATGAAAAGGTTCTTCAGTCCCTAAAAAAACATTCCTGAGCTTGTGAAAGGGTTCTCTTCTGAGCTTCCTGAGTTGCTGGGGGAAAAAAGGGATTTCCCCAAACTCATAGTTCCTGAGTTGTAATAAAAGATGAAAATCCCAAGCTCAAGAAAAGGTTCTCGAGTTTGTGATGAAAAAAAGTGATTCCCAAGTTCACTAAAATGTTCTTTAGTTCCTGAAAAAAGAGTTCCCCCTATAAGAGTTCCTGAGCCTCCCGCGTTCCTGGATTCCTTCAGTTTTTTAAAAACTTCGTGGACTCTGGAAAAGGTTTCTCAGCTCCAGGAATAAGGTTCCCAAACTGGGAAAATGTTTCTGGAAACAGTGTTTCACTCTCTGAGTTTAAGAAAAAGTTTTGGATTCTTTAAAAAAAAAAAAAAAAGCTTCTTGAGTTTGTAGAAAGCTTCTAAATATCTTCAAATAATTTAAGAGATCATTAGATTGGCTACTTACATGAAGTTTCTGCAAAAATGATGCTTGGTTTGTTTAAAAAAAAATGGTTTCAGAAACGGTTCCTCAGAACCGTTCCAACGATTTCATCAGAACGTTCTTGAATTGATGAAAATGAGGCTAAATTGCCACAAATGTACTGTGAGAACATTTCTCCTTACATTGGCTCCTGTCTTTCTCTCTTACATTCACACATACACTTTTGGATGAGTTTGTGTCTGCTTCTTCTCCACTTGTCTTTGAAAGTGTCTGGAATACAAATGTGATCCTACACACCCTTGAATATGGAGATGGAGGAGCGAAAGAGAGAGAGAGAGAGAGAGGTGTTTAATTTGTCTCCCTCCTCAGCGAGCCATGTGTCCTGTCTCCTACATGGAAACAACACCACATTGTTTTTTTTTCTTCCTTAGTTCATTCGTTGTGTTTCCACTGAACATCAAGAACTTCTTGAGAAACTGAAGCTCATCACCCTGAAGAGGTTACTTAGCAGTGCAACAATTCTTTGAAAATGTTCCTATATTCTTGAAGTTGTGTTCCTGGATTTCTTCCCTCCATGAAACAATGTTTCAAAGCTCTTGAAAAGTTTCTTAAGTTGCTGAAAAATTCCTGAGATCCCTTAAAGGTCTCTTTGACATCCTAAAGAAGATCAGAAGAATGTTCTTCAGAGATTTCCTAAAATTTATGTATCTTTGGTTCCTGAAGGGGCTTGAGTTCCTGGATTTGTTTTTTAAAGTTCTTGAAAAGGTTCTTCAAAATTAAATAGACCACACCTAGGTCTCAGCTTGGACGAGAGATAAATAGGCCACGCCTCTTCTTGAGAACCTTTAATAATCACAGTTGATGTAGCAATGGTGTGCTTTAACAAGGGGCTCTTTAATTCATATGAAAAAAGGTTCCTTGGTTCCTGAAAAAATTCCTCTTTTTAAACAAAAGTTCTTGAGTTGTTCCCAATTTTCTAGATTTTTTTACATGAAATCTTTGACAGGGATTTAGTCTTTATTTATTTATTTTGAAAAATCCCATGTATTGTAAAATCACAGGGTTCTTGAAAAGGTTCCCCATCATCCCAAAATGGTTCCTGAGTTCACTTCCTTTCTTGGCTTTGTGTAAATGTTCTTCAGTTTCTGTCATAAGGCTCATAAGGCCCTGTAAATGGTTGCTGAGTGAAAAAAAATATTCTTGGTTGGTTAAAAAAAAAAAAAGTTCCTGAAAAGGTTCCTAAAGCCCTGGGTTCTTGATTTAGCAAGTGTTTGTTTGTGAAAAGGTTGTTAAAAAAAAAAAGTTCTTGAGACCATGGGAAATTTTGTAAAACCTTGGCTACTATCTTCGATTCAAATCATGACTCCTGTCTTGCACACGTGCGCACACACACACACACACACACACTCTAGATGATAAAAAGCAGGCAGGATGGCTGTTTACAGCAGCAGAATGTGTAAGTAGCTTTTTGGCAGTTGGAGACGGTTCTATTGGCACTGCAGTGGTTCCTGAAGTTCCCTGACTTTCTCGCTCACTGAACTGTTTAGTCTGTGCACAGCTAAATTTACACACACATGCGAGCACACACACACATTTCCCTTCGTTTGATTCAGTACCTCTCACTCTGTAAAGGATGAAGAGCTGTAACTGGTATGCTAAAAAAAGGTTCCTGAATCTACAGATTCTTGAGGTCCTGAATTGCTAAAACAGCGAGTGAGTTCCTGGGAAACAAAAGGAAGCTTGTAAAAAGAATCGTGGACCCGTAAAAAGTTCCTGAGTTGATGAAATTCCTTCTGGGTTCCTAAAAACATCATGAAGTGATGTCATCAGAGTTCATGAAGCGGTTCAAATTTGTTCAATGGTTCCTGAAACAAAAGCAAGGGTCATCAGCAAGGTTCCTGCACAGATTCCTCAGCTTGAAAGGGTTAGTCCAGAAAAACATAATGGTTCCTGAAAATGTTCCCCTTAAAGTGCTTCTGAGAATAAATCCCTTTTCACCTTCAGGCCTCTTTCACATCCAGACGTGTCATGTTGACCCGTTTAAAAGACATCAAGGCTAAACACACACACACACACACACACACACGCTTTAATTTGAACTGTAACAGAAGAGGCATGTTTCTCTGTGTGCAGTTCTCGGAGCAGCAGCACCTGCAGCAGCTGAATGTGTTCCAGGCGTCTCTGTCCATCACGGGAATGCCGCACAGGCCTCTTGGAAGAGCGCAGTCGTCCCCCATCACCTCCTGCCTTAAAGCCACTCCCATGGCGGAATTACCCATCAAGCACCTCTTCACTACAGGTACTGAGAGGACAGGGTAGAAGCGGGAAATCAGACTGCACCGTGTTGTGCCGTTAGAGGAAAGCAATCCACGTCACCATGGTAACCTTTTCTCTCCTTTCCTCCTCTACCCTCTCTTTATTTTCTCCTCTTGTCCTCTTCGTTCCTTTCCTCAACTCTCATCATCTCCTCTCGTCTCCGTTTATTCTGTCCTCCTTCTATCTTCACCTTGCCTTCTGTCCTCGTTTCTTTCTTTCTTCTCTTCTCTCCTCTGTCATGTCTCGCTCAGGTCTGGTTTATGACACACTCATGCTGAAGCACCAGTGCATGTGCGGGAACACACACATCCACCCGGAGCATGCTGGACGTATCCAGAGCGTGTGGTCCAGGCTGCAGGAGACAGGACTGCTGGGCCGCTGTGAGGTGAGAGAGCCGCCTTCTGGCACGCTTCAGCAACTACAGTCTGAATGTTTTTGGAAATTGTCCGAAATGTGACATAAAAACCAGTTGGTGTGTTAAACGTGGAATCAGTGCACTGTGTAACAGTAAATACTGAACTGTAGGGAAACTGCATTTATACACGCGCACACACACACACACACACACACACACACACACACACACACTCTCCCTCCTGTCCTGCTCCTGCTGTGTCACTGTGCACCACTTTTATTACTGTATAAAAGGGGCAGAATACTCAGTTGTTTTTCTTTTTCTGTGTGTGTGTGTGTGTGTGTGTGTGTGTGTGTGTGTGTGTGTGTGTGTGTGTGTGTAGAGGATCCGGGGCAGGAAGGCGACCCTGGATGAGATCCAGACGGTGCACTCGGAATATCACACCTTGCTGTACGGCACCAGCCCTCTCAACCGCCAGAAACTCGACAGCAAGAAGCTCTTAGGTCTGGAGTGATGACCTCACTTCCTGTTACAAACACACTCCGTGTCTCACTCAGTCTCTCCCTGCATGCTGCCGCCTCTCTGTCTTGTTCAATTCTTTTTGCTTTGTCTATCTTTCTCTGGTTGTCTCTCTTTGCTTGTCTCTCACACCTCTTCTCTATTCAGCTCCATCTGATATTGCAATATCTCTCTCTCTCACACATATACACACACACACTCTTTCTGTGCATATCCATTGCAAATTTCTCTCTTCTTCTCTGCCTCTCTGCTTCTCTCCCTCACTGTCTCACACACACACCAGTATATACATTATTATAATTTGATTGTAATTTGTTTAGTTAGTTCGTTATTACAGATGGTACGATGCTGTTTTGTCATTTTTGTGAAGTGTCTGTGCTGAACACAATTCAACACTCATCAGATATTGATCTCTTTAAAAACTACTAAGCATGAAGGTTTTGTATTTATTATTTATGAATTCTTTTTTTTAAACCTGGGGTAACCGCATCTTTCAAACAAACATCACTCTACAACAGCCTACAGTATAAAAGTAATAATCCAAATCAAAACAAAACAATAGAATCAAATTTCTTTGTTAAAAAAAATATCTAAATCCTCTTTGAATCTTTTTCTTTTGTTCGGTTTTTCTGTTCAGTGTTGCTGAACCACAGATTTCAAACCACAGATGAAGTTATCCTTAATTAAAAATATGTTTATTATGGAGCAGTGTATAAATAAATAAACCATACACATAGTTTAAAATGCACTAAAGTATATTCACTCGCCTGCCTTCACATCTATATGAACTTGAGTAACATCCAATTCTTAATCCATAGGGTTTAATATGATGTTGGTTCACCCTTTCTACTGTGTAACAGCTGGTTAATTCATCCCAAAGGGGTTCTATCGGAAAGCATTTAGAACGGTGCGAACGTTTTAGAGAAGGACGTGCATCCATGAAGCCGATCCCGGCCGCGGTGGCTCGGAGTCCACTGCAGTTATCACCACATCCCCTGTACAGTCATTTCCACTAGACGTTCCTGGGAGGCCAGCGTTTCAGACATGAATCAGACAGATCTACCTTGTTGGTGTCCGAGCGCTAGTGAGATGCTGTGATAAGTGGGATAAGCTTCTCCGTCTGTCGTAATGAAACTCCCGCCTCCGTCCCACGCTTACTTCCGGTCTGCCTCCTCTGACAGACACGCCAGTATTTTTAGGCTTGAGACTTTTCTGCCACCTCCGCCTCTGAGTCACCAGCCGAGAGAGAAAGTGTGTGTGTGTGTGTGTGTGTGTGTGTGTGTGTGTGTGTGTGTGTGTGTGTGTGTGTGTGTGTGTGTGTAGCAGGCGTGGGTTCTGCAGGAGATGTTGGCTGCCATCATCTCTGCTCATAATGCATGTTTTTACGTTGGGTATTGACCTTTATCTCTACTGACACTATAATAATAATAATATGAATCAGGACAGAAATCAGGACAGAAATGTCCTATGAAGTGTATGTCTTTTCATTCTTTAATGCTTTTCCTCTTCGCAGGTCCAATCAGTCAGAAGATGTACGCCATGCTGCCGTGTGGAGGGATTGGGGTGAGAACCAGTTCTTATATAATTATAAAAACCGTAGTAATAATAATAATAATAAGGTTACACACTGATTGTTCTTGTCTTGTGTGTGTGTGTGTGTGTGTGTGTGTGTGTGTGTGTGTGTGTGTGTGTGTGTTCAGGTGGACAGCGATACCGTGTGGAACGAGATGCACTCCTCAGGAGCCGTCCGCATGGCCGTGGGATGCGTCATCGAGCTCGCCTTTAAAGTAGCAGCCGCAGAACTGAAGGTACATCAACGCCTCCTCATACACAAACTATTGGTACCCCCATGAAACACACCATGTCCTGCACTCTTTTGCTGAACAGATATCGGGTTACAGAGTGGTCTGTAGTTCTGAGTTTTCATCATGGTCGTCATCACCATATTGTCTCTTGTTTTGTCTTTTTTACATTTTTTTTTCTTTCTTTCTTTGATGAATAGAACGGGTTCGCTGTCGTCCGTCCTCCGGGTCACCACGCAGAGGAGTCCACGGCCATGTGAGCTTCTGACTTTACTTCTCATCATTACTCGAATCATGTACTTGGCTATAATGAGAACAAATATAATATGAAAAAAATATATATATATATATATATTATTTAATTGTTTTTATTTTTATTTTTAGGGGTTTCTGCTTTTTCAACTCGGTCGCTGTTACCGCTAAACTGCTGCAACAGAAACTAGGCGTGGCCAAAATCCTCATTGTAGACTGGGTGAGAGCTCTTTTCTCTCTGCGCAATTTAGTTTTATTCTCCATAATTTAACGATGATTGTCAGTAATGATCACAGCTACCACAATAACCCGTAATCCATCCCATCATACAGGACATTCACCATGGTAACGGGACCCAGCAGGCATTTTACAACGACCCCAACGTGCTGTATATCTCCTTGCATCGCTATGATGACGGGAACTTCTTCCCTGGAAGCGGCGCTCCTGAAGAGGTAAGGAGGACAAAAAGTGTGGATATGAAAAGGAAAGAGAGAGAGAGAGATGGAGAGAATGAGACATATAGATACAGATGTAAAGGTTGAGACGAGTGTAAAGTGTTCTATGGAAAGAGAGATGTAGAGTTAGATGGTTGTAGAGTGAAGGATTGAAAGACGTATGATGACGACAGATGTAGAGCATTAGACAGATAGGATGATGATATCCTCAATGAGATGATAGATGTAGAATGAGACAGACATCGAGAGTGGGACAAAGAATAAGATAGATGTGGAAAGTGAGACAAAGGTAGAATGAGACAGATGTAGAGAGTGGGACAAAGAATTAGACTGATTTGGATAGTGAAACAAGGAAAGAGACAGATGTGGAGAATGGAACAAAGGTAGAATGAGACAGATGTAGAGAGTGGGACAAGGAATGAAACAGATGTGGAGAGTGGGACAAGGAATGAGACAGATGTGTATTGTGGGACAAGGAATGAGACAGATGTGGATTGTGGGACAAAGGTAGAATAAGACAGATGTGGATAGCGAGACAAGGAATGAGGCAGATGTGGATAGTGAGACAAATTTAGAATGAGGCAGATGCGGATAGTGAGACAAAGGTAGAATGAGGCAGATGCGGATAGTGAGACAAAGGTAGAATGAGGCAGATGCGGATAGTGAGACAAAGGTAGAATGAGACAGATGTGGATAGAGGGACAAAGGTAGAATGAGACAGATATGGATATTGGGACAAGGAATGAGATAGATGTGGATAGTGGGACAAGGAATGAGACAGATGTGGATAGTGGGACAAGGAATGAGACAGATGTGGATAGTGGGACAAAGGTAGAATGAGGCAGATGTGGATAGTGAGACAAGGAATGAGACATGTGGATAGTGGGACAAGGAATGAGACAGATGTGGATAGTGGGACAAAGGTAGAATGAGACAGATGTGGAAAGGTAAATATGGAGAGTTAGACAGATATAAAGTGAGACAGATGTAGAGACAGGTGTAGTATGAAACATATGGGAGAATGAGACAGATGCGGGGTATAGTATGAGACCGAGAGTGAGACAGATTTTTAGAGACGGTGGAGTTTTAGACAGATGTGGAGAGAGAGAGACAGATGAAAAGAAAGACAAATGAAGACAGAGAAGCAGGTGGAGAGAGCGAGACCTGATCTAATAGCACCAGTATGAGGAAAAAAAACTATTGTTAATTTAAAATGATTCATGTTCATCTCTCTGTCTGCAGGTGGGAGTGGGTCCCGGTGTCGGGTTTAATGTAAACATAGCGTGGACAGGTGGAGATGCGGATAGCGAGACAAGGAATAAGACAGATGTGGATAGAGGGACAAAGGTAGAATGAGACAGATGTGGATAGTGGGACAAGGAATGAGACAGATTTAGATAGTGGGACAAAGGTAGAATAAGACAGATGTGGATAGCGAGACAAGGAATGAGGCAGATGTGGATAGTGAGACAAATTTAGAATGAGGCAGATGCGGATAGTGGGACAAGGAATGAGACAGATGCGGATAGTGGGACAAAGGTAGAATGAGACAGATGTGGATAGTGGGACAAAGGGAGAATGAGACAGATGTGGATAGTGGGACAAAGGTAGAATGAGGCAGATGTGGATAGTGGGACAAAGGTAGAATGAGGCAGATGTGGATAGTGGGACAAAGGTAGAATGAGGCAGATGTGGATAGTGGGACAAAGGTAGAATGAGACAGATGTGGATAGAGGGACAAAGGTAGAATGAGACAGATGTGGATAGTGGGTCAAAGGTAGAATGAGACAGATGTGGATATTGGGACAAGGAATGAGATAGATGTGGATAGTGGGACAAGGAATGAGACAGATGTGGATAGTGGGACAAAGAATGAGACAGATGTGGATAGTGGGACAAAGGTAGAATGAGGCAGATGTGGATAGTGAGACAAAGAATGAGACAGATGTGGATAGTGAGACAAGGAATGAGACAGATGTGGATAGTGGGACAAAGGTAGAATGAGACAGATGTGGATAGTGGGACAAAGGTAGAATGAGGCAGATGTGGATAGTGGGACAAAGGTAGAATGAGGCAGATGTGGATAGTGGGACAAAGGTAGAATGAGGCAGATGTGGATAGTGGGACAAAGGTAGAATGAGACAGATGTGGATAGAGGGACAAAGGTAGAATGAGACAGATATGGATATTGGGACAAGGAATGAGATAGATGTGGATAGTGGGACAAGGAATGAGACAGATGTGGATAGTGGGACAAGGAATGAGACAGATGTGGATAGTGGGACAAAGGTAGAATGAGGCAGATGTGGATAGTGAGACAAGGAATGAGACATGTGGATAGTGGGACAAGGAATGAGACAGATGTGGATAGTGGGACAAAGGTAGAATGAGACAGATGTGGAAAGGTAAATATGGAGAGTTAGACAGATATAAAGTGAGACAGATGTAGAGACAGGTGTAGTATGAAACATATGGGAGAATGAGACAGATGCGGGGTATAGTATGAGACCGAGAGTGAGACAGATTTTTAGAGACGGTGGAGTTTTAGACAGATGTGGAGAGAGAGAGACAGATGAAAAGAAAGACAAATGAAGACAGAGAAGCAGGTGGAGAGAGCGAGACCTGATCTAATAGCACCAGTATGAGGAAAAAAAACTATTGTTAATTTAAAATGATTCATGTTCATCTCTCTGTCTGCAGGTGGGAGTGGGTCCCGGTGTCGGGTTTAATGTAAACATAGCGTGGACAGGTGGAGTTGATCCTCCTGTGGGTGATGTGGAGTATCTTACAGCCTTTAGGTTAGAGCTCACGCACACACACACACACACACACACACACACACAATCCAGTTCACTTTACTGACTGATATTTTTAATTGCTTATTTTATCCTGTGCTAATGGTGTGTGTCTGTGTGTGTTCGTGTCTGCTAACAGGACAGTGGTGATGCCCATTGCTAATGAGTTCTCTCCAGATGTGGTGCTGGTGTCGGCCGGCTTCGATGCCGTTGAGGGTCACCAGTCCCCACTCGGAGGATACAACGTCACCGCCAAATGTGAGCTATCTTATTCAGTTTGCGTGTGTGAATACTGTTTGTCATTTGTCGCCCTCTGGCAGACAGAGACTGGTATTGCATGCACAGGGTATTTAGGCCAGGTTGAAGTCTTTAAGGTGTGTTATATGGATGTTGGAGGATCTGCTGCTGAAATCACATCATGTCGTTCACTCGCAGGTTTCGGTCACCTGACAAAGCAGCTCATGAAGTTGGCGGCCGGGCGCGTGGTCCTGGTGCTAGAGGGGGGTCACGACCTCACCGCCATCTGCGACGCCTCCGAGTCCTGTGTAGCCGCGTTGCTCGGAGACGAGGTGCTCACTACACACCTCTACCTCATTACCATATTACCTCACCAGACCATAAACTTTACGCTGCTCACTGTTCGTGTGTGTGTGTGTGTGTGTGTGTGTGTGTGTGTGTGTGTGTGTATGACTGCAGCTGGATCCATTGCCTCAGTCTGTGCTTCAGCAGAAACCGTGTCCGAAAGCATCAGCGTCCCTTGAGAGGATCATCGAGATCCAGAGTAAGTCAAAAGAGAGAGACAAAGTCAGAGTGAGACAGATTGAGGAACAGAGACTGTTGAGAGAGAGAGAGAGCGAGAGAGAGGGGGGGGATGGAGAAGAGAAAAAAGAAATAACGAGTGAGGTGTGTGATGTGTGTTGTTCTGATTTATATACAGTGAATTAGACCAATCAGTTACTTGTATTATTTTTAGCTCCACCCACATGTCCTGGTTTGGTGCTCATAATAGCTTTATTATAGCATTTCTTTCCCTCTATTCCCATCTTCCTCTGGCCATCTCTCTTTCCCTATCTTTCTCTCTCCCTTAATTACTATTTATCACTCTCTCTCTATCCCTCCCTCCCTATCTCTCTTTTTCCTTTCTCTCTCTCTCTCTCTCTCTCTCTCTCTCTCTCTCTCTCTCTCTTTCACCCTGTCCCTCCATATCTCTCTCCCTCCCTCTCTCTCTCTCTCTCTCTCTCTCCACAGGTAAACACTGGACCTCGGTACAGAGATTAGCGCCCACGGTGTCTCAGTCCTTGCAGGACGCTCAGCGGCGGGAGAAGGACGAAGCGGACACGGTGACTGCCATGGCTTCTCTCACCGTGGACACAGAGCACACGGCATCCTCCTCACAGAGCAGCAGGTACACACACACAAACAACAATCAGATTAAAAGGTTTAATAAAATAATTATTTTTTATTTTTAGACCTCTTTAGTCTTAAACCACAGCGTTGCTCAGTTCTGGATCCTGATTGGTCAGAAGGTGTGGATTATTTGTCTGTAACTTCAGTAGCGTTTCTTTGAGTGTGCTCATTCTGTTACGTTACTGTAACATAACCATAGGCGTATATAAAACGCGCTGACCCGTGGCCGTTGTTTTCGGTGCAGGGCTGCCGAGGAGCCGATGGAGGAGGAGCCCGTGCTGTAGGACGGGGAGACGTCCATCACGACGCCGTGGCGTCCAAGTTTGCTCGGCAGCGATGCTCGCCCTGGAGTCACTCGTCCTTTCCTTCCACGCAGCTCTTTGATCGGTTCCTTCACTCGTTCTCCAGGTTGCTCGATGGACGTACGCAGAACTCCGCTCCACTCCCACAGGAGGAGGAACAGGAGGAGGATGAGGAGGAGGACCGGGTGGGTCGCCAAACATACCTCCGGGAGCAGGACCGACTTTTTACATTTAAACGTTTTATTTTTATGGAACGTGCGCAAAGAGACGACGCTGGGATGTTGTCACGCTAAAGGAGCGTAAAAAGTGTGAGAGAGAAAAAAAAAACTCCATTTCCTCTACGAGGCGCAAAAACGATTTTAGTGCAGACGCCGACGTGTGGAGGAGCTCAGAGGCGCTTAGCCGCGTTGAAAAGGATGATCTTTATGTAAACTTACAGAAGCACACAAATGTGTATGAATATTACACATGTACAGGTATATGTGTGTGTGTGCGCACGCACGCGTGCGTGTGCGCGCGCGCGTGCGAGTGTGCGGGCGCGCGTGCGAGTGTGCGCTTTGTAATTGTCCATTTGTGGAGGTGGAACCCGTGACCTTTTTTGGCACTTTTTTTTTTTTTTTTTTTTTGGAGGAATCATCACACACACACACTGATTCATCCATGGCCACAGAAGAAAAAAGCACACCGACTGATTGACTTACTGAATCACTGACTCATTGACTCACTCACTGAATGTCTGAATCACTAAAAACTGATTCACTAAAACACACTCAGAATCACTAAATGACTCATTGATTTGGTAATTCACTGAATCACTGACTCACTGAATTAATAAATCCCCTGCTGTGTCACTGACTCGCTGAAAGACTGAATCACAAATAATAATTGATTCATTAAAACACAGACATAATCACTGAATGACTCACTGATTTGGTAACTCACTAAATAATTGATTCACTGACTGAATTACTGAATCTCTGAATCAATCGCTGCAAGTCAGAATCACTAATTTTTGATTGTCAGAAACACAGAGAGAATCACTGCATGACTCCGTGATTTGATAACTAACTGAATCATAGACTCACTGACTGAATCACTGACTCAATCGTTGAAAGTCTGACTCACTAATCCCTGCTTCACTAAAACAGAGACAGAATCACTGACTCACCGAATTACTAGATCACGTACTGAATCCCTTGATTCACTGACTGACTCAATGAATGAATGAATGATTGACTCACTTAATTCATGGATTGTCTCAATGAATCAATTTGATTCACCAAATCACTAACTGAATCACTGACTCGGTTAAACACATGGTTGGTTCTGGTATTTGACTTAAACAGGAATTTAGGCCAATCTGGTGCCTTTTATACTACAAATACAATTAATGCTTCAAACGCACACACACACACACATCAGACATCCACATTAACACACATTGACTTTGTTCAGAATTTCCTCTCTGCCTTAATGAGCCGTTATTTTTTTGTTTTTTTTTTGGGAGCACGCGCAGCCCGGACTCCTCCACTCGTTTCCTCTTCTCCTGTCAGGTCAGGGGTCAAAGGTCAGACCTCAAGCCTAGCTACATTATGTCGCCGCCCTGGTGCAACAACGACGATGACGACGACGACAATGACCAACTTGTGTTGCTTTTAAGGTCTTTTGTCCCTTGTACATAAACCGCACTCGACTCTTTTCTCATCTCTCGTCACAAAAACGCTTTCTGTCCGTTTTTATTTTCCTTCCGAAGATTCAATGTCTGTGGTCACTTTTATATAAAAATGTTTCTTGTTTTTCTATGAAATTCTAACACACAATTATATATTTACACACACACAGACACAAACACACAAACACACACACACACGCACACAAAGAGACCGAAACAGCTATCAGTGTTAAACTGCTCAGTCGATTTAGACTTTATTCTGTACGGATAAAAGTGTGTAATGTGCTTTGTGCGGAAACACGGTTGGTTTTTATATCTCTATACATACAGTACATGCATATATACATATATATATATATATAGATATATATATAGATATATATCGATGTGTATATGTCATGTCGTGTCACTGCGCGATGAACGTGGCATCAGGGTTTTAAGGGCAGGTAGGATTATTGTTTGTTTGTTTGTTTGTTTTTGTTCCTGAAACACACAAAACAATAGTTACAGACTTATTATATATACAGTATATATCTATATTTTATAATGTTTTTATTTTATAATGTTTTTATAGGTCAAACACCACTGAGACACTAACTCTGACGCTCACCCGTTCCGATCACGGAGCTCTTCTGTTTGTTTTTGTTTTTTGTTTTGTTTTTGCACCAGAAGAATTTTATTTTCCTAACACTTTCTCGATCCGTTTTGAAGTGTTTTAAGAGTGAAGCGTGTGTGATTATTGACTGGTTGGTTGGTTGTTTGTTTGTTTGTCGTTAACAGAAACATCACATCCGGGCTGATTTCAGTCCATGTCTTTATTAATATTCTGTTTGTTTTCTTCGGTAAACTCTTTTTTTTTTTAACGGGTATCTTCCATGTGGGCGGGGCTTAACCTGGCGCATTTCTCTATAAGACTGCTTGTTCTTTTAAGTTTATAATAAATGTATAAACTCTACACTCTTAAGGGGGAGAAAGGAAGTGTACATTTAGACCTCAATCTGTACAGAAACAATGAAGAAGACATATATTAGAAAGGGTTCCACGTGAGGGTTTTTTTTTTAGGAACGACACAAGGAACCTTGTTTTTTTTGTTTTGTTTTGTTGTTTTTTTTATTCGAAGAGTGTATATACACATCAGCCGTCTGAAATTTGGGGACAACTTCGCGCTTTTTTTTTTTTTTTTTACAAAATGGTTTTCAGAAATTTTCAGTTACTGGGACAGCACTGTGTACGAAAATGTTAAATGTACTAAAAATTCATAATCGTATTCTTCTTATAATTATTTTGAATAATAATAATAATAGTAATAATAATAATGAAGAATGCCTCTAAGCATTCACGTCACCTAAATGGTCTCTTCTTTGTCGTTATTCATTTCTTTTACAATTGAATATCACAAATATTGCTCTTGACGCTAAAATCAGATTTTGTGTGCTAATATTTTATAACGTTAAAACTAATTTTCTGTTGTAGTCTTTTACCCATGTATTGTAAGAGTTTAGCAATCCTAAAAAAAAAAAAAAAAATCTTTAACGACATGCAAATCAACATTCAGTGGCAAGAAATCAAACCTGAAATTGTGACTGGAACAGTGAGGAGAAATGAAAATGTTTATATTTTTAACATCAGTTCGAGGTCATTTAGGGAATCTTTGGCCTGCGACCTATGAGACAAAAGTGCTGCAGAGTGTTCAAATTTCATATATATATTGTGATAACAGTGCAGGATGATACAACACGGTTCTGAGAGTAAAAAATCACCCTCCATCTCTCTATAATCCTCCGCTACACTAATCCACTTACAGTATCCCAGCTTTTCCCTTGTGCATGGATACCAACAATGTAGAACGTTTCCTATCAAACTGTCTGCTTTGTATCTGAAACCCTGGCCTCCCAGGAACTCCTTTAATGGTCCCCACATGTGGAAATTGATTGTGTTTCTGAAATGTGTTGATGAATGATTGTGTGTACGGTTCCCACAGACAGATACATCTCTTTCCAAGTTATCCATCGATTCGCAAGGATTCACAACGTTCACGACTGCAGTGGGCTCCGAGCCACTTCAACTGGGATCGTCATTCACTGAGATCTTTAAAAAGCGTCTCACCACCGTACTGTGTCTAAAGTCTTATATAAAGGTTAATCACGTTATCACAAGTCCCGGTTTGACTTTGTATCGGAAACACTATTAAAAAAAAAAGAAGCTGTGTCCCTTTTCGGAGCGAGGCACTTTTTCTCTCTGTTAGATGTTTTCAGGTCGTCTGTCCATCCATTTGAAATTCTCGTCAACCCTATGTGTACTGAATATATTACAGAATAGATCAGGGTCACGTTCACAGCAAGGTCGAATGTCTGAAGTAGTTTCTCTATTAATATCTTCCATTCTGGTTGAAGGGTGTTTCAGGTACACACCTTAGTACCAATGGACTCCTGTCCATGTCATTGAGTTTGTATTGTTCGCCCCGGTGTCTCCCCTCACTAGCTATCCACTGATTGCTTTACAATCAGTTTGTGGGTGTAAATCTTCAGGCTTGCACACGACACAATGCGGCAAGTTTTCATTTTTGATATTTAACAATACAACTAAATTTGATACGTTTGTGATTTTATTCTCGTATGATTCCTGAGATTCCAGTTGCAGGCCTGCTGTTAGGTCACGAATGATGCTGAAGTACAGAAGAACGGTACTTCAGGTCGCAAAATGTCTTCTTTTTAGATTCTAATTCATTTCTATTAAATTAGTCAATTAATTTATAATACATTTAGGATCGATATAAAACATTAAACCATTTCACATCTTGTGTACTGTACTAGTATACACAATATTTCCAAAAGTATGTGACTATTACGCCCATGTGTGTGCTTCTTCCTCAAAGTGTTCCTACGATATTTTAAGCACACAATTGTACAGAATGTTTCTGTTCACTGTACAGTTTCCCTAAACTCTTATCTAGCATGATGTCGCCCTCTGTGAGCTCCACAAAGGAAGCTCTGTGATGAGCTCCATGGTGTGTTAAAGTTGTTGAAGGTCTCAAAAACATCCCGAGGGTCCTGCGCTGAACTCTACCCACACTGAGCCATCAGGTTTAGGCCTAAACTGGAAATGGAGCCTCCAGTATAAGCTCCTTTTTCTAAAGGAAAACAAACCGCCACAGAAACACACCAACATCTAGTGGAATGCTTTTATAACGGCAAGGACAATATGGGTGTGATAGTCATTGGTGCGCAGATGGTTAGACGTATAGTGTAATATAAAACAGTTGCGTTTTTGGGTAATAGTTTAATAGGTTATGGTGAAGTGAGAAATGTTCATGACTTTGTGAAAGGTGTAGAAATGTCTTTCGTAGGTTGATGAAATACTTCGTTTTTTTTTTTTTTTTTTTTTACTTTTGGTTAATGTCCATAACATCAAACACGTGATGCTCACGCCACCATGCTTCACTGTGAGGTCAATATATTTTTTCAGAAATGAGCTCAGGATCAGACTTTTGTTATTTTTCTTTATTGTTAAATGTTTCAATCTGGTTAATTATCACAAACTCTATTGGTTAAAAGGCGAGTTGTCCCCCTTGGGTTGGGTAGTGTATATACCATATAAATATAAAAATAGAAATTGATACATATGTACCCGAGCTGATTGCAGCACTCTCCTTCAGTCTGATGTGGATCGTCTTGTCGAATTTTCTCGTCTTAAAAAAAAAAAAAAAAATGAAAAGAACAAACAAACAAACAAGGACTTTGCGACTTCGCTCTTTCTTGACTCTCTCCGCTTTATTTATTTGGAGTCAGAAACAAAGTGTTGCGCTTCTTCGTTTTGTTTTGTTTTTTTACTTAAAACGTTGGTTGTAAATCTGAAATATTCGACAGCTTCACGTAAAAATAAAGAAACAAATAAATAAATAAAAAGCCGAACATTTCACTTCTGTAAAAAAAAAAAAAAAAAATCTCCATTTTTTTGTGTGGTGTTTTTTCTTCTTCTCGTCATGATTTCAGAGCACACGTGCCTACAATCACCTGCAGACACGCACTTACGTGTTACTCACGCAGGACTTTTTTTTTTTTTATGTCAATAGGTCAACATGAGACACCGTAACATGCCATACTGTGTGTGTTTATGTATGTTGAAACAGGAAATACTGTCACCTTGTCTTGTTCTTGTCTTAAATTTCCAAAAAAAGTTCTTGGGTTTGCATCGGAAGGACGGCCATGTTGGATGTGGCCGTTTGGTCTGTGTTTTTTTTTTATTTTTTTATTTTTTTTTTATTTGGAGCGAGAGCAATAGGCGGACAAATTTTTCTTAGAAAAAAAAGGAGAAAAAATTATACATACATAAATAAATAAATGACTATCATGGCAGGTGGACACTGGGAGAACTGTTGTTTGTCTGCTTTCGCACTATTTTGCTATTCAGTAAATGTGTATATTTATTGATATTTCATGTTCTGTGTATATGTAGTGCCCTAATGATCGCCGAGGTTTATTGTATTTTTTTTTCTTCTTTGGTTTTGTCTTTGTTTTTTTGTCGTTGTCACCACACTCTGTATGGGATTGGAGGTGCATTTTTAATATCCTCTCTCTCTCTCTCTCCTGGTGATATTGATATGCAGAAGTTGAAAATTTAAATCGAAGCACATTCCTCATTTTGATCTTGTTCTTTATTTTTTTGTTCTTAAAGCTTTCATGTCACGACAATACCAAGGTGTGTATAATACAAAGTTCGAACCGCTACACATACTGTACACCAACACACTCACACTCATACTGACACACACACACAAACACACCCGTGTATATAGAGTGCATATATGTGTACACGTGCAATACACGCTATTTGAGCAATCTATTACTGTGATTATAATTCATTAAAATCGCTGTCTCTTTCAGTTCCTCGGCTTTTGGCCTTGTCTTGGAGCAAGTATAGTTCTACGGCAAATCCGATCTGAGTAATGAACTAAACTTCAATAGTGGCAATCCAGGTTTTAGAAAATTCCCATTAGGCTAAAAAAATTTATAATACATAACTTTGTGTTGAGGTAAAACTTTAAAATATTATGGTGACCTGAGCTTCTGTCAGGTTTCGAGAATTCTTTTAAAAATCTTCTACAGTGGAACCTTGGATTACGAGCATAATTCGTTCCAGAAGTGGGCTCATGTTCCAAAACACTCGTAAAGCAAATCATCATTTTTCCATTAGAAATAATGAAAACTCAAATAATTCGTTCCACAGCCCCAAAAAATTAAATACATGAAAATAAAACAAATTAATATGCACTTTACCTTTAAAAAAAAAAGTACAAATAAATCCAGACAGATTAGTGTTTCCGTTGGTGCGCGCAGGCACCGTGTGTGTGTGTGTGTGTGTGTGTGTGTGTGTGTGTGTGTGTGTGTGTGTGTGTGTGTGTGTGTGTGTGTGTGTGTGTGTGTGGAATTAGCACCTTCCCTCGCCTCGTTTTACACAGTAACACTCCTCCTCCCTCACCCCACCTCGCTTTTTAAGTTTCACAACAAACACACACACAGCGGAAACACCGTTTTAACAGGAAAAAAAGAAATCTCTCTGACACTTGCATGAGAGCATACTAAAGGAATCACTTTTTAAGTTTCACAACAAACACACACACACAACGGAAACATCGTTTGAATAGGAAAAAAGAAATCTCTCTGACACTGGTGTAAAGTAAAAAAAAACAACAAAAAAACACAAATGAACCAGCACCTTACCTTTGAAAAGAATCACAACAGAACAGAGTTTCGGTGTGTTTGTGAAGTCGGGGAGGGGGTGAAAAGGCGAGAGAGCGTCTGTGCGTGTGTCAGGGTGTTTGCGTGTGTGTGTGTCGGTGTCAAATTATGTGCACGCACACACATAAGAGACACTGAAATAATCCCGCAGCACAAGAGTGACGCTCGGTGTCAAAATAAGAGTCGCATGCGTGATACATGATTCTCGGCACTTGTAAACTAATACTTGCTCGGTTTCCGATTAAAAATGTATTTTAAATCTTTGCTCGATTTGCGGAACACTCATAAACCACGTTACTCGCAATCCGAGGTTCCACTGTACTCTTATAAAAAGTTCTACTCTGATCTAAAACTTCAAAGGGGTAACTCTACATTCTACCAAAGTTCATGCTACCTCATGTACAAAAAACTTTCCAGAACTCCATTTCTAATATACTTTTATGAAATAAGCTAGGCTTTGAAGTATAACAATAGCTGTAGGCTGAACCACGGTTCTCTAACTTTTATTTAAATAAAATAAATGGAATGCTAGTGTGAACTAAAAGGTTCTACCATCAGTTTATATGAACTAAAACACTATTCGGATGGGACTAGTTTTACTGGGGGACGTTTGAGTTTGAATTTTTTTCAGCCGACGTCTGTCATTTCATGTATGGGTTCGGATGGAACTAATATCTCCGTGTTTATTACGGAGGTGGGCGTGTCTGTGTTTTTCATGTGGGCGTTGCCAAAACCATGTGTTGAGGATGAGGATTTCTATTGGAGCGTAGAAAGCAGAAACTCGAATACCAGCGCGCCAGAGATTGTACAGTAGTTCACGTTGACCAAAACACACAAGAAAACGCGTTTCGAAAAAAAAAAAAACATTTTTGGCAAACACTGACATTCGCATTCGGACGGGATTAGAGTTCCCAGAGGACCGCCGAGTTTGCTGAAAAACAGTAGGTAATTTGCTCTGGAATTTTTACAGAGGTCGTGTGAGAAAAAGACAGACATGGCAGATTCGGACGGGATTAAAATCACAAAGTACCTCTGTGAAACAGAAATTTCTCTAACGTCCCCCAGTAAAACTAGTCCCGTCCGAATAGTGCTTAAGACTTGCAGCTAAAAGATCAAAGCAGCATGAGGCCCCTATGTTCAACCAAGGTTCTAGCAATTAATTATTTCATTTAAGTTTTATTTATATAGCTCTTTTAACAATGGTCATTGTCTCTAAATTAAAAGAAGAGGTTCAATAATTTGGAAAGATAATGCACTAGCACCTACTTGTGAATTAAAACTTTCACAGCAGCATCACAATCCTAGGTTCAACCAAGGTTCTATTTATTTATTTTTTTATTAAGTCTGGTATAACGTCTGGTATTCTTCTCTCAACTAAAACATTTTGCCAAGGTTTTAGTTCCTTCCTATGAACTAAGACTGTACTTACAGTAGCACTAAAACGTCAAAGCAGCATGGTGCCTCTACTGTAGGTTCCTGAACTGTTATTAAAGGTTATAAGTCCCAGAACTCTACTATGTGTTAAAACTTTAAAACAGTGTAATTCCTATGAAGACACTAAAATCTTCTGAAAAGTAGATTATTCTCCAAACTCCATTCCAAATATAATCCAAGCCCAGTAATTATCCAGTAAAAAAAAAAACCTGCAGTCATGTATCTGGTAAAGTTTTCTCTGAGAACATGTTTATTAATTGTTTATGAAAGGAGTCTTCAGCGTCTGCACTTTAAAACGGTTGATTCCTCAAACCTGGTGCAGCTATAAATAAACAAATATATATTAATAGCAGTTATTAATTTTACACATGACGTTAACTTGTGTGAATGAATTTATATAATGTTATATACTAAATTATTCTTTAGGATATGTATCGATTATCATTGTTGTGGAACATTGATATGGTTTAAGAGAAATTAAACACTTCAGCATGTGATGTCATGCAAAAGGAAAATAATCAACTTCGGGGTGGTAACATAAACTGTGTAAAGGTGTCATGAAACTGAGTTAATTATATTCTTATAGGAGCTGTCTTTAAAGCATTTTAGGCACCTTTGTCAGTACCCTGTACAGGCACTCAGGAACTGAATGCAGTTTAGCATCTACCGGAAATGCATATATAGTGCCATAAAGAAAGTATTTACCCCTTTCTTATTCAGATCATCAAACTAATTTAAATAGTTCACAAGGAAAACCAGGGTAAATATAAAATGCAGTTTTTAAATGATGATGGGAAAAATCTGTCCAAACCATCTTCCCCTATGTTTAAATGTCATTTGTCTCCCCCACCAACCAAACTTTATTAGTGCCCAAGCACTATGAAATCACCCCTATTGTTTTCCTAAGGAGATTTTGCTACATCGGTCATACACACTTGCACGTCTGTACGAGAAACCCAGTACACATGTAGAGCTCATTGAGCCGAACTACTGTCGCATTGCATGTCATGGGCTCATTTGAATTTGATACACTTTTCCTAGTGGATTTATTTGGTCACCATGAAACTGGGCCTACTGTACAGATATGTGATTTAAGGACATTGAGGATGCAAAATTGCAGAGGGATATTTGCTATGTTAAATGGGTCAGCTGTGACAATGCCTTAAACTTTTGCCGAAAAGTGGTTAATAATTTTCTGTGGCACATCACATTGATAGTGTGATGCTTGTTTTCCAGCATCTGGGGCTTTTTTGAGGTCTAAACATAAAATTCCCCCTTTTTTTAAATTATGTCATAATGGTATAGGGATATCTCCTTTAAATGCATGTGGCCACTGTGCCTGCTGTCTTTCTGGTGTGCCCGGGTGCCGATGGCGCAGGGTGCTTGCAACTATATTTATCATCATCACACCCAACTGCATCCCCCTTATAGCCTAGCCCCGTGTCTATCTGATTGGTCATGGTGTCGTCATCACGCACGCTGACGTAAGCACGTCAGCGCCGCGTGACGTCCTGCGCTCCGGCTGCTCTGGTTTGGCGGAGAAGATGGCGGCTCTGGGACCGGGGGAGTATTTCAGCATCGGGAGCCATGTCGCCTGCCTCACCTGCCTGGGACAGCGCTTACAGGGAGAGGTCGTCGCTTTCGATTACCAGACCAAGATGCTGACTTTGAGTATCCTTTAATTGTTTAAGAAAATATGTAGGAAAAAGAAAAAAAATCAGTCAGTAGTGGCGTCAGGGCTGGTTCTGCTGCACTACGCTCACCATGCTAAGCTAACTATCTGGAACTGCAGTCCGCTCGTGCGTAACTGACTCTCTAATCTAGAGGGTATGTGCGTTTTAATAAACATGTTTTTCATTTCATTTAAATAATTAATTCAGATATTAATGGATGAATGTGGTGGTGGTTTAGGTGTAAGTTAGTGTTTTAGCCAGACTCCCCTCCTAACACACCCCTTTTAACGTCTTCCTAATTGACTTACAATAACTTTCTCGATATATCCATACATTAATAATAATCATAATTAAAACACACCAGGGTTGATCTTTATTCACTTGTTTCTCCTTTAATTACTGTTACTGGAGGTTTAAACACATGATTTACGGAAACATGGACTTGGGGTCATAGGGTCATGACGTTATGTGGTCAGAATGTGTGTGTGCGGTCCTTAAAACAAGCCCTAACTTGGGGGTTTAGTGCTTTCTAGTGACACCCACTTGAAACCTTGAGTGACATTGCCTTCAGGTGCACGTGTGAGTGATCGTTATTCCCGTGATGACGTCAGAAGAGACACTGTCACTATCAGTTACATTTTAATCTTTATAATACTGGGTATATACAGGGACCCAGAATACTTTTGAAACTACACTACACACGTGCAAAAGTGACTTGAGGTGAAAAATCTTCCTGAGAAGATAATAAGCCAGGGGGGCACAAACTTCTGGTCCAAACTGCCCAGAATATTTTTTGTGACTCCCAAATCCAAGCTCTAAAAAGATTATATAACTGTACATATGTGACAATTTCTACATTTTTTTCATATTAGTAACGCATGCTGGGAATTTCCAACTGGTAATTTCCTGTTTTCCCATATAGAAGCATTCTCATGAACTCGTCCAATAACTCTTTCTTGCAAATCTACAAGCTGTTTACAGAAACTTTACATAAACTAAGAAGGATTTTGTTTTTCTTTTTAATAAGAGTTTCTGATTATTTACTGTAACAAAAAAAAATCCATGAAACTTTAGTTTGATCAGTAAACTCAAAAGGTGGCTGAGAAATCGTACATCATGCTGCTATTTCTTGTTTTAGTGTTTGCTATAGGAGCAGCCATGTTGGAGTGACATCACTGAATCAAAACTTCTGTTCTGGAGACACTCCTAGTAGGAACGTGTTTAAAATGAGTTAAAGACCACTTTAATTGTAGTGGTGTTTATTGTGTACACGGGCTACAGATGCTAGGACGGAGTGGTCTAACTGGTTTGGCCTTGTTTTAACTGCTCTAGGTGTGGTTTTGTAATATTTAGCTCTTTTGGAGTTTTATGTGAGCTTGGCTAAGCACATCGAATCACCTGTGCTGTGAAGACATGGTCAGAAGTGCATCTGATGATTCAGTTCCATCATGAAAACATTTGGCCACCAGTTGTGTCAAACTCTGACATACTGGTGGTGTTTTGTTTTACGTTTAATGTTGCGTGAGCTGACCAGAGTGCTAATTTCAGTTGCAGCTCTCTGCTGGTTTTTAAAAAAATATGCATCTTTACTTTATAGTTATTGTAAAGGCAATGTATAGTCCCAAGTCTCTGAGCGTTCTATTCACACAGCACAGCACCCTGTGTGGAAATTTAATTTAGAAGTGTAACAAAACCTAAAAGAAAAAGATATAGAATATGAATATTTATAAAATTGTGATACTTGACATATAATTGTGATATTAGAATCGCAATAAAGATTGAATCATTGCATAGGTATCGTGATATCGTATCTGGTGATTCCCATAATTATTATATAGGAATTGACTGAGGAATAGTCTCCACATCTATATTTAGTCATATTTAGTTTGTTACTCCACATTTCCGTAACACCGGGCGTTCATGCATATGCAAGATATAACCCGAGATTAGAGCAGGGCTGGGTCAAGTTGGCATATACGGTCGAGATTGCTTTTGTAAAATTATTACATTCACAATCGTAGTTTGTACGATAGTTGGTTTGATTAAATATGCTATATTTGTTATTGTTACAATTATCTTTTTTTCAAACCCTTTGCAAATTTATACAACTGTACATACATATATTTATTTATTATTCATTCAGTATAAAATAAACTTCTAATAAATAAAAATAAATTTATGGAATTTGCTTGTATATAATTGTGTGTGTGTGTGTGTGTGTGTGTACACACGTGGACAAAATTGTTGGTACCCTTCGGTCAATGAAAGAAAAACTCTCAATGGTCACATAAATAACTTTAATCTGACAAAAGTAATAATTTAAAAAAATTCTATGAATGTTAACCAATGAAAGTCAGACATTGCTTTTCAACCATGCTTCAACAGAATTATTTAAAAAAATAAACTCATGGAACAGGCCTGGACAAAAATGATGGTACCCCTAGAAAATACTGAAAATAATGTGACCAAAGGGACATGTTAATTCAAGGTGTGTCCACTAATTAGCATCACAGGTCTCTACAATCTTGTAATCAGTCAGTGGGCCTATACATAAGGCTCCAGGTAGTCACTGTGTTGTTTGGTGACATGGTATGTACCACACTCAACATGGACCAGAGGAAGCGAAGGAAAGAGTTGTCTCAGGAGATTCGAAAGAAAATTATAGACAAGCATGTTAAAGGTAAAGGCTATAAGACCATTTCCAAGCAGCTAGATGTTCCTGTGACTACAGTTGCACATATTATTCAGAAATTTAAGATCCATGGGACTGTAGCCAACCTCCCTGGACGTGGCCGCAGGAGGAAAATTGATGACAAATCAAATAGACGTATAATCCGAATGGTAACAAAAGAGCCCGGAAAGACTTCTTAAAGAGATCCAAGGTGAACTTCACGCTCAAGGAACATCAGTGTCAGATCGCACCATCCGTCGTTGTTTGAGCCAAAGTGGACTACATGGGAGACGACCAAGGAGGACACCATTGTTGAAAACAAATCATAAAATAGCCAGACTGGAATATGCCAAACTACATGTTGACAAGCCACAAAGCTTCTGGGAGAATGTCCTATGGACAGATGAGACAAAAATGGAACCTTTTGCCAAGGCACATCAGCTCTATGTTCACAGATGGAAAAATGAAGCATATCAAGAAAAGAACATTGTCCCTACTGTGAAACATGGAGGAGGATCTGTTATGTTTTGGGGCTGCTTTGCTGCATCTGGCACAGGGTGTCTTGAATCTGTGCAGTGTACAATGAAATCTCAAGACTATCAAGGGATTCTAGAGAGAAATGTGCTGGCCAGTGTCAGAAAGCTGGGTCTCAGTCGCAGGTCATGGGTCTTGCAACAGGACAATGATCCAAAACACACAGCTAAAAACACCCAAGAATGGCTAAGAGGAAAACATTGGACTATTCTAAAGTGGCCTTCTATGAGCCCTGACCTCAATCCTATTGAGCATCTTTGGAAGGAGCTGAAACATGCTGTCTGGAAAAGGCACCCTTCAAACCGGAAACAACTGGGGCAGGTTGCTCATGAGGAGTGGGCCAAAATACCTGCAGAGAGGTGCAGAAGTCTCATTGACAGTTACAGGAATCGTTTGAGCATCATTTTTGTCCAGGCCTGTTCCATGAACTTCAATGAGTTCATTTTTTAAAAATAATTTTGTTGAAGCATGGTTGAAAAGCAATGTCTGACTTTCATTGGTTAACATTCATAGAATTCTTATTTATTATTACTTTTGTCAGATTAAAGTTATTTCTGTGACCATTGTGAGTTTTTCTTTCATTGACCGAAGGGTACCAACAATTTTGTCCACGTGTGTATGTGTGTGTATGCGTATATATGTATATGTGTATAAATATATATTAGGGCTGCAACTAACGATTATTTTGATAATCGATTAGTTGGGCGATTATTCGATTAATCGGATAAAAACTAAACGCTTCTTTAATTTGATATTTTGCTTATAACTATATAAAACCATAAATCAGGGTATTAGTTATGTATAAAACTAAACTTTAAAAAATGCAGAAGCCACATATAGAGTTTAATGATCTTTAATTGTGACATTTTAAACCTTAAATTAATGACGAAGTTTGTTTTTGAACAGTAAAACTCCTCTAAATATCCAAAATATAAATAAATAAATAAATAAATAAAACAATTGTTGTACTCTTATTGTATTGGATGGCATCTGTTATAGTGGCTGCTTGTTGTGGAGTGCATGTGGGATTTCATTTTTGAATGAACTCACTTATGCTGACTTGTCTCTTTCTAAAAAAAAAAAAATAAATAACAGCATTTGAGTATGCAAAATACAGCATTTTAACAATAATTGCAGATATTGTCAGCTGATAGAGAAGGAACAGCCAATCAGAAGTAGTGTGTGGAAGTCTGATTGGCTGGTTTTGTGGCAGTTTTGTAACACTGGACAAAGTTGAGCAAGCGTACAGGCAGAGTCGAGCGCGCACAGAAAATAAATGTTGCTTGCGCGTGAAGGCAGAGTCGAGCACGCACAGAATCGAGAAGTCGCGCATGCGCGGAGAACATGTTGAGCAAGCAAGGAAACACTGCACGCGCATAGTGCTTTGTCTGCTCTCAAAATGTCAAACCGCTCGCTCAGAATTGTGGCAGGAATATAACGCCATAAGCGCACGCTTTTTTCTGCAGACGCTTCTGTAACCTCCATTGCGTGAGCAGCTGTGTATCTGTGCATCTTGTGGTCGCGCTCCTCAATAACGTGAGCAGTCCAACTAATCGATAACGGCATTCGTTGACAATGAATTTCATTATCGATTTTATCGATTAGTTGTTGCAGCCCTAATATAGATAGATAGATAGATATTATATAATAATTTAGGGCTGAAACGATTTGTCAAGTAAACCGAGTAATTCGATTACAAAAAATGATCGGGGCAAAATTTTCTGCCTCGAAGCTTCATTTAATTAATTTTAAAAGCTTGCGTTATGTTTTTGCGCAGTTATTTGTCGACAACATGCTTTTGACACAGCGCACTTCTGGATGCATCCGGCAGTAAACACCAACGAAGAATAAGCGCTTACGTCACCCTCAAAGCGGAAGGAGACGCAAACAGTTAGCTGTATATTGATTTGAGGGAGCGCTCTGTTGCAGGCTGCAAAATGGAGTAAAATTAATAAAGCAATCAAATTATCAGTGAGCCAAGAGAAGTAGAAAGCAGCAAGAGAAAACAACAGAAATTGTCAGTAAAGGCTTATGTTATGCCTGATATGTAGATTTTGAAGCTTTTAGTTCTGAAAGTTTAGTTGCACAACTTGGTGTTTTATTTATTTTATTGTGCCTTAGTTTTTTTTAATCCTTAGTCATTTGAAATACCTTCTTTTTTTTTTTTGCATCCGAGAAAATGCTTTAAAATAGGAATGTATGGTGCTGTAATGTACTTAATTAATCTCAGTCAACTTTAATACCCCTATCTCACCTACGTGGTTTCGCGCAGTGGCTGGAAGTACGGTTCATCATGATTCAACGCAAGTTTTGGCGCTGCGATTACGTTTCCATCTTTATGCGAGAAAAATTTAATATGTTTAAGCCGCCTTAAAAACAGGTTAAATTTTTTTTTTTTTTTTTTTAGAACTTTGCGGAACGTCGCGGGCCGTGGCGGCGGCTCACGGTGCCTAACACCACATCTCACTGCGAGTCAAACTGCATAGGTGAGATAGGGGTATTAGGTATTCGTTGTATTGTGAATAATGACGATGTTTATTTTTGATAAAATGCTGTATGCATTTAAAAAATAAAAGTTGATTTTTCTAAAAAGAAAACCAATTAATCTTTGTTTCTCTTATATATTTTACATTGCTGTTTAATTAAGCAAAAGTGCATTTTATCCGATTACTTGATAATCGATTACATTTTTGGTAGAATACTCGATTACTAAAATATTCGATAGCTACAGCCCTAATATATTTTATATTGCATTTTGTCTTTATTCTTTTAGTCAACTATTTAATAATTAGCTTTTTTGTTTAACTCTTAACAATTTGCTCCTTTGTGTTTTATTAATTAATAAATTAATGTATTTTATTTAACTGCCCTTTATTGCTTATTTTAATAAATTTTGCTTACTAATGTAGCCGTTTTATCACATTTCTTTATATATATATTTTTAAATCACTTAACAATTTACTGCTTTGTGTGTTTATTTTAATTATAAAATGTATGTATCAGTTATCTATTTATTTATGAAGCACAACAATTTGTTCCTTTGTGTGTTTATTGCAGCGTTACCTGTTCTATTTGATGTTTGCTCAGCTCCTGCACATGCACTGTTGGTTTTCCTTGACTCTCCTTTTTTCCCAGAATGCCCCTCATCTAGCGGGAAGTCCCACCTTAATGACGTCATCCTGGTTAATTTAGCCTACGTGTCCAAAGTGGACCCACTCAATGAGCGCAGTGGGACTCCACCCCCTCTACCATCACTCAATTTCGGCAAGGTAAGTGGGCACGGCTTGTTCCATCAGCAGGTTAACGTCTTATAACTGGAGATGCAGTCGAGCCGATACTTGAAAGTCTCTTCTCTTCTTCCTCCTCTTGTCTGTTCTCCAGCTGGCCAGTAGAGCTCGGGCGGAAAAAGAAGACAAGCTGTCTCAGGCGTACGCGGTGAGCGCTGGAGTTCCGGTGGAGGGCCAGCAGCTGTTCCAGACCATTCATAAAACGTAAGTGCGACTTAAACCAGCGCTGTGTTCACCTAGTAAATGCTGTGCAGGTCTGGGGTTCATCATCTGTCTCTGATTGTTTATTCTGCAGCATCAAAGACTGCAGGTGGCAGGAGAAGAACATTGTGGTGATGGATGACGTCGTCATCACGCCGCCGTACCGAGCGGATAACTGCAGGGGCAAAGAGGGCACTGCATTAGGACACGTACGCAAAATAGTAAGTCCTGCTTCTGATGTTTGTACATCAGAGTTTGCTGAACAGGTTTTTCCTTGACTGACCCATTCAAGAAATCAAAGGATTAATTATTTAAAACTTGAGCTGTGATCAATTCAGCAAGACGGGAAGTCATGTTCATGTTCACAGTGAAAGAACAAAGGCGGGAAAATGCTTTGGGTTTTATGAGATTAACTGTTAGAACGACCTTTTAAATTTTGATGTAAAACGTTTCAAGTTAACATTTGAAGATTTAAACACAACGGCAACACAACCACAGTGTGTTTTCTTTCCAGAGCTAGCGTTTTCACAGAAAAAAACAACTGTTGTAGCTAAGCGGAGAACCTTTAACCATGAACTCTGAAAGAGTAATCTGATTGGGAAAAGGAAGGAACAGGAACAGCACTGGAGCGTTTAACTAAATCACTTTGCGTCCCAGATGTTATAACAATCGTTAAGTAAACTAAATGTCGGTTGCAGCAGCTCTGTACGGTACTGAGGAGAGAGCAGCTATCTGCTAAAAAAAAAAACCCACACTGAAAATCGGCAAGAACCTACCACTGTGCCACCAATCTATTAATTATAAATTATCGCTTGTTAACAACCTGTCTCCAGCGGCGCCATTAGCGGTCAGTTCCTCCAGGAGTGGATGTATGTGTTGGCAGAGCAAAATAACTGGTTAAATAAAGAAACAGATCATAATCTGTTGATAAGTAGTGTTTAAACTGTGTATAAAAGCAAGATCACACTTGAGGTTGTGCTGTTATCAGTACATGCGCATTCAGTACAACAGCATGACACCTTTATTATTTCTTAATACCAATCCCTCAGACACCTTTATTGCATAAGTATATTAAAAACATCAGCACACTAAACATTGCCTTTGTTGAGTTTGAGGCTGCTTGTAATATTGTATAATAAAATGTTGAGTTTCTTCATTTCTGTAGGCGTTGTCTTTTTAAATGATCTTAAAATGTTTATTCTTATGATAATAAATATATATATATATATATATATATATATATATATATTCAGCGCAAAACTGATGTGACCTTGAATGAGACTTTTAATTGTTGTCATCAGATTATCTGATTGTGTGTCTTTGCAGGTGGAGAAACACTTCCGAGACATGGACCAGAAGTCAGTGCAGCGCTCACCAGCACAGCAAACACAGAAGGACTCGGTGTTATCAGCATGATTGCCACCAATGCTGAATCATTTTTTTTTTTTTTTTTTTAAGTTGTTTTGTTTGTCTTTTTTTGCGCGTACGTTTATTTTCTCGCCTGCCTCGAAGGTCGAGGTAACAGCATGCCTCATCCTCAGTGGCAGGATCGTTCTACACGGAGAACAAAAAAAAACACCTAAACAGCCAAATCGTTTACAGGATAGCAGAATTAATTTTAGAAAATATTTAAATAAATGACGGAGCATCCCCTTTTTTTTCTTTCTCTCTTTCCAGAAATAAATCCCAGATTTTAGTTATGCATGCACACTGCAGCAAAATTTTTGCATCTCCCCCCCCCCCCCCCCAACAATTCATTAAAAAAAAAATCAGTTTGTTCCCGCCAGCTGAGAGTAAACTCACCGCAACATGGTTTCGGCGACATGGGGGTCCGATATCAAAAGATTGCCCCACCCACTAGGACTCTGCGTCGCGCGTTACAGAGGAAGGATTTAGGGACGCACCTGAGGAAGGAAGCAATTTGCTTTTCCTTGGTGAAGTTTAAGTGTACCACCTGTGAATGTATTGTCTTAAAGGGAATCCTCAGCTATATTGAACAGGTTGTGATGTATTGAGTGGTGCCGCTGTGTCTTATCACTTTTTAGGAGAAAGGACGAGAGATATCAGTCAGATTTCACTGTTAACTTTAAGATGGTTGTTCGTGAGATCCAGAACACAGAACGGCATTAGAGCTAGTGGGCTGTGGCTTTGGAAGCTGATCAGTGTGAGCACTGTGTACAGACTGAAGTATTAAAGCGTTGCTCCATCGCTCTTGCCTCATCACGAGACGACTCGAGAGATAAATCCCATTACACCGTTATCAGCAGGTAGTCACATGGCATAGTGGTTAGTTCAGGAAAAACGTTCAATCCTCAAATCCGTGTAAGATATTTAGTTAAGTCGCAACGGTCCAGATCACGTGTTTATTAACTCGAAAGTCGGTCATCACTGTGCTGTGAGTGTTTTGGGAAACTGCGCCCTCGTTCTCAGAGAGCCGCTGTACCTCATTCTGATTACGCTATTGAATCTTTGTGGATCAGATTAGACACGAGACGTTTCGCATACATGCTTAGTACACAGAGTACCTAGTGCAGGTGGCCTTCAGGTCACGAGTCATTACAACCTCTCAGATTTCTGGTAGAGCCTTGAAAGATGTTTGGCCCGTACATCCATACTAAGGAGCGAAACTCAGTTTACATTGTATGTGAAAACCTCTGAGCTGGTAAAGATCATGGCTGGAAGAGAAATATAAGGAGTGTTGATGAGAATAAATTTTTAACACTTCATCGTGAAGAGAAGGCTGTGTCTCTTCACTCCTATACAGCAGAAAGCCTCAGCGAATAATTTTTTTTTCACATCATACAAATCTGGTGCATTTCACCTCTCTTTACATGTTTAAACACGGAAAGGTTTTTTTTTTCTTCTTTTTCTCTCCAGCCACTCCCCCCCTCCATCCTGAATAATGCTCTTACCTCTCGCGACTGTGAACTGGAAATACTTCGAAACCTTTTTTTCGAGAAAAAAAAAGACAAATGTGACAGTGAATACCTCTTGCTTCAATACCTCTTGCTTCAAGGTCCTGTTGCTTCATAACAGGACCTCTCCCTCCTCATCCCACCTCCCCTCCCCCCCCCCCCCCCCAAACATTTCATTCCGTGAATGTTTTAAACACAGCTGAAGTGAAAGCTGCGCTCCTTTTCACAGCGGTACCGATCTCCTGTCTGAACAAGAAAAACACAAATTTATACAGCCTGAGAAGGAAGGCGTGAGAAAGCCGCAGCCTGATGCGGAGGCACCAGCAGCGGCACCAGACTGCGACAGTCTTCAGTGTTCAATCCTCACGAGGGCCAACGAACATGCTGTCGCTTAGGACTCTTTCCTAGTAATTATTTGATTTTTGTTTTGATTTTTTTAGTTTGTTTTTGTTTTTTAAACCTAATATGGAAATAACATTAATTAAAAAAAGTAAAACAGAAAATTATTGTCTCTGATCTTTACCATGTGTTTGGAATTTTAATTAGTGAAGCAAACACTTGTGGAAACATCACAATTCTGTGATGAATGAAAAAAAAAAAACTATTTCATGTTTTCCTGAGGTGTGAAGGTAATCGCGCAGTAGTTCTCTTCACACAATGCTAATGTTTGATTCTGTGGTTAGAAGGTTGATGAATTTTCTGCAACAGCAGTTCTGCCAGTGATGCCTCTGCAAATCACAGGTTTATATGAAATTACTTGTAGTACTTTATCATCTATGTAATAACAGGGATCCTTACAGCAGAAGCAGCACTAAGTGATAATGTAAGTCCTGAGACAAAGACCGTTATGTTCCCATGGCATCCGTTATATATCAGAGAATGCACTATGAACAGTGTTAAAATGAAAAAATGTGCATTTATCAATTTCATACTTCTACTAGCCATGTACCTGTCAGATTCTATTATGATGTCACTAATTGTCTTTCACGGCCATCAGGTTCAATGACATTGAACCATTACCATGTCCGATCAGATCGCACCAGGGGCGGATCTAGAAAATTATTCATGGGGTGGCAAGGGGGTGGCAACACTGAAGCAAGCATCCTTGCATGGTTTTTGTGGATTCAAGGAATGCTATTCTTATTCGGTGTATACACTAGGGTGCACATTTTGACATTGTCCTATAAAAATGAAATAAAGGCTAATGTGTGATTGACTTGAACCTGATATCTGGATTGGAACGTCAGATAAATAAAAAAGCTTTTATTTTTAGAACACTAGGACACTAGTGCTGGGGTGGCAAATGGGGCCCCTGGATCGCACCACACTCTTACCAGACGCTCTTATCAGGCACTTGATACGTTGTCATTCTGTCGGGCGGGTTGGTATAAATCACACCCCGCACACTGTTTTTCACCATAAAGTGACGGTGCAAGAAATCTGAGCCAGTATTTATTCTTAATTCTCTGAGCGTGTGCAAAGATGTGCTGATAACCTGCTGCATGCAGGACATGTTTAGCACTAGAAGAAATACTAGAACATAATATGACCTTAATATGGCATTCTACAATTACATACCATGCTCATATCACAAGCCTGAAGAGGGTGCTGTGAGAACTCTATTGACGGCAACAACTCGGCAATGTCCCAATGACAATCGGGAACGCAATCCAGCTTTTCCCATCTGCGCCATGTCAATGAAGTTATACAGAACCATAGTGGAACCATGGCTGAGTGTGATGCGGCCTTAAGAGTTGTTTTGGATAACATCAGAGGGTTTAACACAGAGCTCAAGCTGTCATGTCACCAGTTTTCAGTGTATAAGTAAACTATAGACAACACTACATTTTACTATAACTATATAAATAGCACATCATCGGCAAATTGCCATAGTTTAAGACAAATAAACCATTTGATGTGGTGGTGTGAGAAAATAATCAATGTTAATCTGATAACACTATGGTGTAGTGTCTTTTACTCTATGGTACGGCCAACACCACATCTGCTTATTACACAAGGGGTGCCAATAATTCTAGAACTAACGTGATACAATAATATATAACATCACTCCTGTCTAACGCAGATGTTTTGGTTTGTCAACACACGAGCTCCTGTCGTCCATTTTATCGTCTGCCTTAATGTGACCTGTGCTGTACGTTGATTAGATTAATTAGCCAATTAATAACCAGACAAGCAACAAGCGCACACATGGGATGTCACTATTTCAGCAAATGTATTTAAAATAAAGGCAAATTTATAAATAAAATTGTTAAGAATTTGGGAAATTGAGACAGAACCACAGACGTTTGAGATATGGGCTTGTCTTTTCTTTTTTTTTTACAGTTTACGTTCACTGTTCAGTTTACATTCCCGGTGTAGTTTATAAATGTGTGACTTTGATACTACAGAATTAAGTAAAGTAAAAATACATGATCTATAAAGATGCTTTTAACTTTGGAAATAATTTTTCTAAAATGGCTGCCTGGTTCTGTGGTGGTGACAGCAGCAGCAGCGCCATCTACTGGTCAGCTCCATTAATAACGGTGCAGTAAATTTAAAATACATGGGAAACTTAGCAACTTGAATTCGATCATTTATAGTTTAGATTTAACATTATTCCTATTTTCTTGCATTATTATTATTATTATTAAGTTAATATATTTATTTGAACATATCAGACGATATTTATGTTCGTGCTCAGCTGTGTAACTCGGTGTTTCGCGTGCCCGTTGTTCCTATAGAGACCGCGCGCACTCGCGCGCGCCTACAGCCTGGCTTGCTTCCGGGTATTATTACTTCCCAAACTTTTTTACATTCTTATTAAATTTTACGACAAAAAAGGGAAATACTGTACATATCTAAATATATGTATTCATTTTTATCAGGTAAGTGAGCTGTAAAACCTTTTTGGTTTAAAAATGGTAATAATTTATAAGAGCAAAAACTGTCTTGCTTCGGTTACCATGGCAACCCATGCCGTTTTATGGACATTTTCTTAAAGCATACATATTAGCTAGATTGCTCTTGATCTCTTTTACATGTATTTATATTGTATAAAAAGACCACTATATTCTGTCCAAAGCTGAAAATTTTCTCTATTATGTGTTTTACATCTGAATATGAACGTTCTTTGTTTGTTTGTCTGTTTATGACACATTGGTAGCTTGTTTTTGTCTTTTTCTCTTTTTTTTTTTAGCCTATGATCATATGATTTTAAAGGTGAACTAGTCAAAATAGTGCAACAGCAATAAACAAACTCAGCAAATAATACGCTCCAATCCCTCAGGACTCTGCCTGTCAATGTGTGAATAGTTTAGAGTGCAGAGGATTCTAGAGGAACTGCAACATATTAGCACCTGCAAACATATACAGTACAACACCTCTACAGCATTGAGTACATGAGTGGAAATGAGCGTGGGGCCAGTGAGGTGTCTTATTTAGCTCCACCCATTTCATGATTAGAGATTTGATCACTTACTCATTCATCGTCTATACTGTTTTATCCTGTATACAGGGTCGCGTGGGGTGGGCTCGGAGCCCATCCCAGGAGACTTGGGGCATGAAGCGGTGTACACCCTGTACGATGTGCCAATCCATTGTTTACAATTTACATTGTGCATGGAAATGTTCTTATTTTCACTATTAAACATAGCTGTGCGTTCTACTGTTTTTTTTTTATTTTTTGTTTTTTTTACAATTTGATTTCACTAAACATTTAAGTGATCTCCCATCAAACTCATTCAGGATGTTTTTCTGACCATATTTCATCCTCGAAGATGAATGTTCTCCACCTTGCAGGTTTTAATCATGTGTTTGACAGTTCTTAGCCCTGTATTAGTTTCACCAATCTCCTTAGTAATTTTCTTTGTTTGATCCAGGACAATAATTTGACCCTTCTGAAACAGAGTAACACCTGTTCTACAATCACAGGATATGTAACATCTGTTCTACAATCACAGGATATGTCTTCTGACATGGTTGTTTAAGAAATGAGAAGCTTCTTACTGCATCAGTTAGGATTAAATAACTTGTTGCGGCTGAACTTTATTAATCACTGCAGGAATTATAGAATGAAAGCCTTTTAACTTACTTAGTTAAAGCCAGGTGGTGTAAATTGAGACAGAGTATTTTGAAAATGTAATTACATTTCTATACAGTTCCTCACTTATTAAATTCTTGTATTGTCTTTATCCACTTCTTACGGTGGCCGTGAAGTGCAAAACAAATTAACAAAACCCAAAACAAAATAACAAATTCAAAACCAAATTAATAAAACCCAAAACAAAATAACAAATTCAAAACCAAATTAACAAATCCGAAAACAAAATAACAAAACCTGAAACTAATTTGTTATTTTGTTTTGGGTTTTGTTGTTTTGTTTTTGGTTTTGTTATTTTGTTTTCGGATTTGTTAATTTGGTTTTGAATTTGTTATTTTGTTTTGGGTTTTGTTCATTTGTATTGCACTTCTCGGTCAGTCAGATACGAACCGGAAAAGGTAAAGTAAAGCCTTTATTTTGTCACATATACATTACAGCACAGTGAAATTCCTTCTTCGCATATCCCAGCGTAACTGGGGTCAGAGCGCAGGGTCAGCCATGGTACAGCGCCCCTGGAGCAGTTAGGGTTAAGGGCCTTGCTCAAGGGCCCAACAAGGCCCTTAACCCTAACTGCTCCAGGTATAGTTTGCAAATTAAATTCTTACTGCTGATTGGACGAAACATCTGTCACTCAAGATAAACAGGAAGTAGGAAATTGTATCTCTAACTTTGTTTCTTGTGTGTTCTGCTTCACTTTTAAACCATTTTTTCGGTCTGCAAAACTAAGAAAATAATGAAATCTTTCATTAGAAAGCAAGGAAATGGAATTTATTCAACGTTCCTTTGAGGACGGACATTCGTATGCCGTGATTTTTGATATGCTGATGACATCACGGTATAAAGATTAGTTTGTGAACTGCTGTGTCTCTTTTAAAAGCGAAAGATTTTTTCCACAAAAACTGCAAAAATTTGGCAGAACGCCATATTTGAAACCACAATAAGGACAGTACATGTTTTCACATTCATACACACACGAATCTACCGCCGCTACAGTACTTCCTGTATATCTTGAGTGACAGATGTCTCGTCCAATCAGCGTTAAGAATTTCATCGCAAACTATACCTACCGTTTCCGGTTTGTTTCTGAACGGCCGAGAGGTGCAAACCAAATTAACAAAACCGAAAACAAAATAGCAAATTCAAAACCAAATTAACACAACCGAAAACAAAATAACCAATTCAAAATCAAAATATCAAAACCAAAAACAAAATAACAAACTAAAAATCAAAATAGCAAAACTGAAAACAAATTAACAAAACGCAAAACAAAATAACAAATTAGTTTTGGGTTTTGTTATTTTGTTTTGGGTTTTGTTATTTTGTTTTTGAATTTGTTATTTTGTTTTTGAATGTTTTATTTTGTTTTGGGTTTTGTTATTTTGGTTTTGGTTTTGTTATTGTGGTTTTTAATTTGTTATTTCGTTTTCGTTTTGTTAATTTGTTTTGCACTTCACGGCCACCGTAACTTCTTGCCTGTTTCTGCCTCACTCCTACACTCCCATGGAAGAGAACAACGAGCTCCCCATGTAGCTGGATTTTGCTGTAATGTTCTAAACTGCTAGCCGTACACTTTCAATACTTGTTAGCAACATATAGCTATTAAATGAAGCAAATATCAGACACTGAACTTAATGTTAAACTTTCACAACTAATTTACCAACAGATTAATTGTGCAGCTTCTCTAAAGAAAAACCCATAATGCCTCACAGAAGACAAGGACTCTCGCCCAGCAAATCCACTCAAACCTGGACCTTAGAGGTGACATCTTTGTTATTTATAACACTTTCATCCTTTAAATCTACCCTGTGATGATGTTTTGTGTCAGCTGATGCTGGTTTTCCCACACAGGCCTCGATGCAGGAGCAGAAAGATGATCCAGATGAGCAGGAAACCTCTGAGGAGTGGCTCCAATGGAGGAGCTTGGAGAGTTGTGGCCTCACTCTGTCCCACCTCCTGTCTCATTGCTCCAGTGCTGCTGTGTAAGTCTGTTTACAAGATCTACTGTAACATTAGCTAAGTAGCTAAAAGTAACTGTAGAGATAGCTGGATAAAATGTCAGGAATTATATGGCTATATAAGAGCTTTGCTTATGAGATAAATTGTGTCAATAACCTTTTTTTTTTACTTTTCTTTTTCTCCATGTGGCATTTTTTTACCTGGTCACAAAGGCTTTGTCCAGTCTGAGCGTTCTTCTGTTAATTTTTTTTAACCAAGCTCATTTGGATTATTCTGCCCAAGGCTAGACTTTATCCAGCCTGGGCTACTTTTCTGCCCAAACTGGGGCATCTTGTGGCCAGCCTCTGGCTTTTCCACCCAGGTGAAAGCGTTGTACAGCTTGGGGGTTCTTCTGCTCAACCTGGATCTTCTAATACCTTTAGACCAAGATGTGACTAATACTGAGGCATCTTCTATCTAATTGTGCTACCTGTGTGAGGACCTAGTGCTTCCTTTGCCCATAATTCAAGTTACTTATTCTTGTCCATTTTTTCATTTGTCTGTTCAGGAAGCGAATCGTCTTCTGTTCAATGCTGGACTTTTACTTTTACATACAATGCAGAGTTTCTCTGCCCAAACTGTAGCTTTCCTTCCTCGGCCTAAATATTCTCATGCTCAAACAGAGACTTTGCTAATCTGGATATTCTTTCACCCATGCTGGGATTTCTCCCGCCCACTCTCCATGGTGCTTTCTCTCATACCCATTGTAACCCCTCTTCTTTTTAAGCTGGTACTTCTTCTTTCCATTAGGGGGGTATTTTGCTCATCACACCAAGGTTTTCTCTATCCATTCTTAGGTTTCCTTTGTCAAACCTGGTGGGTTTCTACCAAGACTAAGGCTATGTCTACTCAGGCAGGGGCTTTCCCCAGTCTACACCATCTTTTGCACAGTTTGAGGCTTCTTCTTCTCATCCTGTGGCTTTTTCCCTAATGCCTCCTCTGCTTGAACTGGGCTTTCTTTTGGTAATAGCAGTGCTATTCCTGGTATCGCACTGGTATTCCTTTTTCCCAGCCTTGCATGTCTATTTGGGAAATCTGAGGAATCTTTTACCTAACCTGGAATTTTTCTATCCAAGCTAATGCTTGCATTGCTCTGAAACATCTGGTGCCCAAACAAAGGATTTCCTCCTTGACGAGATTGCACTTTATTCCACTTAGCTTTTGGCTTTTTCTTGAACTTTGGGCCTGCACTCTGGTGCTTCTCTAAAGTGGAAACTGGGCATTTATCTCTTACCACACATAGATTATCCTCTTCTCAAGGACATTTTTCTTCTGCATAGTCTGAGACTTTTCTTTCAGCACCTGACCCTTCTTTATCAAACTAAGGCCTTTTCTGCTGTAGTTTAGACTTCTTCTGCAATGCGCAGGGATCCTGCGTCTTTTGCCTAGTCTGCGGTTCCTTCTTTCTAACCTGGAGATTTTCCTGCCAATCTGTAGCATTTTCTAGACGATTTTTTAAATCTTTGCTCGGGCCATGGTTTGGTCTTCAGTGATATGCCACTTGAGTTGAGAGGTGTCTGAGTATGTTTGTTCTGAATACAGTTCTGACCAAGAGGACGAGGTGGACACACAGCTGGAGATCAACTCCGAGTCCCTCACTGACTTCGAGATGCAGCTTTACCAGTGAGTCACATCCACCACACACACGCTGCAGAGGAATAAATATTCCTAATAAATTATCCTAATGTTAACGTTTAACGTAAGAGTGAATAATCAGGAATAAACAAGCCTGATTGGTGTTTGTGCAGAGTGATTGAGATGTACCACAGAAGAGTACAGTGGCTGACTCGAGGCAGCAGAAAGGTGAAGAACTCGACCTTAAGTCCACAGGCTGAAACATGTTATTGGTTTCTCAGCGCCATGCTCTGAATGTCTTGTTTGTTTAGATCTTTGGGATGGTGACAGGATCCAGACTCGGAGTTCTCATCGATTCTTCTGACATGAGCTGCTCTGAAGAAAGGCTCTCGGATCTCCAGCGCCACCTCCTGGTAACAGAGCTTCTCTAACATTTGATTCTTTCAGGTTAAAACAAAAACATTTTTATTTTCTTGTATTTGAGCTTGTAGTTATGTGGTGATTTCTTTCTAAGCTCCTCGTACAAGAGCAGCTACGCCTGAAGAAGCAGCTGCACATCCTGGCAATAGGCTCAGAAATCAGCAGACTGTGGGAGAAACCGAGGGGTGTTAACCTGAAAAGGTGTGTGTGTCTGTCTGTATATATGATAATAAATAAATACATTAGAGCAGGTTTTCAGAGTTTGAGTGTCCTATATATCTTTGCTTCAGGCTGCAGGAGGTTCAGGAGTGGATCCGGAACCTTAGGCCAAGCGGAGGCTGCAACCTGCTACAGGCTTTAGAGACGACCCGGAGCCACACCCAGCTCGACAGTCTGCTGATCATACTGAGCTCCTGGTGAGAGCATACACACTCCATACAAAACTCCTGTCATCCACCGTGGCAACAAAACCTCAAAAACCCACCAGGAAAATGTACCTGAATGCTCTTAAACTGCTTCTACTAGAGTGAAAACTAATGATTTGACTCATCACATCACACACCCAAATCATACATTATGGCAAATTTGTAAATACCAATCCTAGTAGGACTGTTGGAGCATGAGGAGGACTTGCAAACTCCACAACACACACCCCCCCCCCCCCCCCCCCCCCCCACACACACACACACACACACACACACACACACACACACACACACACACAGACTGTAAAAAAGATTCGAAACTCCACCCCTGGAGGTGTGAGGTTGCAGCGATAATTTCTTATCCACTGTACATTCATGAAACTTTACATACTAATTCCAATCCCTGGTTAGAAAGATATTGCTGTGGATTATTTCATGATGATAATTCTGGTACAGTATTTACATGGCACTTTGTAATGAAACATAAAAAAAAAATTTCTTAATAAGGACACAGAATTTCTTTTAAATAATAAAAATGATCTAAAGATCCTTTTTTAAGAGTTTGTTCATGGTAGAATAAACAAAACTGTTTCAATAGCAAATATTATTAATATTAAATTAACAACATTATTATATTTTATATTATTCATGTTTCATTTGAAAATTTATGTTTTGCATAAACCGATGTAAATGTTTGAAAAGCTTCGGATGTCTGGAAAGAAATGTTTTAAAGGATGGCCACAATTACTTTAGATTTTTATAGTTAATAAAGTGACCTTTCCTGCAGAAAAGCAAAAAACAGCTTCCTAAATTTCTCTATATGAACTGTGAACAATAGTTTCATATTTAACCAAATTGTCAATCTAACTACTAAAACTTTTTTTTAAATAGACTTTGAAAAGAATACAATTTTAGCTCTTTCACTACCTCATTTTTTTTCCTGATTAGTTTTGATCCCATACTATACATTTCCTCTGATTAATAGCATACTGTACTTTGGGAATGTTAGTGACGAACGGAAGGTGGAATGGAAGGAATGTTAGATTAGAAGTGATGTGTTGGTGTAGTAATTGCCTCAGACTTCTGTTGCGTGTGTGTTTGTGTGTGTGTGTGTGTGTGTGCGCGTGTGTGTGTGCGCGTGCGCGTGTGCTTGTGTGCGTGTGTGTGTGCGTGTATGGATGTTCAGTCCTGATCAGGACCTGAATGTTATACTCTCCTACGTGTCCGAGGTGGTACAGGAGATGTCGCTGTCTGTCCACGTGGTCTCCTATGACTCCTGCAGTTCTGTAGCTGTTGTGAGTATAAAACTGTTAAACAGGTCAAGTTTCAGAAGTATGATTATACAGCTTGAAACTCTTAAAAAGCGCAAGGAAGATTGAACTTGATTAAATTAATTTCATACAGATGTTTTACACAATCAGTGACCCTTTAGTTGTTTGCACTAATCAATTTATGGTATGTTTTTCTGTTTTTCGTATTTATGCTGGTCATTATTTGTCTTCCCTGCAGCATAGTTTGTTTAAAACGAGTATTTTATTACCGGCATCCAGATTTACAATCTTTATAGGATACATACAGTATTTAGGTTTTAGGTTTAACACCAGCACTGTCCGAGGTTTTTATCGTTCATTAAAGAGTCACATCACAATCGGCAGCAGACAGTATCATGTTTTTTTTGTTAGATTAGATTTTTAAATAAATAGTAAAGAAACCTAATGTATTTCAGTTTTTTTAGAATGTATATACAGTATGTCGAATATTGTATTGTTATAATGATGAAGTAGACTTTAATTAACCATAAGAAACTTTCATGCTCTTTCACAGGAAGTGGTAAAGAATCTCAGTAAAGTCACAGGAGGGAGATTTCACCTCTTTTCTGCTTCACTGGTAACAATAATTAAATCAATTATATTGTTAATTGTTTACGCTGGATATTAAAGGACCCATATTTTAATATATTTCTGTTACACTTTAAGACAGGGCTAAGATCACCTCTAAAATGTGTGTGTGTGTTAATGCTCCATCTTAAATACCCCTAAAGACCATGCAATTTTCATACCTCACACTGCGTCTGTCTCATAGCTGTTCCAAATGCACTGTCTATGTAAATAAGCTACTCCTGATCCATGACCGGGGGAGGGGATCTTCTTGTATGAGATCACATTAGGGTGGAAAATCTTGCCAACTTAAAAAATGGCAACAGAAAAAAAAAAACAGGGATGTTTAAACATGACTGAAAAGTGAATTTTGGATAATAGGTGCCCTTTAATGTGTGTGTGTGTGTGACTGTGTGTAGGGTATAGTGGACAGCAGTAGTGATTTGGAGCGCCTATGGGCTGAAATTAAAGCCGCAAGGGATGTTCTTCACAACGTTCAGGAAGTATGGCGGTGCGGACGACTAAACAGCACGCCAGAGTCTAACGTTTCAGAGGTGATTGCAAAAATCACGAGAGAAACATCAACAAAGAAAGACGTTATCGTATAACTGCAGTTAAACAAAACGCAAAAATGTATACTTGTCAGGTAATTCCTCCAGCCACTCGTATATGTCTCTAAACTCACTGCGTTGTCGTTGCAGATCACAACAGATTTGGACGCTGTGTCTCTGTCTAATCTGAACTCTGAAGCCCAAACTACTGCACTGTGTGTCCAGCCTGCAGGTCCTCTACCAAACACCTCTGCTGAGTGGCTGAAAACCCACGGCCTGAGAGGTGTTAGGATCCTCACTTCACCTTCAAGGCACACAAATGATTACATTTTCTGCTTATAAATTAGTCCCTAATGTGACTGCCTGCTAGCTGGAGATATAATTATGTACTGTCCGATTGATCTGTACCATTTTAATGCTTTTCTGTTTGTAGCCAAGAACCTGGACGTGTACGATGTGCTGGCTCCTTACGTCTACTCTCCTCTGGAGGGCTTTGTCCCAGTACTGCGGAAGAACGTCAAGTCAAAAGTTCACGAGGTCTGTATATACAACACCATACTTACTACACGGTCAGTGAACTGGAGGAGAGCTTTATTGGCCTTGGGATGAAGGAGCAGGAGGTGGAAGAGAAGCTTGTTTGTTCTCAGAGTGTCAGATGGAGGAGCTTTGTAGTTCTCAGGATGGCAGGAGGTGGAGTTTTCTGGTCTCTTGATGGAAAGAGGTGGAGCTTTATACTTTTCTGAATGGCAGGAAAAGGAGCTTGGTGGTCTCTTGAGGGCAGGAGGTGGAGCGTTGTGGTTTTTAGAATGATAGGAGGTGGGGCCTTATGGTTCTTAGGTTGGAAGGAGGTGAAGTTGTGTTCTCAGAATAGCAGGAAGTGTTGCTTTGTACTTTTCTGGATGGCAGGATGATGGGCTTGTGGGCATCAACATGGAATGAGGAGGACTTGTTAGGCATCAAGATGGCAGGAGGAAGAACTGATAGCCTCTGGATGGTAAGAGGAGGAGCTTATTGGTTTCTGGATTGCAGGAGGAGGAGGAGCTTGTTGAATTCTTGATGGTAGGAAGAGGAGATTATTGGTTTCTGTATGGGTGGAGGAGGAGCTTGTTGGTTGTTGGATGGCAGGAGGAGGAGCTTATTGGTTTCTGGATGGCAGGAGGAGGAGCATGTTCGTCTCTGAATGGCAGGTGGATAGGCTCATTGGTCTCTGATGGTAGGAGAGGAGCTTATTGGTTTCTGGATGGCAGGAGGTAGAGCTAATGGTCTCTAAATTGCAGGAGATGCAGCCTGTTTGTCTCTGGATGGCAGAAGGACAGACTTTGTGATCCCTGGATGGCAGGAGTACAGATTTATTCATCGCTGGATGGCAGGAGTACAGACTTATTCGTCTCTGGATGGAAGGAGGACAGACATTGGTCTCTGGATGGCAGGAGGACAGATTTATTGGTCTCTGGATGGCAGGAGGACAGACTTATTCGTCTTTGGATGTCAGGAGGACAGACTTATTCGTCTCTGGGTGGCAGGAGGACAGACTTATTCGTCTCTGGATGGCAGGAGGACAGACTTTGTGGTCTCAGGGTGGCAGGAGGACAGGCTTCATGGTTTCTCATGGTATGAGGAGGGGCTTCTTGATCTCTGGATGGCAGGAGGAGGAACTTATTGGTTTCTTGATGACAGGAGGAAGAGGAGCATGTTTGTCTCTGAATGGCAGGAGGACAAGTTCATTGGTCTGTGATAGTTGTAAAGGAGCTTATTGGTTTCTGGATGGCGGGAGGGAGGAGCTTATTGGTCTCTAAATGGCAAGAGGAGGAGCCTGTTCGTCTCTGGATGGCAGGAGGACAGGCTCATTGGTCTCTGGATGGCAGGAGGACAGACTTATTGGTCTCTGGATGGCAGGAGGAGGAGCTTGTTCGTCTCTGAATAACAGGAGGACAGGCTCATTGGTCTCTGGATGGCAGGAGGACAGGGTTCTTGGTTTCTCATGGTATGAGGAGGGGCTTCTTGGCCTCTGGATGGCAGTAGGAGGAGCATGTTTGTCTTTGAATTGCAAGAGGAGAAACTTGTTGGTTTTTGGATGGCAGGAGGAGGAGGTTATGGGTCACAGGATGACTCTTGCAAAATGAAGGGGTTTGAATTTATTTTGCTGAGAATGGTAACTCTTATTTCTCGTTTTTTTTTTCTTCAGAAAGCAATGGTGCAGTTCGAGTGGAACGACGGCACAGTGAAGAATCTGCATGTGGATCTGCCCCTGCTGCAGAATTATCAGGTAAAAACCAGACTCCTAAATTCTCTATTATCTCATCACCTCCTTACTCTTTCTCCTCTCTCTCTCTCTCTTTCAGAGACGGCTCCTGGAGGCTGAGTGTGTGTTGGAGGACAGGGTCATGTGGTTAAACAGTACCGGCAGCAGGCAGATCTGGGGAACAGTGTGTGAACAGAGGCGAGACGCATTTTTAATATCTAAAAAAAAGATTTCACCTTGAATTCCAGATTGTAATTGGTTAGAAGGTGCTGATTAATTCTCTGTAACAGCAGCTCTGACAGTTTATATCAGCACTTGTTTTCATAGGTTATTGTTTATTGAAAACCCCTTTTCTTTATAAAGTTTTTTATTCAACATTTAAGGAAGGTGTCTCCTGTGTCAGTGCTTTGTACTGTAACAGTCAGAAATATAGCTGTAACTTTTTTTTTCGACAGAAAATCTTTCTCGAGTCTTTTTACGAAAGAGGAGTTTATGGAGCTCTGTGATTTTTTCTGTATAGCGTGCAGGTTCTGCTGGACATGTCCGAAATGAGCTCTCACCACCAGCTCCACATTCAACACGCTGTCCGACTTCTGCTGCAGGAGCAACTTCCTAACACACACTGCTTCAACATTATAGCGTGAATATGATGTTTGTATTATCCTATATACACTTTCAAGGGTTCTTTAGATCATTCAAGATTCTTTAGTACCCTAAAGTCCAAGGTTCTGTAGCACCCTTATGGCTTAATTAGTGCTTAGTACTTAATATAGTGCATGAAAAAAATTAATACTGTTCTGTTCACAGGTTTGGATCAGATGTGAAACCATGGAGAGAGAGAACAGTCTCTTCTAATCACCAAAACCTTCAGGATGCCTGGCAGTAAGTGGTAGTGGTGATGATGATGGTGGTGATGATGTGCTGCCCATGGAGTATGACCTTATTTTATTCACATTAAGCAATAACTACAGCATATGTATGTATGTGTGTGTGTGTGTGTGTGTGTGTGTGTGTATATGTAGGTGGGTTCAGGGATTAGAGTGTGCAGGGCGTCGTAACACACTGGCTGCTCTCAGACATATCACAGAGACAGAACCACACACCGACTCATCTCTCACTGGGGCAGTGTATCTGCTTACCACCGGCGCTCCAGATCAGGACAGTGTAAGAGCACACACTCCGCGTCGAGATCACACAACCTAATATGCGAGTGTACTTGGATAAACTGGTTATGTGTTAATAATAATCACTCACCCTGGATAGGGTGCAGATCCATTGCGGGGCACACTCACACTCACAATTACACACTCATTTACACACTCTGGGCAGTTTGGGAACACCAATTAGCATAATCTGCATGTCTTTGAACTGACAGAGGAAACCATAGTACAAAGTGGAAACCCACCAAGCACGGGGAGAACATGCAAACTCCATGCACACAGAGACGGGAATCGAACCTGGCTGGGAATCAGACCCAGCCCCTGGAGGTGCAAGGCGATAGTGCTAACCGCTACACCACCGTGCCACCCATAATAATAATTATTACAATAAACTAATTTGCTTTCAAAAGGCAGAAACAGGTTTTTGCAAATTTAATACCTGCCCTTCAGGTGTATTAATGTGCACGCAAATTTCTGTTCATAACATGACTTTCAGTCTGCATTAAATGATTCTGTGGGGGTTTAATTAATCTGTTTGCACTGACTCCACCCTCTACGATGCAGTTATGATTTAAATGCCCCAAATTGCTTTAAATGTGCAAAAAAGTGTTCTTTTGTTCATGTGATGACACAATCTTTTAATTTTCATGTGATTTATACTTAAGTAAATTTAGTAGAAGGTTGTTAGATGAAGAATGCTAGTGCTTACTTTACTTGGTGCCCCCTGCTGGTCACATTGGGCACCAGCACTGATTAATTAATTTAAAATGAAAAATTTACGATTACAAAAGCAACACTACTGTTAATACTAACGACAAAAACCCTGTGTGAGCGAATATGCTCAATGCTAACTAGCTACCACTTAACAGGAATCCATCATTAGCAATATGTCACTTTCTGTGAGCAGTATTGTCCAGACTACATTCATTCCACCTCAGAGCCATAGTCTTTCTTCAATAAACATAATTACATGTTGCTGATGTGTGTGTGTCCTCAGTCCTCCGTGTCGTCATATGTGGCTGAGTTCTGCACTAGTCTGTGGATTCACGTATGCCTGTTCACCAGAGAGGACGAGCCGCTTCGGTGCTCATCGTCATGTTATGTGTCTCGTGCTCTTTTTCTGCGCAACCTAGCACACAGTGCTAAAGGCCGCTTTCACTGGATCACAAACACAGGTAATGTTTTACTTTTGGAAGAACAAACTTTGTGACTGGGTGTAAGCCGGACTATTAGCCATAATTGCAGAACTTGTCATTTTCAATCTCTGTCCATTCAAATTAGAAGGTTGGTGATGGTGTGAGCAGCCATGTTGACATTATGTCTTGACATTTCTTTGGTGGCTCAGGTTTTACATCATTGTGCGTACTGTGCAAGTTGTCTTTCAGGAGAAAACCTAAGAAGCTTTAATCCAGCTGAATTGGAGCTAGTTTCAGGGCCAGAAAATTAAGCTTGAATTAAAGAAATTTGCCAGACCTGTTGCACTGCTAATCTTAAATGTTCTAATTTTAACAGTTACAGGAAATGTATGGGATGTGACCTTTAAGACCTCAGTGTTTCAGCTCATTCAGGCAGCAGTTAAATGTGTTAAGGTTCATACTTACTTGGATAAAAACAAACAAATAATGAATAAAAAAAAAAAAAGCAAAAAAAAAAAACCCAAATTATGATATTCACCCAAAAAAGTAACAAAGTATTGTAAGACTAAAAATAAGTAATCATTCTGACTGTATAACAGTGTATTAAGTAATGAATAAAACACTCATGTTATAGGAAAATAATCAACAATGTATTGGCAGAGGTGAAAGATACTTAAGTACATTTACTGCATTACTGTACTTAAGTTCATATTTCATATTTTCACATTTCTACTTTGCATGAGTAGTTTTGTAAGTGGATGCTTTGTACTTTAACTCGAATACCTCCTACAACAAATATCTGTACTTTCAACTTCACTACATTTGCGCATGGCAATGCATTACATAACCACAGTGGCGGATGAACATTCGAAGCAGTAACATGGCCAGCTCAGACTTCATATAACTTAGTATCAGCCACAAGTTCAGACTTATTTTCTACATTCAAACTTTTTTAAAAACTGAAGTAACATATATTGTACTGTATGGCATTAGGTAATTAAGTAACAACAGCAACAAAAATAACAGTCGGTTGGTATTTTAAGACAGGAAGGTCTGCATCAGTTCTTGCAAGGACAATATTGTTAAGTGCATTTGCAAACCTCATTAAGCACCATGATGAAACTGACTTTCATGAGACCATCCCAGGAAAGCAAGACTCAAAGAAGAAGAAGGATTTTTAAATCAGAAAATCAGAAGCGGAGATGGTTGAAGACAGTGACAAAGCAGCACATTTACAATCAAGATAGAGAAGCTCCCTTTTTAAAGTACAGTCATAGCCAAAAGTTTTGAGAATTACATAAATATTGTAAATTGGAAAAGTTGCTGCTTAAGTTTTTGTAATAGCAATTTGCATATACTCCAGAATGTTATGAAGAGTGATCAGATGAATTGCGTAGTCCTTCTTTGCCATGAAAATTAACTTAATCCCGAAAAAAACTTTCCACTGCATTTCATTGCTGTCATTAAAGAACCTGCTGAGATCATTTCAGTAATCGTCTTGTTAACTCGAATGTTGACGAGCACAAGGCTGGAGATCATTATGTCAGGCTGATTGGGTTAGAATGGTAGAATTGACATGTTAAAAGGAGGGTGATGCTTGAAACCATTGTTCTTTCATTGTTAACCATGGTGACCTGCAAAGAAACATGTGCAGCCATCATTGCGTTGCATAAAACTGGATTCACAGGCAAGGATATTGTGGCTACTAAGATTGCACCTAAATCAACAATTTATAAGATCATTAAGAACTTCAAGGAAAGAGGTTCAATTCTTGTTAAGAAGGCTTCAGGATGTCCGAGAAAGTCCAGCAAGCGGCCAGGATCGTCTCCTAAAGAGGATTCAGCTGCGGTATCGGAGTGCCACCAGTGCAGACCATTCATGTGTGGGGTTGCTTCTCATCCAAGGGAGTGGTCTCACTCACAATTTTGCCCAAAAACATAGCCATGAATAAAGAATGGTACCAAAACACCCTCCAACAGCAACTTCTTCCAACAATCCAACAGCAGTTTGGTGAAGAACAATGCATTTTCCAGCACGATGGAGCACCGTGCCATAAGGCAAAAGTGATAACTAAGTGGCTCGGGGACCAAAACGTTGAAATTTTGGGTCCATGGCCTGGAAACTCCCCAGATCTTAATCCCATTGAGAACTTGTGGTCAATCCTCAAGAGGCGGGTGGACAAATAAAAACCCACTAATTCTGACAAACTCCAAGAAGTGATTATGAAAGAATGGGTTGCTATCAGTCTGGATTTGGCCCAGAAGTTGATTGAGAGCAGCCCAGTCGAATTGCAGAGGTCCTGAAAAAGAAGGGCCAACACTGCAAATACTGAGTCTTTGCATAAATGTCATGTAATTGTCGATAAAAGCCTTTGAAACGTATGAAGTGCTTGTAATTATATTTCAGTACATCACAGAAACAACTGAAACAAAGATCTAAAAGAAGTTTAGCAGCAAACTTTGTGAAAACTAATATTTGTGTCATTCTCAAAACTTTTGGCCATGACTGTAGGTTTTAAAAGCTACAGTGTACAGAGTAAAGTTCAAGTTCAGTACTTTTGGCACTTAAGTAAATTTGAAAATGAGTACTTTTGTACTTTAGTAGAAATGTAAACGGAGGACATCTCATTTTATTTGAGTAATATTTTACCTAGGGTATCTCTACTTTTATGTAAGTACAGAATACACTGTGGTGTGTGTATTGGTATGATGAAGTGGATTTGAAGTTGGAAATTGGTTTTCATAATAAAGCATGTGTTCTATTTACTTCATAACACAGGTGTGTGTGTGTTCTCTGTCCTGGTCTCCACTGGCAGGTATAGTGGAGAGCGACGACATCACCGCTCTGGTTAGAGAAATGGAAAAGGCTGCTGATAACTCGGAGAAGGTGAGACGAATCATCTCTATTTTACTGAACAGTCTTGAATTGGTTAGGTATTTACAGTATATAAAACATAGTCTTGTGCTTTTATGGGAAAATAATCAGCAACTGGGAGGAACATCATAAAATCATTTAAAGTCCTGCGCCGTACCCTGATGTCGACATTGTTTCTGTGCAGTGCTGCGAGCTGGTGGACTCTCTGCTTCAGCGAAACTCCAACGCAGATCACGATCAAGAGTGTCAGAGCCCAGTTCAGTTCACTAAAGCTCAGATGCAGAAACAAACATTCCGCCCTCCCAGAGAGACCCGACTGAGTTCTGCCAGGCTGGTCCGTGCACACACACTGCGTATACCAAAATTTGTCAATCATCTGTTACTTCCTTAAGTTACTGACTATTACATGTGAGTTTGTCCTAGACAACACCTCCTACTAATGATGAATTATATAATCTTGTCACCAGGTTCGGTTATTTCATTTAGTTTGAAATAAGCAGTGTACAGATCCAAGTTGTAATTCTTCTTGTTTGTGTACACACAGCGGAGAACAGAGGGGAAATGCTCGCCAACATGGATGCCGAACTGTGCCAAAGCAGTCATTCCACCTGGTGCGTAACTCTCTTAAAGAGCTCTTACAAACAACTGGCAGTGGAAACTCCTTCCATAAGTACGGCATCAAACACATCAGAAGCATTCTGTTATTGGAAAATAATGAACGCCTGAAAGAGTAATTCAGCCTCATCACAACACAATATGGAGTGTTATTATTGCTTACACATTAAAGGAGTCTCTAGTTTCAGCACCGTATAACAAATAAAATGACATTTTAAAAATATTTAATAAGAACTGTAAATTACTGTGGTGTCAAAATGTTACTGTTTCCTCCATGAGGTTTATTACTTTCCATAGACAGAATATCCTAGAGTGTTTAATTCCTCACAGAGAAAGAATATCCTGTATATGTGGTGTTTCAGTATCATTATTGGTTTCCAAAAAGAAAAGCTGGAATCTCTAATAGAAACAATTTATTGACTTTAGCACCTCCAGTGGTTGGTTGGGAACCGGTCAAACCTGCAGTCTCTGCTAAGGTGAAGAAAAAGCAACAAGTCTTGCATTCTGCTATCGACTTGGAGGAAGAGCGCCTGGGTGAGTGACACCCTGATTTAATATCCTGCAGCTAAAATGGAAAGTAAAAGTCTTCATGTGAAAATATGAATATAATATCTTTAACTTAAAACAAACAAGACAAAAACCTTATTTTAGTATTACTTACTCTATAATCCCTCTTTTCCTCTAGTTTGTGCACTGTACACTGTCTTAACATCAGGTACAGATAAACATTTATTAACAAATTCAGAAATTGGGGGAAAATGCATTCACATACAAAGAGTGAAGTAAAAGCCACTTCCAGTTCCACTACCAGCTCCAGTCAGTGTTGTTTCCCTACAGGGTCGTATTAAAGGGTGTATTTGTGTTTCAGTAACTGCAGGTTCTGTTTTTAAGCATCTGAAAGCAAACAGTGCTCAGAAGTGTGTTAACATCCCTAAACACGAGGACATCTCCTCCTCCATACAGGTACAGTAGAATCCGTCTCATAATCGAGTCTATTCTAATCTAATACAACAGAATAGAATGCATATTACATTATCAAATATATATTTCGAGAGAAAAAAAGGAATTTTTAGTATATTTTAAATTTCAAATACAGCAGTTTTGGTTTTTAGAAATGTGTTTCTACATAATTAATTTAACTTTTCTATATATATATATTTATAAAACTCATCATATTTGAATTACATTTTCAGTAATTTTAGACCATTTTAATAATATTTTCACCTTCTAAATTACATGTTTAGTAGGGGAAATTTTTCAAAAAATGTAAAAAATTTGAATACAATTTTAATAAAAGTTTTGAGAAAAAAAATCAGCATCTTTAATTACATTTTAAGTATCTAAAAAATATTTTGCATATTTTTATTACATTTTCAGAAAATCATTTTGGCATATTAGAATTAGATTTTTGAGCATTAAAAAAAACTGTGTAATCCAATTTCATTTTCAGCATTTGTAAAAATTGTTAATTTTTTTCGTATTTAAAAAAACATTTCTGCATATTGTAATTACATTTTCAGTTTTTAAAAATCATTTCTGCATATTCAAATTACATTTTCATTATTTAAACAATTATTTTAACATATTTGAATTATATTTTAGTTATTTAAAATAGATTTTTAATGTATTTAATGTACATAAATTTATTTAATGTATTAAAATTTTCAGTGGATTTGACAGATAAATTTCAGTGTAAGTTTATATTAAATTTAAGCACACAGTTTTTCTTGTTGTAGTGCAACATTAAATTATTGTTAAATGCTTTTAGGGTGATTCTTCTTCTCAGGTATGCTTGGTGTTTGTGTTGTTCTTGCTTGTTCCTGTAGTGGCTGAAACGATTTGGTGTCAGGAGCCTGAAACTGGACCTCCACAAGCTGCTGTCGGTTCCCGCCTGCACTCATCGCCAGGAACTCGTACCGTCTGTCAGCAGGAGCGTGTCCGCGAGATACTGCGCCATCTTCCCCAGCGTTCACCTAAACGTAAGCACAGTGCCTCAAACCCACATGGAAAGCATCTAACACACTGCGGTATTGTGGAGATTTAATCAGTAGTCAGGAGCGTCAGATGTGTCACACCAGGCTCATTCGGGCCCCCAGGACCCGAGATTATCAACAAACCTGGGAAAATTGTCACTCTATGATGTCACAAGGTGCTACAGCTCACACTATGTTGTGTATGAGTGTTATTTTGGTGTATTGTGTGTGTTTTTTTTTGTCGTGAAGGGGCGAGTGCTGCATCTGTTTCTGAGATCGGGCGAGTTGAAGCAGTACCTGATACAGACTGAACGGGTCCTGCAGCGTTACGCTCACAGAATGCAGTGGTTGCTCTCAGGTGAACACCATCACACACAGCGTCTTACATACATAAGTATTCACCACTCATCTCCAATTTGCCGTTTTCTTAATTTATTTTTCATTTTATAGAATGAAGAAATTAAATCATTAATGTGACTAAAACTATATATTTATATATATTCCTGCAGGCAGCAAGCGTGTGTTTGGCTGCGTGTTGGAGAGAGACGTGTGTGTGCTGCTGGATGTATCCGGCTCCATGTCTCCCAGGCTCGCCTCACTGCAGAGAGAGCTCACCTCACTGATCTGGGATCAGCTGCACGCCAACAGATTAAGGTGACTTCATTAAGTGCAACGTGTCTCTCTGTCTGTTTATATTGCTATATAATTATTATAGCTAATTTAATTATATTCTGTTTAATGTGTGTGTGCATCTGTGTGGGTATGTCTGTGTGTATGTGTAAGTCAGATTCAGTATGGTGGCATTCTCCGAAGAGGTGCGAGTGTGGCAGGACGAGCTGGTAGAGGCCTCAGAGGAGAGGTGCAGGGACGTAATCACATGGCTGGGTCAGCTGAACACGCACGGAGGAACCTCTATTCTACATGCACTGCAGGTACAATCACACACACACACACACAGACACACACACACACACACACACACACACACACACACACACAGCCTGTAAATATCAGACAGGGAACTCTGGCTTGATATGTGTACAAAACAAATGCAATGTACTGCAGAGCGCTGATGGTCCTGTAAACACACAAGGGCAGGAGTCGGCTTTATGTCTGTCTGTCTGTCTGTGAATTAATATATCTATCTGTCTGTCTACCTGCCAGTTATTATGTGTGTCTATCTTTGTATCTGTCTGTCTATCCATTAATCAGTCTCAGAATCACTATCAGAATCTGTCTCTTTGTCTAACGATGACTGTCTGTCTGTCTGTCAAAGAAATTGTCTGTCTGTCCATTTGTCTGTCAGTCTACGAATCTGTCTTATTATGTTCTTATGTATTTTTTATTGCTATCTTACTGCCATTTTTTGTGATTTTTCCGTTTAAAGCAAAATTAAAGATGCATTTTCAGAATGGCGATTTGATCTTGTTAATTTCATGTGTTTCTAATAATTTTAGAAATTTACGTCTTTTTGAAAAAAAATTATTGCTATCTTGTCATTTTTTTAAGGCTGTGAAGCACTTTGGTACAACTTGGGTTCCTGTAAGGTGCTATGTAAATAAATGTTGATTGATTGATTGATTGAACTCCGCCCCCTATCAGGCAGCGTGTGTGTTGGGCGACTCGGTTGGTGTGTATCTGATCAGCGATGGTCGGTGGGACTGCAGTTGCAATCTGATGCTGAAGGAGGTTGAAAGACTAACATCAGGAAAGAACATCACCATCCACACGGTCACGCTGAGTGACCTGGACAGGTGCTGCACTGCCACACCTTTACTCCCATGATTACAGCATAACTCCGTCACTCAGGAGAATGTCTGCTAAAAGAAAGTAGCCAGAAGCAGATCATGCACAGCTCGTGCACAGGAGATGGAGCTGCATTTGTGATGTATAATTCTTTTCCTCCAGCAGCTCAACCATGGTTCTGAAAAGCTTGGCCCACAAAACCAGAGGCCGGTTCCACCAGGTCCCTTCAGCTGCGGACACAAGTGCGGCTCAAGAGCTCCTGAGCAGCAGCTTCAGTGCTGGAGAGGTGAGCACAATAATGCTATCTGCGACTTTTATTTAATTTTTTATTTAATTATTTTTCAGTACAGCTAATCTGTAGTGTCATGTGATGATTATTGTTATGTCATTGATGAGAATCACACACATTGGGTGTGTCTAAAATCACACACTGTAAGTGTCTGTGTAAAATGTATGCTGTATACAAGAATAGCTAGAAATAATAACAAAAATATGGCCAGTCTTGCCAACATTGAGAATATAATCAAACATAGTTATTGCCTTTTGGTGGTAGCTCAATGCTAATTAGATGAAATGCTCACTCAAAGCTGATTGGCTGAAGGAATCCATGTTTTAGGGACCACATTATTATTTTGATCTTAAATTCACATATAGATTAGGACACACAAAATATCTGGTTAGACTGGGAAATAGCTATTTAACCTTAGCTCCACCCACTTTTACTCAACACCCCAACCTTTGCAGATCTCCTCAGAACATTGTCCTGAAACCAGTCCTGAGTTACAGTCATCCATTATTCTGTCAATTCTGTCAGTTCACTCATGCATACCTCTATCCACGTATCCACTCATTCCACCATCAAACTAAAGATGACCTTTTTGTCTGCCTAGCTAGTTATCCATCCATCCAGCCATCCACTCACATATCCATGCACATCTGCCACGCTCCTTAATCGTTCCTTGGAGTGTAACATTGGAGGGACAGCTGCAGTTCAGACTTCATAAGATCAAATGAATTTGCATCATTAAGAAGTCTAAAGATATGGGAGTGGACAAACCAAATGGTACAGGATTCAGTTCATTAAAAGCTGAAGGGAGTTGTTTTTTCCAAAGATCCTCTCCTGGGTTTTTTTTTATATATAATATTAAAAGACTCAAACTTTTCTTTAGTGTGTAATTGTCTAAATTCATCTTCACTGTGTGAGTACTATTAGTTATAAAAGGTAACAATCTGAATGCATTACGTTCTCCCGCCACAGGACTCGGTTCTCCCAGAGTTTCATAGTGATGATCTGAAGAGGCTGAGGAATGAGATTGAAAAGTTGAGAATGTTCCACAAACAAGCCAAAGACCTCAGGTTTGTCTGTCCATATGCGCATTTAATGGAAAGTTGGAAAATAATATTTTTATTCTCTAATTGACAATAAAAAGGGGTGATGCTGAGGTTATGCAAAACATTGAAAAAGCCACAGAAACATCTACACATTGATATATTGATTGGAAACTCCATAATACAGACAGGTCCTTAATTTATTTTAAATAAAAGTAAATTTTTTTAGAATTTAAAATGAAACACTCCGGATGAAAGCAAGGTCAAGACTTTCAGCTGTAGTTCAATGGGTTGGACAAAATGTGGAATTAGTCATTCAGGAATTACAGCCATTTTAATACACCCATTTAATACACACATTTTGTGAGGCTCATAAATAATGGAACAAATGGCTGACAAGCATGTGGATGGCCTGGTGTGTCCTGTTCCATCATTACTCTGTGACTAACCACACAGATAAAAAGCCTGGAGGTAGTCTGAGTGCCACATTCTCATTTGATAGCTGTTCACCCAAACTCTCAACATGGGGTCCAAAGAGGTACAGTAAAGGAGGTCATCATTAGGCTAATGATCGATAGCAAAATACAAATACAGTGTTGAATGCCATAGTTTTGTACATTCTTAAAAAGAAGTAATTAACTGACAAACTCAGGGACAGCAAGAAGACAACTAATGTGGATGACAGCAGAATTCTGTCCATGTTGCGAAGAACCCTTTCACAACATCTAGCCAGTCAAAAACTCTCGTGAGGAAGTCAAGTACTGTAGGCGTGTCATTGTCAAATGTGCCAGTTAATAACTAATTGACCTCAGGTTAAAACAGTATTTTTTGGGCTGCAATTGCATACTGAAATATCATATTTTACGATGCATTAAATATTGCCTACTGTGTATTTTTTCCCATATGTCTTGACACCCCCTCCCTACAAGCACAATTTGACATAACTTTTTTTATTTATTTTTTTTAAGTTTAACATGATTTAAAATCTTCCTGTCAGTGACTTTTGTTGTGTGTGTTTAGGGAAATGTTATTGGTGAAGAATCCAGAAGTTGTTAGCACGAAGTAAACATATCAACATCCAATGAAGCCATTGAATTTTTTTGAAATCTTGATTCACTTTTACTCAATAAAGTAATCTGTCTCCACTTCCCTGCTGTGTTAATTTAAAATGTACAGTGCAGTGTATCTCCTGTATTAGTCATTGATTGCAAAAGTAATTTTCCTGTCCTTCAACACATTTCGGCGCCACATACAGTATGTGTCCACCTCAGTGTGACAGTGATCAGGTAAGATCAGACACATTATTCTGAATACTGTACTTTATTCACAACAACACACTCTCACTTAGTGTCAGGACAAAAAATTGTTGTATATAACATTTATTACAGACTTGTAGAATAAATGAGTGGGAATTTTATCTTAATTAAACAGTCATGATGAAACTAAGTGTCATATCGGGTATGTTCATCTGTATGTATCTAATCTAAGAAAGTGTGATGTTCTTGAGCACACCGTGCTCCCGTCTCCTTTAATCTCTCTATAGATGGATACACACAGTAATCTTCAAATGTAACTGTAAATCAATAAAGGTGAATGCAGCATATTTCAAAACATGTTCTTACATTATATTGATTTCTCTGACTTTTCAATGTTATGTAGAGTAAATGTTCAGTTTAAATAAAGAATAAAACAGATGATCTCTTTTCCTTGAGTGGGCAAGGTGGGTGTAAATATTTTTTGTAATACTGATAAACTGAATTGTGCATATGTGTTATTTGTGGTGAAGATTTTTTTTCCTCGGTGTTGTCACACGTCAAACACTGCCACCTTTAAATAAGCTTTGGAGACAGGGGGACTAAAACATCATTCTTCTCCTTTTATATAGTATGTGTACTGTTCTTTGAGGTGTATGGTAGATCTATTAGGTGAAGTTTCAACTGTATTGGCCTCCTATCCTCTAAGTTTTACGGTAGCATAAAATTATACATGCACTGGTCTTATATTCTCTGAGGTTTATGTGAACAGCAGGAAAAATTACATTTACATTTAGGCATTTGGCAGACACACTTATCCAGAGCGACTTACAAAAAGATTACTAGCACACACATTACAGGTGTGACAGTCTCATATTCTCTAAGGCTTATGGTAGCGATACCAAGTAAAATTACAGGTTCATTGGTAATATCTTTTTAGGGGTTTACAGTAGCAGCACAAGATAAAATTACAGTGTGCTTGTCTCATATTCTCTGAAGTTTACAGTAGCTGTACTAGGAAAAATTACAGAGCACTAGTCTCCTATTCTCTGAGACTTAAGGTCGCAGTACCAAGTAAAATTACACATTTTTCTAGTCTCCTCTTCTCTGAGATTTACGGTAGCAGCACCAGGCACAATTACACACGCTCTGGTCTCATATTCTCTTAGACTTACGGTAGCAGTAAAAATACATGTTTAATGGTCTTTTATTCTCTGAGAGTTACGGGAACATTCTGAGGCGTTCACCTCTTTTTGAAACTTTACCGTAGCGCTTTAAAGCTGCTGGTAGAGTCTGGGTGCTCGCGCTCTCTCGGGTTTACGGTAGCAGTCTCAGGTGAGGGGGCAGGTGATTGACAGGAGGGGATGTGAACCTGAGTCGGGAGCCGAGGCACGATACAGATGATGGAGAAGCCGCGGCGCGCGTGATGCGAAGCGACGTGAAGGTAGAACTCTCATCAACTCTCATAGGACATCTTTATAAGTTTATTAGAAAACCGCGTGTTCAGATAGGGTCCTTGTTTATTTCGTATTTTATTAATTGGTAATGTGATACGAGTGTGATTGTGTTTCAGTGTTTATTCTGAGTGCAGCGATATATAGTTTTAAAATCATTTTAAACACAGAATTATTGCAATAAAAAGGAAGTTTAGAACATTAGATATGTCCTAATAATTTAACAATTTTAGATTTTAACAAAATGTGAATTTTAGGTATGAAATGTTAATTTGTTACAGTAATATCTTTTTTTTTTGCTAATCATTAATATTTCAAATGTTATTTTATTATAATATTTTATTTTATATTTTAGATATATTTCAAATATTTATTATTATTATTATCATTGATAATAATAAATCTCTCAAATGTTAGGTTGTGAATCTGTAGTATAAAAGGAAAAACAAGATACAAATTACCACATAGTCTACTGTGTTATAGTTTTAATTCAGTTCTTTTGGTTGTGAGCATCAACATGTCTGTTTATATGAGCCCAGTAATTTAGCCAGAGGTAATTCTATGAAGCAAAGGTTACTTTTAGGAATGTAATGTTGCAGTAGTTTTGAGGGTACAGCAAATAAAAGAAGCACAATATTTATCAGAATTTCCTTAAGGATCACTAAAATATCTATCTATCTACCTATTTTAGTGATCAAGTTTTGGTTTTGATGGGAAAAAATAACACTTTCCCCTTATTTTGTCCAAAACTAGTGTTTAATTACCCATCTGTGAGTAAAGCGTTTAAAAAACGTAAGCTGGATGCTAGAACTGGACATTATGAAGATATTTTCATATTTTTGTGCTATACAAAGAAATAAATAAGAATACTGGGTCATAGTGGAATTCAGAGGACAACACGAAAACCATGAGAGTGTACTGAGTAAAACTAAATAAAGAACAGTGCAAGTTCATGCAGCAACCACACAGTGTAGAATAGACCTAAATATACATATATACATGTAATATCTCCAATATCTATGATTTTCTGGTGATGTGATGCATATGAAGAAAGTGCTACAAGCAACGTTGATAAAATTGTATATTATACTGTATGTTTAAACATTAAGAGTAAATTAGAAAGAGTATAGTAGCAGTTTCAGGGCATATTGTATGTATCTTTACATATCAGAAACATGTTACTTGTAGCAGTTACTGGACTTGTCAGATATTAATTTGTATATTAAGTACAATGTCAGCTCGGTGGTGCTGGGGTTTGAACCTAAGAGCTTATAACAAGAATTCTGTGGCGTTTTAGTGACATTTTCTTTTCCTTTTTTTTCAAACTTTTAATTAATTCTGCTTTCACTGTTGTGTTAAAACATCAATTTAAAAATGGAAACCTTGGAAAAACGTTAATCCCAGCACCACACAAGTTCTCTTTCTATCTGTCTGTCTCTGGGAACTCTTACAAGGTTTATGCAGAATCTATCATCCTGATACATGGCACAGCATTAAGGATACAATGTTTGAACCATTGGTCTTCCAGAATGGTTTTGTAGTCCTTGGCAGTGACGCGCCCATCTAGCTCAAGTATTGGGCCTAGGGAATGCCATGATATTGCAGCCCAAACCATCACCGATCCACCCCCATCCGCTCTGCGCCAGCTTCACTCTGGGCATGCAACAGTCTGGGTGGTACACTTCTTCGTGGTACTGTAACTCTCCCGGATGTGGGAAAGACAGTGAAGGTGGACTCGAAAACAATACATGTTTCACATAGTCTACAGCACAAGATTTTTGCTGCTGGCACCATTGAAACCAACGTTTGGCATTGGCATGAGTGACCAAAGGTTTGGCTATGGCAGCCCGGCCATGTACATTGACGCTGTGGAGCTCCTGATGAGCAGTTTTGTTGGAAACAGGAGAGTTGAGGTGCACATTTAATTCTGCAGTGAGTTGGGCATCTTAGCTTTTATGTTTTTTGGATACAATCCAGGGTAGCACCCGGACTTCACTTTCAGACAGCTTCCTCTTTCTGTTGGATGTGGTTCGTCCTTCTTGGTGGTATGCTGACATTACCCTGGATATCGTGGCTCTTGATACATCTCAAAGACTTGCTGTCTTGGTCATAGATGCGCCAGCGAAAGACGCGCACCAACAATCTGTCCTCTGATATGTCACCCATAATTTTGTGTGCATTGCAATATTTTAAGCAAAACTGTGCTATTACTCTGCTAATTAAACCTTCACACTCTGCTCTTACTGGTGAAATGTTCAATCAATGAAGATTGGCCTCCAGGCTGGACAAATTTAGCCATGAAACTTCCAAAATTAAATTGGTCAGTGTTTCAGTTTCATTGTCCAACCCCTGTATAATACCTTTAAGTATTCAAAATTATTATATATCTTTTTCCTTTTTGATTGAAAGCTTTCATCTGGAACATTGTAAGTCTTAAAAGTTTTTTTTTTATTATTATTTACCTTATGTATAAAACTCTTAACTACATATTTAGTGTGTTATAGGAAAAATAGTTAAAAGTGGAAGTACTTCAGAAAGCTAGAACCTTTAAACGTTTAAAGGTCACATGAGGATGCCTAGTTGTCCCAAATCATTTGTATTAGTATGGGGCCTCAGCTTGAACATCTTATTCTGGTAGAACACTCCATGGGTTGTGTATGGGTTCTCTGACAAGATATCAATGTAGCCAACTAAATGTTAGCACAAAGGTGACATTAATATTTTTAAAAAAAAAAAAAGGTTAAATATTCTGGTTCCTTGAAAGAGTTATTAAAAATAACTTTTTAAAATCAAAATTTAGATTGTTTTTATAAAACATTTTAGAGAACTGACAAAACTATTTAGTAGCTATGTAATTTGTATGTTTACTGGTTTAACGGTGCAGTACAGTGGTTGGGAATTCCCCACAGGATGATGAATGTTTTACATATCCATGTGATTATTATTTTTTTTTTTTCTGGTGAAACTTCATCCATTGCATCAGACATATTTGTGGAGATAATCAAATCCACATTAATTATAGAAGCGGGTCATGGCGCTGGTCTCATCTGGCTGGCCAGTGTGTAAGGAATGTCCAGCTTCACCTGTGCCACTCAGTGGAGTGAATTATGCATTCGTTGCCTCGCTCTGAAGCAGATCTGTTTCACACCCACTCTCCTTTTTCTTGCCCTGGGTTCCTGGGTCTCCCTCAAGGCTGACTGTACAGAGAAGGCATCTGAACCTGGCTGTGCATTATGAAGGAGAACGGGTCCTTGTGTCAAGTCGAGCAGCTGCCCCGTAGGTGCCTACTAGAGCCCGGGGGCCACTCTCAGAGCTGCAAGCGCAGCGGCCGGATGTCCATCAACGCAGGTGTCCGAAACAGAGCCAATGGGGCCGTTAAGGCTCTGTGCAACGACCCCGAGTGCAGCACCTCCGTCAGGCTGGAGAGCGCGGGGCATATCCGGAGGGGTGGAGGAGGTGAGAGGGCGTTGGTGACCGGGGGTGCTGGCTTCTTTGGCTTTAGACTTGGCAAGGCTCTGGCCATGCAGGGCATCAGTGTAATCCTCCTGGATCTGCATCAGCCACGGTGGGAGCTTCCTGACGGAGCAGTGTTCCTGCAGGTAAGCAAGTCTACAATACACCTTTTTAAAAATAAGATTTGGGACATGATTGTTATCCAGCTAAATTGAAGGTATACCAAGCATGACCTACTCCCATCATAAACTTGTGTATATGTTTCAGTTTTTAATATTATATAATAGACAGATATGCTCTCATCTGGCTCTCATCCTATTTGAAAGATTGACACCAAGACCAAGAATAATAGTGATTCTCCATAGACTAAATATTGTAAATGTGGTGTCCCACAAGGTTTTGTTTTAGGCCCACTATTATTCTCATTTTTGTCTTGGATGTGCAAAAAAAAAAACATAATGTGAGCCAGAGCATCTAGGACCCTGGTGTAACCCCAGATGCTGGTTGACCACTGGGTCACTGGGTATAATTAGCGTCCATAAAACTGCTTCTAATCATCTAACAAAGAAGGAAATATGCTAACCTGAAACCTGAAGGTTATAAGAAACTTGCGCATGATTTTTGTATGGACTGAACCGCTGTAACATGTCAGCTAATTCAGAATGCAGCAGGACAAGAAAGCCAGAACTCATTGCCCCAGGTTATTTCCAGCTACTGTACAATGGCAGCCTATTAAGTTCCACACTGATTACGAAAGTTCCTCTCATGACATTCGAAGCTCTGAATGGTTTTAGCTTCAGTTTATCATGCTTAACTCCTCAAGCAGTATAGCTCATTCTCATCACTTACTGTACTAGACAAATGTGTTTTATTTAAGTTGAAGACACAGATTGAATAGTAGATTTTTTCCCCTTTTTACACAGACCCTACACTGCAAAAACCTTAGCATCTTAGCATATTTTCATGTGAAATATTCTTGATTCTAGCCAAATTTATCTAAAATTTCTTCAAATAAGATTACAACAAAGGAAATATTTTATTATTAAACTTATGTCTAGTTAATGTTAATTAAATTACAAGTGAAAAAATAGCTTTTTATATTGGTAGATAATTTTGCTGTTTTGGGAAATTATTTCTTGAAAGAAGCAGAATTATCTGCCAGTAGAACAAGTCATTTTTGATTGCAGTTTTGGCAACATTAGACTAAAAATAAGCTTAATAATATTTTTATTGGTTTGTTGTAATCTTGTTGTAAAATTATAAAAACGTAAATCTTACATTAATTTGCATTCATTAATTCATTCAAATCTTAATGATTTTATGATTGCTCTACTCAAAGTTGCAGAAATGCAGCCACTAGACCAACCGACATTATTTTAAAGAACGTACAATAAAGATAAAGACTAGCCTGTGGCTGATGACGGGGTAATGAGCGTCGGTTTTCGGCTCGTGCTAGCCTAGCCCTGGAGGGAGGGGTGTGTGAGCGGTGCAGGGCAACTGGGTGAAACAGAAGCAGCATGGTGCCAGGTGCAGAGCAGGGAAAGAGCGCAGCCTCGGGTTTCAGGACCACGGTTTAATGACCCCGTTCCTCGCTGATGCACTCAGGTGTCATGGAGGAAAGAGTTAATATATAAAAGGAGTCTGGTTGTGGTGTTTAAATTGTTATCTAACTTGCAGAGCATGCATATTTTTGTAAAGTGTAATAATTAAATGTAATAAAGGTAATAATTAAACCTTGAGACTTGCAGGTACTTTACAGCAGATTATTAAATCATTACGGTATACACTTGAAATGGGGGCAAGTGTTCACTGGAATGAGCAACAGGACAGTCTTAATAATTAGAGTAGAGCTCTTGAGTAACTCTACCCTATCTACACTAGACTTTTTGGATAGTGTGTATCATGAGTGTGTGTGTGTGTGTGTGTGTGTGTGTGTGTGTGTGTGTGTGTGTGTGTGTGTGTGTGTGTGTGCAGGGTGATGTGCGGGATTATGACACCCTGTATAAGGCATGTGCCGGAGTGGACTGTATTTTTCACACTGCGTCCTACGGCATGTCAGGACCAGAACAGGTTAGTACACAAGATCACACATCACCACCAAATACTTCCTCCGTAGGTGTAATGTTACTTAATGCAGTCCATCTGCTGAGCTGGACAAAGTATTGGCTCCCTTGTGCCCCCATTCATTACTGACTAGAGAGCACTATAGGAGCAGCACTGAACTGGTATTACCTGAGTGATGAGTGATGAGCCTGAGTGGTGTTAGATGGGGATTTAAATACTTCAACGTCACTGCTGGTTGTGAGAAAACCAAAAATTCAGTGCCCGGCCAGCCAAGATGATGATAATTGTCTAATGCTCAAAATTAGGCTATAAATTCAAGCACTTGTAGGCATCGGAGCACCCATAAGTCCTTGTTGAACATCCCGTTCCAGATGTCCTCCCTCTTTGCACTAGATGTTGGAGCATGGCTGTGGGAATTTGTGTTCAATCAAACATTCCTTAAGAGCATTAGTGTGATCAGGTGGCGATGTTGAGATGTAAAGATGGCTCCAGTTCCTGTTCATCCCTAAGGTGATAATCCAACGGGGTTGAGTTTAGTCAGGGCTCTGTGCAGGAATCTCAAGATCTACCACTGTAACACACTCTTAACAAACACTTGGAGATTGGCTTTATGGATGTCACAGGGACGCTGTCAAACTGAAGTCGTCTTAGTTCTCTTAGAGCTTCCTACATCCTAATTAAAGAGGTGTTTGATAGCTGGTTGAATAGCAAGGTCCATTTGTTGCTTTTATCATACAGGTATTATTTTCTCTTTCTCATTCCTTTAGCTCAGGAAAGAGCTGGTGGAGTCTGTCAACGTTGGAGGCACCAACAACGTCATAAATGGTGAGCTAGTCTTTGCGTCTTTTTTTATATATAGTTTCACTAGTAGTTACTCAAACAGTCTAGATCATACATTATGGTAAATTTAATGTTCACTGCAAGCTCAAAGGGCTGTGTCTGGCTTTTAAAAGGATGTTTTTTTTAAGGTTGATGTCTAAGATAGTTTCCCAATGAGGCATGGTTGGTTTCCAGTGTTTGCTTTTGCCCAAGTGCTACTTTTGCTAACAAGTACAGCACTATACAGGTAGTCTCTGACTTACAAACAATCGAGTTATGAATTTCCGCAGATATGAGCGGACCACGGTTCTGCGAACAATTCACAGATCACGTGCATTGTCCAAAAAATAGACACTGCAGTGCACCAGATACCAATATTTACAATTATATACAATATTTACAATCCATAAACGAATGTAAAAAAAAAAGGTCTAAGTCTAAAATATAGTCCGATATATTGTATGTGTTTGCTTGTGGGGGTGCGGGACAAATGAGTCAGCCTCACCGGTTTCAATAAATCAGTCTGGGTCAAAATGGCGTCTGGGATTCCCATCGCAATTTAAAGGCGCAGAGACAGCACTGTTACATTTCCCGTGCAAGATTAATTTCCCCAGGCGTGTTTACACATGATGGCAGTGTGGGGAAAGGGGACAGATTTACATTGTATATTCGTGTCAAAGGCGTATAAGACTCACTTTGTCGGACTTAAGAACAAATGCGACTTATGAACATGCTCCCGGAACAGATCTCGTTTGTAAGTCAGTTTGTAAGTTTGTTACTTGTTTATTATAAGTAAAATCGTTCTAAGCGGTCATTTCTATGTTCCCAGGGTCTGATGGTCCCCAGATTTATATGACATATTTACTGTATATGAACATGGCAAAGGACCCTGTGTTCCTCCTGTTCTAGTGTTTGGTTTTCTGCTTTAAAAATTTCCTCAGTTTGAACCTAATGACTCAAGATCCAATCAAGCACTTCTGTGAAACTCAAATTCGTATGAACATTTGGGACAATATCTTCTCATGCTGAAGTGTGTGAGTAGATAACCTAGAGCTCAGTGTGCGTATGTATGTACACTTTCCACCCATTCTACTTCTATCCTTGTCCACAGTTTAGTGTCCTCTCGTACTGACTACTGCAATTCTCTTCTCTTTGGTCTTCCCCAGAAATCCCTCCATAAGCTACAACTTGTCCTAAACTCAGCAGCTCGCATCATTACCAAAACCCCTTCTTTCCATCATATCACCCCTGTTCTGCAGCAACTCCACTGGCTCCTCATAAAATACCGAATTCAATTTAAAATAATTTTGCTCACTTTTAAGGTAATCCATAATCTTGCCCCTCCTTATCTATTCGATCTACTTCAAATTGCCACTTCTTCTCGTTCTCTTAGATCATCTGCTTCCATTCGCTTGGCTGTACCCCCTGCCCGTCTCAGTACTATGGGGAGTAGAGCATTCAGTCACTCGGCGCCCATTCTGTGGAACTCCCTTCCACCTGACATCCGTAATTTAGATTCTCTCTCTCTCTCTTTAAAACCAGACTCAAAACCCATCTGTTTACTAAAGCTTACTCTCCTTAAATTCACTGTTTTCTTTTGTACATGCTTGTTTTTTGTGTTGTTTGGTTGCCTGTACTTATTGTTTTTTGTACAGTGTCCTTGAGTATTATGAAAGGCGCTTATAAATAAAATGCATTATTATTATTATTATTATTATTATTATTATTATTATTATGTTGCAGTATGTTGCGAGCGTGGCGTCTCCAGGCTGGTGTACACCAGCACGGTGAACGTGGTGTTTGCTGGGAAGCCTATCGAGGATGGGGACGAGGACTCTGTGCCCTGCGTGCCTCTGGATAAGGTAAGAGACAATGGTGTATACTGTATGGAGGGAAGGTTAGCGAGGTGAACCGAGCGAACCTGACACCTGTGGCGTGTAAGTGTGTGCTACACAAGCAGCTCCTGTCTCATCACCTGACACATAAATGATCAAGTAATGAACCCCGGATCAGTCACGCTAACCGTACGGCTGTACCGCGTGTCATCGTCACTCATAACCGCACCGACCAGCCGTATCAACTCTCACTATGTGACTTTCACTCGAGCGTGAATGTCAGAGGGACAGATCCTATTACAATGAAAATGATCAAAGATCTCTGATCCTGGGATCCAGTTCGGGATGCTAAACCAGGAGAGCTCAAGTAAAACATGACGGACAGACTGACATTTCATTAGCATACATTGGGTTTACGGGTAACTTTGTTCAGCTGATATCATCAACTGTGGTTGATAGGTTTCAGACAGATTTCAAAAACCTTGGAAAATCAACTTCACTGTGGGGCATACGCATTTCTGATTTCAAAGTGGTCATGTAGAGTCACAGAGTCTGTCTCTGTTGAACTCTGACACCCTGGGTCATGTTTAAATATTGTCAGGAGAGTGTACATAAAATAAACATTTTATGAAAGTCTGGAGAAAAAGTCAATTATTAATAATTGACATGAGTGCATGTACCTGTTAAAACTGCTACACAAGCTCGAATTGCTTGAACTATGAACAATTTGTCATGTGTTTATATATCTTTCTGCTGAGTCTTTTCCCCCTGCATACTCGGTTCATTCTGCTATTACGGTTGGGTCCAGGTTATTTTTTAAAGCAAAAATATGTGATGCAAAACATATTATTTAATCTATACCTCTATAGTTTAGTCCTAATGGCCAAGCCAATGGCATCATTGGCAAGGAAACACTCCCTGAGACGACATGAGGAAGAAACCTTAAGAGCAATCAGACTCAAAAGTTAACCCATCCTCATCTGGATGACACCAGATAGCACGGCCATAAATGAATCCCTTTTGTAACTGTGTGCCATATTCATAAGTGTCAAAGGTTATTATTTATGCATAGAGTCATATACATATTTGTAGTGCTGACCCTTCTGTTTCAAGACCACTGAAATTCACCCTGGCATGCTGTCAATCATCTTCTGGGTCACACCCTGACTGATGGCGCAGCCCATTCCTGCATAATCAATGCTTGTATTTTGTCAGGATTTGAGGCTTTTTGTTTATCCACCTGCCTCTTGAGGATTAACCTCACATTCTCAATGGGATTAAGGTCTAGGGAGTTTCCTGGCCATGGACCCAAAATTTCAATGTTTTCACTTAGTTATCATTTTTGCCATATGGCAAGGTGCTCCATCATTCTGGAAAAGAATTTTTTATTTTTTTGTCACCGAACTGTTCTTGGATGGTTGTTAGAAGTTGCACACTGAAGATGCTTTACTGATGGCATGACACAGGATCGAAGGTAACATCTGACAAAAAGATTTAAAAACACCGTAGTAGCAGACATTGTGAAAATTAATATTTGTGTCATTCTCAAAGCCTTTGGCCACGTCTGTAAGCACCAGCTCAACAACTGAATATAATGTAAACCTAATATAATATATTTAGTTGAAAGTTGGGCGGCACGGTGGTGTAGTGATTAGCACTGTTGCTATGCACCTCTAGGGTCCGGGTTTATTCCCGTCTCTGTGTGCTTGGAGTTTGCGTGTTCTCCCTGTGCTTGATGGGTTTCCTCCGGGTACTCCGGTTTATTCCCACAGTCCAAAGACATGTACAGTATGTTAGGTTAAATGGCATTCCCATATTGGCTGTAGTGTGTGAATGAGTGTGTGTATGTGTGTTCCCTGCGCTGGATTGGTACCCCGCTTGTGCCCTAAGTCTCCTGGGATAGACTCCAGGCCTCCCGTGACCCTGAATACAGGATTAAGCGGTATAGATGAAGATAGTTGAAAGTTCATGAATAGAAATTCATATAAACTTTATTTGATAAATTTAAATAATGTTAAAGGAATAGATCCATACCGAGGTGGCTAAATGCAACAAAAGGTTAATCTAAAAAGACCTAAACAAACAAAAAAAATACATTGAAAGTGAATGATAAGGGCCTCCGAGTGGCGCAGTGGTTAAAGCGCTCGCCCTATCATCCGGAGATCGCTAATTCAAATCCCGCGTGGTGCTGTAACCTCGCAGCCGGTGGTCTAGAGAGAGCTGATTGGCCGAGCTCTCTCAGAGGGGAGGGATGAGAGGTACTTAGTGCTCCCACATTAATCACGGCTCTACAGCCAGTCAGGGGCGTCTGTGAGCTCGCGCAACGGAAGGAGCGGATAGCGCTGTCCTCCGAGTGTGTTACGCCGACCCCAACGGTGCGCGAGCGAGCAGTTCGAAAAGATGCGGTCGGCTGGCGTCACGTGGTTCGGAGGAAACACGTGATAGTCTTCGGCTCTCCTGGCTGAGTGGTAGTAGTAGCCTTAATGTGGGAGCCCCCTAGTGACGGGGAGGAATTGGACACGACTAAATTAGGGAGAAAATCGGGGAAAAATCCAAAAAAAAAAAAGAAAGTGAATGATACATATCTAACATTAGTTATTATCTAACATTAAATGCAAAAAAGTTTGTTTTGCTGCTTAATTTTTTTTTATCAGTCTCAGTCCTTAATATAGCAGCTGGCCAATGAAGACACAGTAATATAAGACATGCTTCAAAACAGCCGACCATCGAGAACGCAATATACGCAATAAGACCCTCCCAATAGGCCAGTGAAGATGCAATGTTGTAAATCACGCCCAATAGCAGCCGGCCAATAAGGACCCAGTACTGTAAAACAAGCCTAAAACAATTTGGTAAGACCTTCCCCGTAGGTCAGTGAGGATACAATGTTGTAAATCACGCCCAATAGCAGCCGGCCTATAAGGACAATGTGCGCCCAAAAGCAGCTGTCCAGTGAGGATGTAGTACTGAAAATCGCACCCACTAGCAGCCGGCCAATGAAGACCCAGTACTGTAAAAGATGGTTAAAGCATTTGGCCAATGAGGATGCAGTGGATGAGGCCAATGAAGATGCAGTACACCCATTTTTTTCATTTTGAATTGAAATTTTGAATATTATTGTGTTTTACTGTGAGACATGAACACACTGGGGAACTTTCTTCTTCTTCTGCAATCACATGAAAGGATTTCAACAAAGTAAAATTTGTAAAAAAAAAAAAAAAAAAGAAAAGAAAAAGATGGTTATTATTATTATTTTATTTTATTTTTTTGGATTTTTCCCCGATTTTCTCCCTAATTTAGTCGTGTCCAATTCATCCCCGTCACTAGGGGGCTCCCACATTAAGGCTACTACTACCACTCAGCCGGGAGGGCCGAAGACTATCACGTGTTTCCTCCGAACCACGTGACGCCAGCCGACCGCATCTTTTCGAACTGCTCGCTCGCGCCCCGTTGGGGGCGGCGTAACACACTCGGAGGACAGCGCTATCCGCTCCCTCCGTTGCGCGAGCTCACAGACGCCCCTGACTGGCTGTAGAGCCGTGATTAATGTGGGAGCACTAAGTACCTCTCATCCCTCCCCTCTGAGAGAGCTCGGCCAATCAGCTCTCTCTAGACCTGCGGCTGCCAGAGGTTACAGCACCACCCGGGATTCTAAAAGATGGTTATTTTGACGTGAGCGCACAGGAACACACCTGGAACTAGGTTTATTCTCAGACATCAGCGGTCTCCCCAGTGGTCAAAGGCAGAACTGCAGGACATCTGCAGGACCAGACAAACCAGAGACCTGGTTGTCACTGAACAATTTGTTATACTTAATTATCATTAAGACGACATGAAGATCTTCTCCAGAGCTGTACCTGTGTGCTCACTGGCTTATAATCCTATTGTCTTTACAATATTTATTTAAATACCCTGGCGATGTCTGGCCACAGAACACCACTTCACCACTACACTTATCACGTTTTCATTCATTTAATTCAGTTCCGCTTTAAATTAAAAAGGTTATTCTAAATAACCTTGTTTAGACTGTGAGTGTAAGTTGTTCCAATTGTACCAGACATCGTACTCCTCCTGTAACGTCACACAATCATAATTACTCTAAAGGGAACGGAGACGTACAGCAGGACGTCAGTTTAGACCACAGGGGATGCCTTCTTATTTAATTTGGATTAAGCGGAGACGTGAGATGGCAGTCTTAGTCTCTGCCTCATACGTCACTCTGGGATCTTGTTGAAAAGACAAGATGATACTCAGGGGTTATGAATGTGTACAGTGAGGAATAACACACTCTGTGTTGCGCTGTTATAGAAAAATAATCAAAGACAGGGCGACATAGCAGAAGTTACAAGTGTTAGCTATTAAACAACGAGCTGTTTAGAGTTTGCAAAAATGATTCTGAATCAAAACCTCCTGACCAATCAGGATCCAGGATTCAGCAGGGAGCACTGCAGTGTAAAGCGGTTTAAAGCAGAAAACTGATTCTTATTTATATATGTGTGTGTATGTGGGTGTGCGTGTGTGTGTGTGTGTGTGTGCATGATTGTGATTGTGATTCTTAGCACATAGACCACTATTCCAGGACCAAAGCCATCGCTGAGCGCATGGTCCTCAGCGCCAACAGAAGAACCTTACAAGGTACAGATCCTTCTCTCCGACCCTGAGAGGAGAAAGCCATCACTTTTGTGTGTGTGTGTGTGTGTGTGTGTGTGTGTGTGTATGCGTGTGCGTGTGTGTGTGTGTGCATGATGATGAGGTACAGTGTGCAACCGGACCCAGCGGCACCTCTGACACCTGTTTAAATTTAGAGCTTTACAATAAGGCTGAGCAGCCAGGTAAACCCGACACTCGTGCGTCTGTAACTTTCGCATTCACTCAGACCTGTGTGTGTGTGTGTGTGTACGTGTGAGTGCTTCTATTTATGGATCAGTGTACAAATTAATAATATCTACTGTATGTGTAATTATGCAATATTTCATATATATATATTTATTTATTATTATAATTTTTTTCTGTCTGTGTGTGTGTGCTTGTGCGTTTCACAAAGACGGTGGCCTTTTGCAGACGTGTGTGTTACGACCTTCTGGTATCTACGGTCCTGAGGAGAGGAGACATCTACACCGAGTGATGGTAATTTATTCTCTCTCTCTCTCTCTCTCTCTTCATTTTTTTGTCTTTTTCTTTCTTCCCTCTCATGCTTTGTCTTTTTGTCTTCGTCTCGCTCTCTTCCTCATCTCTGTACTCTATCTCTCTCCCTCATCTCTACGTTTCCCTCTCTTCTCACTCTGTGCGTCTTTCTTCTTTTGTGAATGTCTTGTGTTTTTTTACCTCTCTCTTGCTGTCTGTTTGTCTTTGTCTCACTCCATCATTATCTCTATCTGTCTAAATTTCTCTCTCTCACACCCTCTTCCTCTTCCTCTCTCACTCACACACACACACACACACACACACACACACACACACACACACACACACACACACACACACACACACATTGATCGCTCCCCTGTGTCCAAAGGTGTACAATATTAATGAATTCTGTGAGAGGCTCCAGTTACAGTTCTTCAATGTCTGTCACACACACACACACACACACACACACACACACACACACACACACACACACACACACAAAATATTAATTTACATATCAAAATAAAAGTCACACTTCATCTCAGAGTCACTTTCACTAAATGTTCTCTGTACACCAGGCCTGTAGCGTACGAGATAACCTGTAGAGTTTAATTTTCTAATTATGCATTAATAACTCTCTCTCTCTTTCTCTCTCTTTCTCTCTGCTCTAGGTGAACGTGGAGCGCAGGTTGTTCAGTTTCACTTTCGGTGACCCCAAGGCCAGGATGAACTGGGTACACGTGGACAATCTGGTCACGGCTCACGTCTTGGCAGCTGAAGGCCTCACGCCTGAGAGGAGCTGTGTCGCAGTAAGTCACGCACCTCGCTATCTACATCGGTTTTTACCGTACCTCTGGGTCACCATTGGTCTGATGTTTCACACACTCTCTAGAACAGACCTGAGTAGATTTCTTCTTAGCTTTCTTTTCAATGTATAACCTAATCTGCAGTGTCAATTTATAAAGAAACTCTAGATAATAGTTACATATAAATTTTTTAGAGGAGGGAGTAAGTCCCCTATACACACTACTATACATTCTTATCTAGATAAAATAATCAGTGACTGGATGATGTGCTCATGCGAGGTCACAGTTGCCACCCAGATGCTGAATAATAGTCAAGGGTAGCTCAGAGGTTAAGGCATTAGACTACGATTCGGAAGGTCGTAGGTTCAAATCCCTTGACCCCCAACTTGTCCCTGTTGGGCCCTTGAGCAAGGCCCTTAACCTTAACTGCTCAGATGTACAATGAGATAAAAATGTAAGTCACTCAGGATAAGGGTGTCTGCTAAATGTTATCTAGATGTATGAATATGTTTCTATAACAGCATGCCATGGTGTGTTTTATTATAAACCTTCAGTTTTCTAGGGAGCATAAAGGTTATACTTTAGAGCAATGGAAAAAGGTCATGTGACCTGATGAGTCCAGATTAAACCTATTCCAATTTGAACAAAAATTCAACAGTTTATGTCACTTTTTCAGTTTTTATGAATTAATACTTTTACCATGAAATGACATCTCAACCGTTTGGAAGAGGCATGTACTGGGGTCTTTTATTGCCCCCAATAAATAAATAAAATAAATAAATAAATAAATCTAAGAAAAATATCCATTACTTAGTTTCTTAGTGAAGATGTTTAGGAGTTGAAGCATGACATTATTATGAAAATGGAGTCAGCTGATGGGCGTGTCAGGGTAAGAAAGGATGCGCATGAAGCGAGGCACCCATAGTGGCAGTGTTATGATCTGGAGTTGCTTCAGTTGGTCAGGTCTAGGATCGGCCATGTTATGTGGCAATAAAAGAATGAATGACCTGAATGTACTGAATGACCACACGGCGCATGACGTCTTCCCTGATGGCACGGCCATATTCCAGGACCCACTGTATATACGCCTGTAAAAAAAAAACAGCAAAAATATACAGTACAATGAAGTCTCATAATTATTTTTTTCTAACTAATATTAGAACTGATTATGGCTTCTTTGTGGAAACTTGTGGAGTCCTTGATACTGTATCTACCTGCTTTACACATCATGATCTAATCCGTGCATTTTCGTCCATTCGCTCAAAACAGCAGTTGCTGATTTAAATGCAAAGCATGATAAACACACCTATGTAGCATAATCAGTCAGATAGTTAAGCAGCCCGTACATGTATTAGCACTGATAAACATGAAGCTCGCTGCATTTGGTGATTTCAATAATTAATTATTATTGACAGAGAGGAGAGATGAGTGAATCACTAAGTCTCTGAATGAGTGCACTAACGAGGTTGCGTCCTGGTTTCAGAACGGACAGGCCTACTTCATCAATGACGGCGAATCTGTGAACGTGTTCGACTGGATGACACCACTGGTGAGTCACAGCGCTGTTCGTATGCGATACTTAAGCCATGATATCACACCAACTTTACACGAGTGCTGTTACACTGAATATTCGACATGATGTTACTTTCATACAGCCAATCTATTAGTTAATATTCAGTAAAAATAACATTATAACAGACGCAATATGGCAAAAGTGTTTTTGTTGTTGTTTTTCTATTAAGGAAAATATTTCCCAAAGAAGCCAAAGATGTATAATGTTGCCATGGTAACGCACAGATGATTGTGACATGTGTAGTAATTTCAACTTAACACACTGTTTCTATAATTGTGTTAAGACCAACAATCTGAGTATGAAGCATGCACTAAAATATACAGTAGCATTGCTTTTTATGATTAAAGAATAAAACACTTATTTAAAGGAAAATAATCAATGAACACATTGTGTGGCGAAACCACTGATGATTTGATCCCTCAGTGGAGTATTTTTTTGCTTTTGCTTCTACAAGACATGAGTTTGCTAATGACTGCAGGTTTCAAAAAAAAAAATTATTATTATTATTTTTTAATCTGTGACCCCTTTAACATTCTTCTCAACTTTTTGGTAGATCACATTTTGAGACACTATAGTTTACCGAAACATGAACCTAACCTGTTTGAGCCATCTCTACCACTCGGTTGAGCTCTGCTATGATATCGCCGTGCCTTTAAGTAGTATGCCTTTTTAATTGCTTTGTAGCATAACACTATAAATAAAATGGATTGAATGGCCAAAAGCATTTGTCCTGTTCCACTGCTGAACAAAAAAATCAACAGTTTGTCACTTTTTCAGTTTTTATGAATTCATACTTTTACCATGAAGTGACATCTCAACCATTTGGAAGAGGCATGTACTGGGGTCTTTTATTGCCCCGAATAAAAATAAATAAATAAATAAATAAATAGCTGTAGGAAAAACTTCCATTGCTTTGTTTCTTAGTGAAGATGTTGAGGAGTTGAAGCATGACATTATTATCCATTTAAAATTACATTTATTATTTGTTAGCTTTTATTAGGCCTAATACGACAAACAAACAATCAAACAAAACCCTGAACCTTGTCATATTCCCGAGATCCCGAAAGATGAAAGATGTCCCTCATATCAATTTGGAGAATTGTCCTTATGAATGAGCTGTTACTCACTATTGTCAGAGAATTATTCATTAGTTTTAACCCTGATCTGTCTTTTTCTTCTTGTTTCTCCTCCTTCTTGAGCAGTTCGAGAGACTGGGCTACACTCGTCCGCTGATCCGTCTCCCGGTTTCACTCGTCTACTCAGCAGGTAGGACATATTTCATCTGAGATTCATGTACTCATCCCTTATGGAAATCCACATTTAGAATGGGTTTAACGTGACCTGATGGTGTGACGTGTGTGTGTGCAGCATTTCTGATGGAGCAGTTACACGTGGCTCTGAGGCCCTTCGTCAAGGTTCCTCTGCTCCTGACCAGAAATGAGGTAAAATCTTCTTTATTTCCCTGCTCTCTTATTTCTCAACTCATCTCTTTTTGCACTCTGTTGTCCTGCAAAAGATGGCAGATAATTAGTTATAGTATATGATCAGTGTCCACTTTAATAGGAACACCCGTCCACCTGCTTGTATTCAATCACTCAGTCATGCAGCAACAGAGCAATGCATACGATCATGGAGATACGGAGTTCTTGTTCATGTTTTGTTTATCTTTGTGAACTCTGTATAAAAAAAACGATGTGTGAGAAAATCCAAGGAGTTTCTGACGCTTTACAGACGTCACCGTGGTGCGTTCAACGTGTTCATGAAGGTTGTTAAGTCAAGTCAATTTTATTTATATAGCGCTTTGAACAATTGACATTGTCGCAAAGCAGCTTTACACAATCAAAGGTTTCAAGTTTGTATGCAATGTGTATGAATCAAAATGATAAGATTGTCCCGTTAAGATTGTTGTATTTTATATTTAATTGTAATCTGAGCTTATTATTCATCAATTCCTTCAAATGATTCTCTTTTACTGTCATACTTTTCTGTGAGTTGAAACGTGTCCTCTGGACTTCTTTCTTCTTAGGTAGAAACGTTTCACTGCTCATCCATGTAGCTTCATCCATCTAGGGTCTGAGAGAAATTGGTGCGTTCCTCATATTTGAGTCCTCCAAGGTCCTCTCCAAGGGGGAGCCTTTTCTCCTGTCTGAAAAGGCTCGTCACGTTAACAAGGTGAAAGTACAGTAGGCGTGAGAATTGTTAGAGAGTAGAGGGGAAGAGCTGTTAAGAGGAAACAGCAATAGAGAGAGAGATTAGGAAGAGTCTGTAAGGTTTGACGATCAGAGATAGTAAGAAGGTCCTGTGGCTTTCCTGGTGGACCTGTGAAGGGGTCGTGATCTCTCTCTTGGGATGGATAAAAGAGGAGACAAAGGGATAAAGGGATTGTGCCTAAGACCAAGGACTTTTACTCCTCTCTCTCAGACTGAAGAAGAAACGTTTCTAGCTAACAGGAAAGACCAGTTGATATGACCGACTCAACTCCCAGATAACCTCACCTGGATGACTTTTACACTTTTGTTTCCTCACCCCAGCTCCTTCCTTTATTTCTCACCTATTTAACTCAACTGTTTTTATTAAAGCCAGTAAAACAACATCAGACAAAAAGAACATTAATGTTAGATTATGAAATGTTTGTAAAGAGTGAGAACTCTGGATCTCATGATGGACACTGGGGTGATTTTATTGCGTGCTGCATGTGGGTTAATTAGCATCATGGATCCTTGTTTACACATTGTTTACCGTTGTAAAGTCATTGTCAGTAATCATGATGAATTATTCAGTACGTAGGTGTGATTGTACGTCTCCTGGAAGAAAATCACGCTCAGGGATAAATGTCAGGCATTAACAATATTAACTTGTCCTTAAAGGTGCCATATTATACTGCTTTTTGAACAACTTACCGTATGTCTTAGAGTGTTCCAAAATGTGCCCTTAAACGTTCCAGCTGAAGTACAGCTCAGATCATGAATTTCTTTCTGTTTCACTCCTGATTCATGAACGCTGTTTCAGTGTCTTTAGCTTTAAATGCAAATGAGCTACTACTGCTACTATAACAATGATTTAAAAGTGAGAAAGTTGATCTGAGCACGGACTAAAGTCTTTATCCTAACTCACACGCTCACTATATTCTTTAATGAGGAAGACGTTATTTTAGTTGATTTCCCCCAAATCCTATCAAAGAAGTCGTTTAAACCAGGCACGAGTAAAGTCTAGACATGGTTCAGCGTGCTCAATAACTGAAACGTGAGAAGGAGACGCTGGGGCTCGGGGCGCTGATTCTGTTCGGCTGCGTGAATTAATCATTAGCTCGGGCTCCTTGGATTCACGCTGGGTTTCGACAGGTGACACGGGCGTTTGTGAACCAAGAGCAGTGATCAGGGTGAATGTTATTTTAACACAGAGGAAGGAGTGCTTGGGGTCGGATCCCTAAACTAGGATCAGAAATGCAGATTACCATATTTCCTTTTGAATACAGTCTGTAAGTCTGAGTTCGCTACTGAAAACTTCTTATGGATCTGTGCATTATTTGACTTTCCAGTTCCTCTGATAAAGGAGTCAGATGTAATGAAACTATATATTTTGAAAGACTACTACATTTTTCAATTCAATTAAACTTTATTTATATAGCGCTTTAAACAATAGTCATGGGCATCAGAAGAAAATTAGGGAAATGAGTGTGAAATGTGTGAGAAAATGTGTATGAATCAAAATGATCAGATGGTCCCTGATGAGCAGGCCGAGGTTGATGGTGTTAAGGTAATACTCCTTGAGATAGCATTAGGAAGAAACCTTGAGAGGAACCAGACTCAACAGGGAACCCATTCTTAGCAGATAGCAGGAATTGTTTTGCAGTGAAAAATACAGTACTGTCAATGTGGAAGTTCAATATAACAGGAGAGGTGTTTATAGTAATATGGAGCCCAGTTTAGTTTTTTGGAAGTTCGTCTGCACTAGCTGAGGCCAGGACCGTCTTTATGGTAAAGCGGAACTGTCCCCAGTCACCACATGTATCCCAATCAGACCACACAGTGCCTTCACGTGGTGAGATCTCCAACAAAGAAGCAGGGTACCAGGATGAGTCAGACAGGTCCAGATGGCAGAGGAGGTCTGGATCACTGGCAGCTCAGAAGCAGCATTAGTAGCTCAACCCCATCACCAAGTTGCCATGGTGGGCCCTTGAGCAAGGCTCTTTACCCTCAACTGCTAGAAATAAAAATGTAAGTTGCTCTGGATAAGGGCATCTGAAAATGCCGTAATGTAAATGTATCAAACAAATCTCTGGAGGAATACTACATTTTGTGTGTCTGGGATAGCTCAGTAGTTAAGACATTGGCCTACAGTTCAAATCCTGTGGCTGCCAAGTTTGGGCCCTTGAGCAAGGCCCTTAACCCTCAACTCCTTCCATGTATAATGAAATACAATTGTAAGTCGCCCCGGATACAGGTGTCTACCAGACACCTAAATGTAAAAGAAGATGACAGTTAAGTATGGTCACATCATGTATAAGGTGAATGTATGTTTAGTGCAATCAGGGACTCTGGCAGGACTTACTATTACCACATAACTAAAAAGGAGAGCCAGAAGGAAACACAAACATTTTTAAGAACTTGTTGAAAATGAAAAGACTCCGGGCATTAGGACCATGCTGTATATAGACTGGCTCTGTGCCAGCCTGGTCGATGGAGATTTTCCATGCAGATACCCAATCCTTCATGGTAAGAGGAGAAAGGCGCAGGGGGCGTCGGTCCTGTGCCAGGCGAGAGCGCAGAATAGTAATGCCACCATGTAAATGGACATAGAATCCGATCTGAACTTGACAGATCCACGTCCAGCTCTTAACATGCACAGCGGTCGGGATATGACCTGACCAAGTAGAGATCAGGAACAGTTAAGATGGAGTTTTTTCAAAATTGTCTAAAACCCCACCTTAAAACACAAACACTTCGATTTAAACCAGAAAAAAACTGTGCCCTAAAAAATGTAGATCAAAGAGGGAAATTTTGGAAAAATTATGATAAAAAGATTTTGGGCACTGATATTAATCTCATCAAAGTCTAGTATCTAGCCAGTACTGTATATTGCTGCAGGAACATTCCTGATTGTAATTATTGTATTAATCACTGGTTTTCACTTAACAAAATGGCTTCCACACTTATTACTAAGACGTGCAAAGAATAGCACTACATCCAGTGCATCCTGTTATTTATTATATATATATATTTTTTTATAGATTTAGATATAGATTTTATTTATATTTTTCTGATCATTAAAAGGTTAGGTTAAGGGTGAGGTTAAGAAAGATCACCACCTGTTTTATGATTGGTTGGAAGAATCCAGTCTTGTCTGTGATTGGTGAGAAACCTAGAGCTTAAATGTGGGACTTAAATTGTTGTTTTTTAACCCAGATTTTTACTCACTCACTCACTGTCTATACCACTTTATCCGGTACAGGGTCGCGGGGGACCTGGAGTCTACTCCATGAAACTTAGGGCGCAAGGCGGGGTACACCCTGGACAGGGTGCCGATCCATTAAAGGACATGATTTTTATTGGGTTGTCATTGTTGCAATTTATGACTGCAGTACATATTTCAGTCACATGGGGGTGCTTATTGGTTTTCTTCACTGTCACAGTTTCTGTCATAATTCTGTCTCAAATTCAAATTTTGTTAAAATAAAAGATTATTAATAGGAAAATAAATATATATGGATAAAAAAGAAATTAAATAGAAAGTAAATTTAGTCAAGAAAGAATAATATATCTATATAATACAAAATATACAATATAAGAAAAATATAAGAAAACCTAGCTGTAAAAATATAGACATTTGTAGAAATTTATAGAAATTTTTGTGTTGAAAATGAAGTGGGAATTTAAATAGAAATGCAGTAAGAGGGAGAATAAAGGAAATAAAAAACAATCAGATCGTCTGTGAAATTCGTCTATTAATGGATTAATTTGGTATCATTCATAAAGTCTAGTTTTATTGTTTTTTTTTCAGCACAGGCATATAAAGTTGTAACCTTTCAGAAATGGCAGTTTTACCATTTAAAATAATAAAGTGATGTGTAAATGTCAATAAAATCATCAGTAACATTCATTTATGCACATATAAACTTTTCTCATGATTTATATTATTTCCTCATGATGTATATTGTAATGCCTACTGCAAATCTCTTTAGTATTTTTAAAAAGTGGGTCCCTATATAAAATCAATATTAGTTTAAATCATATTTATGATTAATTAAGTGAATTATAAGTAAGGATGATTATTTAAATTATTAAAAAAATGGTTATGAAACTGTACTGAAGCCTGTATAAGGATTAGAAATAGCACTTTCTGTGTTATGATTGTTTACAAGAATTCACCCTCGCCTATGATTGATTAAAAACCTTTGTTTTTGTTCTGTTTTTCGTTCTACCAGAACCTTTTAAGTAGAATTCTTTTGTCTTCAATGTATTTCCCCCCAGTAGAGCCAATGTAGAATATTTCACAACCTTTATACTTTACCACAACACTATGTTAGAACTGTGAATAAACTGTGAATAAAACACTATAAGAAGAGCTTTGCTGAGACTTTTGCCTTCTATCTCAATGCAGGTGAGAAACATCTCAGTGAGCCACACCTTCAGGATCGAGAAGGCGCGTCAGGAGCTGGGCTTCTCCCCGAAGAAGTACACCCTCGCCGACTCGGTGGACCAGTATCTCCACAGCCGACCCGATGCCTCCGCATCCTCGCGCCCGTTCCTCTTCGTCCTGTTGATGATGATGATGCTGGTGGGATTGGTCTTGCTAATGCTATGCTCAAGCTGGCATTAGCATTAACACGTACACATAGTACCCTCCCTTAAACCCTGCTTTGCTTTCTGATTAGGACCAGCCTAAACATGCAGCTAGTCTGTAAATATCTTAGTCACGCGTGGTTTTGCAGTTTAAAAAGTTGATTTTATTTTAGGTGCAGTGTCTGTCTAAATGTACCTCAACCGAGAGTGGGAGATCTCTGGACCTGTGTTCTTTATAGTCTTATAGGTATTATGCATAGTAGCATGCTTTTAGGGAAAATAATCACTGACTGGTTGATTAGTTAACAGCTTATCTTCGAGTATGTTATTCCTTTTATTATTTACTGTAATTAAGAATAACATCAAAACTTTTATCTGTTTAATCTTTCGGATCACCTGCAGAACAACTCACCTGTGGCAGCTACAAATAGCCGTACCCTTACCATACGCAGCTTGTCATGTTAGCAAGAAACGTTCTGTACAGCTTTACCTCTGACCATAAGGAAGTGCTAGCACCTCCCTCCATAAACTTCACTTTATGAACGATTATTTATAAAGATGCTCTTGTAGCTATTACTATGGAGATGATAGTAACATATTAGAAGAAACTAAACAGCTTCTGCTACAATATGTATGCTGTAATGTACTGTAATCAGTCTGACTAATGGAGGAAGAGGACGATTCTCTACTAGAAACAATGATTCTTCTCCACCAAGATCGAACGGAGTGTGTGTGTGAGTGGAGGAGCTTAAACTATCCATATAAACATTTAATTGATGTATAAGTCAGCCAGCATTTCCATGATCCTGGATGAAGGATTAGACTGAACCTTGCTGTTCAAGACGTAGTTTGGCTGTTCATGTTACTCTCTTGATAGTGATTTTTAAACTGATAATAATATTAAAATAGCCCCTGTTTAGTAGTAGACAGACTAGTGTTCTTCCCTCCAGTACATATTTTAATACGAGGGGCATTCGAGTCAAACAGGGACTTTTGACAGTTATGAGAATAAAATCTCCCTTTATTTCTCTATATAATCCCCTGCTACACTAATGCACGTATCCCAGTGTTTCACTAGTGCTTGGATAGCATCAAGGTAGAAAGTTTTCTCAGTACACCGGAGCCACATCTGAAACGCTGGCCTCCCAGAAACTCCTTTAATGGACCAAACTTGTGGAAATGGCTTGGAGCGAGGTCAAGACAATACAGAGGACGTGGCAACAACTCCCAGCCGAGTTCCTTTAATGTACAAGTGGTGTTAGTGAATGAATGTGTGTACAGTTCACACAGACAGCTGCGTCTTTTCCGCAAATTATCTGTCGTTTTTCCAGGATTTAAGTTTTCTGTAAATGTCAATCGCATATTTTATGCCTTCATTGAACAGAAATTTCATCACGAGTCCAGGTTTGACTTGTATGCCCCTCATGTTATACATGTGAAGGTTGTCAGAAAACATTATCTTCTTAAAGAAGTCGCTCTGTTGTAGTTTTTTTTTTTCATGAAAAAGGTTGTTTATTACATACTTTTCTTTTCCTGGTGAGGGCCCGGCTGTTGGAGACATAATTTATCATTTACAGTACAGTATTCTCTCCTAGATGTTATAAAAACAAACTAATTTAACATCACCTTTTAGTGTCAGCATAGGAATTGTGTTAGCTTCCTTTAATTAATGATAGTGTAGTGTTTCAATATTGGATTTATCTTTCTGAATTATCTGAACTACTGAATCTCAAGTCTAATTGTGAATAATCAGTTTAGAATTGTTAAGGTACTGGCTATGACGTGAAAACTAAAGCGGGCCTAGAGCAGAACCTTGTTGGATGCCATGTTGTACTTTTTTTTCGGGGTCTTCATTTGCAAATAATAAAATCTCTTTGAGAGCAAAGCGAGGCAAGAATTAGTCTGTTTTTTAGGATACAGTATAGTTTATACCAGAAACATTAGTTTTATTATTCACTTTAACTTTGACATAATGGGGATAATTCAGTGGCTTATTCCAATAATCACTTCAAAAGGAACAACATACATTTTTTATATTAAAAATATAATCTTATATAGCAGTATTTCTGCATAAGCAATTAACATTTAAATAGCAACAACAGTAACCTTTAAAGGCGTAATGATTAGCCTACAGATATGGTCATGGCTATAGTAAAGCAAGTATTATGTCAGTAAATTAATAAATGCCCTGTAGGAAATTACTAAAAATCTGTGATCAAGAACAAAAAATAAAAGAACTACCCAAACGATGGACTTTTTTTTCCCCTTCTTCCAAACACCAATACACTGCCTGGCCAGAAAAAGTTGCCATTGCAGAAGGTCAAATTATTGGGCTGCATCAAGAAAGGAGATCAATTAATCTAATGAGATTTGAAATTACTGGAATTAACTAGGTTAAAAACCCTTCAACACATTATCATTACCTGGAAGGATAGTGCTGAGCATCAACTTTGTCCAAGAAATGTGGTTGAAGATCATCATAATTGTAGATCACAGCAAATATTTAGTAGGGTTAAAAATAACTAGTACTAGTAAATAGAAATTTTATTCATCAGAAAAAAAAGCATAAAGATGTAGACATAAAAAATGTCATGTGGTCTGATGATTTCAGAGTGAGGAAGGAGAGAAGTGCATGAAGCGATGCACCCATCATGCATATTGGCCACTGTCTGGAGGTAGCGTTATGATCTGCTTCAGTTGTTCAGGTCTAGATCAGCAATGTTATGTGGCAATAAAATGAAGTCAGCTGAAGACCTGGAGTTCTTTGATTCTAAACTGTTCTCAGAACTCAGAACTCTTCATTCAGACTAACCAATCATAGTGATTTACTTGTTATAATAATCTATTGACAGCCCTAAAATAAACCTAACCTGTGACTAACGGAGGATAAAACAAACACACATCATGTTTAACAAATTATATATAATATATATATATATATATATACACACACACACACACACACATACACAATAATTTTAAGTTTTGGCATAGCAAAAAAGCACACACCGTCGCTGTGGCACTTACTTCCACAATATTGCACATCATCTTTAGGTTAAAGGACCTATAAATAATAATAAATATTTTAAACAGTACAAATAATTATAATAAGGTAATACAGATTTTTCTTGTCAAAAGGACATTTCAAAACTGTTATTTGGTCCTGGAATTGCCGTGTTGGAGCTACTTGTTGTTTGTCTTGTATATCAGACATTAATTAACTGATGTAAATGAGAATAAAAGGTGTACTGTAATATGTTTTCTGTAATTGTTGTCACAAGTTTATTCTTAACAGTGGAAATAGTTTGAGTTTTCTTTTTAGAGTCAAGTAGAATAAAAATAATAAAACTCGTTTTAATAAAACCGTAAATATTTGGACATATAATTCTTTTCATTCACTTTTGCTTTAAAATTCATGCAAACTCAAATCTTTTTGATGGCGATTTGAAGACAAAATTTATATGAACAAAAATTAAATTCCTAAATGTATCAATTTGGAAAAATTTGTGACCTTTTTATTTTCAGAATTTTTGCAACACAGTTTACCTAAAAACAATAACAAAAACCCATCTCCCTACATCATACAAAAAGCAAAGCTAAAGGCTTCCTCTTGTACATGTGAAGCAAACACCTGCATGCTTTTGAACTGCCGCCACCTTGCTCCCTAACACGCTCAGGAAAAAAAAAAAACCTCCTAATATATCCCACCCACTTCCCTGTTCATTGTAACGAGATATTGTAACTATAGCCACTGTGACAAGACTCAAATTGTGATGGGTCAGAGCACCTGCTAGGTTTGAAGTGAAAACTAAAGTGGGCCTAAAGCAGAACCTTGTTGGACGCCATGCTGTACTTTTTTGTGAGATCTTTATTTTCAAATAATAAATTCTCTTTGAAGGCAAAACCCTAACCCTAACCCCAGGAACAAATCTGTCTAAACTTGTAAATGATTCATGTAGCTCAATCAGAAATCTATAAAGCTCATGGGTTCTAGCGTTTTCATGCTTCATTATGAATATAAAAAGTGTGGTACATTAAATGTGGACTAACCCCAAAGTCAAAGCATGTGGAGTATCACCCGAGTTGTGAATTAGGTATGATGCTGTAAAACACCTTCAGTTGTTTCTTCAGTTTCCTGCTCACTACTTTAGTAAACAAGTGCAACATGTATTAATAGCCTAATATTAGTTTCAACTTCTCCTTTTATACACAATCTCTCATTAAATATTTATAAGAGACTTTACAAAGAAAAAAGAAAGCTGGGAAGGATGTACCAGAGATTCTTGGTACCTCTCGTGACTATACATAGCCACATTTGCTAATCTAACAGAGCAGAGGCCACACCTATAAGCAGTAACAGGTGCAGAGACTCGGTTGACCCTGCACGTTCCCCGGGTTCCCGACTGTTATGTTTCTCTCCATCAAATAAACATACAGAAGACTCTGTGAATTGCAAACCTTTCTTTAATTAGCCGTTTTCAGTCCTGACCGAGCGCTAGCCGCTGTTCCTCACATGCCCTAACTCTTATTTAAAAATGGCTTTTTTACGGTGTTGAGTTACAAAGTCTACAAAGTTCAGCACCATTGTACAGGTTATGCATATTAGATGTCATAAGAATCTTATCAATGATGGTAAAAAAATAATAAAAATTCACAAGCATTTGAAGTACAATACAGACATGATTGAGGAGAAAAACAAAAATGGATGGATGTAATAGATGTGGATGTGATTGCTTACATTCAATACAAGAAAAACATTTTGCATTTGTACTTAAAAAGTTGTTCGCATTCTACATCAAAGCACAATGCTACTGATTTTTAATTTTCAGCATAAAAAGAAAGTGGACGTCTTAGCATCTCTTACATTAAATCAACTACAATAAAGGCTCTGATCTCAACATACGCGTGCAAGCGAACACAGCGATAACGTTAACGTTCATCTATTAGTCACGTGATTAATCTACACTACAGTGTCTGCCTTGCTAATATGGTATTGTATACGAGTCAGCCATCTGACCAATCAGGACTGATCAGAATACTCGAATCACGTCTAAATACTACAGCTTTATTTATATAAACACCACTCTATTAGGACTTTTTTATGTTGTTATAAAGTTATTTGTGTTTATCTTGTTAAATAAAATTCATGCTAAACTTATGACCTAAGGAAGCACTGATATAAAATTTATTTATTTTTATATACGGTATATTTGAATATATATATATATAATATAATATATATATATAATATACTTTTTTTTTTTTAACAATGTTTTCCTGAGATGACAAAATAATTTTCCCTAATTGTTTCATTGCGATAATGAATTAACATATGTAGAGTACTATATTGATCCTACTGGTACAATATTTTAGACAGTCGTACGTTTTACGGTACGTTACATCAGGATCAAAGATTTATGGTTAGCACATTAGTTTAGTCAAAAATGACCCGCATGCTGGCTGTGGAATTTATTTAAATTAACTTTAAGAGAAGACCAATTCATCATTTTCCAACATGATCTCCTTACTTTTCAATACACTCTGTCAACAAGCTTTCATGTTTCCTCATTAAAAATGTATTAGTTTGAACCGAGAGCCACGAATGCACCACTGTTTTCACTTCTTCATCAAAAGTGTATCTTCATCCTCGTAGGCGTGCTTTCAGGGGACCAAACAGGTGAAAGTTTGATGGAGCGAGATCAGGACTATAGGGATGATGCTTTAATACCTCAAAAACGAAGTACTGACGGGTCATGCGAGATCATGATGCCCTTGGATAGCAGTCCACCCGCAGACCACAAAAACAAACAAACAAAAAAAGAGCACATTCACACCTGCACAGCGGTGACCGGGGAGACAGTGGCCTTGAAGAATCATTCTTCCATTTCAGCTAAAGTAGCGATGGAAAGCTGAACGGTCACATGACGTGAAAGACACATTTATCTGTAGTGGCTTTGACTTTCGCCTAGTGTCGACTTTATCTGGGTGACCTCTGACCTCCCAAGCCTCAGCCTTGTCAGTCAACAGGAAATGAGAAGGCAGGACTCTCAGTGGCAGAGGCAGTGTCCACACCTCTCCGTTTTCCTACTGCGGCTGCGCGGTAAGATCCAGGCGTACACTTGGAACAGAGTTTTTCCATGTGCCCATCACTTTCGCTCTCTTGCTTAAATTTGCATTAATCAGCATCGCAGATAAAACATGATCATAAAAAACTGAACGATTTGAAAATTTATGCGTTTTGTTTTTCGGCCCTAGAAGGAAATTATCATGTCATCTCATGTGAACCGAAATATTCGACTGACTCAAGTTTCACGAAATCTAATAAATATGTCCTGCTGAATACAGTGACCCAACATATTTAACTTTTTTTTTTTAAATTTATAAACAAAACAGGCAGCAAACACATGCCAAGGCAATCCTCCTTCGTAACTACATACTATCACCGCCTTCTCACTTTACACGCAACGTCCAAAAACATCACATCAAAAAACACATTTCAACATTTCTGTTTCCCTTTTACACCCATCTGCATCCAGTGATAAATCTCCATTAACTCCAAACCCTCACATCACGTGTCTCTCAACAGTGGCACCTGCAACGGTGCCAAAACGATTAGACGCGAACACAATCGAGAAGTTTTTCCTGAAATCAGGAATTCAATTCTACAATCACACTAGTAATAGTGGAAGAACATGAGCTGGTGGAGCGCAGATTAAAGGAACGGTTTTTAAACATTTACTAAAACCAAAGTTTTGTTTCAACATTTGCTGCTTCTTTATTATTACTATTTCCTTTTTGTGCTCTAACATTGCTCGTAAAAGTGTATGTCATGTGAAATATTTTCTCTCTCTTAAACTTCTTAAAAAATAAAGAACCGGTTCGTCAAGAAGCTCACGGAGACGAGCGAACATCACGTGATTGTGATGCGGAAAACAGGAAGTGCAAGTTTCTTAGAAGTTTAATAGTGTAGAATCTCTTTTCGCATCACCGATTCTTTATTATTCTTGATCTCTTAATTTTCACACCGATTTCTTTCTGTGATCGTGAGAGAGAGGGTAATGCAGCGGCGTTTTATTTTGTCCAACTCTCAAACGATAATGCTAGCCGCCGTGCTGACTCGCGACTCTTGCGACTCTTAACCAGCAACTCAACCACGCTCCTCTATAAATACATTTTTCTATAGATGTACATCTAGATTTATATACATAAACATATAATGTGTAGCCTCTTATTAATATGGCATGGTTGAAGAAAAGGCTTATTTTTAGAAGCAAAACCTGAGAGTTATTCCTCTTTAAAAGGTTAGCACCAGAATCGCTCAACACACCCGAAATATTTAATACTTTTACCGAGTTTTCGAGATCCTGCAAAGTTAGTTGTTAGCTCAATTATCTCTGTAGCTCTGGTGCGAAACCCAGCAAGCAAATATCCGACAACAAAAACAACAAAAAAGACAGCGAATAATACGTGAATTTGAACCGAATTGAAAATAATTCATTTGTTTCTTCACCTGTCTATTCCTTTAATCCTGTATTCAGCATCGAGATGTTTGCCAGGCAACCAACATGCTCTTACAAATCCGTGAAGAATTTATAAGAATTATATTTATCACAACGAATTATACTTAATCAGTGTTCACAAATGCGGAAAAAAGAAGAAAAAAGAAACAAATATACAGTGACTGAACAAAAATTATCAAATAAATTCAAAAACAAATTATTGAAGCTCTCAATCTAAATCCACTTGTGAAAAAAAAAAAAACAATAAATATAATAAAAATAAAAAACCCTGAAATGCGTAAAATAGAATAAAGTGCAGAGCGGTGGAGCATCCCGGACGTCAGATGAGAAGCCATTTCCCTCAAACACGAGTACAAGAAATAGCTCGCCCGTTAATACACAGAACTCATGAGGTATGCGTCGAGTCGTCGGAAAAACACAAACAAAAACAACAGTTTAATGCAATTATCATAATTATATGAAATTCTGACAAGTTAATGGATTATTTTTAGGTTTAGCAACAATAATATACTAATAACATTAATAAATAGTTAGTCAGAGTTAATTATTAGTAACAGCACATCATTAAGTTTTTTTTTTTTTTACACATATATAAGACTACTGAATTTTTTTTTTTTAAGCAAGCCAGAGAACAATCTGGCCATTTTATGCTTTCATAGCGTCTTTGATGTTTGACGAGCGTATTGGTGTCACCACACACCTCTCCGATAAAGCAGAGATCTCACATGATTTACACCTAAATATTTATACCCAAATATCATATCATTGTCAAACAGAACGCAGCGATGCACTGAAATGCCACTAGGGGGCTCCACACAGTAAAGTCACATGACTGAGTGGTATGCAATTATAATGGGAAGGGAAAGAAAAAAAATAGATGATTTAGAATTTTTTTTATGTGTTTAGTCCTGAATTCAAGCAAAACATGGGACATTTAATAAATGTGGGCACATGCAAAAAATAAAGTATAAAACCAAAACTAAATAAAATGAACTCAAATAAATAGGTCTATAAAATAAATAAAGCTGAATATTATGGCAAAAAATGAAAAAGTTAAAGTATAACAAATGAACATAAGAGAAGTAGTGAAAAGTTCACATGTGAAATTCACATGACTTTTTTTTTTTGCGTAAGAAACAGAGCGCGTCACTTGTTCATGCTATTATATTGAAATCTCGCCGTGACGCCAGACTGAAGCTCGAAAGCTAACGTTGCGTTCAGATCGTGGTCACGATCACAAGTTACGCTAGAGTGCACAGCTCAGGAAATCGTCTCAAACACCTACGTAGTGTAAAATACCCGAGACCGTGCCGATATCCCACAATGCACTCTGGTAGGTTAGCACCTGAACGCTGAGTGACGCGCACGTTTTACACAGATGAGAACAGAGTGCAACGTTTTTAAAAAGGACGGAGGCTGATGAGAATACTGCTGTTTAATCTAGTAGAACAAAAAAAAAGAAAAGCAGGGACCACCACCCAGAGTCAGTGTTTGTGCCTGGTTGTGGCCTTGTTCTCTTTCAGGTCCTCTTTGGTCTTCTCGATACATGTGAAGATCTCCTTGAAGAGCGCCCTGTATTCCGGCTGGTACGTGTCGTCCATGAGGGAGGCTGACTGAAGTCTGAGGGACGCGGCGGGTGTCTGGACGGCCTTGTGGCTGGGCGTGTCGTCTCCACGCTGGCAGCGCTGCAGCAGCTCCTCATACTTGGTCTTCAGCACGCTGTACTGCGCGTCCACTTCGTTCAGCAGGGAGATGCCGCGCTGCCTCACCGCCTCCGATCGCCGTATACACGTCAGCTCGTGCCCGCGTCCCGGTTCCTGTTCCGACCCTTCCTCTTCCTCGATTACTACCACCTCCTCTGCCCCCTTCTCTTCGGATAGGAAGAACACGGCGTCGGCTACGAGAGATTCCGTAGGTCTGACACTGGATTTCTCGGATCGCCACAGCTGCCGCAGCTCCTCAACCTCGGCCTCCAGTTCGGCCTGGTGCCGTCGTGCTCCCTCCAGCTGTGCCAGCTGTTCCTCGAGCACCCGGATCTCTCGCTCGGTCAGCTCCGTAACCTTTTCCGCCGCTTCCCGCCGCTCGCGCTCGCTGCTCAGCTGGGTGTGCAGGCTACGCAGGGTGCTCTGCAGAGCGGATTTATCCTCTTCCACTAGATTGGTATCCAACGCCCACCATGAGCGCTCGTCGCTGTGGCGCTCTGAGCTCAGACGCCTACACACACACAGATTTATGTTTTAAATCAAATATTTTTTTTATTTACATATACAGATAGATAGATGGATAGATTATATTGCCAAAAGAATTCGCTCGCCTGCCTTCACATGCATATGAAGTAACATCCAATCCTTAATCTATAGAGTTTAATATAATGTTGGCTCCGCCCCTTCCACAGCTTCAACGCTTCCGTGAAGACTTTCCACAAGGTTTAGGAGTGTGTTTATGGGAATTCTTTTCAGAAGCGCATTTGTGATGTCAGACACTGATGTTGGACGAGAAGCCCTGTCTCACAGTCTCCACTCTAATTCATCCCAAAGGGGTTCTATCAGGTTGAGGCCAGGACCAGTCAAGTTCTTCCACACCAAACTGACTCATCCGTGTCTTTATGGACGTTGCTTTGTGCACTGGTGCGCAGTCATGTTGGAACTGATGTGGGGTTGTTTTTCAGGAGTTCCCCTTACTTTCAGTGAAAGTGAACTTAATGCTTCAGCACACCAAGACATTTTGGACAATTTCATGCTCCCAACTTTGTGGGAAAAGTTTGGGGACAGCTCCTTCCTGTTCCAACATGACTGCTCACCAGTGCACAAAGCAGACAGAGATAGCTCAATATATACGGAGATAGACAGAGATAGGTCAGTTCTTGGAGCAATGTCTAAGTCATTAAACGCCTGGTCCATTAAAATCCATACATCCTGAAATATTCCTGAGGCTTCAGAAAGAAGAAAGAAAAAAAAACTATATTTCATCCAGACAGAACTGTGTTGTTCATCTTTTCAGCAGATGAAATTACTTTTAGGGCAGAGCTTCATTCTTTCTGTCCATTTACTCTTTACTCCTTAATGCATGTTAATGACCTGCGTGCTTTTCTGCATGCCTGCCTGATCAGCATTCACTTCAGTTAATTGTTTCTCTGGTGCAAGCGATCTGGAAGTAAACCCAGCCCTGGTGCTGCTTTTAATAGAAACGGTCAATCCTACTTCCTGAAATGTTCATAAAAGATGATGACAGGGTGGAATATACGAGCATTAAAAATATCTTAAAAAAAAAAAAAAACATCCATGTACAGTCAAAACAGGAAGTAGTGTTCTTGTTCATACTGGAAAACACTAACACTGGACCGGGGAAAGGCGCGGTGTATAAAGAAACCCGTCTCGTCTTGTCTAAGGTATAAATTCCTCTTCAGGGAGACGCAGCACATACTCGTACTGTAGTGGGTTTATTGCACTATTTAGCAGCTGGTCTACGTCTCCAATGAAAAGACCAGCTGCTGAGTAGAGCAATAAACCCGATACAGTACGAGTGTGTGTAAAAGAGATCATGTTACAGATTAGTAGATTACAAATGTCTGAGCAGATTACGGTCTTGCATCACTACAGTGGGAAGACTGCAGGGTCAGGCCACGTCACCATGTGTCTGTGTGAAACCTCAGGGACGTTTCAGGAGCTCAGGAGCTAAAGTAAAAATTTGTGTATACCTTAAAAAAACAAGTTCCAGTACACTGATACGCCTCTGCTAGGTCTCCGGCATGTCACGTTCCTATGTTATAAAATAAAAAAGCCATTCTAAGAGTCTAAGATTATGTTCCTGCATCTCCAGCACTTTATCTCTTCAGAGGAACCCGAGGAGAACTGGGTCAGACGAGGAGAGAGGTGAGCCTGATCTTTGGCTGATCTAAAGACACGAGGACTCAGACTCACGTATCCCGGTGCAGGTCGTAGAGGCAGGAGAAGCTCTGAGCTGCCAGGCTTCGGCGAGTTTCAGCACGCTCTCTCGTGGAGCGCTCCGTCTGCGAGGCCTTCAGCTTCTCCACCTGCTTCTGCAGACTCTCCATGTGAGACTGCAGACTGTCGATGGTCTCGGTCAGGCTGGAACAGAGAGCGGGCGAGGATAAGAGGGATAAAGTCTAGCAATAAATACAAATTTTTAAAAGTCTAATATTACTACATGTAAAAATATGACTACTACATATATCATTATGCTATTCCTGATGTGATTTGGCCAGCTCAAATGAGAAATCTCCCAGTCTTTCCAGCCCCACAATCCTTCACCTGTGGATCTTTCCCTGGGCTGCGCGGTTGTCCAGCACCAGCCTGTGGTTAGTCGTCTCCAGGTCTCGCGCTGCTGCGTCCAGCTGCTCGTACATCTTAGTGTGCTGATCGTTCATCTGCCTCAGCAGTTCCACCTGCTTGTTCAGGTACTGAGAGAGAACACACACACACACATATATATACATCTGTTTGATATGGAGAAAACTTCATGATCATTCCTTATTCCAGGAGTCTTAGTGATGTCACTACATCGATTCTGCTGCTTTGGATCAATGACCTTCAATATGCAAATTAGCAGAGGTTGTCATGTGTGCATTTACATTATAGCTATATACACAGCCACAAACTTTTTTTTTTTTTTTTTTTTAGATTTTTTCCCAGATTTTCTCTCTAATTTAGTCGTGTCCAATTCCTCCCCGTCACTAAGGGGCTCCACATTAAGGCTACTACTACCACTCAGTCGGGAGGGCCAAAGACAATCACGTGTTTCCTCCGAACCACGTGCCGCCAGCATCTCTTCAAACTGCTCGCTCACGCACCGTTGGGGTCGGCGTAACATACTCGGAGGACAGCGCTATCCGCTCCTTCCGCTTGCGTGAGCTCACAGACGCCCCTGATTGGCTGTAGAGCTGTTATTAATGTGGGAGCACCAAGTACCTCTCATCCCTCCCCTTCTGAGAGAGCTCGGCCAGTCAGCTCTATCTAGACCTCCGGCTGCTAGAGGTTACAGCAGGGAATCGAACTAGCGAGCTCTAGCCACAAACTTTATATGTAAATAAAGATTATATTATTATACACAGATAGACAAAAAAAAATGTATACACACTTCAGGAAAAGAAAAATTGTATGATGTATATTCTATTTACATAATATTAATAATATGTTGATATTATCATAAATTATCATAAATGTATATCAATATATAAGGTAAAGCAATAAATTTAGTATCAAGTTTTTCTGTTCCTGAAGTGTGTATACATTGTTTTGGCTGACTATACACAGTCAGCCAAAACAATGTATACTCACTCTCACTGTGACCATACACATACACATACACACACACACACACACACACAAACGGGTGTGTTTATATATACTGTATCTGTTAATATATCCTGGGAATCATAGTTGCTATGAAAACACTATATTTTGACACACGCGCACTGCACGCACACTGTACGCACACTGTACGTATACGCACACACACTATATACGCACACACACACACTGTACACACACACACACTGTACACACACACACACACTGTACACACACACACTGTACACACACATATCAATATATGGATATTATATATCATATCATATGAGTTAATGTATATATGATGAACGTTAACTCCACTACATGCTCTCAGAGATAGGAATCCTGTCAGTATTATCATCGTTATAAACACAGCATATGTACACATGAGACAACTAGATAGGAGTTCAGGGTAAAATAAACACGTCTGTTGAAGAGATTATACAACGATTAAAGTTTGCCCAGTGACAACACCCAAATAGTGTTGTTTTAACAAAAAAGCTGTGAGCTAGCCTTTTTTTCAGCCTCTCTTTATAAGCCTTCTCATTTCAGTGTTCAGTAAATCCTGTAACATTTATTACACTGACCATCATTTTGTGATTGATGTCAGATGAGTTCAGCTCTCCAAAAAATGACAGGATTTACTCACTCACTCATCATCTATACCGCTTAATCCTGTATTCAGGGTCATGGGAGCCTGGAGACTTCGGGCAACAGATGGGGTACACCCTGGACAGGGTCCCAATCTATCGCAGGGCGCACACATACACACACTCATTCATACACTTATGGCCAATTTGTGAATGCCAATTAACCTAACCTACATGTCTTTAGACTGTGAGAGGAAACCCACCATGCACGGGGAGAACATGGAAACTCCATGCACACAGGGATGGGACTCGAGCCTGGCCGGGAATCGAACCCGGACCGTGAAGGTGCAAGGCGACAGTACTAACCACTACACCACCGTACCACCAGACAAGATTTAGTTAAAGTTAATTACAAATGTGACTGAAGAATTAGTCAAGTACAGTTTATAACCTTATGAAAATATTAGAAATTCTTTAAATCAAAGCAAAAACCTGCACCACAGCTCTCACTCTTAAAAAGAACAAATAAATAAATAAATAATAAAAAATCCAGATTTCACAATGGAATTGCTGAAGTCCACAACAACTGAAATTCCAAAGCTTCATCATAAAGGACTTCCTGAACTCCGCAACAAAGAACATTGTAGAACTCCATAATAAAGGAATCCTTTGAACTCAGAAACATGGAAAACAAACCCCTGAAATTTATCACAAAGAAATTCCTGAAAAACTAAAATCCCAAATCTCCATCATAAAGACTCAGCAACACAGGAAATAACATGGGAAATAAAACTACTGATCTCAGTCATAAAGGACTCCTGAACTCTGTAAAAAAATAAAATAATAAAAAATATATAATAATAATTCTCCAAAACTCCAGTGGAATTCCTAAACTCCAGAACAAATGAAACAAAAATCTAGAACCTGGAATTCTTGAATGGTGCAACAAAAGAAAAAAAATCTGGAAAGCCATTCTAAAGAATTCCAGGTTCTAGAATTCTGTGTGCGTGTGTGTGTGTGTGCGCGCGTGTGTGTGTGTGTGTGTCTGTGTAGTGTATACAATGTGTGCGTATAGTTAGTGTGTGTATACACACAGTATACACACACAGTATACACACACAGTATACACACACAGTATACACACACAGTATACACAGACACCTTTAAGACACTGACTGAATCGCTGGGTGTTTACTAAGAAACAGGACATCAACTTGGCATTGTGAAACATCCTGTTTCTAAACAAACGCTGCATTAATGTATAAAGAGCATGAAGGAAGGGTCACCTCGATCTCCTGGAGCTGCTCCTGATTGGTGGAGTACATCTGCTGAAGGCCCTGCTCCAGCTCATGGTTCCTCTCCAGTAGAGTCTTTCCTAACTCTGCTGCCAAGTGTAAATCTGTACACACACACACACACATACGACAGAACAGTAAACACTCAGGGCTCTTCATTTACTCCGTGCTTAGACAGGAATTCACATAGGCACAAGCTGGATAACATCACTGGATAACATGCGAGTCACAGGAATCCTGATGCAACAGTCCCTCACACGCTTAAATGCCTCGCTCACACACACAGACAAATGGATGTGATTTAAAATTAAGTACAGTTATAATATTATTGCAAAATCTTTAACATTTTTTCAGTTTGTTACATGGGTACAACTGCAGAGTCCTAGCATTGGAGACTCCTTACATAAAATTAAAAAAAATCTTCATTATTAAGGATTATACAGAGAGTCCATTTTACAACTTCCTGTGAATTAGCTGTTGCTATAGAAACAATAACATGCACTTAAAACACATTCGGTTTATCTTATCAACATTTTTTGCTGTATAATCAAAAAAAAAAAAAAAAATACAACAGTGTGTTCCGACCAAGACCAAGCTTCTGAAGGAAAAACGAGAAGCATTCCACAAGTGGTGATAATAGATGGTAACAGCACTGGGACGTTTAACTATATGTATCACTCAGTGTCACAGGCCGTTAATTCTATTAACTGTCAGTCGCGGCGTGGGTGAGAGTAGGTCTGCACAGTCCGCAGTACTGAGAAGAGAGCAAAACCCACATTCACAACCAGTCACAGAAGCACTTTCAGCAAGAAAACACATCTGATAATACCATGACATCTTAAGCAACACTGTCTCCTTATTAACTGAAGTCGCTTCGAATTGCCTCTGAACCGTCCATGTTTTTTTTATTTATAGCCATAAAGAATCTGATTAGAATCTCTAACCCGTAATACCGAGCACAATTTGGTGTGTGGAACAAGGGATTCGCCACCCTATATAGTGCACTAGCTTCCCATTAGACGATATTTGGGATTTAACCTCGGAACAGGGACGTTAATGGAGCTGATATTCTGAAGCAAAATAAATTCAAACAAAGTATATTTCACAAGTTTCTCAGAACTGTCCGCTACCTCCATGGTTCATTCTCTTCATCTTTTGGCTACACAGTACCAGTAACAATTTAAACTTTCTTAAACTTTCTTAAACTACTTTCAGCCCTGTAATTTATACTAACTGTATGTCACCAGCTCCCCCAGTCATGGTTAGGTAGTTCCTGTAGGAACATGGAGGAGCAAAATAACTGGTTAAATTAAAATACAAGCCATAACCTGTTGAAACATTACAACAAATCAAGCACAAAATACAAAGTGATAAATGTGGCAGTCCAAAGTAAAGGTGAAAGACATGAGAGGATAGATATGACGTATAGACTGTGGAAAAAATGTAGCAAGAGACACATTACTTGAATTAAAAACAATGTCAAAGTAATGTACAAGTCTATTATGCTTATTAAAATGTAATTTGTTTAAGAGAATTAAAAAGCGAGGTAATTTCAGCTATGAAAAGGGGGAAATACAGTGGTTTGCTGTTCTATACGAATGGACGATTGGAAACGGTACGGCACGTCAAAGGTACGTGCGTAGTCACGTGACAATCGGAACGCTCACGTCACGCTCACCTTTGACGTGAGCGTTCCGATTGTCACGTGACTACGCACGTACCTTTGACGTAGTGGGCAATAAAACGTAATTTATCAACGGCATGTTATTTAAATAATAATAATAATAATAATAGTTAATTTAACATCTGAATACAGAATTCAACAGCTTTTTGTGTAAAAGCAAATAAGTAATATTTAAAAACAAACAAAAATTAATAAGGAAGTGACGTGACATTTTAAACAGCCGCTACGCGCGTGACCTTGCCTTGACGCCGTTGCTTAGGAACCGTCATGGCTGCCATCCAGTGCGCATTCTAGTGCACTAACGACAATGTAAGAATAGTATTCGAGCCTGCAGTGACGCTCCGCCCTTACACACTGTTTAGTGCAGAAGTATGCGGTTTCTCAAGAAGACCGTTAACAGCAAGGGATTTCTGTAGTGTTATTAAAAGTATTGATGGAAAAATTAAACAAAACGCACTAAAAAAACAATTACATATACTATACATCTATACATATATTAATCCTAGAAGTAGATAGCTTTCTGCATTGAGAATGCGCACTATCCAAACCGGAAATCCAAAGCCTCACAATACGTATATAAACTTAAAAACGTATATACTAAAATTTAATATTTATTGTTTTCATAAATTCATTTTGACCTGCTACAGATAGAAAGGAGGTATAATATAATAAATTATGAATATTTGTTTAAAAATGGTATAAGAAATATAAAATACAGTGCACAATATTATATATTGTGATATTTATCAGATCATGCTGCATTATCAGTGTCAAAAGGATTTCTAAAGAATATATTAAAGTCCTGATGTGGAAGAAATGGCATTATTCGGTCACAGATATGGGGTAAAATGCATTTTAAAGCAATCTCACCATGCTCAAGATCCTTACTGCTGTACCAGAGCTCCTGCTCCTTATCAAACTCCTCCTCCACTATCACTCCTGCAAGCATTTTTCCACCTTTTTAAAATCCAGTTTTAAGTTCTCTCCTCTGTAACAACACCCTTGTACATCAGGTCACTTTTTTGTACGCTGATGTAAAACACACCCGGTGGCGTTGTTCTGCATCTGCGGCAACGTGGCAAACTCCATAGCAGGACCAGAAGACGTGCCGTGTCCTAAAACACCATCTCAGGAACTAGGTAGTGCACCAGAAGCGCGTTGGCACTCGCACTAAAGAGCGCTTACAAGTAGGGATTTTTATAAACCGTGGTTTGAAACACATCCAATAAGAGAGTAGGATTTCTATCGACTGACGTCACTATGGGCGATGCGAAAAGACCGTTGTCCAATCAGAGCGCGCGTTTATTGTCACGTGACTCCAAAATGGGCCCAACCCAACGTCTTCTTCCGTACACAATGAAGGACAGGAGTAGTGTCGTTTTGTCCGGGTGCGTGTTTGCTTTTTCGTGCTTGCACCCACAGCATTAGTTAGTTTACTCAGAGTACAGAAGTGAGTTTATAATGTGTCATTTATGATTTGGGCATTTTTCTTCTGCAAAATCGTTGCATTAATTTTTTAAATTAATTCTGCCTTGCATTAATTTAGTGCAATAGTAGTAGTTTTTTGTACAAGTATATACATTTAGTTAAAACTAAAAACAAATCATAATGAAGGTACTGAGACTTTCAACACATCCGCCCTCTGTGGCTTACTCCATGACTACACTGGGATCCAGCATGATGAACAGCATCTTTAGTTTTTATTATGTCAAGCTGTTCCTCAACAAGTACAACATATCAGAAGGAGCTTTCCACAAGGCCCAGGTGAGTCTTACATACCTGCTCATTTACACTACTACTGCTAATAATAATATTAATAATAATAAGAAGAAGAACCATCATCATTATATTCCAAATAAGAACATGACACACATTTATTGTAAGAGTTTATATATTTTTATGTGTATATGTACAGTTAATTCTACTTTCTCCCACTCTTCCTCATGGATCTGATATCATCCAATCTGCACAGGCTTTATGTCAGATGCACTAACAGCAACTTGATTATTAATCTTCTAAACTTTAAAGCTTTACATGTATAAAACCTTAAATAAATGTCCAAGGGTGCATGCTTTTTTCAGTACAATGTTAATGTTACATCTCATAAAACCTCCATGTCCTCTAATTATGTTGCTGACATCCTCATATTAACCCCTGTGGCTCTACCCATACACCTGCACCCAAGTTATTTAAAGTATTGCAGGCATGACAGTTCTGTACTTAAAGTTAAAACCTGTCAGGTAAGTCAAAATCAGATTAAACGTATGTCAGGTTAAATCTGATCTCGTATTGACTGATGCAGTGTTTCACAGCAGGTGTGGTCTTTTTCTTCTTCTTCTTTGTTATTTAACAGCGGTTGGAATCCAGTAGATCGCATTGCTGTCAACTGTAGGGCTCACTTTCCCTCATCTTCCTGGCATCTTAAAGCAATTTTGTAGTCCAGTCTTTCTCAAAATGAAATGGAATAAAATGTGTAATGCTTCCTTTCCCGATCTTGTCTTGTCTTGCTTTGTGTCTCAAACTCTTTGTCTGCTTTTTCCAACAGTTCCACATCTCTTTGGGGCTTATTCCTTTTATGTACTTTGGAAAGCTTGAGAATACTGTGAAAAGAATTTTAGGAAATGGAGAAAGAGGACAAGAAAGAAAGTATTTGGTGAAAGAGGATTTAAACTAAAAGGAAGATGAAGGGGATCAAGACCAGAAGGTGGTGGTAATGCAACTTACTGGATACTAACCGCTGTAAAACAAGACGAAGAAGCAGAGGAAGACTAGGCTAGTGGAGATCAGCTAACAGCTAAAATTTTTTTCATTACAAATGTCAAAAAATGTGTGAGAAATACCCAATAAAGCCCCAAACATGGATGGTTCCAGTCCCTGTCTTCTGATTGGCTAAAAAAAGGGGCGGTTCATTTAAAGCTTCAGACACTAAAAGAGTATGTTTGGAAAAGGAATGAAAAAGAGAGAACTTCAAGCAGACAGAATGAACATTAACACACACTTTTAAGTTTAAGACCTTTAAGTCTTACACAGACTTGTTTAAAAAGATGGGTAATGTGTGACTTTTAGGAGTGAAAATTATGAAATATTTAAAATATGTAAATACATTGGTATAGTTGGTGGCGTTGTGGTTAGACCTGTGTCCTCGCTCCTCCAGGGTCGGGAGTTCGATTCCCACCGTGTGTGTGGAGTTTGCATGTTTTCCTCGTGTGTGGAATTTCTTCCCACAGTCCAAAGATATGCAGATTAGGTTAACTAGCATTTTCAAATTATCTGTAATGTGCGAGTGTGTCCCTGAGTCCCCTGGGACAGACTCCAGGCTTCCTGGGACCCTGAACAGGATAAGTGTTCTAGAGATGTTTTGAAAATAGTTAGATTTTTGTTTTACTCAGAAAGACAGAGAATCCTGTATAATATTACTAATCATTTGTTCCCTGGATCCTGGTTATAATTCAGTTCTCTTCTCGCTCAGGTGGTGTATATGATCTGGAACGCTCTGAACGACCCGCTCTTCGGCTACCTGCAGGACAACTCTCGTGTTCCTTGTTGCTCCATGAGAAGGATCTCAATCCTGTACGGTGCTCCTTTCTACGGTCTGGCCTTCCTGCTGGCCTGGTTCCCCTGGCGGGAATACGAGTCAGGGGACTGGTTAAGCGGCATGCACCTGGTCATCACGCTGTGCGCCTTTGACGGAATGCTGACTTTCGTGCTCTTGGCACAGTGCGCCCTCTTCGCCGAGATCTCCGAGAACCACCAGATCCGTCTGAGACTCATAAAGTACAGCCAGGTGGCGTCTCTTGTCGGCTCCTCCAGCGTGCTCTTCTGTGGCCTCATCTCCAACAACATGGACAACTTCTTCGCCTTCCAAGTGTTCTGTGTCTTTGTGGCGCTCTTGGGATGCGCCTGCATGGTCTACACGGGCCTGCGCAGCGAGAGCCGCTTTGACGCGAAGATCGTAGAGACGAGCACACAGCAGAAGCCTCCTCTGTCATTCGCCGCCGTGGCTACCATGACATGGCAGATCCTCACCAACCGTGACTTCCAACTGTTCGTGATCATGAACTTTTTCCAGGTCTTTCTTCTGGCCTTTTTTAGCAACTTTGCCATGATCTTTGCTGATAATCTCATCCCAGCAGATGCCTTGCCATCGCTGGCGAAGAGCATCATGTATGGAGCCGGATTTATCTGCCCTCAGGTGCGTTATTCGCCATTTAACATATTTGTACGATTGTCGTGAAAATGTTTCAGTCATCAGACTAATTACAGCTGACACTGGCACAAAACACAATCCATGAAAGAAAGAATAAAAAAAAAAAGGCAAGAAGGAAAGATAGAGGCCAAATGAATAAATTAAAATAAAAGAGAAAAGAAACACAGACAGACTTTAGGAAAAAGAGAGAAAAAAATAAGAGAAGTAATATAAGAAATAAGGATAAGTAAATTAATGCAAGAATGAATGAATAGGGGAAAAGAAAGAGAAATAAAGAAGAATGAACTAGAAAAGGAAGGAAAGAAAGAAGAAAGAAAAAAAGGAAAACGAAAGAAGAAAGAAAACAAATCGGTTAATGAGTAAATGAATGGAGAAAGAAACAAAAAGGAATTGATGAATAATGATTGTAATAATGAATAAGGATAAAAAAGACATGCAAAAATAGGAAATAAAGAAAGAGCAAAAGGGAGAACAAATCAGTGAAATATTGTAAAAGAATGTGTAAAAAAATGTGAAAAAAAGTGACAAAAAAGGCAAAGAAAGAACGATAGCCAGTAAAAAAAAAAAAGAATTTAATATAGAAAAAGGAAGGAAAGAAAGAGGGAACAAAGGAAGAAAAGATGGACAGACTAGAAAAGAAAGAAAGGCAATCACTTTTAAAGAAAGAAATGTGAAAAAAGGAAGAAAATTAATTTGGACAGCCTAGAAATGAAAGTGAGAAAGAAAGGCTGAAAGAAAAACACAATGAATGAATTGACTGGAAAGAAATAATGGATGGAATAATACAAGTAAAGACAGATGGAGAGAGAGAGACTGGATAAGAGAAGGATAGAAAGATGAGCGAGAGGTACAGGACGATTTGTAGCTGCGCTGTAGCTGCAGTTCAAGATTGTCTTTACTGTGTGTTTCTGTGTGTGTTTCTGTGTGCAGTTACTGGTTTTGTCCAGTCAGAACCTCCTCCATGGGATCGGGTATTACCGCATCATCCTCATCACCTTTGCTGTGGAAGCAGGAGGCGCCTTGCTGATGGCGGTACTCGGGTCGGAACACTACTACTGCCTTGCTGTGTTCATCACCGTCAACATGTAAACACATACAAACACACACACACTACTCCCCATCCACAATTACCTCCCTGCATTCCACCCTACCTCATCTGCTCTGACACGCCCCCTACAGTGCCTCAACTGTTCCTCCAGTCCATCAGGAATATCAGTATTTCCAGCATGATGGTGAATAAAATTGCTAGAAAGCAAGCTAATATAGTAATATGGGGCTAGTTATTAATTTAATTGGGACTATTAGCCAGGTTCAGTAGCATGATGGCTAATATCTGCCTGACTAATAAGGTGACTAGCATCAGGCAAACTGTTAAAAGCAGTACTACATAAGGCTAATTAGCATGTTAGCATTCTGAAATAAGACCAATAGCCATTAGCTTATGCTAACAATTTTGAAAGGAAAGATAGAAGGAATGTGTGAAAAGGAAAAGAACTTTGAATAAATTTTTTTTTTTTTTTTTTTTGACCAAAACATGGTGATAAAATAGTCTCACCTAGATGAAAAAGTGAATTTTCAGATAGGGTCATATAACACCATTTTCCACAACCTTTAGTGCTTCTTATCTCCTGATCCATTTTTGAAAATATGCATAAAAATTAAATTTTTATCAGATAAAAAAAAACTAATTTGCTAAATATAATTTCATGCTCTTTTATGTAGTGACTTTTTTTTATTCAAATCCTTCAATGATCTTGAATGCCATTAAGATGAAACTTGGCAAATTTAGATTTCACATGAAAAGACCTTATCATTTATATTATTCTAAAATGATTTCTTGCTTTTTAAACTTCTCTAAATCATCTCTCATGCAAAGCACTGAGGTAGCCCTGGGATTTTAATGGTTTATGCGTTAACAGTAATTATAGGGCAGATTACAAAAAGCATTTTTTAACTAAATAAGCTGTAGTTTTCAATGTTCAATGGTGGTGTGTTTAATTTGGAGCATTTAAACTAAATCACTGTTGGTTATTTGATGGGAAGAATCCTTAATTTTGCACAGAATGCTTTAATTTAACCAACAATTTTTATAGGTGGTATGCTTCTAGAAGCTTACACCAATTTTAGTATAAATACTAAAAATAATTAGCCTTTTAAATGATTATTGTGATTATAAGTGAGGCAGTATAACACTGTAAAATGGTCACACACAAAATCATCTCTCCAAAACAGTTGAAGTTAGCAACTTGAAATTTTTTAGGAAAGCAAGATTAGTCACTTCCATGTTGCATAAACTTCAGAAATAGCTTCCATGGTGAACACATTTTCTGTATTATATGTATAACTTAAAAAAATCAGCATCAATACTGTTTTTTGGCCATCTGTTTTCATTTCTCTCATGTCTCTCTTCGAATGTGTGTTAGGATTTTGGTCCAGGCTGCTTTCAGCCTCTTTAACCTGCCGCTGGCTGACATCATTGACTCGGATTTGCAGAAGTACAAGCGCAGGTAAGACACTGTTCAGTTTCTGGATTGTAATTGTTCTGACAGGAGTGCAGCTGCGTATCACAGGTTTATTTTAACAAGCTTGCAATTTATAACAACGTATTCACTGTGACTAGCTGGTACAGCTTTACGTGAACAGATACAGAAAAAACACATAATTGTTGATATGATAAAGTTTCCTGTGAAAAGATGTTTATTTAACCGTGTGGTACTTTAACTTTAAGCTTTTAAGATTTAAGACTTAATAAAACGCTAGTAGAAAGGCTAGTGAGGGAACACATGTTTATACCTGGGGGTCAAACCGCCTTTGGGCACGGTACAGATCACCTAGCATTAGTACACTCTTAAACACTGAGACTGTTTCTGAGCATCGAACTGGTCCACATTGGAACTGGTGGGGTTTGTAAGAGAAGGTTTTGCCATATACTGTGGTCTTCATTGTGCTAGGTTCCAACAAACAGCCTGCAACTTTTATTTAAATTATAGTAGATGAATCTTATCATAGAATACCAGCAGTTTACAAGCAGGTACTGTGTCATGAGACGATTCTTGAATGAAAAACAGTAGTATTTCAAAATTTTGATGTGACTTCACAGGGAGTCAACACAGTGTGGATAAGACAGTGTGGAGTGTTGTGGCCATGTAATCTCACTGCTGCATTTTGGACTAACTCGAGCTTGGTTATGTATCTAGTAGAACTTCCATGCAGTAATGCGTTATAATAATAATCCATCCTAGGGATAACAAAAGCATGAACTAGTTTCACTGCATCATTAAGCAATAATAATTTCTTGTTGAAAGACACCCGCTATAATCACAAAACTTAAACCACTATTTTTCCCTTCGTTTTAATGTTATTAAAATTTACACATTCATTTTTAAACCTAACAGTAGATAAACACACTCGTTTGTCCTACAATACAAATTTCTATCACACAATTATGATTATTAGTAGTGTTATTATTACATACCGTGTATGTGTGTGTATGCAATAGTTTATCTCAGTGAATACTTGAGCTAGTTTAAAAGCATTGTTTATTGTACTCTATTGTCACACACTAGGAATATTAGCTGGAATGTATGTCAATGTATATGCAAGAAATTGACACCTGAGGATTCTTCATAGGGGAGTGAAACTGGGTTTGGCCTTCTATGGCTGTTTGACTGATTAGAGAAACCTGAATGGCCATTTTAGGCTAATTACTGTCATTAGAAATAATTAAGCGAGTTACACCTCGTGACACACCTAAGAATTGGTCGATTTCATCACATGGTGCTTAAAGATCAGCATTAAAAAAATCTTTTGAGTCCTTGATGATTGTACTGCACTGTATATTGTGAAAACTTTACCCCTCAGTATTTGCATGCTTTTTTCTCCACCAGCTCCCCACTCTCGTCTATGGTTTTCGGGACCAACGCTCTCTTCACCAAACCTGCCCAGTCTTTAGCGCCGATGCTGGTAGTCTCCATTTTAAACCAGTACGGCTACGAGGAAATGAAAAGCGGGAATGTGACAGACCAGAGGTATACGTAATAATAACTATATTTTTGCTTTTACAAACCTCATTGCGTCTCGTGGGTTAGAGATTTAAAAATAGAAATGAAACTTCAAGAGCGACTCTCTATCCAACATATGCACTTCTACTTTACCTACCTTCAAGAAAAATCTTCTTAAAACAGATAAGACAGAAAGCGAGTTTGTAGTTCCAACACTGCTTTAAAAAAAGAAAGGCATTAATCATGCATTTTACATTTGTTTACTTAGATTCCAGTCAGGGGTGTGTCTGTTGAAAAGATGATTTCAAAACCTGCTCAATTCTCTGCTGTTACCAAGATCATTTTACAGTAGCCTGTAATTTATTATGGCGTAATGTAGAGCTGGTTTGATGCGAAGCATTCTCATATAAACTGGCCATTCTTATAATACGAGGAATCATAGGCCACGCCTCCTTTAGTGCAACGGACAAACAAAGATGATTCATGGAGGCCTCGCCTCCCTGACTTAGTCTGAAAAGCCAGTGCAGCACAGATCTGTGAAAAAGTCTATACTGGCCACGAAAGGCACAGAACACCCACTGCACCACAAACAAGTCTGACCCACAGAGGCCGCACCCTACAACTCACAACACCCAGATGATCCACGGCCAACATTCTGGTGACAGACACCACAGCCCATCTCTACAGACCCTGCAGAGCCATGCGCTGAGGGGCCAGGCTCACTGCGGTGGCACGGTGGAAGTTGTACCCAAAACCCAGGTGGTTTTAATGTTATGGCTGTTCAGTAAGTGTCTTTAGAGTGCTAGTATCCACTACAGATCCACAGCAGCCCTGACCTGGAATAGGTCTGAGGAGTAGAAGATCAGGCTTTGTTTAATGGAAGTGAAAGATGTAAAGACCATGCCGCCATCACTTAGTTTAAATCACAGAAGCCAAATCTCCTTTTAAAGTACTAACTGATGAGGGAGAACTTAATGATTTGTCATTTCTTCAAACTGAGCTGGTTAAGATTATATATATATACCTCCTACATGTGGTCTAAAATGATAGATATACGTATTTGTAGTAGTATTTCACTGTCCTTATTGTGATGCCTTGTGTGTGTGTGTGGTAGTTTATCTAAGTGAATACTTGGCTGGCTTAAAAGCATTTTTTGACACTCTATTGTTAAACACTAGAAATATTAGTTGTCATGTATGTCAACGAATATGCAAGAAAATTGCATATTGAGGAGGGAGTGAACGGGGCGTGAACCAGGTACAGTAGGTATATATACTGTGTGTGTGTGTGTGTGTATATATATATATATATATATATATATATATATATATATATATATATACATACACACACACACTGTACTGTACTGTACTGTGTGTGTATATATTTTATATATACACACATAGTGTGAGAGAACTCACAGGATTGGAACTAAACAGCTGTGTGTCCATAAGAAAATCTCACTTGTTAGTGAGACTCGTTAGAAAAATGGCTTGGGTTTGTTAGGGAGCATTAAGCTTGAACTTTGTAGCAATGGAAAACATTCATGTGTCAAATTCAGGTCTAGACTCAGAAACGTTATGTGGCAAGAAAATGAAGTCAGCTGGCGACATGAATGTACTGAATTTAGTTCTAATCTGTCTAAGGGTTTTTCTGGGAGCACAAGGAATCATTTTCACACATGAGCTGAACAACACAGTGTGAATTCTAATCAAAGCTACTGTAGATATGATTTAGAGCATGTGTGCAACTTTTTATTTTTATATGCAGTGTATATACATTTAAACGTGAACTCATGCAACGATGTCTGGCGCCCTCTAGTGTTTATCAATGGCACATTACAGCTATATAATTAGTCAAATCAAATAGGCTTTTGTCATTTCAACCATATACAATTCAGTACACAGTGAAAAAAAAAACAGCGTTCCTCCAGGAGCGAGGTGCTACACACAGTGCATACAACATAAACGAACAGAATTAAGTAGCCAACGAAGATACCTAATTACCTGACTAGCCAAGACAAACCAAATTGACACCATACATTAACATAGTTAACATAACTATCTAAGTACTATACAAAGGACAACTGCTGATTATGAAATAATAATAATAAAATGTTCTAATAATAACATGTTCTCTCTCTCTCTCTCTCTCTCTCTCTCTCTCTATCCCCCCCCCTTCTACAGTGCACTGGAAGCTCTCCACCACGTCATGTTCTACATGGTCTGCTTGCTGCCGTTGTGCATCACCATTCTGCAGTTCCTCTTCTGGAGGCCGTTCTCAGTCAGAGACAGTCATACAACGGACTCAAAGTACGTCGAGGGGTGATTTCCTGGAGACCCATCATGGTTTAAGTCTATAGAATTACGACAAGTGTATTTTTTTAAGGGTTTAAAGTATATAAAGGGTATGGGGAGAGTAAATGTTTTATTTTATTAGTGGGACATTGTAATATACTATAACTAATGACACATTCATTCTAAATGGCATTTTCTCCCAACCATGTTGTGATCTTTATACATTAATCATTATTGCTTCAAATTGATATCAGGAGAAAAAAGACACAAAGAAGTGCAAAGAATTATGGAAATGCACTTCTTGTGGCGAGGGATGTTTATTGGTAATTCTTGGCATGCCATTCATTTTGAAACCATAGACTCTTTTGGGGGAAGGGGGTTGTGGGTGTATAGGAACTCAATAAACTACCTAAAGGTCATACAAAATATTACTTATATGAAAAAAACATTTAAAGTGTTATCTGTATTTTATTGGTGACTTTTTCGGTACCATGAAATGTCAGATAATTAATTATAAAAAAAAATCTGTGAAGTTTTTCTACACTTGAGAAAAGGCACAAAATCACTTTTTATTTGTAGTATATAATGAAATCTTTACCAGCAGGTTATTTTCTGGTGGTGTATATTTACCTGGGGTTTTGTTTTTTGTGAATTCCCCCCCCCCCCATACAAGTTATTTTATATTAAGCAAAATGTGTTGAGATATTTCTAGACTTATAAACTTAATACTTTTTAATTCTTAATTCTGCTAAGTCTGGACCAACTTAATAAAGCAATAATTCATTAAATATATTCACTGCCCAGCAAAAAAATAAAATAATAAACTTGCACACTAATATTTCATTAACCTGCCTGTCCCCTGATTACTCTCTTAAGGCTACACAGCTGTTTAGTTCCAATCCCTTGTGTTCTCTTCGCATTGTGCACTATTAAAAATAGAGTTCCTCTATCCTTCCAAGTTTTAATAATGCGTTGGACAATTCGGCGTTAAAATAACTTGTTAAATAAGTGTTGGGCTTAAATAACTTGTTGCAGCTTAACCATATTAATCACTGCAGTAATTATCCAATGGAAGGCTGTCAACTATTTGCTTAGTTAAATCCATCTGGTGATTTTTTTTTTTTTTTTTTTTTTTAATTGCTGGGCATATTTAAAATAAGAATAATAAATGATCTGATCCAGTCCAAATAAAGCTAAGAATGTGCACTTGGACATGGTTTGGTGAAGGGTGCCAATAATTATTGAGTTCATTTGTTTAAAAAGTGACCAAAACTAATTGGAACTTGGATCATGTGACGACATGTTACGAAAGGTCTCTACTTTAATTCCAGCCTGCCCTGGAGCATGCTTACAACACAACGCTTTTCATTAGTGGACGAGAAAACAACATGGAGGAAAGGAGAAAAATAATGTCCGCCTTTTCAAATGTGTGCACTTGAGTGTGAGTGAGGCGTCGGAGTGCGGATGTTGGCATGGAGGCTGTGTGTGAAAGGGTGTAAAAGTATTTTATTTTTCTTCTTATTTCTTCTAACTTCCTACTGATGGCAGGAAAAGGAGCTAGGTGGTACTAAGGGTACTGTGGTTAAGATTCTGCCCTGTGGATAAGGAGTGTGTGAGATTTAATCTCAGCACTGGGAGTAAACCAGTCCCCGAGGAGACACAGCGTGAACACAGAACTGCTCAGCTTTCTGCCTGGATACGATCTTGACTAGGTTTTTTTTTTTTTGTAGTTTTTTTATCCTAATAGCAGATGCTGTATTGAGGCAGTGGTGTGATGTAATGCTAATTGTAACATTGATTCTGGTCAAATGACTTCCAGTTTCTTCTGCATAGTGATATTACAAAATAGTTTGTTTGTTTTTATTGTTGTTGTTGTTGTTTTTTTTACACCCAATGGGCCTCATTTATCAAGTTAAAAATTATGAAAATATTTAATTCAGTAGTTAAGCGAAAGAAAAATTCCTGCCATATTCCTGTGTGTGTGTGTGTGTGTGTGTGTGTGTGTACCAAATGTGTGTAAAATTACCAAATTACAGTAAGCCACACCCACAGTCCATCTAAGGCAAAAGGAGAGGTTAGAACAGTCAAAACAATGACTACAGCAAAAGCTTAGCTTAAGAAAGCTACACACCCTCAGTAGAGACACCTAAGATCCCTGATGCTTCCTCCCAAGCTTTATTTTTCTTCTTAATCTACATTTGTATGTAGACTACATTTGTGGCTAAAATTGCTATGAGTAAGGAACTCAAGAAGCAGCCATACCCCACACACGCACACAAACAAAATAATCGGAAATAATTATTAGAAATAATCTGAGCCTGGTGTTTGGATTTCATGCCTTACCTTTTTGTAGAATCGAGAAAATCAATAAATAAAGCCCATGAATTAGTGTGGAAGTGCCACAGTGCCTGAGCTGCATTTAGCAACTTAATGATTTAGCATGTAAAGTTTTTCAACCTCACTTAGGCGCCATTACTTTTATTCTGCTTGAACTGCTAATCTTTTTGTCTTCATTTATGGATTTACAAATAAATCTGCTCAGATCCAGCTTGATAAATGAGGCCTGAGATGTTTTTGTAACATGACATTCGATGCAACATCGATAATTGAGGGAACAAATGTTTTTTGTTTTTTTTGCCAGAATTTATGTGAAAATAAACCTTTACATTGTGCAAATAAAATCTTTTCTCTATTTATGTTGCAAATCCATGTGATTATGATTTTTTTAAGTGATTTTTTTTAAAGATTGGATAAAATCTTTAAAAGGCGACAGTGCTAACCACTACACCACCGTGCCGCCTAGGATTACTATTTTTATTAATTTAGAAACATCAAGCACAGGGTTGTATAAATGTTTCAAAACTAGTTTTGTAACACATCAAGAGATGGCAGCAAAAGGCTGCACGCACAGTCACATCTTCATAAGTCAGTGTGCCAAAAGACATCATCCTGTATATTCTTGCTTTTCCACATCTGCTATTTCATCATGGACAGCAAATTATAACAAAGAGCGAACATTAAATTCTGTGTGAAACTGGGCAAATCTGACATGGTTCACCAAGTTACGGCGATGCTGCAATGAGTCATTCAAGGTATTTTAAGTGGTACGCACACTTCAAGAGCAGAAGAACGTGAACGTGACTGGAAGATGACGAGAGATCAGGAAGATCTTCAACGGAGCTCAACCCCGAAAAATCCCTAAATCATTCGGCAACTTGTGCATGATGATCATCAGAGAACAATGTACAACATTGCTGCCATTGTCTGTGTGCCATACTCACGACTTACATACGTCGTGCCGTGTTGCTGCCAAGTCTGTCCCCAGGGTGATGAACCAGGAGCAGAGGGAACATAACATTGAAGTCTGCCAAGAACTCAAGGATATGTCAGGGATCATTATCACTGTTTGACAAAACTTAGTTGTAGGGGTACGATCCTGTGACGAAGCAACCGTCTTCAAAGTGGAAGGGTGAAAAAACTCCGCTGCTCGACCAAGGGCATGCTCATGTTTTTTGACATTTGCGGCATTGTGCATCAAGAATTCATTAACAGAGGCCAGACCGTCAAGAGCGAATTCTACTGCCAGGTTTTAAGGGGTCTGAGGGATGATGTATGGCAAAAGCAACCGGATCTGTGGCGCGCAAATCTAAAAAAAAAAAGTTTTTATACACCCTTGTATTTTATCTGTATAATAAATCTTCACCATATCTACTCAAGTTTACACATACAAATGCATTTTATTTCATGTTAATTAACTATACATTTATAATAAATTAATAAATGACGGATATATGGAAACAAAAGAAAAACAAAGGGGAAAGGAAAACGGTTCCGTTATAGAAAATGAATCGCGTGTGGACTTTTATTTTGAAATAGCGCAACGCTAATGTGTTCCTGTCCGCCATCTTTAAACCTGTCAGCAGTCTGAGTTACAGCTCAGCTAATTTGTTACAATAATGTAAAAGAAATAAATACACACAAAATAAAACATTTTTATGTATTTATATAATTCTGTTTTATTGTATGATTTTACACAGACATATTCTTGTTGACTAATTTGTGCGTTTAGTGTCAGGGTTAATGTCCGTCACCCCGGTGAATTAAAGCTATTTATCCGGTAAGTCCGGCTAGCTGGGAACTATGCTAGCAGCTAAGCTAGGTTAACTCTTCGTTGATTAGCGTTAGCATTTTTTCAGCATCGTAGACCAGCGGTACTTTCCTTCTGCCGGCTCCGGTGAGTAAAGCAGCTTCTAAGCCTCTATTAATATTTTTTTATTTATTCATTCGAAGTTGTAAAACTGTTTAATTGTAATGTTTATTTAAACCTTAGCGAAATGTGCACTATTTTGTTTAAATATTTATTTTAAAAATAATAAACAGATTATTTCTGGAGCTACCTGAGCTTTTCCTGAACTGCACCGGAACTTAAGGTGAGGGCTAACAAGAAGGCTAACAGTTTAAATACTTGAATTAAAATGATACAAATTCTGACCACAATTAAACGTTGTGAAAACAATGATAATATAATTCATTAAACTTGTGTCAGTGTAATTATCAAAGTTTAAAAAAGGGTTTTAAATTGCGAACAAATGGCCTTGTTTGTGACAAATTACATATAAGACGTCACAATTATTTTTAGATTTTGTGGTAATTATTATAATTATTTGCTCATCTATTAATATTCATTTATATTTTATTAAATAATCGTTGACTAACTTATGTATTTATTTCTAGGAATAGCTCAAGATTAAATCAGGATAGGAATTGGATTATTAATCATTAATGAACTTAATTAAAAAAAATAGAACGATTTATTAATAATAATGTATTAACAATAGTTTAATAATATTTTATCTTAATTTTTAAAAATATTTTGTCCAGTAATTTTCATTTATATTTATATTTTGTTAAACAATTGTTAAATAAAGTCTTAAAGATAAGACCAGGATAGGAATTTGAATATTAATAATTAATTACATAAATTACAAATGTATTTAACATTTTTGTTAATGATTTAACTATTTTGTCCCTCTAGTAATATTCATTTATATTTATATTTTGTTAAATAATTGTAAAAATGTAATGAATGAATATTTAAGCTTGGAATTTGTTTTGGTGAAGCTTTTAGAGAAGACAACACCACACAACACAGAATACAGAGAAAAAGAGAATACAATTAAATGAGAATAATATTAATAAAATTCCTCACGTAATTGAATAATATGTGCGCTATTTTATATATATATATATATATATATATATATATATATTGGTGGTATTGCACAGTATTACTAGAATAAATCTAGTAAAATTAAGTTATATTTATATTTTGTTAAATAATTGTTAAATAATTAAATATTTCTAGGAATCAATCAGGATAAGATTGCATCATTAATGAAGCACTGTTTAAAAAAATTTTTTAAAGCCATTTTATTTCTAATATCCTTTAATATTTCTTTAATATTTTAATTACAGTGCTGTTACATGATTAATAATCTTATCTTATTAATTGTAATAATAATTTATTTCCTATTCCCATTTTCGTCTCTAGTTATGGATCCTCTCAGCCGGCTGAACCTCATGCACCTTCAGGATCCGCTTCCCAAGCCTCTGGATCTCACCAAGCAGATCTCCGAAGCTCTGAATCTGGTCAAGAAGAAGAAGCCGAGGCAGAGCAACCATGCTTCAGGGACCAGCACCATCTGTTCTCCTCCTAGCTCAGAGTTCAGTTATGAGTCTATGTTTGTGCCTTTAAACACCTCACTACCAAACGGACACACCCACACACCGTTAATAACCAGTATTGAAAACGGCCAGACTGATGGTGTGATGGTACAAGAACTCGAGCGGAGCGGAGGAGGGGGGGAAAGAGAAAAGAACGGCGCAGGATTTCGAGACACTCCTTCATCACGATCACATTCCCGGTTCTCGGAAACCTCGTCGTCTGTGTTCTCGGGATCAGGACACTGCGTTTCCAGTGACGACAGCAGCGTGATCGAGGTGCCTGTGAGCGTTAAGATTAGCGACAGTGCCTCGCTGACACACAGAGTTTCAAAAGACAAGAAACGGAAGAAAGAAGAAGAAGAAAGAACAGAACATTCTTCTGCACAACTGATAGAATGTTACGTACTCCAGGATAGTGACTCGCTGGAGTCCAGGAACGTAGTGTCTACCTCAGAGGCAGAAAATGAGGCGAAGAATGGATCGAGCCAGACGAGAGCACCAGCAACAAAGAAAACTAGAAACCAACAGCGCAGGAGGTCTTCAGCAGGCAAGAAAGAAACAGCGAGTGCAGTGAAGAGGAGGAGGCAGAAGAAGAAACGCTCTGGGTTATCCTCTGGTTTATCCGCGTTTCCATCTCATGAACCTGAGATCAAGCTTAAGTTCTCAAGCCGCAAGGAGGAGAAGCGAGAGGGAAGCCGAGGGAACACTTTCACCCCATATGTCCGTATGGAGTTCTCCGTCTGCACTGTTGTCAACTATGAGGAAGACTTCCAGATGAAGAAGCAGCGACACCCCGTGACGTCCCTGGGGATCGTTCCCAGCACATCGTGTTTGCAGCTGGGACGCCTTGGGACAGAAGGAAAGCACCAGAGTGACGAGCTGTGCTGCCTGTGCGGCCGGACGGCCAATGCTGCAGGGTTGGGAGACCTGCACGGACCGTACTATCCCTGCACACAGGACAGGACGACGTCAGAAGATCTCCTGATAAACGGACACGAGGACGCTAGAGCGAAGAGGAAGCGGAGGTCAGACGAGATCGGAGAGCGTTGGATTCACGAGGACTGCAGTATCTGGTCAGCAGGGGTTTTTCTTGTTAAAGGACGGCTGTACGGGCTTGATGAGGCACTCCAAGTCGCACAAGACGCTGTGAGTTCATATATGTGTGTGTTTTAAAGGAAAGCTTATATGTGGAGATGTTTTAGCAGGTCCACACGCAGTGAGAGTCAAACTCCTGAGAAGTCAAACAAACAAGTTAAATAAAATGTGCAAAAAATTGTAAACAAAACATAAGAAAATTGTGTCAGAAATTCTATGTGAAGTGTATGAAGTTGGACTGAAGTGAACATGACCTGGTGAATGTTTCAGGTGTGCTCGTGTTGCCACAATTGTGGCGCCACTCTGGGATGTTTCTTCAGAGGCTGCCCAAATAAATACCACTTCCCCTGCGCTCTCCAGGCTGGTAAGCTCCTGTCTGCTGCACCCTGATCTGGAAAACACACACACACACTACTAAGATTTAATCAGTATTAGATATTGGTTTTGTTGTAACAGTATTGTAATTATTTTAAATAACTCAGATCTACAAACTTTTCAGATCTACTGTTCCTTTTCTGTACTTAAGGCTCGATCAGGATCACAACAGGTTCAGTGATATCATTAGATATTGCACTATATAGAATCAAATAATATCATATTCAGTGGTATTGTCATGTATCGTCTTATCTTAAGAAACAAATCAGATTGAAGCAGATTCAGTGATATTGTCAAATATCAAATCGGATTGAGCTAGATTTAGTACTATTATCTAATATCGTCTTGTTATCTTAAGATTCTGAATCAGATTTGAATCAGATTCAGTGGTACAGTGGAACCTCGGATTGCGAGTAACGTGGTTTACGAGTGTTCCGCAAACCGAGCAAAGATTTAAAATAATTTTTTATTCGGAAACCGAGCAAGTATTAGTTTACGAGCGCCGAGTATCATGCTTCACACATGCGACTCTTATTTTGACACAGAGCGTCACTCTCTCACCTTACCCCCCCTCCCCCCTCCCCCTCCCACCCTCCCCCCACGGCTTCGCAAACACAGAAACTCGTGCGTGCGCAATTTGACACTGAAACACACACACACGCACAGACGCTCTCTCGTCTGTCAAGGTAAGGTGCTGGTTCATTTGTTGTTGTTTTTTTTTACTTTACAGCAGTGATTCCCTTAGTATGCGCTCACGCCTGGTCAGAGAGATTTCATTTTTTCCCTGTTAAAACGGTGTTTCCGTGTTTGTGTGTGTGTCCGTTTGTTGTGAAACTTGAGTGATTCCTTTAGCATGCGCTCGTGCCAGTCTCGCTTTTTTCCCGTTATACCGGTGTTTCCGCTGTGTTTATGCGCTTGTTGTAAAACTTAAAAAGTGTGTCTGTTAATATACGCTCATGTCAGTCTCGGACAGATTTCTTTTTTTCCTGTTAAAACGGTGTTTCCATTGTGTGTGTGTGCGTGCGTGTGTTTGTTGTGAAACTGGTGTGTAAAACGAGGCGAGGGAAGGGACTAATTCCACACACACACACACACACACACACACACACACACACATGGAAACACTCATCTGTCAGGATTTATTTGTACTTTTTTTTAAAGGTAAAGTGCAGATTAATTTGTTTTATTTTCATTTTATAGATTGTATTAATTATTTTTATGTATTTATTTTTGGGGGCTGTGGAACGAATAATTTGAGTTTTCATTATTTCTTATGGGAAATGATGATTTGGTTTAAGAGTGTTTTGGAATACGAGCCCACTTCCGGAACGAATTATGCTCGTAATCCAAGGTTCCACTGTATTGTGAAATATTGACTCATCGAATATGAATTCACCATCTTAAGAACCGAGTGTTGTCTGATTCAGTGGTATCGTCACTGTTGAAATTGTAACATAGCAGAATAAATGTGTCAAAACCTTTAATTGTTCACTTCTGGATGATGATGATGTCACTTTTCCAGTGTCTGGATTTCGTCAGATCGTATTAAGTGTAAACAGTCCAATCATCAATTCCAACTGGGAGTTTTCAGGATGTTGAAGTGAACAGGTTTTTATGTCTGCAGTACTGTCATGCGCATGTCTCTCGTACACGCTGTGGACAGATCAGATTTAAAAACAAAATGTATTAGTAGCGTGTTGGTACACGTGGTTATGTCAGTGGTGCTGATCTTGTTTGTGTGTCTCATAAGATGTGTGTAAACTCGGCGTCACACGTCCTGCTCGTCTTGTCTGAGCACTTTGGGTTTTTTTTGTGGTGGTTGTTTTCACAAGTGACAATTTTTTGTTTTGATTTTGCAGACTGTGTATTTAATGAGGAAAACTTTACTCTGAGATGTCCAAAGCACAAGGTAACACACACACACACACACTACTTTTTAAGATTTAATCAGTATTAGATATTGGTTTTGTTGTAACAGTATTGTAATTATTTTAAATAATTTTCAGCTTTAACTTTTCTTCTTGTAATCGTTTCAGAATAAAACAGGACTCGGTGCGAGCCAACCGCGGAACATGTGACGCTGTAAATATACTTTTATTCTTTCTTGCTTCAACCAATGTTGTTTCTCATTCAGATTAAAATTTTATTAAAACGTTTGCGTTATTGACGGTTTTCCTCACTTTTTTAATCTTTTATCTTTCATTCTTGTTTTTTTATTTCTTTTTTCTACAATTTTCTCCTTTATTACTATTAATAAAGTGGTTAATACTGTTAATAACAGTAATCCGTGTGTTTCCTCTGACAGGTGAACTCCAGCATGATTCTGAGCTAGGGTTTTTCCCCTTTTCTACATAAAGTATTAAGGTGTTTACGTTTTCCTCACACCTAGAGGAAGGTCTCTGAACCGAACTGCCTTCACCTTCACTGTCGCTGCCTTTAAAATAAATAAATTAATTAAAAACCCAGCTGAAGGATCCTCACACGTCCCGCTACGCCTTATTCCTCTAGCTAGAGTCTAGCTGATTCCACAGCCTCGTGTTTCTTTACTTGTCTTTTTTTAATATTTAATTTAAAACTTGTTTTTTATTGCTATTTCTTTGTTGTATTTTTGCAGCTTTTTCACCCAAATGGTGTTCAGGGTTTCTTTTTTTTACACTTGAAGAAAACAGGTGCTGGATTTTATTTAATTTTTTAAACATGAGCCATATGTATTTTTATGATTTCATTGTAAATGTAAGCGATAATAATTTGGACTGTTCATTATTCCACTGTTGATGTTTTTCTCTGTTGAGATGTTCCAGTTTTTGGTCTGTGTTTAATGCCGGGCCCAGACGTTGGACTGAGCGGGTCGGGTCAGGTCTTCTCAGACGCTGCTGTATGCACTAGACAAGAACGTATTTATTTTTATTTATGTTTGATTAACACGTGGTGTTTTTATTCGCAGATAAACAAACCTCAGCTGAAAAGAATACACACTTTTTGGCACTTTATAAATGCAGGGATTATTATTATTGTTGTTGTTGTTCAGGTGAACAAAGATGACATCTGTGTTAGATTTGGAGAAAGTGTGTTTAGAAGTTCAACCAATGGCTTTTTTTTTTTTTTTAATGTCTAATAAACCTTTTTACACTCTTTTCTGGTGTGTTTGTGTGGCCTGATGGTGGCGCTGGAGTAACACTCTGATCTTCCGACTACTGGCTCAGGTCAGGACCTGAAATCCCTCTCGCTCTCTCTCTGTCTAGCACTCCTTTCTTAATTCTATCACCCTGGGCATAATCCCCCCCCCCCTGTCCCCCAGTTTCATTTGGCTCTCTTGGCTCATATAGACATGCAGGCGAGTTCTCTTAAAAGAAGCCTGTTTGAGGAAAAGGTGTTCTAGTGGCACGTTTCCATGGTTGCAGCGTGCAATAAGATTTTCCTAATCTAGCGGTTTTGTCGCTAGATTTGGCAACATCTTACAAACCTTCAGTGAGAGAGCACATGTCAGTGATGGTCCTGTAATTGACATGATGTTTAAAGTCTCATGTCACGGTGTGCTTAAAGCTTGACTAAGCTGCATGATCCCTCATCTCCACTGACCATAATGACCAATCACTGATCACTGTTTTTCATGTCGACCAATTACTGATCTTAATTCTTCCCACCAACCAATCACTGATCACAATAGTTTCCGTCAACCAATCACTGATCATCGTTGTTCCTACACTGGTACACTCAACATAAGTTGCACAGCTTTTTAAAGTTTACTCAACCTTTGCCTGCCAAAAAAAAGAATTCAAATTGCTGTTTAGTTAACATGATGTATACACAGTGCAAATATTTAAGTCAGCTTAAGTAGTATTGGTTGTGTTCAATAAATTATATTTCTCTAGGGTTGCCATCTCTTTTCATCTACTTTCAACTTTCATTTACTCAAAAAGTTAGTTGTCTCCCATTGTAGCTTACAGATGTAGTTTGTTCAAATGATTGTTTTTCTATAAAAAAATAAGTTGGCCTAACAATTCCACAACAATTAAACCACAAACATTACTTAAAACCCTTTATTCTTCCCAAACTAGTCAAAGTTAAAACAATGATAAAATAGGAGAATACAGGTTCTATTTTGCTTAAAGGTTAGTAAAATACCTGGATAGCACCAGATGGTTTTCAGTATCTTACCGATTACTTTATTTTACAAAATCATGATAAAAAAAAAAAACTAGCAAAGTTGAACAGTTTTCTTCTTTTTCCCCCAATGTGTCAGATGCAAATAAAGAGTCCATGGCAACAAGAGTTTGTTTCTCAAAATGTGAATCTGAGGGGAGTGTGTCTCTCCAAGTCCAGTAGAAATACATTTTTTAGAATATCTAGTGATGATTTAAAAAAAAATATATATATATATATACTTGTAGATGAGCATTAGCAACTCTGAAGCAAAACTAACTACAGTTTTTGTGGTATCGCTTATCTTACCGAGTACTGAAGCGTCACTACACATTAACTTTTTAACACTTTGGGTTTTTTTTTTTTCTCGACCTTTCGTTAGCTGAGCGCTCGCGCGGCCGTGTGTGCTGGGGTGGAGCAGGGCGCTCTTGCTGGGCAAAAGTGTGGAAAAAGGTAGATACGGCTATGAATGGTTAGCTCGCTAACTCCTGTACAGTGTGGTAACATAAAGCCTACCGTTAGCTAAGGCCACCTCAGTAATGTTGATAAACGGAAACACACTTTTATAATGTTACCTGTCTAAAATATCTGTAAGCCAACTAAATATATTTTATTAAAAAAAATAAATAATACTTACCCAGAGTAACGAGTACAAAAAACAAAACAAAACAAAACAAAAACGGTAATCCGGCGGGGGAAGGGGGTGGGGGGTCGTTATTGCATCTCAGGGAAGGTAATTTGCTGGCTCAACTTGATTTCCTTTAGTTTATTCAGTCTGTGTCTCCAAGGTTTTCAAGTGCACAATTTTACCTGATGTCTCAACAAATACTACTGTTAAAAGTTGTTCCAACAATGCAGTTACTGTATAAGTTCATTCAACATTTATCTAGTTGCAGCTTTTATAGTGTAACGATCAATGACTGATCACCATTATTCATATAAACCAATCACTGATCACCATTGTTCTCATCGACCAATCACTTATCACCATTGTTCTCATCGACCAATCACTGATAACCATTATTCTCATCGACCAATCACTGATCACCATTGTTCCCATCAACAAATCACTGAACATTTTTGTTCTCATCAATCAATCTCTGGTCCCCATTTTTCTCATAAATCAATCACCATTGTTCCCGTCAACAAGTGACTGAACATATTTGTTCTCATCGACCAATCACTGATCACCTTTGTTCTCTTTGTCCAATCACTAACTACCATTGTTCCCATCAACAAGTCCCTGAACATCTTTGTTCTCTTCAACCAATCAACTTGTTCACCAACGTTTCTAATGATCAATCAATGAACACCATTATTCTCACTGATTAATCACTGTTCCCCTTGATTGGATGTGTTATCATCCATCACTGATCACTATTTTTTGTCAATATCCTTTTTCCACATCCATAATTTTGCCATGCTTCAGCTGTGCTCTACCTAAAGAAACTTGTGCATGGGAATGGTTTTAGTGTTGAATTTTACTCATGACGACGAAGCAAGAGAATTCCCCTTACAGAACACGTGTCCGTGTCCACGCTCGTCACACTCCACACATCCGCGCAGCACCTGTCTGCGTTTCGGGTCTCCGTCTTGCCGTGATTTATTACACACGGGGTCAGAATGCAGTTCCGCTTAATGCGTGTGGTGATAACGCAGTGGGTGTGATCGATGAGGAGATCAGCGTGGAGCTTGAACTATGTGGCCCTCGAGAATAACTGTGACGGATTTACACGCTGCAGCTTTACGCTAATCCAGTGTGAGACTGCGGTCGGCGGGGATCCTCCGCCGCTCACAGTGCGCCTGTCTCCTGTCATGCAGGATGTTTCTTTTTTAGACCCGAAAGAAAAACAAACAGAGAAAAACAGAAATATACTTTTTTTACCGGCTTCCTTTTACAGCACGTTCTGTAGCTTTATTTCTCTTTTCCAACAATTACAATGTAATTTATTAAAGAACAACACATCATTATACATTTTATCCATTTATAGTTATATTATAGTCTCATACATATGAGACATTCAGGAACAACCATGAAAAAGTGACTTCCTGTTCTCTCTTACGTTATAGCAGCTATATAATCAGTCCCATTTTCTGAAAATTATCTCAATGATCTCACAGAGATTTTATTCTATTACACGTATTCTCTTTGAATGCTCTAAACCTGCTAATATAAACCTGCACTGCTGTCGGAGCTGCTCTTCTAGAGAATTAATCAACACCTTCTGACCAATCAGGATCCAGAACTCAACAGCATGCTGAAACTGCATTTTGAATGTTTCTATGAATAGATCTGTGCTGCGTGTGTGTGTTATCTCAAGCTGACGTGACAATGTCTTGTTTTCCTCCCTCACGCTCGGGTTGTTTATTCATGCTGTGTCTCGGAAAAAAAAAGAAAACCAAAAGAAAAACGTGTGTGCCATTGTGTTTCTCCGCAAGCCAGCTGAGGCTGCTATCACCACGCACCTGTGGCTCGTCATGTTTGTTCAGCCTGATAGCATCATGCAGCTCTGACCTCTCAGGGGTCAAGGGTCAACATGCTGGGGTCAGTGCTGAGTGTTTCCTTGAATGCATAAACGTTTAGGGTTGCTCGGGGTGTCAGTGTGCATGTACCAAACCTTACAGTGTGTGTGTGTGTGTGTGTGTGTGTGTGTGTGTGTGTGTATACTTTCTCTACACTTTCCCTGAGCTCAGCCTTTCTTTATCCAGCTGACGACTCAGCTGTTGCTCACACTTGTGCTCGTCAGCAGGCTCGTCCTGGCTCTCGGTGCCCGATTTAGCTTCTGTAATGTTAATGATTTGCTGATGCACGCAGCTAAATGTGCACAACACTGCTCTAAGTGTTTTATTTATAATCTCAAAACTGCATGCTAGGGTTCTGCTTGTGTGTTCCTTGTTTTTAATGCTAAATCATTGTTTGGCAGCTCGGACGACCTAAGACATCGGAGGAAGGAATATGGGATGGTGTTTAGTGATCCTTTAATTATGATTATACCACAAAGACCCAAGATTCAATTAATCCAGATAGTTCGCAGGTCACGTGTGTTAGAGCGCCACACTGTTCTTTCAGGTCACAGGAAATCTCTCATATACAGGCAGTACTGGGCGGCCTAAAATCTGGATCCAAAGGCAAATGCTGAAATTGATGGTCTCTGATTCAGCTGCACTCATGTATACACTGGACACAAAAAAAGATTTTACATTTACATTTCTTAGGCCATTTTTACATTAGGGCCCTGGGGTTGTTTCTGAGAATACTTGACCCCAAAGTCTGGATAATTTTGATAAGTGTGAATACAATCATTTCGTGCTCGAGAACCTTGATGGAGTTATCTGAAAAATATGGTCTCTAGACTGGTACAGTATCAAATCAGATAACAGAGCCAATCGTACCTGAACCAGGGTGTAGGCAGCTGTTTAGACGCAACGTCATCAGTACCGTCGGTCTCCCTTGAAATCTCAGTGTGGATGTACCACGCTCCAATCGCATCCTCGGACCTATGCAGCCATCTATCATGCCTAGTGTGAAAGCATACTCAGTGGATCAGTTCCATACAGAGATGCTTTCCTTCTTTAGTACAGCGCTATATGTGCATGACTGCAGATTTCATGTCTGGCTACTTCCTGTTCTCACTTATATTTATAGCAGCTTATATTTATAACAGTCGTTCCCTCGCCACACTCTCTTTTCTCTTTTTTAAAATTAACAAGATATTATTACTCATCAACTCCTGTGTTCTGAAGATGCTGGAAAACTTAATGTTACAGTTTTACCTCGAAAAGCCCCGACACTGGAGACTCCTTCATGATCTTGATGATCACACAGTGTTTATTCTATAACAGTATGTGTAAGTACAAGTCAATTGTTAAGTCTGGATCTGTTCAAGCTTCTAGTGTTCGAAATCGTCTAAACCATCTTGGGTCTGAAATTTAAGAATATCTCATTTCATCATCATCATTTTCATACTAATTAATAATCATGAGATATTAACTCAGCCTTTAAAGAAACGAAGTCATACTTAAAACAAATCACAATTTATTTCGAGATACTAAGTCATAGTTGAGTAGTCATGATTTTAAGATGCTAATTCACAACAAAAAACAAGTGATCATTTTATTATTAGATAATTATAAGTCATCATCTTGAGATACTAAGTCAGAATTATGAGATAAGCAATCTTCCTGAGATGAGATTTCATGATTAAAACATCAACATTTCATTATATTCTAAGTCAACATCTGGAGAAACTACATAATTCATAATTAGATAAGTAATCATTGTAAGCTATAATTATTTCTAATTATGATTATGAAATATTAGATTAATTAATTAAAAGATTGACACAGACCATACATGGTTCTCAAAATTTATATTACATGTGTAAGAGAAAAATACAATACAGTCACTATATTTTATTATGCGCTAAATATCAGCCCTATATTTGGCAGCTTAAAAAATGAAAGTATTTATTACAGCGTGCAAAAATGTTTTGCAGCAAACAAACAAAAGCAAACAAACAAACAAATTCTATTATTCTAGAATTTGGTTATTATTCTAATTCTATTATAAGTGAAAATGATGCTTAATCATTTAGGCATGCTTAATGTTCTGACTGTGAAACACACATGCACACACACACACAAAAAAGAAAAAAAATGTTCCTCCAGTGCTACCGCACAGACGCATGCCAACACTTCATAATGTTCCTCCTGTGTTTTCTCGTTCATCCTCACACAAAGCACACACTTCAGGACCCTGCTCTCTTTGCTCACACTCACACACACCGCTTGGTCTTTGCCCCACCTAAGCCATATTAAAGCGTGTGCCTGGACACAGAAGCCTTTTTGTTGCCCCACTGTGTCTGTAATAAACAGCGCATTGATCAGGTGATTACTCACCCAAATCCCAGCCACTGTTTCTCATTCCTAACAGCGCAGTCCTCAGGCCTGAGTCAGCCAAAGACCGGCTTCCTGTACCGAGACAACCGGGTTATTGTGAGGTTTAACAGCTCCAGAATAGGACGAGGATGATGAAGCATGAAGATAAGAAGCTGAGAGTCTCTGAAATATCAATTATAATTAACTCCAACTATAAATCACATGAATTTATACTGTATAAATGCACTAGATCATTGTGTGTCAGACATTCCACATGAAAATGAATGTAGCCATTGATCTCCATGATTTAATAAGTCATTATTAAATTATGATTTTTGACTACAGTTTAGTGTTTAATACTATAGAACCCTCCACACTCACCACCAATAGGGTAGACATGTCTCAGTCTCATCACTTATGCTCAGCACTGGAGCCCCTCAGGGTTGTGTTCTGAGCCCCCTGCTGTACTCACTGTACACTGTGACTGTGTGGCCACAACCACCTCCAGCACCATCATCAATTTTGCTCATGACACCGTGATGGTGGGCCTGATCACTGACAACAATTAGAAATCTGGAGACCTGCTGCCAGAGGAACAACATCCTCCTGACCATCAGCAAGACAAAGGAGTTGGACTTCAGTACAAAGCAGGAGAGGAACTACCAGACCCCTGGGATCAAAAAGAGCCCATTGAAGAGAGTGGACAGCTTCAGATACCTCAGTGTTCACATCACACCGGACCTGTGATGGTCCTGTCACATCAACACCATTGTGAAGAAGGCCCGACAGCATCTCTACCACCTTAGACACCTGAGAGACTGTTCGAGGTGCTTAAGAACTTCTAATCCTGCACCGCACCGAGCTCTCTGACCTTCACTCAATCTAAAGCAAGTTGAACCATACTGTCCCAAGGCCAGGAAGACCTCAATCACCTGTTCTCTCTGTTGAGGTCGGGAAAGTGGTTCTGCTCTCTGAAGGCCAACACAGAGAGACTGAGGAGGAGTTTTTTCTCACAGGCTATAAGGGCCCCCAACCAGAACACCACATAGGACTTTGCTTAGTTTTCTTCACACCTGTGTTGATGCACACAACACTACTAACCACACAGCACATTTGCACATGACACATATGTTGCACTTTGCTGGTTCATTTATTTACACATAAATAAGGACTAACTATACACTTTAAAACATGGACAATTCCACGTCATCTCTTTTCACACTCCATGGTTCACTCATACTGTTGTCATACTTGCCATATCTCTCCCTTGGCACATTCTCCACAATTCATTCAGTTTGAACTTTTTTTATATTTAAATTGTATATATTTCTATTGTATATATTTCTATTGTATATTGTACTTATTGTAACTGTATATTGTATATTTGTATATTTTATATTCTTTTCTAGTGCAATTTGCCTCCTCTTCTCTTCTTATTCAGATCAAAAACAGTCATGTAAGCATTACACTGTGTATGGTTGTGTACGTGACAAATAAAAATTTGAATGTGATGATATTGCTATCATGGAAGGAATCTCCAGTGTCAGTGCCCAGAGTTAAAGCTGCAGGAACTTTCAAGTTTCTTCTTATCATGACTTATTTTAAGAAAGAGAAAAATAAAAAGAGGTTGGTAAAGAAATGAGGCCGTGTGTGTATTTATGTCTGTGTGTGTGTTCAGGGTGCTACTATGTAAGTGAGAATAGAAGCTGACGTTTTTGTGAACGTTTCACACCTTTAAATGCAGAGGTGGGGTGTAACCATGTACATTTATTTCATTACTGATCTTAAGTAAATATTTAATGTATCTGTACTTTACTTGAGTAGTTTTATTAGAGAATATTTTTTACTTTTACTCCACTACATTATACAGCAAACGTGTTCTTTTACATCACTATCTTTCTGCATGTTGCATTACCTAACCACAGTAGTGTGTATTGAGTTGGTGATAGATAGATAGATAGATAGATAGATAGATAGATAGATAGATAGATAGATTTTTATGAAAACTATAAAAAAGTCAACTCTAAATTAATAAAAGTAAATCGGAAAGTAAATACTTCTGTACTTTTATTCACATACTTATGCAAATGGTGAATTTCTACTTTTACTTGAGTAATATTCTATTTGCCCTATGAAATCTCTACTTTTCCTCAAATACACACTGCATGAATGAGGTGTATCTATACTACGAAACTCCTGTATACGCCTCTGATTTTCGGAAGTATCTCAAGTCAAGTCGAGTAGGCTTTTATTGTCATTCCGACCATATACAGTACAGTACACAGTGAAACAAAACAACGTTCCTCCAGGACCAAGGTGCTACATACATGCAACATAAATTTACAACATAAATTAACACAACTAGCTAGCTAACTAAGAGACATAATTAGCTTACTAGCTATGACAGATTTACATTTTAAATTAACTGAAAAACTATTTAGTTCTATACAAAAAGAGACATAAAGTGCACCTGCAAATGTGCAAACATGTACCATCTACAGGTACCTCAAGTATCTACATGTATCACTGAGTGTATACATCAAATTCCACCAAGCTAGGCTACTGCCAGAATGATAACAATTCGGCTGTATCTTGCTGGGCGGCACGGTGGTGTAGTGGTTAGCGCTGTCGCCTTGCATCTCCAGGGTCCGGGTTCGATCCCCATGGAGTTTGCATGTTCTCCCCGTGCTTGGTGGGTTTCCTCCGGTTTCCTCCCACAGTCTAAAGACATGTAGGTTAGGTTAATTGGCATTCCCAAATTGCCCGTAGTGTGTGAGTGTGTGTATGCGATGGGTTGGCACCCTGTCCAGGGTGTATCCTGCATCATGCCCTAAGTCTCCTGGGATAGGCTCCGGGCCCCTGTGACCCTGAATACAGGATTGAGTGGTAATGATGATGATGAGTGAGTGAGTGTATCTTGCTGAGGTATCCTACCATTGTTCAGCCATTTGTTGCCATGGCAAGTTTGCACACAAGGATTTTGTCACGAGACATTCACACCTCAAGACCCATTTGCAGTTTACACCTTTGCACAATTCTGCTCTTCCCTATTGGTCTTTTATCTCAATCCTGTTTTTGTTTTTTTTAAATAAACACTTCCAAATCCCTGACAGCTACTGGGACATTACCCAGTCACTTTCCTGTTAATATTATTTCATTGGTCACACTTTTTATTTAGCCTAAGCCAAGCCCTCATAGCTTAATGTCTTGATTGGTCATTGGGCAGGTATGTAGATAGACCCTAACCCCCCCACCCCACAACGACACACACACGGTACTATACATCCCCTGGACCCTTTAGTAGAATAGATTAAGATTTTTTTTTGCAGGATTTGTGTACTTTGCTCAACTCTGGTTAAATGTAACAATAAACAAAAACATTTTTAATTAATAAAGTACACCCATGGACAAACTGCTTGTCATGCACACTCGCTCCGCGACCGGCACGAGGACCCGGAAGTAAGACGGTCACGCTTTCAGAAAGCATAAAAGGAAACAAGATGGCGCTTCACATCGCTCAGTCATTGAGTTCATTCATGCCTTCGCTATCGCTTCACCAACTATTTCGTGAGTACTCACCTATTCAGATCGCTTCCTTAATTGAGTGTGTGTTGCCAGAACGCGGGTTTATTTGTGTAGATCCTTGCTCTTTGTGTAAGAGAGTTCTAAGAGTAAACGTGTGGTTATCCTGCCTGCTCGCGCTGCTTCCGCGTTTGGGTTTACCGTCCACGCAACACGGGCTAACTGCTAAGGCTACTGTGTTCATCCCTCGGTTGCTCGTGACAGAATGACTGAGCCCAAAGCAGTAAACACAGCGGAGTTTGCTCGCCTCTGCGCTGTGGTTGACCAGCATGCCGATCTGATCAATAAGCTCCGTGGTGAAGTCGTGTCTCTCCGAAAGGAGCTCCAAGACGTCGCGGTTTTGCACCGCAAGGTGGCGGAGCTGCGGCAGGAGAACGTGACCCTCCGCGAGGCGGCTGTTCAGTTGGCTGTTGCCACGCCCCCCGCAGCGGTGGCAGCGCCGCCCCCTCCTCCCCCCTCTGACATTTTCATTGCTTTACCAGATAAGTGGGATGGCACAGATGGGAAGTGCAGTGTGTTTTTAACAGCATTAGATCTTGTGTTTGAGTTCAATTCCACCAGGTACTCCACAGACCGACTGCGCGTTGCACTTCTCGTCTCATTGCTATCCGGGCAGGCAGCTGAGTGGGCCACGGCGGTTCTCAGGTCAGATTCAGACACAGCTTATTCATACGGAGAATTCACCCGCCAACTCAAACTGACCTTCGAACATCCTGCTGCTGAGGTGGAGACCGACAGCAAATTGTACCATCTGCGGCAGGGTGGGTCGTCCGTGAGCCGCTACACCGCGGATTTCCGTACCCTAGCCGTGCAGACCACCTGGGGGGATGCCGCCCTCAGGACGGCTTACTACGAAAGACTGGCTTCTTGCATCAAGGACGAGCTCGCCGGACAAGAGCTTCCGACTACACTGGAGGGTTTGGTCCAGCTCGCCCTCCGGATTGACCAGCGCCTGCTCGCTCGTCCGAAGCCAGCCCCCCGAACCCTGCCGCCCATCACGCCCCTTTTTTCACATTCCACTCCCCGATCACCAGCTTTCACCACCACCGTCTGCCGGGTCTCCACCTCCCGCCATGGTTGACACGGGAGCCGGGGAACCCATGCAACTAGGACACGCCTCCTTGAACCCTGCAGAGCGAGAACGACGTTTCAGGGAGGGACTCTGCGCCTATTGTGGGTCAGCGGCACACCATAGAGCTATATGCCCTTCACGCCTGGGAAAAGATCAGGCCCGGTGAGTCAGGGGGGCAGCTCACCGGGTCACCTCCTATGCCAAGAGATTGGGGGTGGAGACTGAGGCGTTATCCCAGCCAGTTCGAGTGACATCTGTCGACGGTTGGCCCCTTTCGTCCAGCCCTATCACCACCCAGACTCGGCCCATCATTCTCACCATTGACCAACACCAAGAAGAAATCCGCTTTCACCTCACCTCCATTTCCTCGCCACCCATCATCTTAGGATACCCCTGGTTATTGCAGCATGACCCTCTCATCTCCTGGTCTCAAAACCGGATCCTGCAATGGGGTCCGACCTGCCTCGAACTCTGCTTACAAACGCCGGCTGGGACGTGCTCTAGGGAGTCCGAGCATCTCCCTCCGCATCGCCCCTACGACCTGGCTATTGAGATCCAGCCAGGTTCCACTCCACCCCGCGGCCGTCTATACTCTCTTTCTTCCACCGAGACGCGGGCGATGGAGGAGTATGAGTCCTCCGCTCTCCGTCAGGGTACCATCCGACCCTCTTCCTCGCCCGCCGCCGCAGGATTTTTCTTTGTAAAGAAGAGTTTGGGCGAATTACGTCCTTGTGTTGACTATCGGGGGCTGAATAACATCACCATAAAAAAAACGACACCCGCTGCCTCTTACCAACTCAGCCCTGGATGCCCTCTCTGGTGCCACCATTTTTACAAAGTTGGACCTCCGGAGCGCCTACAACTTGGTGCGTATCAGAGAGGGCGATGAGTGGAAGACAGCCTTCATCACCCCTAATGGACATTACGAAAGCCTTGTTATCCCCTTTGGACTCTGTAACGCCTCCGCAGCTTTCCAGCAGTTCATGAACGATGTTCTCTGGGACATGTTGGGAAAATGGGTATTTGTCTACCTAGACGATATACTCATCTACTCACGCACCGCCGAAGAACACATTCGACACGTCAGGGCCGTCCTTAAGAGATTGCTCGCCCACCGACTGTACTGTAAGTTGGAGAAGTGCGCTTTTCACAAGCGCTCCACCACGTTCCTGGGCTTTGTCATCTCGTCCCAGGGTGTGGCCATGGACCCACAGAAGCTTGAGGTTGTACGTCATTGGCCCCTACCCAAGACTCTCAAACAGCTTCAACGGTTTCTTGGGTTTGCGAACTTCTATCATCGCTTTATCCGGGGCTACAGTACAGCCGCAGCACCCCTAACCGCCCTAACTCGCCCCTCACCTCATCCCTTCCAACTCGACTCTACTGCCATCAGCGCATTCTCCAAACTCTGTCATCTATTCACCACCGCTCCAATTCTCCTCCATCCAGATGCCGACCAACAATTCGTTGTGGAGGTGGACGCCTCAGAGGTGGGCGCTGGGGCTGTTCTCTCCCAGCGGGGTCCAGACCAGAAACTACACCCTTGTAGTTTCATCTCCAAGAAATTTGACCCCACTCAGCAGCGATACGGGGTAGGGGACCGCGAGCTGCTGGCCATAAAGTGGGCTTTGGAAGAATGGCGACACTGGCTCCAGGGCGCCAGAGAACCATTTATCGTCTGGACCGACCACCAAAACCTCATTACCATCAAGAACCTAAAACAACTCAACCCCAGGCAGGCGCGGTGGGCTCTATTTTTTGAGTCTTTTGATTTCCACCTATCCTATCGTCAAAGAACATCAAAGCCGACGCCCTCTCCCGACAACATGAGGGGGACGTCCCCCGGGCAGACACCGCGTCTGTCCTGCCACCTTCCAGAGTCATCGCCCCGCTCCGTTGGGAACTGGAGACGAGGGTTCGCCAGGCACAGGCCACGGAGACCGAACCGGCAGGGGCCCCGCCTGAACGACTCTTCGTACCCAGGAACATCAAGGCTGACGTCATCAAATGTGGTCACTCCTCGCCGCTGTCGGGGCACCCAGGCACACAACGCACCCTCAAATACATCCAGCGCGCTTTCTGGTGGCCCTCAATGGCCAAGGACGTCGAGGAGTTCGTTCGGGTGTGCCCAGTGTGCGCCAGGGCCAAGACCTCCAATCAACCAACACCAGGGGAACTCCAACCACTCCCAGTCCCCCGTCGACCCTGGACGCACATTGCCCTTGACTTCATCATGGGCCTGCCGGCATCCGAAGGGAAAGACGTCATCATGACCATAGTGGATCGGTTCTCCAAAGCTGTGCACCTGGTGGCCCTCACCGGACTCCCATCAGCTAAAAGGACAGCCGAGCTGATATTAGAGCACGTAGTCCGTCTGCATGGGTTCCCTAAGGACATCGTCTCGGACAGGGGGCCCCAGTTCACTGCACGGTTCTGGAAGGCCTTCTGCCGTCTGATCAATTCTACCTGCAGTCTCTCCTCACCCAGTATTCCACACCTCTCAGCTGAAACCCTTCATCACGTCACCAATGGTTCCACCCGCCCACCCCACTCCTCCTCCCCGAATCATCGAGGGTAGTCCCGCTTACACGGTACGCCGGATCCTCGACTCGCGCCCTCGGGGCAGGTTCCTGGTTGACTGGGAGGGCTACGGCCCCGAGGAACGTTCTTGGATTCCGGCCCGGTTCGTCCTGGACCCCGAGCTCATACGGGACTGCAGTCGTCGGGTATCCGCCACCCCAGGACCGTCGAGAGTACACTCGCTCCGCGACCGGCACGAGGACCCGGAAGTAAGACGGTCATATAAAGGGAATAGAACATCTCTTGACAGGTTGTTTTGTGACATAATCAACTTCAGAGTGGTAACAGTTACTGAATCTTTCATGATGATTTTCCTATAAAGGTGTGTTTTATTCATTTCTTAAAGTATTATAGTATCTATATGTTTTTTAATTATATAATTTAACAGTCTGTGTGATAAAATGTAAAAATCTAGCTGTTGTTTTGTGTGTGAACTCAAACTCAGTTCATCAACTTTAGCACTGAGACATCTTCACGTTAAGGAACTCTTAAGATCCTGCTAAAGACTTGACTCACACCATATTCTCTCCTCTCTCTTTAACTCTTCATCACTCTCACTCTGTCTCAGGACAAAGAGCAAAGTGTTTATGTGTTTCCCCCTGTTCCCTACCTGTCATTCTCCTTATCCATGGTGCTGCACAAAATCTCATTTATCATCAAGACCATTTCAGTGTGTGTGTGTGTGTGTGTGTGTGTGTGTGTGTGTGTGTATGTGTGTGTGCGTGCGTGTTTCCTGCTCAGCTCAATAATCATTGTCACTGTCACAATGCTCTTCATTTGTGTGCACTCTGACGCGACCTAGTCTGCCCCCGGACACATTCACGGATTCTTCGTTCCATTATACATCATGAGGGGTCGAAGGTCAGGGGTCGAAGGAGGGATATGGTTGTCAGGGAGACGGCATTGAAGTCAGAGGTGCTTTAAGAGCGAGGAAGGCCAAAGAGTTGTCTGGATGTGAATTAATGATGGATTTGTCCCTGAAGGTGTGTACGTTCCACATTCGAAGAATCCTGGAAAAAAGGTTAACTTTACGATAGATTAAACTTTTTCATGGAAGCGAAAGAAGCTGTATACAGTATAAAATGGTGATCGAAATTTTTGTGATTATTATTATTATTATTATTATATTGATTATAACTCAACATTATTGTTAAGTCCCAAAGAAAATGTTCCTTAAAGAACCCAAAATAATGTCTGTTGTATGTATTTGTACAGATTTGTGCACTGGTTGTAAAGCCATTGATTATACTGAGTTTTCAGTATAGATGAGAATACACACAAGTGCACATTAAAAGAACAATAATTACAAATGTGTCTATTATATAAGGTTCTCATTTTTATTGAGTCCTGCGTGATAATAGTTTGATCAGGTCTATTCAGTGTCCCTGCAGGGGGAATCATGGAAGCAACCAGCCACCCTGGGGTTAAGAAAAAGAAAAAAAAAAAAAAAGTAGGGCCCCTGGCCCTTTCTTTCCCGTCTCTTTTCTTTCCCAGCGACACAGCGTTCTCACAGGACCACACAGCTTCAGTGATGCTAATGCAGCTTTCACGTCATACAGGAATAATCACAATTCCCTCTTTCTGATTGACAAAAAACTGAAATGTTCATGTTGACCTCAGGCTGGGAATCCCACGTCGGAATGTCTGGGAGAGTTCTGACAGCCACGGAACCTGGACATGAGACCACAGACTACTTGCAAGTTGCCTTTGTCAAAAAAATAGCTTTTTTAGTCAATAAATTGTGCCATTAATTGCTTTGGTTTTTATAATAGTGAAAGCAATGCAGTAAATAAGGAATAAAATACATTGATTATTTATTATATAATAAGGAATTAAAGACAGCCATGACCTGAAGTGTTTTATTTCTTTATTTTTCACTCTCTTACTCACTCACTCACTCACTCATCGTCTATACCGCTTTATCTTGTATACAGGGTTGCGGCAGGGGGCCTGGAACCTATCCCAGGAGACTCAGGGCACGAGCCATGGTACACCCTGGACGGGGTGCCAATCCACAGCAGGGCACACACATACACACACTCATTCACACACTACTACAGACAATTTGAGACAACAACTAGTAATCTGCATGTCTTTGAAATGTGGGAGGAAACCGGAGTACCCAGAGGAAACCCACCAAGCACGGAGAGAACATGCAAACTCCATGCACACAGAGACGAGGCGGGAAGACAACAGTGCTAAGCACTAAGCCACCATGCCACCTTTTTTTTCAATTATACTTAAATTTATTGTTGTTCATAAAACAAGTCTGCGATTGCAACACCAGTCAAAAGTTTGGAAATACCTTCTAATTCATAGTTTTCTATGAAACATGTAAATAAAATGAACAACATGCAATTATGGAGAACAGCAGTGAGCTGTTCTGGAACAGTTCTTGCAAGAACAGTGATTTATTTTTCTAAATTCTAGTACAATATTGGATTTTTTTTTTTTTTTTTTTTTTTACAAACTATGTAATAACACATATGGCATTAGGTAATTATTTAACATTAACAACAGCAGCAAAAGTCAGTTTTCTATTTTAAGACATGAAGGTCAACTGTTCTGGAACAGTTCTTGCAGGAACAGTTTTGTCAACTGCATTTGCAAAAACCCATCGAGCGCCATGATGAAACTGTCTCTCATGAAGATCTTCCCAGGAAAGCAAGACCAAGACTTACCTCTGCTGCAGAGGAGAAGTTCATTTAGAGTTAATAGCCTCAGAAATCAGCAATTAATAACCAGCACCTCAGATTAGAGCCGTTATGAAGGTTTTACAGGAGAAGTAGCAGACTCATCTCGATATCAACAGTTCAAAGGAGATTATTGCATTTTTTGGATGCCTTCAGCATTATTTTAAATTATAGCCAGAAATAAAAATCAGGAAAGACCATGCAGGTAGAAGGCGTGTCCAGACTTAGTAGTAGTAGTAGTAATTGTAGTTCTATGATGGAGATTACCAGATGGAGTCAGTATAGTGGGATGTTTTCCACTAACAACAGCCCTATGAGTCTAATATAACAAGTTCTGTTTCCTTCCAGAATTCATCTCTGTTCCCTCAGAGCTCAAGAGTGGTGTCATGGTGATGAATAGAAATTGCAGCCTGGTTGTAAGATACTATATTTTGTGGATTAAATATTTAAGATTTAGACTTTACAGACACTCTATAAGATGATCACATATAAAAAAAAAACAGTAACAAAGAAACAAACAAAATAAAAACTCCATAAGGCCGTTATTAAATCTTCATAAGGTTCTCTGTAAGATCTCTGTCAGATCTCAATTATCTCTCCATAGGATCTTCATACTCTCAATAAGATCTCCAACATAAACCTCCATAAAATCTCTATAAGAACCTTCATGAGGCCCTTAATATGACCACCATAAGCTCAACATCAGTCTCTTAGTAAGGCCACAGTATCTCCCAAAAACGCCACAGATAAGGTCTCCATAAGATTTCAATGAAAACATAAACAATACATCCATAATATGATAAGATATGATTTCCAGAAAAGCTAATAAATAATACCATAAGATCTCCATGAGATTATAGACGCTATAAGACCTCACTAAGACTTCCATAAGATATCTCCAAAAGACATCCATAACAATACGCTTTATTATACTGCAGTCCTTTCTAGTTTGTAAGAAATGACTTCCACATTTAGTATTGAAGACATTTGCTAAAAGTCTCCTTGCAGACGGTTAATTCTGATGGATTCCAGAACTTTCAGATGTAAAGGAACATGTACAGACCTCTGCTAGATTTAATTCTTCCATTTCTCTATTATAGCCAGGTTCCTCCACATTTCCTTTCCACACTGGGTGGGTGAATTATTTCTCACTTTCCATTCCTCCACTTGAAGCGAGACTACGCTAACAGGTCTGTCAATGTGTCACGGAGTTAGCTTAGCCATTTACAAACCTCTCCTTGGGACGCTCCGGTAATCACAGTCCATTACACACCATTAGCGCAGCCAGCTTGGCCGATCAATGTCAGATCTGAGGCGTGAAAACAAATCTGGGTGGAGGGCTCAAGGTGAGACGTGCGGAGGGATTTCACCTTGTGGATCATTTTCATGAACGTAAAAGAATGATTTTTTCAACAAAATTGATTTACAGTTAGAATTGACGATGTCTCCAGTTATCAGGACTGAAAAGTGATCGCAAGTAATATTTATTAGATATGTAATACAAATATGTAATTGCTCAAAAAAGTAAAATGTAGTCAAGATGCAAGGCAAATATGTAAAAAAAAATCACACACTCTAATATTTCATAAGATCAGTTTTTGCTTTGATTGCTTATCGTGGCATTGTTTCGATAAGCTTATGCAATGTCACAGCATTTCTTTCCATCCAGACTCACAGAGTGGTTAAGGTCTGGACTGTGGTGGCCAATCAATGTGTGAAAATGAGGTTTCATGCTCCCTGAACCACTCTTTCACAATTTGAGCACGAGGAGCCCTGGCATCATCATCTTGGAATATGCCTGAGGAATCAGGGAAGAAAATAATGGAAAAACCTGGTCATTTAGTACATTTAAGTCATCAGCTGACTTCATTTTATTACCATATAACGTTGCTGAGCTGAGACCACTATGCATGATGAGTGCATCGCTTCATCCTACAGTCATACAGTACCACATGGTATTTCTCCATTGCTCTACAGTCCACAGGGAGCAGCTTTATCCTCCCTAGCAAATTGAAGCCATTTCTTTTCCGTTAGTCTCACTGATGGTTATCTTAAAGCTACACAGCTGTTTATTCCCAAACCCTTGAGTTGTGCGAGTGGAAATGCTCTTAATTTCACAATTAAACATAGAGTTCTAATGTTTTTTTTTTCTTTTTTTCTTTTCTTTTTTTAAATATTTGGTTTGATTTCACTAAGCATTTATAGTAAGTGAGCTCTCATCACACTCATTCAGGATGTTTTTATGCCCACATTTCTTCATTGAAAATGATGGTTCATTGCTGTCCTTCCAGATTTTAATAATGCGTTTTAACCCAATTTTAGTAGTTTTAGTAGTCCATAGTTGTTTTTTGATGCAGGACAATGTTTTCTGAGATGGGTGTTTAAGAAATGGGAAGCTACTCATTGCATCAGTTGGGGTTAAATAACTTGTTGCGCCTGACCCTTGTTAATCACTGCAGCAGGTAGCCATTAAAATTTAAATTAGTTAAATCCAGGTGGTGACCTTTTTTGGCCAGGCAAAAAATATAGGTACACTGGCTATATATATATATATATATATATATATATATATATATATATATATATATATATATATATATATATTATGGCATGCCGTTTAGGAAAATATTCATGAGAGAACTTAATGAAAACTCTGAATATATTGAATGAAACGTGAGAATATTGAATGGATTCCGAATATATTGATTGAAACTCTATATATATTGAATGAATTCTGAATATATGGATTGAAAACTGATATATAGTGAATGAAATCTGAATATATTGAATGAACTGTGAGAATATTGAATGGATTCCGAATATATTGATTGAAAAATATATATATTGAATGAATTCTGAATATATGGATTGAAAACTGATATATATTGAATGAAAAGTCTGAATATATTGAATGAAACATGACGTCATCGAAACACAGCGCCATCTTTAGGAAGGATGAGTGAGTCGGCGCGAAACTTGGTTGCTGCAATTGTGAGAAATGGAGAGATGGTGAACACATTGATGAGTGTGTGTACGGCCCAAAGTGGTGGCACAAGCCGCACTCAGTATCAGACTACGGATGAAGGCATTTATTCGCTATTTCACCGCGGAAGACCGGTGTTATGCGCTAAAATGCCCCCCTGCCACAGATTGCACCCCCTATTTAATCTCCGTCGAATATTATATTAGACCAGAAATTTCTAGGTTTATGATTTAGAAATTACAAATTAGACCAAATGGATTTGATTATAAAATAAGCATTATAAAACATTACATGTTGTATAGGGGAAAAATATAAATTATTATTTTTATATACAAGATGTATTTTTGATATTGCTTATTTACTAATAAAAATAATTTCGTAAAATTTTTCATCATAAATATTTATTTAGTGCAAGCATTTTTGTATTACATGACAAATCCCTGTAAAATAAATGTGCCACAAAATAAACATTATATGAGAATTTGTATTTATGGTCTCGACACCTGTCACGTGCCAAGGGTTAATTATAATAGTTATATCATATTTGATTACAATAAACCTATGAATTTATGTTGTAATATAATATTTGACGGAGATTATGTAGGGGGGGTGCAATCTGTGGCAGGGGAGCATTTTAGCGCATAACACCGGTCTTCCGCGGTGAAATAGCGAATATATTTCTTCATCCGTAGTCTGATACTGAGTGCGGCTTGTGCCACCACTTTGGGCCGTACACGCACTCATCAATGTGTTCACCATCTCTTCATTTCTCACAACTGCAGCAACCAAGTTTCGCGCCGACTCACTCATCCTTCCTAAAGATGGCGCTGTGTTTCGATGACGTCATGTTTCATTCAATATATTCAGACTTTTCATTCAATATATATCAGTTTTCAATCCATATATTCAGAATTCATTCAATATATATATTTTACAATCAATATATTCGGAATCCATTCAATATTCTCACAGTTCATTCAATATATTCGGAATCCATTCAATATTCTCACGTTTCATTCAATATATTCAGAGTTTTCATTAAGTTCTCTCATGAATATTTTCCTAAACGGCATGCCATATATATATATATATATATATATATATATATATATATCTATATATATATATATATATATTCAATATGTAATGCTAATATGAAAATTTCTTAAAATATGTTAAACTGTGTTAAAATGCATTATTGTAGCATTAACTAGCTCTATGTTCTTTTTAGTTGTGTTGTTGTAACTATTTCCTCTTGTTGTAACTTAAGAACTGATATCAGCGTGTCCTGAAATGTTTTATTCCTCCATAGCTACAGTTACATTTAACACCACTGCGGCTATGAAACAAGCTAGTTTCTGTTCTCATTTCCGTCAGAGCAGATATAAAAAGTGCAGCATCCCCTGCACATGTCTGTCTTTATTTTGGTTCCTATAGCAACAATGACATTATAAAAACCCTGTCAGAGTCAGATTGGTCAGAAGATGTTCTAGTTCTCTTAGACCAATGCAGGTTTATACAGTATCAATGTAGTCGTTCTAATGCGTTATCGGTTTCTTTAGCAACGGCTGTAGGAGATGTTTGTGTAGCGTCTAGGGAAGGAGTCTCCAGTGTCAGATCTTTGTAACAGTCAGTAGTAAAGCTGTCGTCTGAAGTTTTTAGACAGGAGAGTTTTTTTTTTATTGTTGTTGTTTATCAGCAACATGAGAAGTTTCATTAACTTTAAGAAGGAGGAAAAAGACAGGCTTGGGAAATGAAAGATAATCTAAACAGGCGGTTAACCTGAAAGCGTGAAGTCTAGTGTCGTGTCGCGAATAGCTGCGTGGATCATTTATTATATTGGGACAACAATAGTGCATTGGAGCGTAGCGACTGTAATGAATTCATGACATCATGAGAAAATAGTCGCCTCAGTGACATAGCGGCTGTTGCCATGGAGCTGTTGGGAAAATGGCACTGCCACTGTGTGTATGTGTGTGTGTGTGTGTGTGTGTGTGTGTGTGTGTGTGTGTGTGTGCATGTATGTGTGTGTGCGAATATGGGTTAAGGGGTGTGTAAAGTATTTGCAGCATGTTTGCTCTGGTATTTCTGGGGCAATGAGGAGGTCATCGCTTGGTCACATGACCATGCATAACACACTCTTTATGGATACTTTTTCTTTGTGCATGTGCGTGTGTGTGTGTGTGTGTAAAGGAGAAGTGTAAACAAAGCCTGGCTGGATTTTTTCCCTGCAAAGACAGACGATCAGATAGAGCACCCAGTGCCTGGCACCACTTCCTCCTATTGATGTCAGTCATTTAATTTATAAGCCAGCGCCTTCAGCTTGGTATTTATTGATGTGTGTGTGACAAATCGCTGGGAAATAAATCAACAGCCCAGATGCAAACGATCCCGACACTTACAGGAACCAGGAAACTGGACTGGGGTGAGAGGGGCCAGTTTTTTCGGTGATTTACAGACACCGTCCATTTGCGGGATCTTTCTGAGAATTACGGCGCCACGGTTTTATGACGTCTCCTGGACAGAACCGTTCGTTCACTCAGTACGTCTCGGGACGTAACATAAATACGTTCAATAAAACCGGGGCTGAGACAGAAAAACCTTGTTTGTTTAAACAGCATGGCTTTGTACTTTATGTCGTTATGAGGCCATTATTAATGAGGAGTCATGAGATAATTACGTAACGAGGTTTAGGGTCATGTGGTAGGAGCGAGTGCTGAGGACTTCAGCTCTGTCCTTAAATTAAAGATGGATTCAAGATCTAGAACCAGAATTTACATCCATACCTGGAAAAGGCATTAAAATTACCATACAGTATAGCTCCTGCATAAAAACACCACTGATTCCCTCAACCGCGGAAAATGTGAGACGATCATTACAAATGGGAAAAAAAACCCTCAAGCTGGACGTTTTCTGAAACCGGAGCGAGGAATGCCATTCTTCCAAAAGATTACAACCTGTATAATGACTTAAACAATAGCTTTTATGCATTTATGCAAAATTCACTGTCGTATAAAAGCAATATCACACTCGAGGTCATGAGGTTGTAATGAATATTAGTGCAAATGGGATATCTTCAGTACTGCTCCCTCGTGCCTATGGCTGCATCACAGCCGTGCTGATATTCGCCACAACATCACGACCTTGAGGGTGATACTGCGTAATGAGAAACCAGCTAAGCTTTAAAAGTCCTTCATTCAAACACTTGCCTCCATCATTAATATGAATTTGTTCTTTTTTCAGAAGGACGGTCAGCACGGAGGTGGATCCAGGCGGGAGTCCAGGAGAAACATGAACCCTCACCCCACCCGTGTTTTTTTTTTTCTTTTTCTTTTTTTATTCCTGGTCTTCTAGTTCAAGCTGGGTGCTGTTTGGTTTGACCAGTTAACGGTCACACTAATCTCACGCCTCATTGTGATTTCTCCCACTATGTATAGCTTTATGAAAAGTAAAACAGCACAGGATCATTTACAATTTTACCCTTATAAAGTTGTGGTCACTTAAAAAAAAACCCTACACACACTTTTGTGATTTGAGGCTGTAAAGTTCTCTCGGATTTCTCCAGCCTGGTTATTACACGACGTTCCATCATCCAGATCTGACACTTAAATCCAGTCCACTAAGCCCTATTTTCTTTGACCATATTGTTTTGTGTGTATGTGTGTGTGTGTGTGTGTGTGTGTGTGTGTGTGTGTGTGTGTGTGTGTGTGTGTGTGTAGTAGTAGTAGTAGTAGTAGTAGTAGTAGTAGGTAGTATTAATGAACTGTGTAGACAGACGTTTTGTTTTATAACACAGTTATACACGAGTTCTCGACCACGTTATGGTTTTATCTGCCTACATTTCCCCCTTCTGCTTTTCTCTTCAGGTTTAAATCGTATAAAGTGTAATGCGGGGAAACGTGAGGCGAGGCGAGGCCCAGTGAGGGCGGCTGTTGTTCTTTGCGAGGCGGGTGTGTGTGGCCGAGAGTCAGCGCCAGAGGCCGAGCCACGTGCACACGCCACAGAGGCCCTATTGATTCCCTCCAGCCCAGGCCAGGAGACTGTGGGGAGCTCTGTGTGTGTGTGTGTGTGTGTGTGTGCGTGTGTGTGTGTGTGTGTGTGTGTGTGTGTGTGTGTGTGTGTGTGTGTGTGTGTGTGTGTGTGTGTGTGTGTGTGAAAGTCAACACATTCCATGAATTCCTGCACTTCCCGTGCTGGAGAGATGTCACAACTTTTCTGCAGTTTATATTCTCTCTCTCTTCCACATCATTCTTTCAGTGCCATCATCCCTCCATTTTTTTCTCATCCCCCACTTTCTGCCTCTCTCATTCTCATTCTGTCTCATTCTCTTCATTTTTAATGCCGTCACCCCCCCCTGTCTCTTTCTCAGTCCCTCTGACTCTCGTCTTTCTCCCACACCGTGTCACACTCTATCTGTCTGTTCTCTTCATTCTTCTTTATATTCTATTTGTTTGTCTGTCTCTTTTTTTCAATCTCTCATCATTCTTTCCGTCTTTTTCACTCTTCTGCCATTCTTTTGTCATCTTTTCTCCATTTCTCTCTCTTCCTCTCTCTCTCTCTCTCTCTCTGATCATCTCTTTCTCAGCCTCCCTGACTCCTCATCACTCTCTCACACGCTTTCAATTTCTCTCTATTTCTTTTTCTTCTCTCTCTCTCGTCATACTTTTTTTAAAAACCTTTTTTCATTGCCATCTTTCCTCTATTCTCTCTTTCTCCATTCATGGCTTCCATTCCATTTTGTTTCTCTCTCTCTCCATTTGACTTTTTCTGTCTTCCTTCACACTTTTATTGCCATCCTCACTCTATTTATTGTCTTTTTCTCTCTTCCTCCATTTATTGACATCTTTCTTTCCATTTTTGTTTCTCTGTCTCTCGTCTCTCTTCTTTTATTCTTTCATTGACATATTCCCTCCATTTACTTTCTCCCCCCCTCTCTCTTTGATCACCTCTTTCTCAGCCTCTGACTCATCATCTGTCTCACACTTTCCCTGTCTCTCTTTTTACGTCTGTCTCTTGTTTGTCACTATTTTCTTCATTGCTATTTTCCCTCTGTTTTCTCTTGGTCTCTCTCTATTCACCATTCACTGCCATTTTCCTACTATTTTGTTTCTCTCTCTCTCTTTTTCTGTCTTCCTCCATTCATTGACATCTTTCTTCTGTTTTGTTTTCTCTCTGTCTCTCATCTTTATTCCCCCCATGTTTTTTTTTTCTTTCTCTTTCTCTCTTTCTCCTTCCTGCCAACAGACTTCTACAGCAATTTGCTGCTACTGCACATACCCCGACCGCGGGTGTTTATCTGACCCAGCCCGAGGGCGCCCTGAGCGAATCGTTTCCCGCACATTCAGCTCATCTTATCATAATTAGATGTGCATACGCGCCTCGTCCGAGCCAGATCGTTCTCTGATTATAGTTTCCATGTCCAGGAAATGTATCGCCGAATAAATGACCAGACTGATGTTGCAGCTCGGGTCGTGGGTTTGAACTCGGACAGCTTAGATGGCTCGTACTGGCGTGCCGTTTCCATAGAAGAAAAGAAAAACAAAGCATTCAGCCTTGGAGTTTCAGGGTCTGTTTCTCTCTTATGGCTGAAATTAATAATGTATTATATATTTAGTCAAAGCTGTGAGTCAGATTCTTTGTGATTAGCATGGCTACTCATTCCTATTTGCTGGTAAACAGGCTCACCATCTAGAATTAGAAGCTAGAAGCTTTGCTAGCTACATTGTTTCTTTTTAAGTTAATGCAGAGCGTTTATCCGCAGATAAGAAAAACAGATTTACACAATGTTTAATAAACAACACCAGCCTAAAATAGAAGACAGAGTTAGTACAAAATCTCACATAACACTTAAGTATGACCGAGCATTAATGTTGCAGCTTGCTAGCTAGAAGAGGCATATATATAATATTAGCCCATAGCTAACCACTCACAATGAAATGCATTTCGATTAAGGAACACAAGATCTATGTTTCCTTTTATTTTTCCTGATCATTTCTGAGAGACTGAGGCACAATTTTTGTCTGTTCTGCTCTGTGTTGGAAGTCCAGATGTTTGAGGGCCCAACCCACTTCACTGAATGAATTTAGTAGAATCCTATATATCTTGAACCAAACTATAAACATAATAATAATAATAATAATAATAATAATAATAATAATAGAATAACCTAGTTAAGGACTGCAGGATTCATTGCAGGATTAACTGTTCAATAATTACAAAGTTACAGAATAATATTTTAATACAACTATATTTCAACTGCATTTAACTGAAATAGTACTGAATAAATAGTATTTCATTGTACTTTACAAAACTGCAGTATAACTGCAGTTTTTATCACAGAAGCTGCAGGAGCTGAAGTTATTATTATTATTATTATTATTTTACAATGGACAACGTTACAGAATCATATTTCAATACAACTGCACTGTACTGCACTGTACTTTACAAAAACTGCAGTAAAACTGCAGTTTTCCCCCAGAAACTGCAGTTATTTTTTGTAAGGGCCTGCTGAAAAAAACAGCACAGACCAGCATAGCTGCTGACCAGTTTGACCAACAATTATTCCAGCATATGTGTTTTGGTGCTGGTATGCTGGTGACCAGAATTATAGTGCCATGATGCTGGTGCTGGTATGCTGGTCACCTTACTGATGCCAGCACTAAAACACAATTTATGTTGGTATAATTGCTGGTCAAGCTGATCACCAGCTATGCTGGTCTATGCTGCTTTTTTTTTTTTTTTCAGTTTTAAGCGATTTGCATTGATTACTTTTTAAAAATATGCATTTTTTGGCAGTGCATTTATATAAAAGGTTTCTGTTGTGTTTTTAGACAACCCAGCAGATATTTAATAAATGTAAAATAATATGTTTATATGTTTTTGGTAAATTTTTGTCTCTTGCATTAAATTCATTTTAATGCAGATAACACCACACGATCCATGTATTTACATCACACTTCAATACACATTTTCAGTACTAGCTATTAAAATAAAAGATAATGATAACCCATTTTAACTACCAAAACCTTGCTGGTGGCCCAACATATAAATCATTGTGGCCTATGCTGGATTTGTCAGCAGGCATGCTGGTCTTTCAGAAGTTATGCTGGTTCACCAGCTAAACCAGCACCAGACCAGCACTAACCAATATTAATCAGCATAGACCAGCAAATAAATTATGCTGGTCTATTCTGGATTTTTCAGCAGGGAAGAACAAACATTACAAATCCATGTGGACAAAACACAATAAACAGAACCCTCTAACCTTGCCTTTTAAGCAGCTAGTTACTTATGTTACTTCGCTTGATGGAGGAGTTAATGTCACTCCACTAGCTTGAGATTTAATATCACTCCGTTAGACGAAGAGTTAATGTCACTCGGCTAGACGGAGCTTTAAAGCCACGCTGCTAGCTGGAGAGCTAAGGTTACTCGGCTAGATGGATGGAAAGTAAATGTCACTCCACTAGCTGGAGGGTTAATGTCATTCTGCTAGCTGGAGCATTGATGTCACACCGCTAGATAGAGAGTTAATGTCACTCCGCTAGCTGGATAGTTCATTACTATAAGGTTACTCGGCTAGCTGTAGATGTTTCAAAAACGTTGTAAAACTCCTACACACACCTAACGGTTCTTCTATTAGCCTGAATACACCTTTCTCAAAAATCCCGAAAGGACAAAAGAAAACATGAGGCAGAGTCAAAGTATGTGATGTATGCACTAATACCTCGAGCTCTGCTTTCCAAATAAACATTTTTGTGCAATTCAAACAGTTTTTTTTTCGGTTTGAGGTCTGGGCACAGAGGCAGAGTGTGTGTGTATTCATGAAGAGAGGCTGCGCCAGGGTAAACGCATAACCGCACTTATTCCACACACTCCATCACCCCCACAACCTCTTACCCCAACCCCTCAGGCCTCTCACTGGGAGTTTTTGCCTCTTGTCCTTGTTGCCATGGGAACTCTGTTTGCATTTCCCAGTGAGTGCGTCGGCCCTCGGCTGGCATCCAGGCTTTTGAAACAGGCTTGCAGGTCAGCCTGAAAAAAAGCAGCCGTCTATTCGGGGCGACTCGCTGTGAGAGACGTTACAGCCGCATTTCCGACTGAGCAGAAAAGGAGCAAAAGAAAGAAAGAAAAAAAGAAAGAAGGAAAGAAGAAAACTTGACCCAGGATTCGGCTTTAACTTACAAACTCCATGGTTTTTACAAGCCGTTTAATCTGACTGTCTGAACTGCTAACTTAATCTGTTCTACAGAACTTTCCAAAGAAAGACATTAATAATTAATAGTTGAAGTCCTGTATGAAATTAGGATTGTTGTTTTTTTCTTTTTTTTTTAACAAATTGCAAATTCTGATTAAATGTGAAGAAACTTTTAAACAAGGATTGATTACAGATTCAACTGCTATTTAATTTCTATCAAGCAGTTTAGAAATTATTTAGTAGGAATTTACATCAATTTTAAAAAGTAGGGTAGATTCGCCTGGGCGTCTGTGACAAGCAACAGTAAGAAAACAGCAAAGAAATAATCGTCTGTACTGCTAATTAAAATTCAATATTTTTTTTTACAGGCCAAATAAATATTTCTCTCACAAGAAGACAAAGGGTTTTGATGGTCAAATTTCACCTGGCTAATATGTCTGGACAAAATTTTAATAAACTCTTAACAGAAGCAAACGTACATCTATTATGTCCGTCGTCCTTTCAGCTTCAGTGACATGGCTATACAGTCATCGCAGGTGCTAAACCGTAAATGTTGGTGGCTTGGTAAAAGCCTTGGGCTGCAGGCATTTTCCATTCCTGAGAGCAGACAGATTGCATTTTAACGGCTAGTTATTAAAAACAATGTGAGATGGAAAGCAGCATATTTAGCCAAGCCAGAAATTTTAAGTTATCCATCAGAATTTAATTTGTCTTGCAATAACAAATGTGCAGTCTCTAAGATGACCGCCCAACAAGCTTGAACTGTCCAAGATGGCCGCCCAACAAACTAAACACTCCAAGATGGCCAACCAACAAGGTAAACTCCCCAAGAGGCCACCCAACAAGGTAAACTCCCCAAGAGGCCACCCAACAAGGTAAACTCCCTAGCGGCCACCAAACAAGGTGAACTCTACAAGATGGCGACCCAAGCTAAACATTACAAGATGGCTGCTCAAGAAGCTAAACTCTCCAGTATGCCTGTTCAAGAAGTTAAACTCTAAAATGACAGCCCAAGAATGTGCCTGTTCAACAAGTTAAACTCTCCAAAACAGCAGCCCAAGAAGTTAAACACTCCAAGATCGTTGCTCAAAAAATTAATTTAGGGGTCCCCCACGTCCCCCACGTCAAGGCAACTACTCAATCATTCAAGGCTGAAGACTATCTCCGAACCACATGACGCCAGCCGACCACATATTTTTTTCTGGACAAACTTGGATGACAGCGCTAGCTATTCCTTACGCTTGCTTGAGCTCACAGACGCTCATGATAGGCTGTAGAGCCGTGGTTGATATAAGAGCGCCTCACATCCCACCCTGCCGAGAGAGCTCGGCCAATCAGCTCTCTCTATAGGCCCCCGGCTGCGGGAGGCTACAGCATCACCCAAGAATCAAACCCTCGATCTCTGGATGACTAGGGCGAGTGCTTTACCACTGCGCCACTCGGGTCCACATTATTTAATATTTTATATGTTTTAATATTTAATCCTATCATTAGTAAAAAATATATTTACAGTATTTACATTGGAAAGTGTACTCCTCAGCTCCTGCATCGTCCACATGGCTAGGTTGGGCCATGAACAATCCACCATTGGATCCTTTGTTGTCAGGGCAAAGTTTGTAGGGGCAATGTAGCTTTTGAAGGATGCGTCCCCGAATTGAGACACAACTTAAGACTCTGCATGATGGCCGCCCAACAAACTCTCTGCCTATAACTGGTAAAAACTATTAAAAAACACCCCCTCAACTCCTCATCCACTTGGTATTGTCCCCTCAACCACCATTAACCCTTTCCTGTTTATAAAGCAGTTTCAAATCAACATTAAATCTATAACCCTGTCCATAATGATCACTGTTCTGAAGCATCAACATTAGAATTATTCCTAACATTAGCATGCTAGTGCATAGCTGCTTGCTATTGTGCTTGCAATTTCAGTCCAAAATGCATTTACTTCTGATAGCAATCCAGCATTTGAGCTCCTACCACATCACTGATGAGACAGATGTAGCTACTTATGCATCAAAGCTCTAGTGCAAACCAACACGGACACAGAGAACTTCTTGGATGATTGATTACATTTCTGTTTATTAGATTTTTCCTTTCAGATGCTGACAGGGATTCCCCTGAGCTGGGAAGCTGGTGAGGGAAGAGTAATAAGGGTATTGAAATGGAGCCATATCTCTTAAAGCGGAACCGAAGCCCGAGAGCAGAACCACTTCATACTGAATAGCTCACAGCGTGCCCTGTGTTATGGACTTGATTAAATAATGAGAGCGTTTTTCAGCGGGAATGCAGCTGAAATTGGAAACATAAGGCCAGTGATTAGAAACAGAAGCGTTCTGTTGGAGGAAAAAAAAAATAACACACTCGCACACCCACATGACATTCACTGCTTACTAAAGCCGTCCTGATTTTTAAAGAGCTTGAAAATATAGTGTATTACAAAACGTATAAAACCGAAACAATGACGTGCCTGGCATGTTCCGGTTTCATCGTCCGAGCAGCTCTATTGCTCTGTAAACATTTTATGTTTGTAATAACGCTGTCTTGGCAGGGCGCTCGGAACCAAAATGGATTTCGAAGTTCTGAGGTTTCCGTCATCCGAGTAGAAGCAAGTGCGAGAAAGTCTTACAAAGAGGAGTCGAGTCACAGCGATCATGAAACGTGAGCAAAGCGTACATAAATAGTTGCGCAATTCTCCTGATCTTTTGAGGTTCTTTCTGGTGTTACAAGCGAGCTTCGAGTGACTTTGTTACTGTCAGAACTATTTTCTCTAAGAAATACACAACAGATATGAATGTGAATGCGCTTTGAGAGCTGAAACTGAATTCTTGGATGTTATGGAAATGTAAAACCATCACAGGCTGCGTTCCCATTACAAACCGCACTGTTCATTTCAGATTTTTTTGGTCTGGTCTGATTTGCCTGATGTCATGACGGTTCACATTCATAATTACAAGTGACGTTTATCTGACTCTAACGTGGATACGCATCATTGCTCATGTCATCTGGGTTAAAGCATGCCACAGTTGTGTGATGTTTGTGAGGACAGCGAGCAGTTAGTCGACTCTATTCGTCAGATGAATTCCGATCATCACAAGTCACATGACCACATATCAGCTATGTATCAAAAGTGTCAAAAGTGATTCGATTCTGAAAACCATCAGATTTATGAGTTCACACAGCACAAAACAATCAGATCTGTGTCTCATTTCATGTATTTTATATTTTATATTTGCACATATATTGTATACACGTATAAATCAGAACTGAGTATGTTGACATCCGCTGTTGGGACAACGTTGCTTTTGAAAGTTTGAAAGACTTTGATAAATTATCTTGAGATGAATGAATGACGAAAACACAACGTTGAAAATACCTGTACCGCTTTATCCTGTATTCAGGGACGCAGGGGGCCTGGAGTCTATCCCAGGAGGCTTAGGGTACGAGGTGGGGTACACCCTGGACAGGGTGCCAATCCATCAAAGCGCACACACACATATGCACTCACACACTCATTCACATACTACGGGCAATTTGGGAACACCAATCAGCCTAATCAGCATGTCTTCGGACTGTGTGAGAAAACAGGAGTACCCGGAGGAAACCCACCAAGCACGGGGAGAACATGCAAACTTCATGCACACAGAGACGGGAATCGAGCCAGGCCAGGAATCGAACCCGGACCCTGGTGGTACAAGGCGACATCACTAACCACTACAGCACCGTGCGGCCGTCAACCTTGGCCTATTAAATTTTAAATCATTCTATCCCAAAATAAAATGATATATGAAAAAAAGGAAAGAAAGACAGAAAAAAGACAATGGGAGCGAGGACAAACAGCTTGGGCTCCTTGACCGTAATTGTTATTCATTACATTGTGAAACAAACCGATCTGTCCACGGCTCCTTACTGTGGCATGTAGGATACAGGAACAGCTGGCGTGACACCACACACACGTGGGAAAGTCACTCGGATCATCTGTGGCCAAATATCGCAGCTGTGATGCCAGTGGCGTTCATCCCGCACATTCCGCCACCCTCTCAATCTGGAACAGTGACTGCATTCTGTCCTCCGCCCCAAACTCAACTCAGCTGGACTGAACTGCAGGATCCTCATTAATGAGGTCACTCAAAAAGGCCTTCTTTCACTCAAGGTTCATCCATCCTGGTGTCACTTTGGGGTTGGATCTTTAATTACATGAGACCAGTTTCTTATCAAGATCAAGAGCGAGAGAGTTGTATAAACCAGATAGTGATCAGCGGAGTGATGGATTTAAAATATCCTCTGGCTAAAACTGCCTCTGTTACATGAAAAAAAAGTGTATATACAGTATATATATACTGTATATACACTTTTTTTCATATATATATATATTATGGCATGCCGTTTAGGAAAATATTCATGAGAGAACTTAATGAAAACTCTGAATATATTGAATGAAACGTGAGAATATTGAATGGATTCCGAATATATTGATTGAAAAATATATATATTGAATGAATTCTGAATATATGGATTGAAAACTGATATATTGAATGAAAAGTCTGAATATATTGAATGAAAAGTCTGAATATATTGAATGAAACATGACGTCATCGAAACACAGCGCCATCTTTAGGAAGGATGAGTGAGTCGGCGCGAAACTTGGTTGCTGCAATTGTGAGAAAAATTGTGTGTATTTGATAGAGATTATGTAGGGGGGGGGGGGGGGTGCAATCTGTGGCAGGGGAGCATTTTAGCGCATAACACCGGTCTTCCGCGGTGAAATAGCGAATATATTTCTTCATCCGTAGTCTGATACTGAGTGCGGCTTGTGCCACCACTTTGGGCCGTACACACACTCATCAATGTGTTCACCATCTCTCCATTTCTCACAATTGCAGCAACCAAGTTTCGCGCCGACTCACTCATCCTTCCTAAAGATGGCGCTGTGTTTCGATGACGTCATGTTTCATTCAATATATTCAGACTTTTCATTCAATATATTCAGACTTTTCATTCAATATATATCAGTTTTCAATCCATATATTCAGAATTCATTCAATATATATATTTTTCAATCAATATATTCGGAATCCATTCAATATTCTCACAGTTCATTCAATATATTCAGATTTCATTCAATATATATCAGTTTTCAATCCATATATTCAGAATTCATTCAATATTCTCACGTTTCATCCAATATATTCAGAGTTTTCATTAAGTTCTCTCATGAATATTTTCCTAAACGGCATGCCATAATATGTATATATATATATATATATATATACAGGGTGGGCCATTTATATGGATACACCTTAATAAAATGGGAATGGTTGGTGATATTAACGTCCTGTTTGTGGCACATTAGTATATGTGAGGGGGCAAACTTTTCAAGATGGGTGGTGACCATGGTGGCCATTTTGAAGTCGGCCATCTTGGATCCAACTTTTGTTTTTTCAATAGGAAGAGGGTCATGTGACACATCAAACTTATCGGGAATTTCACAAGAAAAACAATGGTGTTCTTGGTTTTAACGTAACTTTATTCTTTCATGAGTTATTTACAAGTTTCCCTTTGTTCACAGCCATTGACATGTCGAAGAGGTTAACACGTGATGAGCGGATCGAAATTGGGTTAGGGTTAGGGGAAACCCTAACCCTAACCCTAACCCATCTGGTGAACACAGTAACCGTGTCACTGCAGCAGTTAGCTGCTACTGTTAGCAAACTGCTTGCTAAGTTTTGTGAAACTGGTTCAGTGTTGGATTTGCCAAAATGTGGACGCATGAAAACTGTCACTAATGAACAAACAGACAGTGGCTGTCCTAGCTTCATTCAGCAAGAGCCCACAGCGTAGCATCGCCGCATGTCACTGGAGAGTGGCATTACTCGAACATCCCCTCGGCGGATATTAGCTACTCACAAATGGCACCCTTACAAACTCCAGCTACTGCAGCATCTCAACGAGGATGACCCAGATCGGTGCACACAATTTTCAGAATGGGCAAAACAAAAATTGGAACAGGACTCTCAGTTCACGCAGAAGATTTTGTTCAGTGATGAGGCAAACTTTTATGTGAAAGTTAACAAACAAAACCACCGCTATTGGTCTGACACTAACCCACATTGGATAGATCTCTCCAAGACTGTTGGAACAAAAAAAGTGATGGTATGGTGTGGTATATGGGGTACAAAGATAGTGGGGCCATTCTTCATCAATGGAAACCTCAAGGCCACTGGATATTTGAAATTGCTACATGATGATGTGTTTCTGTCTTTATGCACTGAAGCTGGCACGTTCCCTGAGTTTTTCCAGCAAGATGGTGCACCACCACATTATGGGTGTCAGGTCCGAGCATTCCTAGATGAACAGTTTCCTGAAAAGTGGATTGGTCGTCGTGGGCCAGTTGAATGGCCCCCAAGGTCTCCCGATCTGACCCCCTTAGACTTTTATCTTTGGGGTCATCTGAAGGCAATTGTCTATGGTGTGAAGATACGAGATGTGCAGCACCTGAAACTACGGATACTGGAAGCCTGTGCTGGCATTTCTCCTGCGGTGTTGTTATCAGTGTGTGAAGAGTGGGAGAAAAGGGTTGCATTGACAATCCATCACAATGGGCAGCACATTGAACACATTTTATAAGTGGTCAGAAACTTGTAAATAACTCATGAAAGAATAAAGTTACGTTAAAGCCAAGCACACCATTGTTTTTCGTGTGAAATTCCCAATAAGTGTGATGTGTCACATGATCCTCTTCCTATTGAAAAAACAAAAGTTGGATCCAAGATGGCCGACTTAAAAATGGCCACCATGGTCACCACCCATCTTGAAAAGTTTGCCCCCTCACATATACTAATGTGCCACAAACAGAACGTTAATATCACCAACCATTCCCATTTTATTAAGGTGTACCCTTATAAATGGCCCACATGCCTCCAGAGACTTGTACAGTGGACACAATGCATGATGGGTGCATCGCTTCATGCGCTTCCCTTCTCACCCTGATGCGTCCATCGCTCCGTAATAGAGTCAATCTGGAATCATTTGTCCATTGCTCATAAGTCCAATCTTTATACTCCCTAGCAAACTGTAGTCTTTTTCTGATGAGTCTCACTAAGAAGTGGTTTTCTTATGGACACACAGCTGTTTAGTCCCAGTCCTTAGCATGAGCTCTTATCACATTGTGTGTGTATTGTGTGGAAATGCTCTTACTTTCACTATTAAACATACAGTAGCTCTGGATTTTACTGTTGATCTCCGTTCATTTTTATTAACTGAGCACATTTCTGTGACCGAGTTGACGGCTCAGCACTATCCTTCCAGGTTTTGATAATGTGTTAGAGGGTTCTTAAAGCAGTTCCAGTCATTTCAAATCTCCTTAGTTGTTTGCTTTGCTTGTTGCAGCCCAATAATTTGACCTTCTGAAACGGGGACATTTTTTTTTGGCCAGGCCGTGTATGTATGATTGAAGTAATGTAAAATTTTACTTGAGGGGGGCGGGACTTACGTACAGGATTTTCTCAATGTTATGTAAATTATGTATGACATGATTATTCAAAATTATTGGCTTTTAGCACTTACAGAAAATACTAAAAAACCACTAGTTCGTCTTATCCAGTCTCTCACAGAACTTGTATTGAGTAATATAATATAATATAATGATATAATATAGTATAATAATGATTGAAAGAAGTTGCGGAGTCCTATGGCGAGAGTATGTAGCTGTTGCAGTTACTGTAGCTCACTCACAATCCGAACCTAAATGTCTTTACATAGCTTTACATTTTGGCTAGAAATAAAGACTAGAAAGTGCTAGACAGGCTGTGCCCACAACTGTCAACAGTATACATTCCTACATGGACAACTAAAGACAACATGTGTGTCTTGTCACTTGCTAATTTATTGTCGGTTTGTGTAGTGCTAATGGAATGGCTACACACGTGGACAAAATTGTTGGTACCCTTTTGTCAGATTAAAGTTATTTCTGTGACCATTGTGAGTTTTTCTTTCATTGACCGAAGGGTACCAAGAATTTTGTCCACGTGTGTACTTCACCAATACTAGCTAGGACTGGATAGAGAGTTCTTAATATGAGTTAATCCAGCCTACAAAAGACCATAGTCTGATTTAAGTTTTTAGAAATAAATGTATTACATATTTTCTCATGTAGCTTAAAGACAAAGAGCTCGAAAAGAGGCGAGGTCTATGAGGGGTGCGCTTACTTTTGAGAAAACTCACAAATATCCGGAAGAGTCACGTTTAAGATGTGAAATATGAATAAAACATCTGTCATTGTAAGAGTCTAGAGATTTCAGTAATTACTCTTTTTTCATCTTCCGTCATGACATCATAGCGTGGGGGTGGGTAGCAAATATTTCTTTTTTTATTTGAACATAATAAAAATCCTACAAAGTAAAAACGAGGTAACCGTGAGAAGAGTGTGTAAAGTGATGAAATGAAATGATAGATTACTTTTTTGTCCTATCCTCTCAATAACGTGGATTTTCAGTTAAAACACGCTGGACGTAGTCGTGAAAAATGAGACGCTGGAAGTTAATAATCATCATCAACTTTATCATGACTGAGGGTTTGAGTGGATTTGCATGAATGAGGAACGGGATGGAGATATGATTTACACACACACACACACACACACACACACACACACACACACACACACACACACACACACACACACACACACACACACACAAACTTGTACCAGTGTAAGACTTTACATGAAAGCGATACGCTGCAACTGTTTTCATGTGCGGAACAATAACACACCAATTCCGCAGAAAAAAAAGGTATTTTTAATCTTTTTCTCATTCTTGGAGGCATAGTGCAGGCAGAGAAATGGCACTTCTATACAAAAAAAAAAAGAAAAGAAACTATAATAAAATAAAAAGCATTTTTTTTCTTTAACATGTTTTTTGTCATAAGACTGCAAAAAGGTACAAAAAAATAAAAACTGTACAAACAAGCTTTTTACAAAAGCAAAAGACTTCAATCGCACAATGTTTTCACATTATAATCTTTTTTTTTTTTACACATTTTAAACACAGACGTGTGCTACATCGATTTAAGTTTTAATCAGAACGTCAGGTTTGTATAAAACCGCTCTCTCGGGAAAGAGTCTGATTTAGGCAGATGTGTCTAATACCACATGATACAAGACATGACGTGACCCTCAGTTCGTGTCTACGTGACATGGATTGGTCCCGTGAGTCTCGGCTTCCTGGTACGTCCTAAGAAAGTCTGTGTATCTCGGCGCGCAGCCGAGCCAGGCCTGGCCGAAACGCACGGTGCCGGTGAAGAGGAACTCGCCCTCACCGGGTTTCACTCTGCACTCGTGCGGCATCAGTAGCTTCCCCGTCCAGACTTTCACCCGTCCCCCGGTCTGCGTGAACACCTCGCTCTTCTGTCTGTATACACGAGACAAAGTGATGCCCACTGACGTCTGATCCTCCTCCTCTTCCACGCCGAGGATGCTGCCACGTCCCACTACACATAAACAAACAAACAAACACACACACGTATATTAATGCACTGCACACCATGTTCAGCATTCTGCTTTGTCCATGATTAATTGTCCATGACTAGTTTACAGTAACACACTCGTTACTAATCAATCAATCGTTCTAATCTGATCATATAATTTCTATAGCAACAGGCTGCAATATCAGTGACACGGAAGACTCTTATGTTATGTAACATGCATTATGTATGGAAGGAGACTTTCATACTTTGTCAGAACTTTTAGCGTCAACGTGACGAGCTGCGTGTCACGTGTCAGGGAAAGTGATAACTTTATCCATGTGAAACTTCTCTCTAATAAAAATTATTTGTTGTTCTTTTGTTGATACAAATCGGAATTACTGACCGATCGATGAAGAACAAGAGGATTAAAACACTTCAGGGTGTGCTGTCAAAGGCTACAAAGAATCAACTTCATGGAACTTTTTTTTACTGATTAATTTCCTTTATCTTTTGCAACTTTTACTTTTTAGTCTTTTTTTTTTTGCACATAAATAAATAACATTGGGCCAGGGCTAAAACAAGCCAATTAGACCTACAGTAATCAGTCCCCTAATGTGACCTCATCTAAGAAAAGCCCCTCCCCTGGCTTGTTGCTCAGCTTTGATGTTCTCCTTAGGAACACTTGAATATGGGACCTTTAACAGCACAAGACAGTCCCCATACCCCATACCCCCCCAGTTATATGAAAGGTGTGAGTATGTATACCTCGGAAATGAGAAACATCAGGTGACTAACATTAGATTATTCTTAAAATGTTCAGATGCAAACATATAGAAGAACATTTTATCATCGGGAAGTAAAACAATAATAAACTCACATTATGGAAAAAAAATAAAACAAAACATGGATGCTAAGGTTGTAGTTATATTTATATTATTTTCATGCAGTTATACTGTATTTCTTGCTTATGTATATAATTAAAAATGACTAAACACTGTGAAAATGCTGTAGAACTTGTGTTTTTGATTGTTTAAACATCATGTCTTGTTCAAAAAAGGAAAATATTTTTTTTTCCTCCAACAATCTTCTGCTCCACACTCCAGTCCAGTACGTGGTGGTGTTGCACAAAACCATTCAAAAATCCAAAAGAAGTACAAGAAGCCATACTCTGGTAAAAGACGAATATTTTGTGGAAGATGGAAGCGTATAAGGGGTGTGTGAATAATGATGTGCAGTTTGATTGTTTTAAAACGTTATGCGGCACGTTGTGAGGGACTTACCGAAGTCACTCGTGCAGACGGACAGGAGCAGCTCGGCGTCGGTGCAGGGCTGACACGGGGCTGAGGAGAGAGACAGAGAGAGAAAGACGGGTGAGAAACAAATGCAAATACAAACTAATCAACATTTCTATCAAGTTAATGTTTCACACACAAGTACAGCTAATAAATAAATACGTCCATAAATAACATGCAAAGTAATTCTTGCATGTCAATTTACATGTCAACTCTTGTCTTTGTAAGTGTGAACAAACCGACGAACCTAAGTGGAGAAAATTTGAAATCTGAGGACTGAGGATTTTATGAATTAGAAAGACAAAATGATTGGACAAATAGAGGCGAATTGTGTCACACGCACACCGAGATAAAATATTTCAGCGACACAAGGTTGTTCTGATGATCAAAGATAAAAAAAGTTGAATAGGCTAATATCCATGTTAATTATCAAATTTATATACTACATCTAATCTCTATGTAAACCACTAGTTCCTGCTTCTTTTTCTGCTCAATGTGGTGACGACTAAACCACCAGCCACCAACCACCGACACCATTACACCACTCTGTGGCTTCTCAGCCCAGTTCCTCGTACCGATCCATCTGTGACCTGAGCGTCGTACGTACAAACAAAATGGCTTGAGGTTGATCTGGTTGCTGTCGACCCAGACGAGTCACCGATTCAATGCAATGTGATTAAAGGCGGTTAAGGCTCAACACCTAGGAAGGAGGAAATAGTAACCCAAGCGGAAAACTTCAAGTGCTGATGTCATGCAGAAACCCAAAACTGACTCTAGATCAGATACGAGGATGACGATACGCCGACTAGAGCTGTGCGATTTCAGCGAATTCCTTAACAAGATAACCTGTTCTCTGGTCAGATCATTAATCTCTACCTCATAATCAAACTGAATCGAGTCAGCACTCTACTTCTGATTGAACAATGAGATTTTCTATTTGATTCAATTCGGTTTGATTCACTTCAGTCTTTTTTGTCTCATGCAGTATCAACCGTATCTAATAAACACTGTGGAAATGCTGTGTAACTTGTCTTTTTGATTGTTTAAACATCATGTCTTTTTCAAAAAAGGAAATTCATTTTCATTTTTTTTCTTTCTACTCCATACTCCAGTCCAGTAGGTGGTGGTGTTGCACCAAACCACTCAAAAATCCAATAGAAATACAAGAAAGCAAACTCTTGCAAAACACAAATATTTTGGGGAAGATGGAAGCGGTTTGTATTTCCTGCAAAAGCTGGGTTGGATTTTTTGAGGAATTTGTCAATTTTAGACGATTTAACATCTGTAATTTGACATAATTATGTCTATTAATGTAATTAATAGAATATGAATTTAATAAAAAACATTGGAAAAAATAGATTAAACATTAATAATACATTTCTCACACTCATACAGGTCTTTATCCTTTGCTGGATTTGCCTGGAATGGCGTCTTCAGTCATGACCAAAGCGTTCTTGTACCATGCCTGATTTTTGGACGAAATGCAAAACTGTCTCAGGCTTGAGTATTACAGATCAGGAAGTGCGTCTAAAGACTGCTCTCTCAGCAAAAGTACTGCGGTTAAATGTGGCGCTCCTCCCTACCCCAGACAAAACCACATTAGGTTGGTGCAGGTGGGTGAAGACGAAGGCAGAAGGAGGAGGGGGGGAACTCGAGACATGTTAACCAGTTTACAGGTGATTTTTTTTCCCCGCCCTTTTCTCCTCATCGCTACTCAGTGCCTCGGTGAGCTTTCAAAAATGACAAGAGCCTCATATCGGTTATGCTCGGGGTCATTTCAGGCACGCCATGTCTACAAAGCAAAGCCAAATGTCAACCGCTGCATGCACGGGGTCAGGGGTCATCCAGGCGTATGTTTAACCAACACCCCGGCAAGCTTTGATCTCCTGATCTGGAGCGCTTGCCGCCGTGGCGTCTTGAAAAAGGAACCGCGGGAATGGATGAGGATCTGAGTCAGCTAAACCACTTCACAGGACAGACCACGAGGAGCACCGCAACATCTGCGCACCACCGCATTCCTTTCTAATAGACTGAAGCTTTTTTATTTATTTATTTTGTTTGCGAGCTGCGCTCCGCTTTACATCAAGACCACTTCAGAAGACGACGACGAGGAGTCAGAACAAAAAAAATAATAAAAAAAATTAAAACATGGATGAAATATCCTCGAAACATCTGGAAAGGGACCGGTTCTACAGTACGACTCGGGCCCCACACAGCAGGTTAGGGGTTTGAGGGAGTGAGGAAAGACAACAGTGCGCTTACAGAAAGAAAAACAGGTCACTTTACATGGCAAGGCTAGAGCCTGGGTCAAAGAGACTCGAGCAGAGCTGGCGAAACTGCATTAAAATAGACGTGGATCACATTTGGGTCGCAGCTCCCCATGTAAAGAGTGACCACTGGGAGCAAGCAGACATAACACGACTACAGAAGCCGCTCAAGTTCTCGTAAGCTTCATAATTAGCAACTGAGGAAGAGAAACACCACAAAAGTTCCTAAAAACACCAGATGTGACGAGTTACGCTGCTCCTGCGATCAGCCTGATGTGTAACACGTGCCCAGTGCAACCCGAATCCTCTTTAAAACGTTTCCGCGGTGACCCACGCAAACACTGCTGCCTTCTGCATTCTCCACTCTGTCTCAACGTTCATCGGTTCCAGCTTGACACGCCGACCTTCCTGAACAAAGCGTGCACCAGAGACTTGCTTTGATTGGCGCAGGAAAAATAAAGCTGCCGCACATCCTCGCTGTGTGAAGCCTGGTCTGGCTTTCGAAAATAAGGCGAGGTCTTCGGCACATAGCGGCGTCTCGCTGAGCGAGGCTACCCCGGGGTGCACTGGGTCATTAGCAAAACAAACCCCACACGCTGTTTCAACGTCTGTTAGTGAGCACGGTTCATATCCAGCCCTGATACTCTTAGGTTACAGTTTACTAGACGAGGAACATATATACTTTCCATTCTCTCCACACACAATTAGGACGGCGACACTCGTTACTCGTCACGCTACACGACCACTTAATGAAATATTGTACTCTTTAAAACAGTTTGTTCATTAGAAATATGTTTCATTTGCATTTCCTGTCCCAGCTAGCATCTTTCTAACGGTTGTAATATGACTTACATGGAAGTTTGTTAAAACTAAGGAAAGTGTTGTTAATGTAATGAAAAATATTTAACAGTTCAATAATGGAAAGGGGGGGGGGGGGGTGGGGAGGCAAAAACTTTTCTTCACTTAACTTAACTTCACTTAACACTTCATTTAACACTTAACAGTGCTTAAACACCTGCATAGGACATGATAGAAACCAATATATAATTAAACCTTACAATACAATATATAACAGGTCACTTAATGGCAGTCTTTATAAAGCTTCATAAGCCTGTCATATTCCCTTAAAACAAACATTTATAACTTTTCATTACGATACGTTATAACGCACTTAGGGGAAGTGTTCATAGGGCAATATAAGCCTGTCATGGCTGTCAATGAATCCCCATAAAAACACTCACAAATCCTTAATACAACCTATGACAGTTCACTCAACAAAGCGTTCATAGAGCTGCATAAGACCTTTATGACAGCCAACAAAAAATAACAAAGTATTAATGAACACTTATTACAATCTATAACAGGCCACGTAAGACTGAGTTCATAGGCTACACTAGCTGTTCTTGGTAAAATGTATATCAGTACATATATTAATTATTTTTTTACAACAAGCTTCATTTGTTATAAACACTGTTATAAAGACTGACAAATAAACCTGCCAAGAGACGGCTCAGATTGTGTCACCGTCATTACAGATGCTCGATGGACGCTTATTACACTGCAATAGTGTGGCAATGTACGGTATACATAAGCAAAGTGAGTTTGATTCTCCTGTTTATAAGACGTCTATGAACAGCTCTGACAAAGCTAAAACTACACTACGATAACTTATTTGGTATAATGCGCTAATGTCATGTTAAATAAAAATCAGGTCAACCCGACATCCAAGAGAACAAGATAAATCAAGTGGTGTATTTTTTTTTATAAGGTTTTATAGAAAAATGTTTACACAGATTAATGTCTATGCCATTATAGGCTTATGTAGGTCTTATGTAGGCCTATTACTAAAATCTCTACATATACATTTTCATTAGCCTTTTAACTACACCGAGTTGTGTTGATGTTCGGCATGTCTGATTACTTCTACTATGTACAGTTTAATCTCCTGTTGTTATAACAGTTTGACGTCTTGCCCTGAAAGTGTCATAACACATCACGCATGTGTTGTGTTGGCAACAAAGAGCACACAAAAATAATAAAAATAAAATGACAGAAGAAATCTTTTTTATGGAAAAAGTTGGTGTAAGCTTTTATAACTATTTCCCTGGACTTGTGCGAGTTGTCATGATGAGCTTATAAAAGTCTAATGTAGGCTTATTACTAAGATGTCAACCTTCACACTTTTTCATTAGACTTTATACTACACTTTTTTTTTTTTTGATGTTTGACACGTCTGATCATTTCTACCATGCGGCTTTAATGCACTGGTGCACTTAGCTGGAAACGTCAGTGGTTATAACAATTTAACATCTTGCAGTGAAAGTGTCATAACACTGCATGCTTGTGTTGTGTTGGCAACACAGGGCACTCAAAAATCTAAAGTAAAAGTGAAATCTTTACAACGGGCAATGAAGTAAGTTGGTATAATCTTTTATAAATATTTCTCTGGGCTTATGAAGGTCTTATGTAGCCTTTTGAAAGCTAGATTTAAGTATAAAGCTTTGGATATTTTTACATTGTAAAAAGCAAAAAAAAAAGAAAAAAAAAGACATTGTCAGCTACTGATGAAAACCAGTAACATTCTGAGGTCAATACCCTCGAAGCGTCATAACCCAATGCAGGTCTATGAAGCCCAGACCGAAACGCAAAGTTAAATATATTAAAAGAACTGCATCTTCTTTACCTATCAGTGATTGAGGATCAGCACCGCGCCTGTGGTTGACCAGCTCGTACTGGAAGGAGGTGATCCTCCGGCTGATGTCGCGCTGAGGTACGGCCTCGATAAACAGCGCCCCCTCTTGGATGCCGAAGCAGTGTACTTTGCCGTCGGCTTGCTGGGCCTCGCGGAGCAGCAGCCGCAGCTTACCCATCCGCTCCAAGTAGATGTGAGTCCCGCTCGATTCGCGGGACGGTTTGATGCACACGGAAAGGTGCGCGGCGGACGGAGACGCCATGTTGGGCCGCAGGTTGACAATGATGGCGCCGGTCGGGTAGAGCCACTCGAGAGAGCCCTGAGAGCAGCGGAGGTAGACCTGCTCCACATCACGCGCGTGGCCTTCATGGGTCAAACCGCTGCAACGGAGGAAGGAGGGCGGAGTCAGATATCATGATTTATTTTTTCTTCTACAACAACAGATTAATTATTCAACCCAGTACAAATTAGTGCTATAATGTAATAATAATAATAATAAACCAGTGACACAGTCTGACTCAATACACTTCATTTATACTTTCTTGATTTTCCTCTTATCACCTATATATTAATTCCTTTCTTTCTACTTTTTTTGTTTATTAGTTTGTTCCTACATTTTTCATCTTTCTTTCTTATTTTCTTTCTCACTTTCTTTTTTCTTTTCATCCTTCCTTTTTGTCCCTCTTTCTTCTAACTTCTAACTTTCTTTCTTTCCTTCAAGGTCTGTGTTCTTCCTGTGAGAAATCTTTCATCATTCGCTTCTTACTTCCTATTCCTCTTTTTAACCTTTCTTTCTTATTTTTCTTTGACACTTTCTCCCGTCCTTCCTTTTCTTCCTTTCTTTTTGTCTTCCCATCATTCATTTGTTCCTTCAAGATGTGAAAAACATTTCTTTGTTCGTTAGTCAGTTTGTTCCTTCATTCTTTTCAATTGCAATTTTTACATCCTTCTTTGATCTGATCTGTGAGTGAATAACCTTCATTCATTTATTCGTTCCTTCATTTTAACCTTCCTTTCTTTTTCCTTTCCTACTTTCTTCCTTCCTTCTTTCCTTCATTTCATCCTTTTTCTTTTTGTCTTTCTTTCATTTTATCCTTCAAACTCTGATCCATGTGTACTGTGCGTTAAAGTATTTGCGGTGCATTCTGGGACAGCAGGCATTCTTTAGACGTTTCCTGTAACTCGCTCGTCCCGCACACAGACGCCAGGTGGAAAATATCATGAGCTTCATTGTGTGTTTTTTAAATCGACTTCTTCTCTTTTTAATAAAACGTTCAGCTTTAAAGGAAACTCCACAGATTTAGATTTAACGTTCAGAGTGGTCCGAGTCTAAACCCGAACCTAGTGGCAGAGGAATGTCTCTGCGGCTCTTTAATAACTGTTAATAACTTCTTATCCTCTGGCACGCAGTATCGCGGTTGTCTGCATATCGATACTACATGACAGATATGACAGACTGCTGCAACTGAGCTTAGCGCTCATCCGATACATCAAATATAATCATTCCTCATGATGTCATGCCACAGGAGAGAAACAGAACACCTGTTTGTTTTTTCACAATGTTTAGATAAAGTATTTTTTAGAAGCCATGTATAATATTTAACAGCCGCTAAATGACTAGCAACTGCAATAAATTCATCGATACGGTAAGTCGTAAATGTTACACGTCACCCCTTTAAGTTATAGTCTAGAAATTTCTACTTAATCGTGGTATGCAAGTTGTCAATTCAGAGGCTTTCTCAGGGTTCTTACCAAATGTTATAATTACTATATATTTTTATTAATATTTGGCCCTTTTACAAACAATAGACTGACCCTTTAAATAATATCCTTGAAGCCCTGTCTAATGTTAGTGTCCACCGAGTCTATTTTAGGGCCAGAAAAGTGTAAACAGGAGCCTTGACATAGGATTGTTTCATGTCAATACATACTAAGGTGAAAACATTATAAATCCATTTAATTCACCTAATCGTACGGCTGGCCAAAGACTAAGGCTTGTAAGCGCCACCCAGTGTCAAGAGAGGTTACTGCAGCGCAAATAGCTAGCCAAGGAAAAGAAGAAATGAAAAGCACATTTTTGAAAAAGATTCGATTGCTCGTACCCTACATGAAGCTGTGAGGCTTGTCGATGTGTGAATAGTTTAGAGTGCACCACCTGCAGGATCATGCTTTACCACCTCAAACATATATATTATTAAAAAAAAAATTTAAACCATTTTTTGGTTTTGGAGTCAGTATGGTGAGACACATGAATAATGATATGTACCCCAAATCGATTTTTTCATCATCTCTAAATAAATTATACATGACCCCTTTAAATAAAATTTGAGCACTTCTGCTCAGCTGATAAACTGTGAATGGTATAACACCATTCATTATTATTATTATTTTTTTGTTCATATTAGTTTTTTTTTTTGTTGTTCCCACTTTCCCACTGACTCCCTGGCAAGCTCGGTGACTGGCGCACGGCCTCGGCTTGGATTTTTGAAACACAAGTCAATGAATCCTGGAGATGCACAAGCCAACGGCACACGGGGCGAGCGCTGACACAGTAGCCGCATCTCCAGAGCATGCAAGTGCAAATGCAGGTCACGCACCGCGCCTCCCCACGCTTTCAGCCTCCTCAAAGAGCCTGGAAGCCCCCGGCCTGCCAAAAAAAAAAAAAAAGAAAAGAAAAGAAGCAAAAAAAAAAAGAAGAAGAGGAGCCTCTTAACTGCTTCAGCAACGCTGCAACCCCCTCTCTCTCTCACCATCTTTTTCTCTTTCTGTCTCATTTTCTCTAAACCCATGGCTCACTTTCAGCTCGGAACCATCTGCCTCTCGTGCTGAGCCCGGAGTCCGGATCCGATTCAGACGCAGACACTGAAACAGTAACGTGGCACATGTGCAGCACAGAATCCCCCCGAGCGGCAACTCTTTAATCAGGAGAGTCACGTCAAGACCCCGAGTTTGGTAATGAGATCCTGGCGTATGGCCCGGCTGATCAACACCACATTACTGACCAGGTACTGAACAACACTCCACACACACACCGCTTTTTTTCTTCTGAACAGAGCTATCAGGATACAAAGTCACTGGAATAAGACAAAATAGACAAAGATGCAAAAATGTCAAGTTACTCAAAACTCTGCATCATGTCAAGGTTTACGGGTTATAATCCATCACATGAAGCGTTACACCTCGTCCAACGTGTGTGAAAGAAAAACCTCCTGAGTCCTTTCCTTCCTACTGTGACTTTACACTTTTCATTACAGAACAAGTAAAAAAAAGTCGCTCCAACATCTCTGTGTTACAGGTTACAGCTGGCGTTACACGTAACGGGTCATTAACCTACACGGACGTCGCTCTCACCGCCGCTCGGTTTCACCCTGGTTACTGATTCCTCTGTTGTAGTTACTGAATAATCATCTACAAAATGAATCACACTGCATTTTTTATGAGAAGAATGATTAAAAAAAAAAAAAACTCATTCTTTACTGAATGCTGTGCTCTGAATAATAAACCAGGTGTTTAAAGGTTTAATGACAGGAAAAAGAGATGAGAAAAGATGACTTAAAACTGCAAATATCATTGATAATAACATTGCAAATATCATTGAAAATATATTTGTGAATAGGCATTCCAGAATGATGTTTTCTGTTCACAATGTACTTTATACATCATCTATATAAATAGTTATTATTATTATTATAGAAATAATAGGGTATGTGCTTATGTATGTACAGATAACTTTATCGTTATCTAAAACAAAATTATCTTTTTACAAATGCAATGGGGAAAAATACATAAAACACTTGCTATATAAAATGTATTAAGAAATAATAATTCTTATACTAATTAATAATAATAGTTGTTTTTGTGATTGTTATTATCATTATTATTACATTTATTACTTATTAATTATCTTTATTGTAATTATTGCTGTATAACTTTTTAAAAACTTTTGTTTTTTATATAAAACAATTGTACATAATAATAATAATAATGATTTATAATGATAAAGTATAGACGCTCCCCACCTGCCCCTCCAGCTGCACTCGTCGCTGGAGTACTGCGCACCAGCGGGGCGCCACAGCGCGACAGCCGACAGGAAGTGCGCCACCAGCGGCCACAGCATGATGGACGCACCGCCTGACTGACTCGCCTTCTGCTGCTGTGTTCCTCCGGTGTCAAGCGTAGTGAAGGAATCCGGGCGCCATCGGTTTAAATCCCGCTATAACATCGCGCTCGTTATCCGTTAAGAGAAAGAGCCGTGACGATGCGACGGTGTGTCCTGTCTCGTGAGCCCGGTGTGTGTCCCTCTCTCTGTCCGTTACTCCATGTCGGTTAGAGCGGGTCTCACTGCCTCTCTGCGCGCGCCAGCTCGAGAACTGTAGCTCGAATTCCACACCGCGCGACGAACTCAATTTACTCAAAGCCCCGCCCCTTCTGCTCCGCGCGCGCGCCTGCACATGCGCAGACAGAGAGAAATTAAAATCACCATAGTAAAAGATTTATCTACTGTACAGTTCAAAACGCGTCCTGTAAAGTGTTTCACAAGTGAATAAAAGTCTTTAAGTTTTCACTTACAACTAAATTTCTCTTTTCACCTTTCTATCTTTCTTTTGCTTGGCTCCTCCTCATTATTAAGAGTACTACTATTAATAACCGCAATGAATTATGGGTATTCATCACTGGTAATAGGCATTCTAGAATGAATTTTCGGTTCCACAGTGCATTTTAAATAGGACTCCCTGCAACATAAACTCTGCTCATTGCTCCCGGTTGAGGGAACATCAGTTACGTGACCATCCCTGGACAACACTCGTAACACTGACATCACTTCCTTTGTGCGTTACCTTGGTCACTACACACCTGGTAACTACATACCTGTTGCTGCTACTGTGGAAATTTCACACTGAGGAAATTAAATAGTGCATTACAAAACACATTACGTTTAGAGTTTTATAATTTGTGATTAGATTACTTACCAAAAAAATTATATTTATATATATATATATATATATATATATATATATATATATATATATATATATATATTATGTTCTTCTTGCTAACAGTGATTGGTTTGTACAACTAATGCCAGGTCTCATGTAAGCATGCTCCAGCAGGGAGCAATGACCGATGGGTAATTTTGCATGTCCTCTTGTCCAGGAATCCTTTGCACTCCATAAGCATTCAGACTCTCAGCTCTGGCTCTACATTGCTGTGGGTGAAGAGCTCGGGGCCAAGAACAGTCTGTACCTTGTGATGTCTTGCTAAAGCATTAGAGCTTAAATAATGCAGAGGCAAACCATGTGTTAAATAAGAGAGTCTAAATGTTTGTTCTCTCATAAAAACTGAACCTGAAACACAAGGAGCTCTGCTTCATTAGCACTAGAAGTTTCTGGCTGAATAAAGTAATTCCATGTGTTTTCTTTGTTAGCTGTTTATCTCACTGACACACTGTTGGTCTTAGTTACTGTATTAACTAACCAGAAACATACTTTATTTTCATGATTTGATAAAAAATAGCTAACAATAGTTATATTTGTTAGTAACTGAGCTAGCTAATGAGAGCTAAATATTAAAATCTGGCTAATATTTTCCAAAAATACGCTATACACAAAGCTAGCTAAATGATGGAACTGCTAAATGTATATAGCGGACTAGCCACCTTTTAGCTAGTTTAGTAGTTAGTAGTTTTAGAAAGTTAGTTGCTTTAGAAAAGTAATAACCGAAGTACAGCAATTGTAAATGTACAGATCAATGATAGATAGATACTGTAGATTAGAAAGTTTGTTCCTCTTCTTGCTAATGTTGTGACACATTTAATCCCCCCACAAGCCACTTTTTTCTCTTGAAGTTAGTTAATCTTAAAGATAGCTTGTGACATTTCCTGAGAAGCCACAACGGTGAAGTCCTGAAGATGGAAAACTTATAAGTTTGCTTCTGACCATTACAAAGCACTGACACAGGAGACTCCTTCCAAAAGGCTAAACAGACATCTTGTTAACCAATAAGAGTTCAGACACATTTCTCTTTTAAGCAACATTATTGGTTATATAACACAGATCAAACAGATCACACAGAATACATGTTGAAAGATCTCGCATAGCATTTATCCTGACGCTTTTAGAGTTAAAAGCCCTATGTGACATATGCACCACAATCATATTTTCTTAATTTGTTTTCATTTTCTTAATCTAAATTTGAGATAGAAATTCAGCCAGAACAGGTTAAATATAAAATATGAGATTTTATTGTTTTTTATATATATTACTGTTCTGTCATATGTGCTACTCAGACATAACATCATTTTCGAAATGATGTCATTACTGCAGCAGGATGTTCATTAGATGTCAAGGATAAGGATAAAGCTGAATAAGCAACTTTCCAGAACATTTAGAGGGTTTTATGGGCTACAATCTGTTTTAATCATTAGATCACACTGAGCGTCCACTGTACAAATCCCTGCAATTGAGTTGTCGCTATAGACCTTTTGCATCTGATGTCATGATGTCTGTCTGCAGTGGTCGCACCCACTTCCGGATGCTAAAAGCGACGTTACTTACTGGATGCCACTGCAAAACAAATACATCCGCAAATTCGCCTGGTTTCTGGCAACAGGCAAGGGATGGATAATGTAGCCTTCTATTCTATATCCAAAGACAGAAGGCAAAAGTATCACAAAATAATATACATCTTGTAGTTATTATGCTTGGAGCTTTAACTTCATCTAAAAACATCCCAGGAGGCATTAAAACGATAGCTCGGATTCTTTCAACTCAACACTGAGGTGTGTATGAGTACATTACAATAGGTCCTGGTTAACAAAAATACATAGTAACCTAATGTTAGGTAACGGTACAGTACTTCTGCCGTCCACTGTTGTGGTTGATGCCATAGCTACAAAAGAGCTATGGCAACCGTAACATAGAGCATTTGCAGCTGCGCTACTGTTGGAGCTCCTGTTGCAGTCATTTCCGACCAATCAGAATCCAGAATCGAAAGCGCTAACGATCTGCAGAATGAGAAAGAAATGAAAAAAAAAAAAAAGTCCACCTGGGTTTCATCATGCCAGGGATCTGTTTATTATCCTCCATCTTTCTTAATGTCTGTATTTTTGTTTCTTGGCAGTGTCGAATGAACACGAGCCAATAAAGAAACAGCTTTCAGGTGTTCGTCTCGTTATTTTTCTTCCCTCTAAATGTGTCCAGAAGAAACCCGTTAGACAGGAGAAACTTGAGTTACATAAAAAAACTAAGCACTGCTTATATACGTAAGATATAGAAGTGTGAGCCAACAGTTGTGTGTGTGTGTGTGCGTGTGTGTGTGCAAGCTATTTGTTTTGATTTTGGCACACGTTGGCCCGCGGTTGTCTCCCGAAGCAATACAACACGTCCTTAAGCAAGAACCAGAGCGGCGCGTGCACGTGTCATGACAAGCTGCGAAACTCTGACACTTGCAAACTTACACCTGCATTACCACCTGTGTGTGTGTGTGTGTGTGCGCGTGAACGCATGTGTTTGCGTGCTTATACCTGTCGGACAAAGCTTTCTGTTACACACTTTCATCTTCACAGAGAAAAAAATGTGATGCTGTTGTAAAACGCAGATGGAAACTCTGTCCATCCTTTTGTCTGTTCATCAGGGAGCGAAAGCAGATGTTGCCTTGACAAAGACTGCTTTTGAAAAGAGAAAGAAAGAAGGATCGAGAGAAAAAAGAAAGAATGAAACATGGTTTGTTTTTAAGATTCAATTTTTTTTAAATTATTATTTCATTAACTACTTTAAAAGGTTTAATTAAAGTCACTGGTTGAATTCTGCTCATTTTTAATTAATTAATGTATTTATTATTTGTATTCCTTTCATTTCACTTTAGTATATTTTGTTGCTTTCCCACATCTAAACCTGGACTTTCTGTAATATGCAATATAAACATCATAAATATCATAGTATAATAAACAATAAAATCAAGGGTTCAGTTTCCGCCTTCGGATCTGTGTGTGTGCATGTGTGTGTGAAGTTTGCATGCTCTCTCTGTGTTTGGTGGGTTTCCTCCGGGTACTCCTGTTTCCTCCTACAGTCGAGAGACAGGAGATTAGTATCTGTAGTGTGTGAATGAGTGTGTGCACATGAGTCTCCCACAACACTGTACAGGATAAACGCTATAAGGAATGAGCGAGAGAGTTAACTGAGAGAGTGAGTTTAGACGAGGGAACCTTGGCACCATCACATTATCCATCACTGTCCTTGATTGATTGATTAATAATTCATAGAATTAAATTCTTATTGATTGAACGAGCTCTTTCAGAGTGGATGGGTGGCAGGCACTTAGCAAGGATCCCCAAGTGTGTTATGCCTCTCCCAATGGTGCGAGAGGAAACAGCACTATAGCAGTTTGCAAATATGCGGTTGGTGACTTGGGTTGGTACTCATAGTCTTGATGTCGGAGTGCCCTGATGAGTAAATTAGTCCTAAAGTAGGACTAAATCAGGGTGGAAAATGAGGAAACAATGCTAAAACGCTATACTGAGCTGCAATTCGTTATCACGCCAGATGAGGATGGGTTCCCTGTTGAATCTTGGTCCTTTCAAGGTTTCTTTCTATTGCCATCTCAGGGAGTTTTTCCTTTCCACCGTCACTCTCGGTTTGCTCATCACTGATGACTATATGATCATTATAATTTATACATATTTACTTTCCGACAATGATCATTGTAAAAAGCTCTATATAAAGAAAAAGTAAACAGAATTAAATAGAAATCAATCTTAGTGAATGACTAAGTAACAAGTGAGTGTTAAAATGATACGACCAGGTTTTTCTGAAAGGGTGACACATGTTCTCCCTGTGTGTTTACACGGGTTCCTGGAAAAGACGGCACTAAGTGAACTGATGACTCTTAATTGCTGAATGAGTGTGTGCATATGTGTGTATGTGTGCATGTGTAATGAATTTGCATCCCGCCCAGGCTCTATTACATTTTCATTTACATTTATGGCATTTGGTAGACACCTTTATTCCTGAGAAGCTTACATGTAGGTCAAGTATTCCTGCCTTATGTCTAGTGTTCCTAGGATCCACTTTTCCTCTTTGTTTAGGTTTTGTTGTTGTTTCAGCATCAGGTTTTGGGTAAAACGAGCTCAGAGTAACATCTCTGCAAGTTGCAGTCTCAGTTTCAGAGGGGGTGATGAGTCACATGCAGGGCTTGAGTCAAAACAACTGGGAAATGAAGTCAGATGGAAATGTGTTTGTGTGTGTGTGTGTGTGTGTGTGTGTGTGTGTGTGTGTGTGTGTGTGTGTGTGTTGCGCCATTCCCAAAAAGACATGGGTGTGCCTTATCTGCAGTATCACCCATTCTGTCATCAGGCTCCTCAAAACCTCTGACAAGTCTTCCTGATCTTGCAGTAAACATGCACACAAAACACACACAGACACACACACACAAACAGAGGAAGCAATCAGGCACCAGATGGCCAAAAACAGGTTCGGTGAAGTTAGTTAAACGTTCTGCAGACGCCGAGCCGGCCGTCTGTGTTGTTCACATTCCCTTAATAACGTTCATTTCAGCGAGCCTCGGTCAGGTGACAGCTTCTGCCATGTAATAACACAGAACCCAAAGGCCGCGCCGGCTTTTGTTCTCGGCACAGGGCCAGTGTTTGTAGTCAGAACCCTCTTCAACATGTTTAAACAATAAATGTCATTAAACCGGAACATACTGTGTACACTGTAGTAGAGATAATAGTTGCCTGTGTGTCCTGACTTCTTCTAGCCGTACAGTATATACTTACTGTCGTTGTTAAACACAGCTGGATGTAAAGATCAGGAAAGGAAAGTTGGAATTCTGAACTCTCGTCTCATACTTTTGATCTCGAACCCACGTTCCGTCAGTGTATAGCAAAAATAAAAGACTTTGGCTTGCTGTTCCAATACTTTTGGAGAGGAATGTGTCTTTAAGGAATGGCACAAATGCTAGAACGTGCCCTAATGTAACCACAGTCTTCCAAAAAAAAAAAAAAGCATTCTGTATTATTCTATAACTAGACAGATGACTTAGTCTTTCAGGAGAACCCCAGGTAGAGTTTAAAAAAAGAAAAAACTTTTTATCTAAGAACATAGAAGTGTGTTTACAGAGCTACACAAATCATCAGCACTGAGTAAGTGATAAGGAAACTCTTATTTATTTATTTATTTATTTATTTATTCATTTACTGACTCACTCACTCTCTACAGCGCTTATCCTGTACAGGCTCGTGGGAGGCCTGGAGAATATTCCAGGGGGACTCGGAGCACGTGGCAGGATACATCCTGGATGCTCATTTTTGGAATTTTGGAAATGCTAGACAATTTGGAACCAGGAGGAAACCCACCAAGCATGGGGAGAACATGCATACTCCATGCACCAAACCCAAAGATGGGACTCCAACCCTCTAGTAGTGTCAATCGCTACTCCACCATGCACCATGCATAATTGCTCTCTCTCTCTCTCTCTCTCTCTCTCTCGTGCTTTCTTTTTAAATAATACCATAGGCTTGTGTGTAAATGGAAGTAAATGTATATTTTCACACTTTTTTGAAGAGTGAGGATTGATCACAAGTGAAAGAGAATATGAAATGGTAGGGAAAGGGAAAAGTCAGATGTAAAGCTTGATTAGTGACACTTTTTTCTGATCATGCTTCTTTTCAAGGCCACGTTGGCTGCCACAATGCAAGAATCAGGAACATAATTTACATTTCTGGGCAGAGATTCTTATCTAATGAGACCTACACTTGTTCATTTATTACATTTGTTGCACATCTGAGCGTTCAAGAGCTTTGCTCAAGCACACAAGCACACGACACCCGAGCGGTGCTGGGGTGTGAACCTGTGCCTTTCTGATCAGTAGTTGACCATCCCAGCTTAACCACTGAGCCACGCCTCATGCCCTTCTCTATTCCTTAATTGCATAGTAATAGTACAAGTAGTATAGGAAGCAATCAAATGTTGCCTACAAACACACACAAATTCCTGCAGCCACGCCCCAAAAACACTACAGTTAGGCTTCTTATGACAATACAATTAGAAATCAAGCTAAAATCGCATGCTTAAAAATGCATACAGACATGATCGTCCAGTGTCCACATACGTTTGGCCAAACTAAAGACGAATGACAGAACACCTCATGTACATGTTAACGTTACCTTCAACATCACCGACCGTGATCGGACCGCTCACTCGTCCCAGCGTGAAAGGGAAAACCTTATGCCACATCCTACAGAATCCACACCTCGACACACACCAGATCAACCAGATGCCCTGTGAACCTTTCTTTGAACACCACCTTTACAAATGTTGTCAAAATCATGCCCTTCTTATCTATTTGTTTTCATTTAGAACACATCTGTTAATTCTGTCAAAATTGCATGTGTGCTTATTAAAACAGTTCTACCGTAAATGGGTGTGGTTAGGAATGTGTTTTTTTTTTTTTTTTTTTTAACAAATAAGCAGATGTGGAAGCTGGCCAAGGACAGAGAGTTAGAAATGGTTTATACACTAAGTCCACACCTTGATAAATTAATTTGACAAAATAGGCGTGTAAGAGGAAATTAATATGCAAAGATTCAACACTGAACAAAAATGGAATAGAATCCATAATAGCTAAGCATCACTGCTAAAAACTTAGTTTCCTTGTTAGCATGAATCACATGCTAGTATTTTCACGATACGCCCTTCTCCTGACATGATGTACGTGAGTGTATAACATACAAGGAAAATTTGCCGAAGGAAGATTTTTCATGCTAGCTGTCAGACTTTGCAGTCCACCTGCCTCTGGCATCTCAATCAGCATGGTGCTAGTTACCAGAGTTAGAATGTTAGCATGAAGCTCAGGAGCGTGGATAATTGAGGAATGCAGTCATTGCTTAGTCTGTGTTAGCATTCTCAGGCCTGCATTAGTCTGAAAGTCTGGGATTAAACTCTGTCTTGGGAGCGAACCTGGAATTTGAGACGGACAGGAACATTTCTTTATAAAGAGTGCCTGAGCTTCCAGTGCACTTCAGGTTCCTGTTCTCAAGTTCCACTTCACTACAGAAAAAAAAGTGATGTATGCTGTGTGACAGAAATGACAGCAATATCATACTTTGTACGGTTTTTATAAAAGACTCACAGAATCAGGAATTGTATACGTCCTTAAGATTCCTGTATAATAATAAAAACATTGTAGTAAAAAAGAACACCTCGATTTCCTGAGCTCTTGAAAGGGTTTCTGCAGCGGAAAGTCACCCAAGATTGCTGCAATTTAAATTGGTGTTAAAATTGGCGTTGAGAACATTCCAATATGAAAAACGACTATGCTTGAGGTTCCTGTAGAGAAAGCTCTAGCAGTGGAGATGGTTCCTGGAAGGGTTCCAGTGGAGGGTTCCAGTGCAGTTCCTGAACTGGAAACATGGCTGAAGTTTTTTAGGCAGTGCCTGCGCTATTGATTCTCATAGGATCCTCCAATGAAAACACAAATGTTCCTATGAAGTTCCTGCACGAATGCCATCCCTAAAAATAAGAATTCTACAGTAGAATGGAAGTTCCCTAACATTCCCAAAACTCAGTAATGATTTCTGTAGTGGAATTTTCTGAACTCCATAAAAATTTCTTTGGTAGAAATACACCATAGGTTGTTGTGTTCATGAGAAACGTCCCATAGTAGAAAAGCACTGTCAGAAAGCTAGCGTTCCTAAAAGGGTTGCTGTGGTAGAATGTTTAGGTTCCATGAGAAGGTTCCTACAGTTGAAAAACAACAACAAAAAAAAATCTAAAAAGTTCCTTATTTCCTGATGGGTTCCTTCAGTTGAAACCCATCAAATAAAAAGGTCCTTGACATTCTAAGAAATTTCCCGCATTGGAGACAAGCCCAAAAGTTCCAGAAAAGTTTATATTTTGCAGTAAATACACGCTTACTACATTATTAAAAAACCTCATGTAATGGAAACATACTTAAGGTCCCTGAGAAATATCCCGCAATGGAAAAAATTCCAGAGTTCCTGAAAGGTTCCTGTGATTGACCCTCGGCATGAGTAAGTTCCAGATGCAGTCTGACACGCCAACATCAACATCAACAGCAGCACTAAACTGAACTTTAGTATGTTCAGCATCTGGTAATAATTTTTATTTTTTACTCAGCATCTGTGCAGGGCCTTAAGAAACAGTGGCCTGGAAGTGATTACATAAGTGAAAAGTTTATGTGCCAGTCCAGAAGTATTTTAGAAATACAGTTTGATAACTTCATATTTTTCTAACTGCTACATGGTGCACACTTTTACCATTAACCAAACTACACTGCCTTACCTTTGCATATTAGTAACAGCAGGATGTATGTGTGGGGTGGATGGGGAAGGGGTTGGGGGTGGGGGTGGAACGTTAATCACGGTTTGAGTCATTAACAGGAAGAGCACCTCCTCATCTTTTCGGTATCACTCTAGCAGTGATGGAAAATATACTGAGGTTCTTTTTTTTATTGAAATTCACTTCCGCTAACAGAAAGTAAAAGTGACCTCAAGGTACTTTCAGAGGTTAAATGTTAAAGATGTAATCTTTATTATTATTATTATTATTATTATTATTATTATTATTATTATTATTATCAGTAGTAGTACTAGTAGAAGTTTTTACTAGTCAACAATATGATTAAATATAATGGTTTAAGCCATGGTTTCAGCATGCTTTGGAAACTGGGTTAGAGTCCAGAATGCTCGCTTGTGTTTGGAAAAGCTTTCTGTCAATCATATTAGGGGAAAAAATCACTTTGTGATTTAAACAACCCTAATTAACCCAAAAAGCAGAAACCTTGAATAAACCATGATGAAGCTGGCTGGAGAATCGATTATTTAAGATGTATAGCATTAGAACTTGAACATTAGAACTGTAGTGTGTACACAGGTGGGAATGTGGGCAGGCTAAAGCACTTGTTGTTGGGGACGATGATGATTAGTGATTAGGAACAACAGTGATCACTGATTGGATGTTGGAAAACACTGATAATCCATGATTGGTCATTGGGAACAATAGTGATGAGAGACTGATTGTTGCGAACAGTGGTAACCAGTTGTTGGTCATTGGGTACCCCAGTGATCAGGGATTGGTCTTTGGGAACATGATTGAGTGGTTGTTGGGAACAGTATTGATAAGGGATTGAGTGTTTTTTTGGGAACAGTGGAGATCTAGGATTAGTCATCAGGGAATAGTGGAGATCAGGGCTTAGTCATTGGAAAATAGTGGAGATTAGGGATTGGTCAATGGAGTACAGTACAATGGAGATCAGGTATTGGTCACTGGGAACAATGGAGATCATCAAATGGTCATTACGGAGCAGTGGAGAGCAGGGATTTGTCAATGGAGACTAGGGATTGGTCATTTTAAACAATGATAACCATGGATTCATTGTTGCAACCAGTGGTAATCAGGAAAACATCTTTTGAACAAAATGGTGCTCAGGGATTGGTCGTTAGGAGCAATGGGATTTTTCATTTGGAATCAAGGCGATGAGTGATTGCATGTTGGGAACATCATAAAGAGGCTGTCTCAGAACAGTTAAAAAAATCTATTTTAAAAAGTCACTAAAGGGGTCTAAAAAGTTGCCACATCGATTCAAACCAGTTGGCAGCACTCCGCACAACTTCCCTGTTATCATGTGCAGCTTGCTGACCTTTTACAAAAGAGAAGTACTGCCTGTTTATAGACAGTGAGTCTATTTAGTTCCTGTTAATAGGAAGAGAAGTGTTCGCACCGGTCCCCTCAAAAACTATGCTTATTACAGCTATAAATGAGTCATGGCATGCGGGCAGAGGTGGCGTGTGCCAGACAAAAACTATTCTGTAACTGGTATACAGTCCAAGAAGTACACTGACATGGGTTTTCATTTTTCCTTTTATAATAAACCAGGACACACTGAGAAATGGTGTAAACACACATACACGCCTAACTGGAGTTTTTCATGCCTCATGTAACCGACACCTCGTCAGAAATAAAACACGGCAATACACGATTTGTTCAGCAAGTTTACACATACACACACACACACTTCCTTGGAAATCACAAACAACAGGTTTAGATTACAGCGTGAGACAGAGTGCCAGCTTCAGCGCTCGGGGCCTTTGGTTTCTGCTCGAAAACTCTGTGAAGGACGCTCCGCCCGTTCGAGGACGAGGGCTTGGAAGGAGTCATGAAGGATAAATTAAAACCTTATGGCAGTGTAAACTTATTGCTCGTGATGTGCTGCTGGAAAGTTGGAACCTGTTCCAGTGCTGAAGAGCCTCATCACGGAGCGCGAGCTGTGAGGAATTAAACACATGCTGCATGCTGTTATAGGACAATATTGAGCAGCAGTGTTTTGTGATGAAGCAGAATGTTCTAGTCTTTTTATAGAACAGAAAGTTTTCCAACAACTACAAATATTTCGTTACTAAATAAAAATAATCGATAGGTCATACTGTTCTGTGCTACGGTACAAAAATGATGGTACCCCTAACTTAATAGTTTGTTGCACAACCTTTTGAGGCAATCACTGCAATCAAACGATTCCTGTAACTGTCAATGAGACTTCTGCACCTCTCTGCAGGTATTTTGGCCCACTCCTCATGAGCAAGCTGCTCCAGTTGTTTCCGGTTTGAAGGGTGCCTTTTCAATAGGATTGAGGTCAGGGCTCATAGAAGGCCACTTTAGAATAGTCCAATGTTTTCCTCTTAGCCATTTTTGGGTGTTTTTAGCTGTGTTTTGGGTCATTGTCCTGTTGCATGACCCATGACCTGCGACTGAGACCCAGCTTTCTGACACTGGCCAGCACATTTCTCTCTAGAATCCCTTGATAGTCTTGAGATTTCATTGTACCCTGCACAGATTCAAGACACCCTGTGCCAGATGCAGCAAAGCAGCCCCAGAACATAACAGAGCCTCCTCCATGTTTCACAGTAGGGACAGTGTTCTTTTCTTGATATGCTTCATTTTTCCGTCTGTGAACATAGAGCTGATGTGCTTTGGCAAAAAGTTCCATTTTTGTCTCATCTGTCCATAGGACATTCTCCCAGAAGCTTTGTGGCTTGTCAACATGTAGTTTGGCATATTCCAGTCTGGCTTTTTTATGATTTGTTTTCAACAATGGTGTCCTTGGTCGTCTCCCATGTAGTCCACTTTGGCTCAAACAACGACGGATGGTGCGATCTGACACTGATGTTCCTTGAGCATGAAGTTCACCTTGGATCTCTTTAGAAGTCTTTCTGGGCTCTTTTGTTACCATTCGGATTATCCATCTCTTTGATTTGTCATCGATTTTCCTCCTGCGGCCACGTCCAGGGAGGTTGGCTACAGTCCCATGGAACTTAAATTTCTGAATAATATGTGCAACTGTAGTCACAGGAACATCTAGCTGCTTGGAAATGGTCTTATAGCCTTTACCTTTAACATGCTTGTCTATAATTTTCTTTAGACTCTCCTGAGACAACTCTTTCCTTCGCTTCCTCCGGTCCATGTTGAGTGTGATACACACCATGTCACCAAACAACACCTGGAGCCCTATATATAGGCCCACTGACTGATTACGAGATTGTAGACACCTGTGATGCTAATTAGTGAACACACCTTGAATTAACATGTCCATTATTTTATTATTAGGTCACATTATTTTCAATATTTTATAGGGGTACCATCATTTTTGTCCAGGCCTGTTCCATGAGTTTATTATTTTTTTAAAATAATTCTGTTGAAGCATGGTTGAAAAGCAATGTCTGACTTTCATTGGTTAACATTCATAGAATTTTTTTAAATTATTATTTTTATCAGATTAAAGTTATTTATGTGACCATTGTGAGTTTTTCTTTCATTGACTGAAGGGTACCAACAATTTTGTCCACGTGTGGACATTTCAGTGTCATTTCCATAGACACTGAAATGGTGCATTTGTAGGAGTGAAGCAAAGTAGGTTTGAACTGAGGCGTTAACACACACACACACACACACACACACACACACACACACACACACACACTTTGGAGGAGCTCTGAGGCCTGTGCTAACTGGCTAGAGAACTATTAATATATGGAACCTTAAAACATCTCCTTTTGGCTTTTACAAAAACTAATCCAGTGTTTCTTCCATGAAGGATTAAAAGCACATTTTCTGGAAGATGAGCTACAACCCTGACGCGACCCGGCTGACCTGATGGACGTTAAACTTTACTGTATACCAGTTCCTGCATTCTACGTTATTTCTTAAAAAAAGAAGAACTACTTATGATTCCCTAAACAGTCATTTCTAGTTCTGAGATTGAATATATTTTTTATTTGGATGCTTTTGCACCACATTCCCACAAACCATTTTTCTAAAGCTTTAAGCATATTTCTATAGAATAATTGTCTCAATAATGTGTGTTATCATTAGTACTTTGATAGCACCTATTTCCTAAGAACTACCTGTTTTTGCCGTGGTTCATGCTTTCACAAGAGCGATAAGCAAAAACCTTCCTAGAGTGTCTCATATTACATCAATTGACTTCTCTTATTTTTTCCCTGAATCATCAGCCATATTTACCACTGCCCCATAGATGACCCCTGACTGGCATGAGGTGAGGTTGGACCTGAGACACAGACCTTCTCTGACCTGTCTGCTGCCCTACAGGTGCTTTTTAACCGCTAGCTCTCAAAAGGAAAAAAAAAAAAAAAACAACAACAAAAAAACATGCTGAGACAAGTGTTAAATTATAATACAACCCAACAGCACTGAAGTAATCTGGAACAACAGTAACTTGTGATGAAATGTCATGTTGAGCCATTTGCTGGCAACGGCACTTCTGTTACTCAACACTCGATTTCACAGTAAGAAGTTGCAAGATTCACTTCAGCTTTCAGCTTTCATTATGAAGTCAGTTTTTTATTTTTTATTTTATTTATCGCCTCTTCTTCCTCATGACCACAGTTTAATTAGTCACAGGGTTTCCACTGAGACAAACTGTTATTTAAGTTGGAAATTATTTGCATGAACATATATCCACTTTTGATTAATCTAAACTGGCGAACATGATCAGATATAAGACGTATGGCTATTTACTAATATAACAACTTAAAACTGACCAATCACATGCCGTTCCCTGCACTGGGTCATCTTTACTTCATACTATCCATCCATCTAAGGCCCCTCTGTAGTCCAACTAGGGACCGTGGCGGCCAGTGGTGACCCTTGTATTTATTCCCATTTTGTACGACCATGGTAGGACCTCCGGTCACCATTAACACTCGACGGGCAATTTGGGAACATCAATTCATAATCCGCATGTCTTTGGGATGTGTGATGAAACCGGAGAACCCAGAGGAAACCCACCAAGCACGGGGAGAACATGCAAACTCCATGCATACATCAGATGCGATGAGGGCATCAAACCCAGGACATACTGTTAACCACTAAGCCACCATGCTGCATTACTTCATACAAAACACTTTAATAACTAGAAAAATGCTTTCTTGTGCACAGAATTGCATATACACACTCTAAAAAATGCTGGGTTAAAAACAACACAAACTGGGTTGTTTTTAACCCAGCTGCTGGATAAATATTGGACCAACTACATGCTGGGTTAATTTAACCCAGCAAAATGGGTTACTTATTTAACCCAGCAAGATGGGTCAAATATTCAATCCAAATTCTAGGTCATATTTAACTATACTGCTGAGTTAATTCTACCTCACAAATAGGTTATTATTATTTTTATGTTTTACATGTCTATGGGTAAAACAGTTTAAACAGTTTAATTACTTTGATATACTGGTCTATTACAAAAAAAAAACACTAAGTTTTGCAAACCATACATATATGCAATAAACAACACCCAATTAATTGTACAAAACATAGGAAAATATTTATTTTTCAAAAGCACAAGATCAGATAATACAAAACACGTTCAACAGCGACATCATTACGATACTATTACTGAGAAGCACTAATGCCTGAGAGCAGTGCTGGTCATTATCTCCCAACATCAGGATGTAGGTGTATGGCCTCGACTGACAGATATTCCACGGTGTTGGTTCCAACCTTAGAAAGAAAGAAAGTAAAATGGAAAAATTCGAGAGGGTTGGCTAGTATGCATATTTGTAAGAAGATTAATGTTTTGTAACACCTCAGCTATTTTATGTGTTTGCTAACGCTAGCAACCTAGCTAAATGCTAGCGTCATGCTGGCACTACAGTTAACAGTTTAGATTTCATTCATCACTTCACCACCTTCATACACCCTGCAAGCATTCTACAAAGAAAGCTAAAAAAGCTCAGACATTTTTGCAGTTTCTTTCATATGCATGTGGGGTTCTTTGGTTTGGCTAGTTAGCAGCCATTGTCAGATAAACTAGCATGCTATAGCACAGAACAGGCTGAAAGTTTGAGTGTAACACGGTAACAGTAATAAATGTTACATACAGTGAACAAATTCAGTCATAGGTGAGTGAAAGTGTGTATACAGACCTTATATTGAACGTTTACATTTCCTCTTAAATGCGTGAGGAGGAAGAAAAAAAAGACGAAGCTGACACAGCCACTGAACACACCGGTGAACTTCGGGGGAGGGCCGGTCTGATCTGTGATGTTAGCTGTCGCTAGCTAACCCAACTCCAACCCAGCAAGCTGGGTTAAACAAAAAGTACCCAACTCCCTGTAAATAACCCAGAAATATTACCCAACAGAGGCAACCCAGCGTTTGGGTAGTAAAAACAACCCAGCATTTTTTAGTGTGCATGAACTTATATTAGTGATGGGAAGTTTGGATCTTTAAATCTCGTTCATCAAAATGAATGAGTCATTTAGGTTATTTCATTCTTTTAAACAGAAATAGAATAAAATGTTAAATTTTCAATAAACAGACCCCCAACACGTCTACATACACAAATTTTGGCTATAGTTCCAGTATTCCACTAATACAGTATATTACAATGCAGCTTAGGACATATTATTATGAACAGAATGAGCAGCTCACCTCTCATATCTTCTTGTCGCTATGCAGTGCAATAAATTCAAAAGAACGAACGACTCGGACTAGAAGACTAATGAGAAGAACCGCTCAATTCTGTTTCCTATGTACTGCACCTCAGAGCCTCTACGGAAGTCACGTGACAAAAGAACGACGGATTCGGACTAGAAGACTCAAAGGTACCCACTCATTTCTGTTTCCTGTACATAACCCAATAAGGGTTTGCGATACTATGTGCATGCGCGCCCAGTAGAAAATGAACGAATCACTCTCTGAGTCTACTTCTGAGTCACGTTAAAAAAAACAAATCGTTCATGAACGACCCATAACTACACGGAAGATCCTGAAGCTTGTGGACAGGAAAATATTAAAAAGTTTGATGCTCTGCTTTACATAGATGTAACTAGCTAGAACAACACCGAGGTTCTCAGTGAGTCCACCTGTTCCTTAAACATCGAAACACTGAATTCCTGATAATATCAAGGCAATTTTTGGAAAAAAATCACTTTTGAATTTCACAGTTTAGCTGGAGTCAGAGACATTTATCTAAAACTGGTGGTTTTAAACTTAACTTTAAAGTCAGGTTAGGATGTTTACGTGGCTGATATTTACCTGTTGAACAGATTATCAAAGATTGTGTCAGTCTGGTTAAAATTTTTTTTTACGATTGATCTGTTAATACGATTATTATTGGAATATTTGGGTTCATGTAAATGTACCTATTGTCATATAATAACTGCATTATGAACCTCACTGTAGATGTAAATTCTGAGTGTAGGACAATGGTGTAGTGAATAGTACTGTGGCCTCCAGGGTCGAGAGTTCGATTCCCGCCTTTGAGTCTGTGTGTGTGGAGTTTGCATGTTCTCTCCATGCTTGGTGGATTTCCTCCAGGTACTTCCAGGTTTTCTTCTACAGTCCAAAGGCATACAGATTAGACTAATTGGTGTTTCCAAATTGCTCGCAGTGTGCATACTTGTGCCCATACAGGGTTTACAGTACCAGTACACAAGGGTGTACTTGTGCCTCAAGTCCCCTGGGAGGACACCACTCCAGGCCTCCAGCGACCCTGTACAGGATCAGCAGTATAGAGAATGAGTGAGTGTGAATAGACAATAAACTGTTATTCCATTCATATCTATTTCATAACTCCCTTTCTCCAGGAAGCATTTTGTTTGCTTTGGAGCAGAACTGTTTGGATTTTCTAACCAACATCTTGCAACAATGGAGTTAGATAATATTTGTTGCTTTAGAACACTTTACAAAGTTTTCTATGTCCTGTAGCTGTCAAGAGATGGTGCACCTCGGGAAGGAGCAATGAGAGAAACAAAACAAATGGCAAAAAAAGAACAAATCAAAGCTTTTTTAACATTATTATTTTTGGCAATTAAAAAAAATGGTTATTTTAAGTCATAGAAAGAAAAAAAACAATAGGAGGTGGTATACAGTATGTATTTTTACAGGATATACAATATGTATTTTTTATTATAATAGAAATAACCAACCCTTGCTGTGAGGACTCTGATTTGTCTGTGGTCAAAATGTGGTGGAAAAATGATAATATTAGGAATATTTAAATAAAGAGAACTATTTATTTTTTTCCTGAGAATGTGGACAGTTAGCTTTCGGGAGGCCTGGGAAATGATACTGATGCAAACGTGTGGATAAAGAAAACCAAAATCTTGATCTTTCAAGCACAAGAGATGTGTAGAGATTTAGAGAGAAATGTAGGGAGTTAAATACGGGTTTATGTATTAGAACTGTACGAAGTGCGTTCAAGTCAAAGCAGGACTTTTGCTTGTGCAGAATAACAGAAAAAGAGTAAAAATACCCTTTATTTCTCTATATAATCTCCTGCTACAATAATGCACTTATCCTAGTGTTTCACTAGTGCTCAGATACCATCAAGATCCATGACTGGTTTAAACGCCAGCCTCCCAGGAACTCCTTCAATGTCCCAAACATGTGGAGATGGCATGGAGTGAAGTCAGGACTGTACTGGGGATGTGGCAGCCGAGTTCGTGTAATGTGCGAGTGGCGTTGGTGAATAATTGTGTGTACAGTTCCCAAAGAACTGTAAAGATGTGTCTTTTTTGCAAGTTGGCAGTGTTGATTTTCAAGCGTCAGGTGTTCCATCGCTGAATGTTCAGGAGTGCAGTGGGCTCCGAGCCGTCTCAGCGTGGGGATCGTTATTCATGTGTGTACGACCTTCTTTAAAACATTTGCACAGTTCGAATGTCTTACTGAGGCTCAGAGTCATATCACCATACTGTCTTGAAATCGCTTTTACACCTTCATCCTTCTGTTTATGAGACTCAATCAAGTCTCGGTTTGGCTTGAACGCCACTCATAATAAAGTAGTCCTCCTTAATAACACCGACATACCATAGGGTATAAATAGACATGAATGATACCTAACAGCTAATTCCAAATTACTAAGGGATTTTTCACCTGTTCTCAGTTTCATGATGTAATTAATAGTCGCATCGACAGTTCCTGCTCGGTCGGTTGCTGGATGTTTTAATTATAATCATAATTCATTTGAGCATTATTATCATTATAGGCCACACAGACGAACGTTTTGTTTGATGACTCGTCTCTGTCTGACGGTTTTGATTGTGCGGCTTTAATCCAGGTGGCACGACCTGTTAGTGGAGATCTTGACTATCTGGATGTGCAGTAAATTAAGGTTGGGCTAGTTTTAGTTTTTACTAACTGAACTGAACTGAACAGTAGTGCACGCATGTGTGTGTGTGTGTGTAAAAGGAAAACACTTATTTTTTTCTCCAGCGCCGCTGGTGTGTGTTTATTTGAACAAATGGACAAAAATGCACATAAGCTATGGTTTGCATTTCAACACCAGGAACAATGTGTGTGAGTGAGTGTGTGTGTGTGTGTGTGTATGTGTAATGCAGAAAACACAAGCCACATTCTCAGGAAATGCCATGCGTCAACATAAATATTCATGCAGCGAGGTTTCGGAGAAGGCGGTCCATCAGCAGTGCCATTAACTCAGGCATTCCTGAGAGTGCTGCAGGTTTTACTACATTCTCTGAGTGAATGACCAGGACTGTGCATAAGCTCTTGGCACCGGCCACAGGGATCTGTTAAATAAGAATTAACGTATGAATAAAGCAGCATGAAGCAGTCGTTCATCACCACGCCTTTATTACAAAGCTGCTCACTCGCTGAGCTGGAAAAAAAAAAATCAACATTTTCATAACCAAATACACCATACTTTATTATTTACGTTTTTAATCCCTACATTCCGGAGGTGATAGGCTTGGCACTGCCGGGTGTGAACTGTAAAGGGATATTTTTAATGAACAAATCAGAAGATGCTGTTTCTGATCACGCTGCAGCAGCTGCTGCCAAATGCCATAAATGTTAATGTAAATGCAGAACTGTTTTCCATGTAAAAGACTTTATTCTAATAATGTAACTGAACAAAGTGGCAAATAAACACCTGGGCGAAGATCAAACTGAGATGAAAAATTTGAATTATGTTTTCTGATCTTTATACATTTTTTTTTCCAAGTAAGTAGTTAATGAACTCCAACGTAGTTCATTAAAAAATGTATATGCAGGAACATAAAACAGAACAGAAAATACTAACAGGTTTTTAACAGACATTCTGACTTCAAACGAACAAGAAGAAATACTGTCTAAAGTCTGTAGGCCAATAAATTTTTTTTTATTGTGGTCAGTCTTATCCGTAATATTTAATAATTCAAAGAAATTCACACGCTGGCTGTTGTGGAAATAGAAATAAGGTTAATGTGTGTTAATGTGTGTAAAATGCCAGTGTTGTCCTCATCAGAATCACCCAGTTATCGTGAACATATTGAAAAATAATATCATTATTTTGTATATATAATATATAAGTATAATATATAAGTATAATATAGAAGTATATATAAGTATTTAAGGTGACATGGTGGTGTAGTGGTTAGCACTGTCGCCTTGCACCTCCAGAGTCCGGGTTAGATTCCCGTCTCTCCCCGTTTGCATGTTCTCCCCGTGCTTGGTGGGTTTCCTCCAGGTACTCCGGTTTCCTCCCACAGTCCAAAGACATGTAGGTTAGGTTAATTGGTGTTCCCAAATTGGCCGTAGTTTGTGTGTATGTGTGTGTGCCCTGCGCTGCATTGGCACCCTGTCCAGGATGTACCCCGCCGTATGCCCTAAGTCTCCTGGGACCCCCCGCGACCCTGAATACAGGATTAAGCGGTATAGATGATAAGTGAGTGATATAAGTATTTATTATAAATAAATAAGTTCTGCTTTTGAGGCTTTATTATAAATGACCAAACATTTACATACACATAAGAAGAATTATAAGTCTCTTGAAATGTTTCCATCATTTTATAAAGGTTTCTATGATTTTGTGTGTGTGAGTGATTTTATCCCTCATGTTCCACATGCAGCTTTGTTGTCACAAAAACACTTTTCATGTGGTTACCAACAAACTATTTAATAAAACAATTATTTTTAAATACTTTTTAAAATAATAATAATAATAATAATAATAATATTAGAGAGTATTAAAAAGTTTGGAGATTAGCCCTGTTTGCAAGCTCTGTTTTTGTCACCATACTGTATGTTCTCCCTCAGATGCCTGGCAGTAGAATTTGCTATTGATCGTTTGACCCCTGGGGACAAATTCTCGATGCACAATGCCGTGAATGTTGAAAAAGACGTTTAGCACGCACTCAGTTGAGCTGCGGACGTGACTCACCTTTTTCGGTCGTAGAGATGATAGGCTCTTCCACTGTGAAGTCTGTTGTTTCATCTCAGGGTTGTACCCATACACCCAAGTTTTGTCACCGGTAATGATCCTTCTGCACCTGGGTCAGCAGCCTGGGGACGAGCTTGGCAGCAACAAGAAGCATGTTCAGATCACACGTCATGATTGCCTGGACTGTTCCATGTGACATACAGACAGTGGCAGCAATGTTGTGTTGTATAATGTTCTCCGACGATCATGCACAAGTTGTTGAATGTTTTCAATATTTTTGGGGGTTGAGCTCATTGAAGGTGTCCACAATCTCTTCCTTGCCGAATCATGATCAAATAGCAGACCTGGTAATGCTCGTGGTCAGAATAGCACCAGTTACACAGCTCCCGAAGTACAAAGCATGATGTCTTTTGGCACACTTACTTATGAAGGTCTGCCAACTGTTGGTGTGTTACAAAACGAGTTTTGAAACTTTTTGATACCATCTCGTAAACATTTTGTACAGTACCTGACCCTGAAATTGATTTCCACCGTGTCATTTTGGGACAACTGCCCCTTTAAGAAACGTCGTGACATCACCACTATCATTTTGTCTTTCTTCAATCAAAGTTGAAACACCTGATACATTAAGTATTTGTACTTTGAATTTGTCCATGACAGGGTGGTACGCATTTTGTGATTTACTTGTAAATTGTCCATATGCAGTTAATTTATAAAAAGATAAAGATTGAATGAAAAATCTCAGATTTTTAGGTATTTATCTTTGTGAAATTAAAAAAACTCAGACAGCACAGTGGCGTGGTAGTTAGCACTGTAGCCTCACACCTCCAGGGTCAAGGGTTCGAGACCTACAGTATGTTCTTCACATCCTTTGTCCAAAGACATGCAGAGAAGGCTAACTGGCGTTTCCAAATTGCCCGTAATGTGTGTGTACATTGTGATGAATTGGAACCCTGTCCAGAATGTAACTGCCTCGTGCCCAATGTCTCCTGGGATTGACTCCATGCCTTCCATGATACTGTACAGTATAAGCGCTATTTAAGATGAACGAATGAATGAATGAATGAATGAATGAATGCTTAAAGGCACTTTATAGTGATATTAATCTAATAATGAAATGGAACATTTTGGGATTTGTGTGCAGAAAAAAAAACTTTTAGCTATTGAATTCACCATTTGTTTTATTATTATTATTATTATTATTATTATTATTATTAAATTATTTGCTATATTCAATAATAAACAACCTTCTGTAAATCCTTCTCTTAATTGTGGTTTGCTTTTTGTCCTGAGGGTTTTAAAGAAATAAAACACTCCGTGTTGTGCTGCTATATGAAAATAATCAACAACCGCAATAAAGCTGATTTGAATTTGTGCCACCGCTGAGCCGTTGCTATGGAAACCGTAACGCACTGTAATGGAACGGACCTATACAGTATAAACAAACCTGTGATGTGCAGCTGCATTTCTGTCAGAGCTGGTGTTCTAGAAAACTAACCAACGTCCTCAGATCAATCAGAGTGCGGAACTTGAGTAACACAGTGAGCACTGGGTTAAAGTAACATAACGTCACCTGCTGCAGGAAGGTTGTCTATCCGGTTCCTTTGCCACACTGCCACACGGCCTCAGGCTTTAGCGACGCCCCAGACACACTCCTGAGCTCCCTGAGGCGTCAGAGACACGCACACACAAGCACACACACATGTACAGACACCTTGCAGTGTGCATTACACACATGCAGTCGGTGAGCACGATGTGTCACGCGTCTGGGCTATTGGATGACAAGTCGGTCGTGTTGCTTGTAGCTGTAGGCGTGTAGCGATCGCTACTGTTGCGCCTCACGGGTGCGGCTTGTCTCTTTTTTATTTAAAAAATGCTGATATCCAAAACATGCCCTGCGATGGATTGGCACCCCGTACAGGGTGTAGGCTCTAGGCCCTCTACGACACTATACACAGGATAAAGTGGTAAAGACGATGAGTGATATTCAAATCATAGAACCTGCTACACAGTTTGCACACACCACAAAATGTTTAAAATGCTTTTACGTTTAAATAACACACCGTGAGATGAGATTAGCTAACTATGCTAGCATCTTCATGCACTCTCACAAGAGAAATTAGCGATCACTGCTACTTCTTTCTAAGCTTTATTTTCTCTTTAAACATCTCTTGAGATGTTGTAGATGATAAAATAAGATGAAACCATAGGATTCCTTTCATATTAGCCTAAGGATTAGCTTCCATGTTTCCTGTAAATGGGAGCTAATTATGATAGGAAGGAGCTAACTTTGTGAGGCGGGGAACTGAATAAATGTCGGACCACACGTGATCTGTGGAAATATTTGAGCCATTTTGGAATCGTCTGGGATTTTGAACACTCCGGCACTTTGTTTCTTGTTAATGTGAGCGTGTCAGTACCTAAATGAACAGAAATGATCCTTCAGGATTAAAAGTAGCCCACAAGTTGTGTGTATGTGTGTGTGTGTGTGTGTGTTTTTTTCCTGAGAAAATTTTGTTTGATTCTTACACCTGTTTGAGAGCATTAATCGCTCCAGACATCTTTACAAGACCAGGCATGAGCGCACACAGGTGAACCGCCAGGAATCAGCACGGTTATGACAAGGAGATGAGAGACGAGGCACCGTACTGACTCGCTCCGATTGGCTGCGTCCAGATTATTTGCTTAATCGATGCATGAAAATGCGTATGTGTGTGTGTGTGAGAGAGAGAGACTATGTGAAAATATGTCTATAGTCTTAGTCATCTCGAGCTTATGATTGGAATCCCTGGACGTACAAAGCTGCCTCTCTGACTCTACTATTAGCTCAGCTAAAAGCCCACAGCACAGCTCGATAATGCTCTCTTTGTTACTTTAACTTCACCTCTGTCAGGTTTAAAATGAAAGAAAAAACACAGCACAAGCTATTCTGGTAAAAATATGTGAGTTTTGGAGCTCAGTAACTTGACAATGGAAACATCACACCTGAGGGCTCTGCTAATTACATCACCTCAGATCCAAGGCACTCATTAACACACACACACACACGCACACACACACACACACACGCACACACACACACACACACCACAAACACAAGCTGCGCATTGAAACCATGAATGGTGTTGCAAGAATGTCTGTATAAATATTGCCATATAATCATTACAATTTATACATATTATACTTGGAATTTGACTATAAATTAATTTTCTCTACAATAAAAAACAAATATATTTTATTCAATAAAAGCATAACTAATGGCATTTCCTAAAAATGGGAAAAATTATAAAAAATATTTTATATATATATTTATATACTTTATATACTTATTAAAAAATCTATACCGCTTTATCCTGTATACAGGGTCACGGGGGGCCTGGAGCCTATCCCAGGAGGCGGGGTACACACTGAACAGGGTACCAATCCATCGCAGGGCACACACACACATACACTCATTCACACACTAGTGGCAAATTGGGAACACCAATTAGCCTACTCATGCATGTTTCTGGACTGTGGGAGTAAACCGGAGTACCCGGAGGAAACCCACCAAGCGTAGAGAGAATCTGCAAACTCCATGCACACAGAGACGGGAATCAATACCCAGACCGTGGAGGTGGAAGGCGACAGTGCTAACCAAGACACCACCATGCCACCTGTTGGACAATTCTCTTTCCTAAAAAGCGTCCTGTTAATCCTCAATAAAAAGGATTTCATTTTAGCCAAATTTTATTTTTGATCCCTTGTCGACACATCGACAGGAACAACATACAGGAGAACAAGGTAGTGATTAACTAAAGAAAGTTCCGCTCTGCATATTATCATAGAGCAGAGAGTTTGCAGCTGGATTTCTTTGATTGCTTCAGGAAGATTATGTGACAAGGTATCCAAGAAATTTTACAAGGAAATGAGCAACATATCAGACTAATACTAGTATCTATTGTATACCTAAGTATCTGTATTGATGCAATAGTACTTGAGACACAGGAAGCTCTTTAGAAAGAAGCAGAGTGATCAAGATGCAGCTTTGGCCATCATCCAGTTTTGGTGAAAAGGCAAAGGAAAGCTGACTCACTGTAAATATGGACATATAAAAAGAGAACGGTTTGCACAACACTGATGTAACCAAGGAGAGTAGACTGGAATATGCTCATGCATGATCAACGATGACTTCACTGTGGGCTACTAGACACCCTTGAGTGAGCGTGTAACTGTGTGGCTGTCGCGTTCAAAATGGCTGAGCGAGTGGAGCAAATTTGCCGTTAAGCATGCGCATTCCTTCTCGGAAATTATTCGGATGATTCAGAAGGCTTTTGGGGTCGTTGCATAAGGTGACTCAGCTCCCCTACAGATTGGCTCCCGGTGACTTCTGGCCTTTCCCAAACCTAAAATCACCAAGGAAGAGATTTCAAATCATTTTCTTTATATAGAGCCTTTTTTGAACCACATGACGCCAACCAACCGCATCTTTTCATGCACCATTCGGGGTAACACACTATCTGCTCCTTCCACTTGCGTGAGCTCACAGATGCCCCTGATTGGGCGTAGAGCTGTAATTAATATGAGAGCCCAGCTAATTAGCTCTCTCTAGGCCCTCGACTGCGAGAGGTTACAGCATCACCCGGGGATCAAACCAGCGATCTCCGGATGATAGGGCGAGCACTTTAACACTGTACAGTGGAACCTCGGATTGCGAGTAACGTGGTTTACGAGTGTTCCGCAAACCGAGCAAAGATTAAAAAAAAAATTTTATTCGGAACCCGAGCAAGTATTAGTTTACGAGCGCCGAGTATCATGCTTCACACATGCGACTCTTATTTTGACACCGAGCGTCACTCTCTCTTTAAAATGTGTGTCTCTTAATATACGCTCATTTCAGTCTCAGAGAAATTTCTTTTTTTCCTGTTAAAACGGTGTTTCCGTTGTGTGTGTGTGCGTGCGTGCGTGTGTTTGTTGTGAAACTGTTGTGAAAAAGCGAGGTGGGGAGAGGGAGGAGGAATGTTACTGTGTAAAACGAGGCGAGGGAAGGGGCTAATTCCACACACACACACACACACACACACATGGCGCGTGCGCGCACCAATGGAAACACTTATCTGTCAGGATTTATTTGTACTTTTTTTAAAGGTAAAGTGCAGATTAATTTGTTTTATTTTCATTTTATAGATTGTATTAATTATTTTTATGTATTTATTTTTGGGGGCTGTGGAATGAATAATTTGAGTTTTCATTATTTCTTATGGGAAATGATGATTTGGTTTAAGAGTGTTTTGGAATACGAGCCCACTTCCGGAACGAATTATGCTCGTAATCCAAGGTTCCACTGTACCAGTATATATACTATATAGGCCTTATATACTGTAGAACTTTTAACAGCGATCATTGTTGCAAAGCAGCTATACAGAATAAAAAAAAAGAGTAATATAGTTGCAAGCAACAATGACGGGCCCAAGCACCCTGCGCCATCGCCACTCGGCTGCACCGCACAACCTGCACACATCACACACTATACAGGGCTAATGTGTGTGTGTATGGTGTGTGTGTGTGTGTGTGTGTGTGTGTGTGTGTGTGTGTGTGTGTGTGTGTGTGTGTGTGTGTGTGTGAGAGAGGTGTGTGTGTGTCGTGAGAGGGGTTTGTGTGCATGAGTGTATATTTGTGCATATTTGTAATATGGGTGCATGTATGTGTGTGATGTGTGTTTGTGTGCATGCATGCATGCGTGTGTGTGTGTGTGTGTATGTGTGTGTGTGAGCGCGTTAGTGTGTGAGGGTTAGTTTGTGTGAGAGTGAGGGAGAGAGGTGTGTGACGAGTAAATGTGCTTGTGTTTTGTGCTTGTTTGTGTGTATGGTGTGTGTGTGTGTGTGTGTGTGTGTGTGTGTTTAAGCACAATATAACCGGCCTCCCGTTGAGTTTAGCCCAGGACATGCAGTGCGAAAGTTGTTCAGCTCAATGAGCTCTAAATGTGTACCGAGGTTCGTGTGCCAACGTGAAGGTGTGTATGAGCTACGCAGCAAAATATCATGTGGGGGGGCCGGGCCACGACACTCCCAGGCATCCTGATGGCAGCAGACTCCAACCTGTCTGCCAAGTTTCATGAGTTTTTGAGCATGTTAAGAAAAGTCCAAAAGGGTGGGGGGAAAAAAATCCCTAGGAAAACAAGAGGGTCCTGCGCACCTTATAGTGCTTGGGCCCTAATTAGATAAATGAGTATGAAAATGTGTGAGGAAATATGTATAAATTGTAATGATTATATTGTCCCAGATAAGCAAGATGAAAGACACCAGTCACTTCACCGTCAACCAACCTGAGTGGGGAAGACAGCATCTAAACATATCAGTTCACCATAATATTCGATGTCCATGAGTCCCCCAGATCTCATCCTTTACCTAATACACATTCAATTTGATTCAGTTTTATTTGTACGGCACTTTTAACAGTGGTCATTGTCTCAAAGCATCATTACACAATCGGAGGAAAATGATGGAAAATATATGAAATGTGGAAAATGTGTATGAATCAAAATGATTAGGTAGTCTCTGATGAGCAAGCCGAGGGCAACAGTGGAAAAACTCCCTGAGATATCAGTAGGAAGAAACCCTGAGAGAAACCTGACACAACAGGGAACCCATCCTCATTTGAGTAATAACCAGAAGTGTGTAGAGTAGCTAAAAAATTTACTCTAGTAAGAGTAGCTGTACTTCAAAATAATATTACTTAAGTAGAAGTAAAAAGTGGTCATCCAAAATATTACTCAAGTAAGAGTAAAAAAGTATCCGGTGAAATCATAATGTCTGATTAAAAAAATTTTTTTTTTAGAAATGATGTAAGCAGTCAGACAAAATAATAAAATAATGTACAAATTGTGACATTTCCAAATAATAAAATAAATGAAATAAATGTAATAAAATAAATGAATAAAACTAAATATCTTTACATAATAGCAAATTAAGGAATAAGAAAAAAAGTTCCTAATCTCCCTCTTTTTTTTTTTTTTACAATATAAAGCTTTTGAAATAAATCCCTACTGTAGGTAACACATGTATGTTTGAACAGTGTAGACTATTTCCTGTGTAAGATATACTGTATATTCAGTTGCCCTGCAAATGACTCAGCAGATAGAAAATAACATTAGAACATGTGTACAAGAGTCTCACTTAACCATAAACTGTGTCCAGCAGAACAAATGTAAGAAAATGATATATATTTTAGCCGCTAGTTTATTTGCTAATTATATATGTTAAGATTGTAACATTAAATAAAACAACTAAACTAACCGCGCACGACATGTTTGCTTCACTGTCTACTACTGTTGAAGACCGTGCTTGTTAGAACAAGTCCTCAGAGCACAGTTGTCGAACTGACGAATCTGACAGGTCCAGAGGGCAGAGCGGGTCTGGATCACTGGCAGCTCAGCAGCGACATGTGTAGCTCGACAGAGAGAGACAGAGTGGCGGAGAGAGAGAGAGAGAGAGAGAGAAGAGGAGAGAGCAAATCTATTCACAAAAAATGCTTGGTAAGCCTAGACACTGAGACTGTGTCTGAGTCCCGAACATTAATTGGTGAAAAAAAAGCTCTGCCCCTTGCTGTAGTTTTCATAATGAGTGAGTGAGTGAGTTGTCTCAAGTCGCGTCCTGGAGAACCCCCTGCCCTAAACAGCCCTCACCTAATTTAACTAATCAGCTAATTAAGCTAATTTGTGCATGGAAGTTAGTGTGATAAAGCAGGGGAAACATTTTGAAACCAGTGATTTATGTAATAAGGATTGTATTGTGTTAAAAAAAAGAATTCTTACAAAGTCATTTTTGCTCATGAGTTTATGAGTGCATGAATTGATAGCACGTTTTCATAACAGGTTTCCATTAAACACAGAGAAGGTGCAGCTCCAGTCTGTTTATAATTTTCCACGTGGGCTCTTATCGGCGAGCAGCGCGGCGGGTGAGAGGCGCGTCAGTTCGCACTTCCTCCCTCACAGCGTGCCTGCTACATCCGGAGAAAGTAAATCAGACCTATTTGCCCTGCAGTGCAGCGTGGACAGGCCTGCCTGCTTATTTCCACTGAGGAAACATCTGGACACCACCGGCTCCTGTGTGAAAGTGAATGAGGAATGTGTATGAGTTTGTGTGTGTGTGTGTGTATGTAAGTGTGTGTGTAAATCCAGGCTTGTTAAAGTGTAAACAGCTTGTTAGCTGAAGATACAATGTGTTTCAGACTGCAGGCGATTAGCACAGCTGGGAGATCAGGGCTGATGTAAGAGCTCCGATACTAAGCTCAGGTGGCTCAAGAGTGTGTGTGTGTGTGTGTGTGTGTGTGTGTGTGTGTGCGCGAGATGTTTTTCAAAAATGGGTCAAATGGTTAAATGTTACAGTAATACAAATGACTCTTATTAGAATAATTTTATAATTTAGTTTAAGCATAAGGAAATAAAATGTACATTAATGTACTCATACTGCAATAGTATCTAGCTAGCTAGCTATCTGTCTATATATCTATATATTCTTTGACAATGAATGTTTTTCTAATGTGTTTGTTTAATAATAGTAAAATCTATTCGTTGCTTGCTTTTTTATCTTGTTTCTTTATTTATTTAATTTGATGTATTATTATATAGTCTGTTTTAAAATGAAACTATACATTTATTTGTTCATCTGCTTATATTGGTTATACTTCTAAAATATTAAAGACATTAACCCCTTATGTGTTTAAACACTGTTTAATTGTTTTTTTTGTTTTTTTGGTGTATTTCCAATTTGTCCATCTATCTGAAACTTGGCCAATTTAGATTTCACATGAAAAAACATAAACCTGAAAAAAGTATATTATTCTAAAATACTAAATTGTTAAGATATTGCAACATGAATTTGAGGCGGTTACGGACACTACAGATTTTTTGTTTTTTAAGCTATTACAGAAAACTAATATAAGCAAAAAATTTTACAGCTCATATGCTTCTAAAGGCAACTTAAGTATCAATACCCATAAACAAATATGCAAATTTGCATTTTAAATAATTACTGTTTAAATGCTGAGAAGTGGCTATTTTTGGGGCTCATATAAAATCATCCCTCCAAAACGGCTGAAGTTATCAACTTGAAATTTTCTGTATTATATGCATAACATGTAAAAATGAAATCTGCCAATCACCAATACTTTTATGTTTTGTCCCTTACTTGTTTTATATGTTTATTTATTATTTGTTTGTTTGTAGTTAAAAGATTAATATATCATTAAATACTATCATTTATTAATTTATTCTTTTCATTAAAATTTTTACCAAACTGGTAAATTATCAAACCGTTTCAATAATAAAAAACATTAATTATATTTGTTTAATGATGAAAAATGTTGATGAATGTCATGTAAAATTATGCATTTATTTTTTTTTAGTGATTATCTTGTTTCTTTATACTTATATCTTGAGCTACTATCAGATGGTTGTTAGTAGTCACGTTATTATTTATTTATTTTTTGCTCTATTCAATCGTGCTAAGAAGCTGGTGAGGGATGTACTGTAGGTTAATGTTTGCTGAAACAATCAGTTAAACAATCTAATGCAAAAATCCAAAACACGCCGATCCTGAAAGCAAGGTTTGGATGTAAACAACAACAGAAACCTGAAACTCAACAGAGAGCAAAACAAAAGGCTTAGCGCTATGACACTATGAATGCTAGGACAGGACTTCACAAAACAATGGTGTGCGTGACCGTCTGTGTGCTATTTATGGTGTGTGTGGGTGATTAGTGACAGGTGAGATCAGCCAGAAGTCCAGGGGAATGTAGTAAAGGTGAACGAGTCATGTGATTGGTTTGTAGCAGTGCATTGTGGGAAAGTGTGAAGGTAGCATCATCACAGTGCTATATTAGTGTCTGCTTATAGTTTTAAACTAGAACTTTGTGACAAGCAGTAGCCGAGGTCTAACTGCTGCGAGAACCCTTAGGAACGCTATCATATTATCAATTCAGATCAGTTATAATGTTAAATCTCCGTCCTCGATGACCCGGTGATACCTGTCATCCAAAACATCATCGTTTTACTTATAATAAAATACTATAATTATATAAGTGTGTACAATTGGTTATTCAAATAAAATAAAATAAAAAACTGTTAGGGTGACATTCATTTGTTTTTATACTTATTAATTCAAGTGAATAACATTACAACATGGTGTTTTAAAATAAGCCCAATTATTTATTTATTTATTTATTTATTTTTAAAAATTCTACATAAAAATATTTATTTGATAATTTGTTTTTCAATTGAATTGAATTGAATTGAATTGATTATTTGTGTATTTATTTAAAGGTTGATGTGTTTTAAAATAAACAAATTAATTTATTATAAATCAATATTTTTAATTTATACATTTACTTATTTATTTTATATGATTTATCTGAAAACAAAATCTTTAAAAAAGTTTGTTTCTTTGTATATTATTTAAAGGTTCATGTTATAGCATTATTTGTCATTTGTTTGTTTATTTACACTTACAATATTGATTCATTGCTGAATGCCATGTTTTTTTTAGTAATATTTATTTACTCAATTCTTACTTGTTAGTTTATAAGAATGACATTACAAACAGGTTTCAAAATAAACTCTCTTTATGTATTTATTTATTTGTTTTTTTGTTTGAAAGATTATTAAAGACTGACATATTACTAAAAGGTGTGCTTTAAAATTATACATTTATTTACTTGATTGTTTGTTTATTCTTTTAAGACTGATGGATTTCCAAATGATGTGTTACAAAACAGAAATGTTAATTGATTCATTATTTGTTTGTGTGTTTGTTTGTTTGTTTATACTTACATTATTGGTGCAGTACCAACATGAATGACATTTTTTACAATGAACTGATGAATTTATTCTTTTAAGACTGATAAATTACCACCATGCTGTATTACTACTCACTGACTCATTACACCAGATTTGGCTGTACAGTTTTTGTGAATAATTTACTTCCAAACAGTGAGTTTTAAAACAAAACTAGTGTCTATTTGTTTGTTTGATTTGTTTGGCATTTCGGAGCGCTCCCATCCTCCACACATCCATCTCTCTTTGAGTTGTATTCAATGCCAGATGTGACTGTATACCTGCAGTAACCCAGACTCGGCCTCCTTTAACAGTGTATTATCATCTTTACTCTCCAAACACATCTGTACAACACACACACACACGAGAGCATGATAACTGTAGTACAGCGTGTAAAGCATGTAGCTGAATGGTGAACATCAGAGCCGAAGGGATGGTGTGCACGTGTGTGTGCTTGTTGTGGAATTTCTGGATGTGTTAGTGTAGACGGGGGGAATGGGGGGAGGGGGGTTGAAGGGTGATGGGGTGATAGGGGTATCAGGGCAGGTAGCTTCACTGAGAGACAAAGCTCTGGGGTTTTTTTTCCTGCTGGAGGAATTGTTCAGCACACAGGTGACACACACGGGGCAATGTGCTGAAAACTCACTCTGGCTGGAGAGAGAGGAAAGGTCAGAGGTCACACCTGGTGGTGGTTGTGCTGTGTCTAAACAGGAGCACTGCGTGTGCACGTACACATTAACATTGCCACACTGAATGACCTGCAGTAAAGGATAATACGTGAAATATTTATTAAATTAGCTTAACTGTGTTAAAATGTTAACACTGACACTGGATCAACTTTTAATTAGACGCATTGTTTTTTCTTTACTAGACAAACAAAGACACCATGGGTCTCATTCTGACACCTTCACAGTACATTACATCAAACTCTAGATGACTACAGTCCTTACACTTCTATTATGAGCAATTTTTGGAGCAAACCAGACATCCCTTCCAGTTGATAGAGGAGAGGCTGGAGCATGTCGGCATCTTCCTTTAACGGTTAAAGCGTTCTTTTCATTTGAATCTCTCCCAACGAGGAGACGTCTACAATCCAAATACTGCATTATTTCCTCCCGCTGATTTCTGGGGCGGAGCCTGAGCCCGTTCGCGTTTCCTGTGCGGGGCGAGGCTCGTGACCTGCTTCATCCTGTCCACCTGACGCCCATCCACATCCCGCTGAGACCCTCCAGACATGAACTTCCTCTGAGGTTTGCTTCTGGTAAACCTCATGTGTCTCTTGTTCTTGCACTCTATTTGTTCCTTTGTTACTTCATCTCTCTAAAATATTAAGGATATAATTTTACTCAGAACCGCACAATAATTTTTTTGATTTTGGACTTTACAAACCGAAATCTAAGCTACAGCTTAGCTTCAAGTGCTCTGGTCTGGATTCAGCTTCACGCCTCCAGCCGCTGAAAGGAGCTCGGGGAATCAGAATCAGAATTTCCTCACCAAGTATGTTGACACACAAGGAATTTGGTTCTGGCTGTTTGTGACTCTCGAAAGTGCAGACATAAATAAAGACACTCTACATATTTCTAACAGACAAGACACTATCTACAGGAAGTACACAACAGCCAAGAGCTCTACAGATGAAATAAAGGCTGCAATAAACAGTGTACATAACAGCTCAGCAGTGTGCATAAAGTGTGAGTGTGCATGGCTGTGCAAATAACAGAAGTGTGCATCAAAAATAATTAGGAAGGTTTTTTTTTTTTATGATTGTTTTTACAATACAAAAAAATGTGGTACAAGATATGTGTAGTGCAAATAACATGTGTTCTTCCTTGCCCCTTCTGCTGTAAAGCACCTCCATAACGTGATGCTACCACCACCATGCTTTAAGATGATTTCACTTCTTCCTTGATGTTTCTTTAGTTCCCTTTCCATACCATTCTCTCTAAAAATTCCTTCTGTAGTTCTCTCTTTCTCTCTCTTTTACTTTCTCTGTATCCAAGGCTTTCTCAACCTTCTCCTCAAAAGCACACACAAAACTGAGACATCCCTGATGCGCCAAGGTGTTTCAGAGCAACCATGATGACCTGCTTACACTGCGAGATGATGAGAGAACAGAGCAAGCAGCATTCAGTCGTGCTGAGAAGCTGGAGGAGACGCCCTGGCAGCAGTGCGTGCAGAGCGGCGAGGGTTGAAATGAAAGCCCTTATTCACAGAGTGTATGTAAAAATAATACTTGGGGATGATGCGTAAGTGGTTGGAGAGCCCTCGCCCTTCTTTTCCTCGTCCTCATCACGTTACACAAAGGACTTGTGTGTGGAGCGGTGGGCCTGGTGGAACAGCTTTAAATAAAAGTTAGCCTAATACTCGCTGAGATTTAGGGATGAATGGAATGTTTGCTCAAACATTCAGGAGAACAATTTAATGTAAAAATTCAAAACACGCCAAGGTCTGGATGTAAACAAAGTCAGAAACCGGAAACACAACAAAGGGCAGATCAAAAGGCTTAGCGCCATCGACACTATGAATGCTAGGACAGGACTTTGCAAAAACAAAAACGTGTGACTGTATGTGTCATATTTATGGTGTGTGTAGGTGGTTAGTGGCAGGTGAGTTCCACCTCCGAGTGGCGCAGTGGTTAAAGCGCTCGCCCTATCATCCGGAGATCGCTAGTTCGAATCCCGGGTGGTGCTGTAACCTCTCGCAGCCGGAGGTCTAGAGAGAGCTGATTGGCCGAGCTCTCTCAGAGGGGAGGGATGAGAGGTACTTAGTGCTCCCACATTAATCACGGCTCTACAGCCAGTCAGGGGCGTCTGTGAGCTCTGTGAGCGGCGTCTGTGGGCGTCTGTGAGCTCGCGCAATGGAGGGAGCGGATAGCGCTGTCCTCCGAGTGTGTTACGCCGCCCCCAAGGGTGCGCGAGCGAGCAGTTCGAAAAGATGCGGTCGGCTGGCGGCAGTTCGAAAAGATGTGGTCGGCTGGCGTCACGTGGCTCGGAGGAACCACGTGATAGACTTCGGCCCTCCCGGCTGAGTGGTTGGTAGTAGTAGCCTTAATGTGGGAGCCCCCTAGTGACGGGGAGGAATTGGACACGACTAAATTAGGGAGAAAATCAGGGAAAAATCCAAAAAAAAAAATTCCAGGGGAATGTAGTATGAGTGATGCATCATGTGACTGGTTTGTAGCGATGCATTATGGGAAGGTGTGAAGGTAATGCATCATAGCGGTTATTCAAATAGAATAGTAAAGATCTTCTTCATCACCAGTCTGGATGAAAGTGTATCTCTGAACAAAAACCATACAGAGCGAACTGCAAGAACATGGAAAAGATTTTGATGCACTGGCGTTTGGTAGCTGGATACAGTATGTCTAGTTTTGCTGCGAGCAGCCTGCGAGCAATCTGTGTCTAGAAACATTGAGGAGCAGCGATGTGGAACTGATGTGGATGACTCACCGGGTTAACACGAGGTTACAGAGGATTCTACACTCCAGGAAGAGCTAGCCAATAAAAATATGTCTTCAATCAAATCAGAGACAGACCGAGCCAAAGGAAAGGCTGCAGGTAGACCAGTCCAAATTCTACAGCGCCAAAACTGTCAAAAAAATATTCCTCTTTTGTATTCAAGCCATGCTTCGAAAAAAAAAAAAAAAAGTCTTCCGATCTGATATGATCAGAGTGGTCTAACAGAGTCGAAATCACTACATACACACAGGAGAGCCGGTTATCAGTCCACAATCGAGCTAAAGTCCGGCCTATTAATAAGAAATTCGTGTAAAATATTAAAATTAGCACTTATGTTGACCCTGAGGTTGTTTTCAGTACTTGGCAATGTTTTACCCCATTGCTTGTAACTTCCTCATATAAAATACAATACTCACTCCATGGCTACTTCTTTAAGTATACCTTGCTAAAACTGGCTGAGAACCCCTTTTGCTTTTAGATCTGCAGTAATTCTTCTTACCATAGATTAAACCCAGTGCTGGAAATATTCCTTGGAGATTTTGGTCCATATTGACATGATAGCATCATGCAGTTGCTGACTTCTCGACTACACACCCATGATGCAAATCTCCCGTTCCACCACAGCGCAAAAGGTGCTCCATCTGGAAACTGTGGAAACCAGTTTGAGATTATTTTGACATGTCTTGTGGTCATAAAGGGATGGACACGGTCAGTAACAATACTCCTTAAACCACTCATATGAGGCAGGATGAATCCATGCTTCCAGGTACAGTAATGTACGACGAACTCTGACCCTACCACCACAATGATGCAGCAGAAATCAAGACTCAGCACACAAGGTGATGTTTCTCCAATCATCTATTGTCCAATTTTGGTAAGCCCATGCGAACTGCAGCCTCGGTTTCCTGTTCTTAGCTGACAGGTACTGTATGGCACCTCGTGTGGTCTTCTGATCGGTGTGGTCTTCTGGGACCCGATGTCTTCACATCAGGTTTCAAGATTTGATGTGTTGTGTGTTCAGAGATGCTCTTCAGCATACCTCGGGTGTAAAAAAAAAAAGTTGCCTTTCTATCAGCTTAAATCAGTCTGCCATTCTCCATTGACCTCAGCAAGGTACCTTCTCCCTATGGTGTGAGATGGTTGTGTGGGAAAATCCCAGCAGACCAGCAGTTTCTGATTTACTCAGACCAGACTATGCAGCTACTGTATAAGTCACTTACTGTAAATTGCCTTTCTTCCCCATTCTGAAGCTCGGTTTGAACTTTAGCATATGGTGTCAACAAGCCTAAATGCGTCGAGTTGCAGCCACAAATTGGCCGTTTAGGCATTTGCATTAACAAGCAGTTAAACAGGTGTACCTAATAAAATAAAAAGTTAATATTTGAAAGTTGAATATGACTATAGTACAATATATATATACTGTTTTTGGTTATGATTATGAGCAGATTTCGTACGTAATAATGTAGTTCAAAATTTGCAGGTGTGTAGTTGAAGACTTCGACCCACACTTCCTAACCATTTCCTGCTCCAATTGCTGCTGCACCATTTCTTTGCAGATTATTTCTTTCCTTTAAGCTGGAAAAGGCCGTTCCAGGCAGAGAGGGAGTCACGGAGGGAGGGAGGGAGCAAAGAAAGGAAGGAAGGCGGTAATTAGGGAATGACTTTGCTGCATTCAGTGCTAGTAACAGCATCATTCATCAAACCTTTACTCGCACTCCTTCATCCATCCCCCACACTGACCCTTTGTTAAAAAATAAATAAAACCCTGGCAATGTGGTGGTGCTGCGACAAACCTGGGAGTGTTGCTACGAAGATAGAGAAGATGAAGGTCTTTGTGCCCGTCTGTCTTCACATTGAGGCTCTGCTCGGGGAAACGTTTCAACATCCAAAACAACCATCCATCCATCCATCTGTGGTTTCCTTGTGAAGGTAGCAGGGATAGGGGTGACACAGGGCTTCCTCGTTGTGTGTGATGAAAAAAAAAGAAAAAAAAGCGAGCTGGCGCGTGGTTACACGGGTGAGGAAACGAGACGGGTTCCAACACGTTGTGTTTGTGTTCATGGTGCTGAATGAAGCGACACTGAGTCTGTGTAATGTTTGCTTTTTTCGTTCGCTTGAACGCTGGGGGTTTATTAGGTTTTTTTGTTCCTCATCTCTTCTTCCAGGAACAAGAGGGAGCTCGAGTGATTGAGTGATTTACTCTTCCTGTGACTTCAGAAGTGCCTGATATGAATGCATGAGCTGGCCTAATCAGGTTATAAAGATGATCATACTTCAGTATACAAAATTATAACCTTGTTATTTATAAAGATGAATGGTTTAAAGTGATATCAAGAGCAATATCAGGAGCGATTGGTGCTAAAGGGCTGATTTCCTTATTGCCCAGACTGTACAGCCGTAAGTATTGAAAATATTATCAAAATTAATAATAAACACCTATATTAATTTTCTCAAAGTCTCCTGCTTCAGTGTTTTTTTTTTATTTTTTTATCTTTTTGACTATGGTATACTCAAGTATAATCACAAGCATTTCATAGGTGTCAAAGGCTTTTATTGACAATTAAGTTCATGCAAAGAGTCAATATTTGCAGTGTTGACCCAGGACTGAACAAAGGACTGATGATAGCACTTACCTTTTCTTCTCCGGACGAGCTTTTCTGAATCAACGATCAGAAAGGGGATTCTTCAGAGAAAATGACTTTACCCCAGTCATCAGCAGAACAAACCGTGTAACTTCTGTAGATTATCAGTCTGTCCCTGATGTTTTTCCTGGAGAGAAGTGGCTTCCTTACTGCCCTTTGCGAAATGTATGAAGGTGAGCGCTACCATCAGTCCTGTGCCATTCCAGCAGTAAAGCATCCTGAGACCATTCGTATGTGGGGTCGCTTCTCAGCCAGGGGAGTGAGCTTACTCACAATTTTGCAACATGAATGAATAAAGAATGGTACAAAAACATTCTCTGACAGCAAGTTCTCCCAACCAGACAAAAACAGTTTGGTGATGAACAATGTATTTTCCAGCATGATGGAGGTTGTTGCCATAAGGAAAAAGTGATAACTAAGTGGCTCTGGGAACAAAAACATAGAAATTTTGGGTCCATGGCCAGGAAACTCCATTGACCTTAATCCCATTGAGAACTTTTGGTCAATCCTCAAGAGGTAGGTGGATAAACAAAAAGCTACAAACTCCAAGTATTGATTATGCAAGAATGGGCTGCGCCATCAGTCAGGATGTGACCCAGAAATTGATTGACAGCATGCCAGGGCGAATTGGAGAGGTCTTGAAACAGAAGGGTCAACACTACAAATATTGACTCTTTGCATAAACTTAATGTAATTGTCAATAAAATACTTTGACACTTGTGAAATGCTTTTAATTATACTTCAGTGTACCATAGTAACATCTGACACAGATATCTAAAAACAGCAGACTTTATGAAAATATTTATTTTTTTAATTCTTAAAACTTTTGGCCACGACTGTATATTCATTCAACCATTCAGTTATGTCAGGTGATCTTTATATACCATATACATATCTAGTATCTGAGATATCTCACTCACTCACACACGCTTAATCCTGTATTCAGGGTCACGGGGAGCCTGGAACCTATCCCAGGAGACTTAGGGCACATGGCAGGGTACACCCTGGACAGGGTGCCAATCCATCGCATGGCACACAGACATACACATACACTCACTCATTCACACACTATGGGCAATTTGGGAACGACAATTAGCCTAACCTACATGTCTTTGGACTGTGGGAGGAAACCGGAGTACCCGGAGGAAACCCACCAAGCACGGGGAGAACATGCAAACTCCATGCACACAGAGACGGGAATCGAGCCTGGCCGGGGATCGAACCCGGACCCTGGCGGTGCAAGGCGATAGTGCTAACCACTACACCACCGTGCCGCCTTGTCTGAGAGATCTGATATTTTTTAACTATGTAGATTTATCTGTAACAAGGCATCAGCTGTAAAAAAAAAAAAAAAAGCTGCAGATGAAATACAGTCCCAAGTGTAATAAATGTGGTGGTGCATGGATTATTCACTCATTATCCAAATTTACTCACAAAATACATCTGGATATAAAAGTAGACAGATTAAAATTGCACGTTTTCCACGCAGAGTAAGTCACACAAAGGGTAGACGACAGAATCTGAAAGTTCCTATCATTTCCTTGTATGGAAAGACGGCACGAGCCTAGTTGAGCATTACAAACTTGAACTGCTTTAAATCATAAATTCATCTGTTTCTACGTTTGCGTGTGAGAGTTTTTCCAGCATCATCGATAAAACCTTGTGATATAAGCCATTGCTCAAGCTGAAAGGTTTTACTGTCAAGCTACTGATGGAGATCAGATTTTACGCCACAATCCATCATACATAAAAGTTCCAAGTCGATTTTTCTAAATTCCGATCTAAACAAGATCCAGCGCTTTGGCTCAGGAAAACATGGATGCTCGAAGCAAGGTCGGACAATTAGAAGTTAAAAGTTAAGATCTCTACCAATTATTTGCGCATGATTAGCAGTATAAGTGGCCCCGTTTGTCAGAATGGTTTTAGGCGAACTCAGGAGAACCAATCGTTAAGAAACATTCTTCCGCCACGTTGTTATGTTCAGGACAGACATCTCGTCCCATATATATTACAACACTGTGAAATTCTTTTCTTCGCATATCCCTGCTTGTTAGGAAGCCGGGGTCAGCCATGACGTGTTGCTCCTGGAGCAGACAGGGTTAAAGGTCTTGCTTAAGGGCTGAACAGTGGCAGTTTGGCAGTGCTAGGGCTTCAACTGCCGACCTTCTGATCAGAGCTTTAACCTTTGAGCCAAAAAAAGTTTCCTGCCCAAGGTTATTACTGCGGATTCTGTATCGAATGACGTGTTCTGTGTCAGGGGTTGAGCACAATGTATTGCGGCATTAGAAGTAAAAAAAAAAAGATCTCTGGTGATAAGCAGGAACACCTCGTCCGTTAGCACACGTTGACTCATGCGCAAATCCTGGGCCAGGAACAATATCAAGATATAAAGATATCCAAATATCAAGATATCTGCCAAAACCATTATGTTAGCATGTGCTGTGTGCAAAATTTATTACCCAATAACAGTCTCCCATGGGGCTGTGGGTTGTATAAACATGTGTATTTTTAAACCTGATTGAACGAAGATTGCCAAAATCCCCTGGTAACGAGCTCAGCGTTACGTTCGTTGCGGTCTAATTATTCGGCATGATGCGTGCAGGTCAACAGCGCTGGTGTTATAGTCTTATTTCCCCTGAAAGAGAACACCAGGCCAAGCTCGCCGAGTCCGAATTGCGGCGACGTCTGATTAAGCCGAGTGGTTTTATATGAGCGACCTTACGCAACCTCTCACACGGACCCATGAACGCAGAGCTGCTCCCGAGAAAGAGAAAAAATGTGGATAAGTATGGGGTGCCAGTAGTGAGATTGATTACTAAACCACATGTATTGGCTATTACTCATTCACGTTTGGTGTGTGTGTGTGTGTGTGTGTGTGTGTGTGTGTGTGTGTGTGTGTGTGTGTGTGTGTGTGTATGGATATACTGCCCCGTGACCGGCCAACAGAATTACCTCAGCAATCAGAAACGCTGCTTCTTGTTCCATTCACCCCATCTGGTTCATTTTAGTCCCAGCTACAACTTGAGCACATTCACCTCTACATCACACACACACACACACGCACACACACATACACACACACACACACACTGTCTTGCCGTGCACTTTATTCTTCATTTCTCAGTTCTAAAAGCTAAAAGCAGCTCATATAAACCCATCAGTCAGCTCAGAATCTGTTTTGCTAAACTGATCCCACCTTCATTCCTCTCCACGCCAAACCGTACCTCCTCGCGGTGCTGCGCTACATGATCCCGAACGGCAATAAATGAGGAATTTATGCCGACTCCCCTTACCCCTCCACAACCCCCCCCCCCCCCCCCTTGCACTCCAAAAGTTTTCTTTCTTCATAACTTGAGTCAGTGGAGTTGGATCAGTTCGTTTTCCAGAAGAAATTTTTAGCTCCCTGATCGAAAGAGCAGAGCGTGGAAAGAACGGCAGGATGCAGGATGAAAACAAAGACGTTATTAAAAAAAGAAAAAGAAAAAAAAGATAAACATACTTAAATTCTCAACTTGAATTCAAAAAGTAAAAACACTTAAGTGTGCATTAAACATACTCATTAACTTAACATGTAAGTAAGACGGCTGCCGGACATGGCCTACAGATGAACGCTGCATTTCTGCGTGGTGCAATACTGACATAATCGGTAGTGTGACATGGCGTCATGTGATGAAAAAGAGTGTTTGATTAAGGAAAAAGAAGGAAAGAAAGACAAGTTAAGGGAAAGAATATGATAATGAAGAATGGGATGAAAATTGAGAACAGGAAAAGAAAAACAGAAAAAGAAAGGGGAAAAGACAAAGGATGGGAGGATGTTGAGAAAAAAAGATGCTGATGTGATTAAAGAAAAAGAGAAAATACAGAGAAGTCAAAAGAAAATGAATAGAAGGAAGATAATAATGAAAATGGAGATAAAAATGAGAAATAAAGGAAAAAAGGGGAGGATAACAAAGAAAATGAGGATCTGGGGTATATAGACAAAAGAAAGAGGACACGAAGAAAAAGAAGAAGAAAGTGTATGTAGCAGCAGATAGTAGACCGATGCATCCTAATAGCTCATTCCTCATTAATGCTTCTCATCAACTAAAGGAATTTAGGACTGAAGATTAAAAAGGAACCTCATGACTTCTGCAAATATGTGAAAAATGAGAGAAGAGAAAAGGAATGTTGCTTCAGAAATGTCATGAATAAAAAGAAAACACTACAGACTCAAAGTGACTGCAGTCTGTTACTCCAGCCGAAATACAAAGAGACAGACCACATGTATATGCACACGTGTCGAGACGGCTACGGCGTGAATTCCAGGCAAAATTAGTGCTGAGAGTGTGCATCCTGTACAAGTCTACCTAAATGCGCACTGCACACGTCAAACATCCAGGAGTGTAAAAAAAAATCCCCCAGGCTCACCTCAAACCTCTTCCAAGTCACCTCAGCCTTCACTCCCCTTCCCCTTTTCCCTAATAAAGTACCCCTCGTGCTCACTTCTGTACTCCACAAAGACGTCTTTGTTGGACTCAAGAACCTGAAAAAAAAAAACACTGTCCCAGTTATGGCTGTAAATCACTCCATCTATCCTGATGGGATGCAGCTAAGAAGAAGAAAACGATGTGATGATAATGATGATGGAAAGGAGAAAGAGAAGATGAAAAAAATGAGGGAAGGAAGAAGATATAGAAGAATCAGGAGAAGGAGGTGAAGTAAAAAGAGAAAAGACGGAAAGGAAGAAAAAAGGCAAGAATGGAGGAGTATAAAAAGAGAAATAAGAAACATTGTAAGGATAAAGTAAGGAAAGAAGGAATGAGGATGAAATGAGGAGAAGAAGAAGGAGTAGAAGAAGGATGAGGTGGTTTTACAGAAATAAATTTTTCTATATTTTTTATAGAAAAATGATTAAAAAGGTGTAGAAGAAAATAATGACGGTGGAGGAGAAAAAAAATTAAGAAAAACTAAGAAGCTATGACAATGGTAAAGAAGACAAAAAAGAGGAAGAAAATAAGATGAAGAAAAAGGACATTGTTTTTGGTAGCAGCAGCAGTACTGATTTATTGATTGATTAAAATACAATAAAGCAGATCTGAGTGAGTTGTAAAATATGTGTACGTGTGTGTGCGTGCGTGTGTGTGTGTGTGTGCGTGCGTGTGTGTGTGTGTGGTGAATGACGAAGGCCAGGCAGTCTGCTAAATAAAGGAAGCAGACAGGTGTTTAGCAGCGCTTTAGGGACTCGGCTGTTGCTCAGACTGCAGCTCCACAGCGTGGGATTCAGCCTCTGCGGCTCGTCCCTGCGCTTCGACCTCAGGCTCCTCGAGCTCTGGATCCGTTCACTGCTCTCTCCCTGCGCTCAGAGCTCTCGGCTCACGAGCCCTGGCAAGCAACGAGAACACCTCTGCCGAGAAAATCACATGACAACCATGCACAAGGAGCGAGGGAGCGAACAGCTCCGGGCCAAACAGCCCCTAGCGCAGAGGAACAAACACAAAGCCAGTGAAGATAGAGAGAGAGAGAGAGCAAGGGAAAAGAAAAAGAAAATGTGTGTGAGAGAGAGGGAGAGAGAACTTCATTTGGACAGTGGTGACGCGATCACCACAGCAACTTTTTTGTTTCGTGGAAAGATGGCTGTAGGGTTTGGCACCGCTCGACTCCTCTGGAAAAAAAAGAAACTGCTAGCATGGCTTTTCTTTTCTCTCTCATCAGACACTTCTCGCCGAGAAAGAGAGAGATGAACGAGAGCAAGGCTGAAAAATGAGAGCAGGGGGGAAGGAAGGAGTTGTATGGATAGGAAAAACAAAGGAGAAGTCTAGATTGAGAACGAGAGAGGGGGAGAATTTCAGGACAAGAAAGAATGAGAGAGACAGAAAGAGAGACTCTTTGTTTATTTACAGTTAGCCAAAAACGCTAAGTCATGCAGTGCTGGTGAAATGTAGCTATCTTAAAATAAGCTAGCTAGCAATGTACAGACCACATTAATCAATGGTATGATTTATATGTTTTTAAATTAATTAATTAATTAATTAATTAATTAATTAATTAATTATTAACTATTTACATGTGATTAACACTCTGTGTTCTTGGATTAGTACTACTGTACATAGCTACATCCTCAGGTTAAAGTGAACTAGCTAACCTGGTGCACCTTCATTTGCTTAGCTTTCATCCAAGCTTTGTTTTTCTTTGAATAAGAGCTCATATTTGACAGGATAAACTGGAATCACTGTTAAATTGATTTCCTTATATAAACCTTCAGGAAATCTTCAGATAAACAAGTTGTTGCTAACAATACAGTTAATCTCCTGATTTTGATTGTGTTTTTGTTCTTTTAGAGAGCTAATTGACAAAAAAAAAAAAAAAAAAATCTCTAAGTAGTTCCACAGGGGGAAAAAGATAATTGGTATGAAATGTCTTCAAAGAATATATGAAAAATTTTATACAATTTTAAAGAAAATGCTAGTTAGCACTAGAACCAGGAATTTTCACTTAGCTAGCTTGTATACTGTATAAATATACTGTGTATATAGAATTTCTCTGGGGAAAAAAAGAAACTGCTAGCATGACTTCATTAGACACTTAAAAAAGAAAATAAGAGAGGTGAACGACATATACATAATGTAGAATTAGCCGTATCGAGAAATTGTATAGAGTTGCATAATGAAAAAAAAAAACAAAGCAGGAAAACTGAAAGAAGGAGGGAGAGGGGAAGTGGAAAGAGACCTAGAGAGAAGGACATTCCTGAGCCAGCTGTGGCTTCAGGGGGAATTTTCACTAAATTGGAGCGGTTGTGGTTCTGAATTCGACGCAGATCGCTGACGTGAGAGACGGAGATCCAAAAAAAAAAAAAAAAACACAGAAGGAATAGGAGAAAAAAGTGAAAAAGGGCCACGTAGCTACATCTTCATCCCACAGGTGCTTAAAATAAAAATCATAAATACATCAGAGTCGTGATTTTTCTATCTTTCTGTATGTTAGAAGTATAGTAACACGTGTTCTTGTTGTATACAGACGAGACAGAGACTGAGTAGAGTGTGCTAATGAGAGATCTAACACAGCAACATGTGCTATATATTTATCATGTTCTGCCCCTAATTATCCCGGCTCATTGACTCTGACCGCAGCCGAGGCACTTACAGGCTGACACAAAGAATCGATTGGTAAACCTAATCCTGAAAGTAAGCTTTAATAAGCAGGCTAGGAGAGTTGGCTGTCTTGCGTAACAAGCGTCTGGGGTAGTAAGCGTCTGGGGTAACAAGCAAGGCTTTGTGCGCTCTGATTCAGACTGATAAAACACGTGCGTGTCTCGGGTTCTGTCATCACCACGCTCACCGCCGGTTTCGGTGGAGTCAGAAACCGTTAAAGGGATACTCGGGTGTTTATTTAACACTAATCTCCGTCCACTGTATCTACATTGTGTGTGTGTGTGTGTGTGTGTGTGTGTGTGTGTGTGTGTGTTCACTCCAGGCTCACTTATAATGAAGGTCCAAAAGCAGTTGTTCAACTATTCACTTTTCAGTTCAGGGAAATACTGAAAGCTTGAAAGACATGAGCAGAAACACGTACACCCTGTGTTGATCACTTCAGGTAGCTAAATGGGGGCATATACAGACACACACACACAAACACACACACACATGCATCCTCTTTCTAGAGTGCTCAGTGGGACCGCAGTGACCTCTCAGGGCCACACATACACACACACACATCCTGGTGCTCATTCAACAGGTCAGGATGGGACAAGCCTCCAGCAGCCATTGTCTCTGTGTGTTTATACTTGTGGATGTGTGCCTATCACAACACTTACACAAGTCTCTGTTCCAACACATGCACACACACATGCTCACACACACACATTTCTGAATTAAAGGAATTCACCCATCTGAAAACAAATGTCTCGAGACATGCACCTGACAAACTCGTTAAGGCTTAAAACAATCCTCTATCGGACTATGTGCAGATTACAATTTTTCATGTAACAAAATCACAAAAAAATTTTTTAGTTTTTGGTATTGGTGTACGGCTGAGAAATAGGAGGACAAGAATGGAACATAGGGGAAAAGCAGGAGAAGGAGAAAACAAAGGAGAAAAATGAGAAACAGGAGAAGTTGGAGAAGAAGAGGGAAAAAAGGAGAAGAGAGGTGTGATGAAGAGGGAAGGAGAAGGACTGGGGAAATGTAATGGAAGGATGCAAAAAATGAGAAGTAGGAAGAGAAGAAAGAGAAAATGAAGGATCAAAGAGATGTAGGAGAAGGAGGAAGAGAAAGTTGTGAGTGAATAGGATCAGGAAAAGGAGGACATGTAGGAGAAACAGGAGGAAAAGAATAGGATATACGGGAAAGATGAAGAGAAGGAGAACAAGAAAACAAGGGACATAGCAGAAAGAGGAGAAGAAAGATGACAAAGAGGAGGATATTGAGGAGGGAAGAAGGAAGGAGGAGATGTAGAGGAGAATAAAAAGAAGAGGGATGGGATATAGTAAAAGGAGTAGAAAAAGGATGAGAAGTGAGAAGAAGGAAAAGAAAGACGAGAAAGGGCAAAAAGAAGGAAATGCAATAGAATTCAGAGTATAAGGAGAAAGAAGAAAATGGGGAGGAAAAGGGAAGAAAAGAAGGAGAAGAAAGATGAAGAGCACCAGCCGTTGTCTGCTGCATTTCTTTTTATTGGACAGATTAAACATGTCCTCCATGTGTCAGAAGCCAATTCACCACATCACACACGTCTCCCTTCACACAGTTTCCCCTACATCAATCACATCTAACAGCCCACAATCAGGCACACACACACACACACACACACACACACACACACACACACACACACACACACACACACACACACACACACACACACACACACACACACACACACACACACACACACAATTCTGTCCTAAAGATGTTGGAAGACTTAAAGGTAAAACTTACAAAGCACTTACACTGGAGACTCCTTCCATACATATACGTTACATAAACTTTATTTATTTATTTTAACGGAAACCAACTAATTTTGAATCTGTTACTAATGAAACAATAAAGAAGAAGAGCTTGCACCACTGTCAGAGCTGCTGATATAGAATATTAATCAACACCTTTTCACAGTACCAGTCAAAATTTTGGACATATTCAATGTATTTTTCAAAACTATGAAATAACAAATACTCTATGGCATTCGGTAATTAAGTAACAACATCAGCAAGTCAGTTGTTATTTTAAAAAAGAAGGTCCGCTGTTCTGAAATAGTTCTTGCAAGAATAGTAGCCAACTGCATTTGCAAAACCCATTAAGCACCATGATGAAACTGGCTCTCTCTTCCCCCTAATGCAGTAGAGAAGTTAATTTAAAGTTACCAGCTTCAAAAATCACCAATGAATAGCACCAATTAATGAATAAATGTAAAATGTAACTTGACTGGTACATTATACATATGGTGACTCCATATACTCCAGGGACTCAGACTCGACTTGGGTCTGTATGCAAGGAGCTTGCATGCTCTTGATAGTTGATGGGTTTCCTCCAGATTCTCTGGTTTCCTCTCACTGTCCAGAGACATTTGGGAGTAGATAAGGGTAACTGATGTTCCCAAATTGTCTGTGGTGTGTGCGCATGTGTAGGTGTGTGTGCCCTGCGATGGATTGGCAAACCACTCCGGGATGTACCCCGCCACGTGCCCTAAGTCTCCCGGGATAGGTGATAAGCAGTCTAGAAGATGAATGAATATACACCAGCTGAGCAAGAAACGAAATCAAAACAAACAAACAAACAAAAAAAACAAACAAACACCATCACACACCATCCACTAAAACACCATGAAACTGTTCTGCAAACAAAACAATGGATGTTTGTGTGTGTTGTGAGATCGAGTTTCATTTCAGAAACTAACACCATCATTATCGGGAATCTCTTGGATTTCAGAAACCCCTTTTTATGTGTATGTGTGTGTCAGTAATCCTCTCTGAGCGAGATCAGTGCACTATTCCAGTACCAGACCGCAGAAATGCACTGAACCCACATCCTCTCCTCTTCTGCATGGAGTACCACGGCATTAGAAACACGCTGACGGAAAACTACTTTCCATGCACGGCTTTGATTCTGGACCTGACCTGTCTTTCTCACCTGGCCTCGTGACTTCTCCTTAGCATACCCGCTCAGAGATACAGTACAAGTCTCTCTGAAAAAGTTCAAGTCTTTAAACTAGGGTCACTTGTTTTCAGCTGTGTAGCACGGTCTACTAAATCAGACCTTGTAGTTCAAACAAAGAAGCCTCCATCCCCCCCAGACCAACACTCCATGGCTGATGGAAGTGATTAAACAATATCTGGTTTTAATTCCACCTCGCACAAAACACACGCACACATATACAAACTCACACACACACACACACCAGGACTTTGGTCCTGAAATAGCGCAAACAGGGCGGATGTGGGAGTTCCTGAGCTCTGAATGCAGTTTGTCATTAGAGATGATGTGAGGCTGCAAGGGCACGAGCGCGGCAGCAGGCCTGGTGTTAGGGGAACAAGCAGGGGGAGGAGGAGGAGTAATGGAAAGGAAAAAAAAAAAGGGGATGCATACCATCATGCCCTGCAGGTCTTTGTCCCGCTTGAGCTACAGTTTAAGCCACAGATTGCTTGAGATGTTCCATATGGACACAGTCACGTGGCTAACACATATACACATGCCGGCACGTGGGCAAAACACACATATACACACACACACACACACACACACACGCTCACAGGCACACAGACACACTTACCATGAAAGAGCCTGGAAATATGAGCTGATGGATAACAGTGTCACAACACAGAAACACAGACTATCAGGAGTTAAAGGTCTTGTGCTGAGTTATTTATTTATTTAAACATCGTCCTAATTAGCTAACAAACTGAGCCGGCCGTTATCGCAGGACTCTAACCCTACAGTGTGTTTAATGCTTTTACGTTTTTTTAGTTTGCTAACATCAAGCTTGTTCTATCTAGCTAAGGTCACAAACATGGGATTTAGCATAAGGAAAAAAAAAAAAGGTCAAATTGCTAAACTACATTCAATTTAATTCAATTCAATTTTATTTGCATAGCGCGTTTAACAACTGTCATCGTCGCAAAGCAGCTTTACACAATCAAAAGAATTATTTAAGTTTGTATGGAATGTGAATGTATATGAATCAAAATGGTCAGATTGTCCCTGATGAGCAAGCTGAGAGCGACAGTGACAAGGAAAAACTCCCTAAGATGGCAGTAGGAAGAAACTTTGAGAGGAACCGGACTCAACAGGGAACCCATCCTCATTTGGGTGAACAGGAAGCAGGAATTGATCTGCATTCATAATGTGTGTTAGGTGGCAGGGAACTCAGTATGTTGTTAACAGATGTTAACAGATGTTAATTGATGTTAATATGGAGTCCATGTAGTTATTGTAGACTCAGGTAGACTTGTAGGAAATTCCAATCCTGAACTATCGAGCGACTGTAGCCAAGTCCGCAGAAAAACAGCTGTCAACATCAGTCGAGGCCAGAACCGTCTACAATTCCCTCAGGAAATAATTTGTTCTTGCTCGCATCAGCGACACTTCATTAATACCAGTGAGAAAAAGCTAGCAAACTTCATAGCTGTAGCAAAGAGTCGTTTTATTTCAGGCTAAACCATGTGCTCTGTCACGCCTCTGTCGTGCTTCTGCAGCGTGTTTCGTTACGGTTACGACCGAAGATCTGAAATTATACAGCGGCGTAGGTGAGAAGCGTTCCCTCTGAACCACACAACGTCCTCTGCTACCAAAAAATAAACTCGCCGCAGGCCTCAGGGCCACGTTGAAAGAAGAAACGAGCCGTTTGTTGGAGAAAACAAATAGGAGTGTAGCCTGCGGAACGGCGTTCTCCTGGCAGGTAATAATCGGTCTTGCTTAGCGCAGACGTTCGGACGTCTCCCTGAGGTTAACCAGACGAGCCTGAACAAACAGCATACACACACAAACGGCATGTTTGCTTAGTGCGAAAACAGCAAAGACAAACATACGCACAAACACACACGCACACACATGTGCACTAGCGAGAGCTCCATGAAGGATTTAGTGCAGATACACACGCTGAGAGAAAGTCATTTAATGGAGTTAATAGATCTAATGCTTCTCTGTCTGAGCTGAAGGCCAGACTTTGTTTTTTTTGGCGTGAACTGAGCATTACTGTGGTAGAGCAATTCTTCTTCCTCTGTAATTTGATTTAAAACAAATTTCTTTGCAAACTTTAATTTTCATCCTTTAGGTCAATAAAATATTTACTTAATTGATTTGTTTGTTCGATTATTTCAACTCCTTTCCATTCATTTTCTTCTTAAAATGAAGAAGGTATTTTTTGTCAGTGGTGTAGTGGTTAGACTCGTGGTCTCGCACGCCCAAGGTCAAGGGTTCGATTCCTGCCTCGGGTCTGTGTGTTGAGAGTTTGCATGTTCTCCACGTGTTTGGTGGGTTTCCTCCCACAGTACAAAGACATGCAGATTAGGCTAATTGGTATTTCCATATTCACCTTAGAGTGAAGAAAAGGGCTCGGAATATCACTTTGGACCCCTCACACCCAAGCCACCTTCTTTGTGAACTTTTTCCGTCTGGCCGACGATACAGAGCACCGAACACCAGGACAGTCAGACACAAGAACAGTTTTTTCCCCCAGGCAATTTACCTCATGAATAGCTAAACATTCTTCTCACTGTGCATTAAATATATGTGCAATACTGTGTGCAACACCACTGTGCAATACTACAGATTGATGTTAACTCAATTAACCCATCCTTATTTTAATTTTAATTTTCATTTTTTTCCCCTGTTTTGTGTCGTGCTGTTTTGTCTCGTTAGTTGTTTTGTTCTGGAAGCTCTGTCACTAAAACAAATTCCTTGTATGTGCAAGCGTACTTGGCAATAAAAACTCTTCTGATTCTGATATGTGTGTGTGTGTGTGTGTGTGTGTGTGTGGTTGCTCTTGTATGCCATGTGATGGATTGGCACCCCATCCAAGGTTCCCCGCCACATCTTCTGGGATAGGCTCCAGGTATCCTGAGAGTGGTAAACTGTCTTTTAATCAGGTTTAATACCACACCTCATCACACCCACTAACACCGCAACACAATTCAGACTGTATGTACTGTATCACCCTTTCCTCTGCCTTTTACCCGTATCACATGACCCAAAGTCATAACCATAATCAGACAGTCCTGTGGCATGCCGCTCCCAGCGAGCTACGACACGTCACTCAGACCTTATCATACCTAAAGATTAAAAAGGTTTATCAGTAAAATCTTACTTCATTACCTTATCCTGATACCTGATCTGCTTTTGTGAAAGTGTACATGGTTTGAAAGTGTGCCAAATATATAGCAATACAATAATCTAACCATGCAGGTAGACCGCAAAAGCTAAAAAGCTTCCAGTTTAAATATTTTAACTTAACAGGAACGATTTTTAATTGCAGGACACTGAGGTAGTTTTAGTCTAGTACAGGTACCATGTGGCCAAAAGTATCTGAAGACTATACAGTGTAAATGGAATCAGGCTAGTTTATCTACGAAAAAGATAACATTATTGTAGATTATTATGTCATAGTATATGCAAATGTATATTCTATCTATCTATCTATCTATCTATCTATCTATCTATTATATATGCAAAATATTTTTTAATCTGATATAGTCCTCAAACTTTTATTAGTAATTACATTTTTCTTTTAGATGATTTAGCATATTAAGGATGGTCTGGGGTTTACTTACGTATAGCTGACTCTTCATTTAACTGCAAAAATGCATGTACTATATGTACTATTCCAAAAAACTCTATTTATTTTCTAGTGTTTGTCTTTGTCTGTAATGGGAGTTTAACAGAATTTTTGACCTGATGACACCTGCAGGTGATGTTATTTTATTCTGATTGTAATTTCATACAATTAAATTAGGCAATATGTTTGAACTTGGTCTTGGTGATGTTGCGGAGGGGGAACCGGTGGTTTACACTAAACTGTTTAATTTATTCATGTTGTGTTATGGAACAGTCTAAGAAGATGCAAGTGCAGTAAAAAGCGTATTGCAGGACTCTAACCCTACAGTGTGTTTAATGCTTTGTGCTAATTATTTTACGTTTTTTTAGTTTGCTAACATCAGAGCTGTTAGGCTTGTTCTATCTAGCTAAGGTCACAAACGTGGGATTTAGCATTAACAAAAAAAAAAAAAAAAGTCAGCCAAGCTGTATGATGTACACTTAGCTAGCTTGCTAAACTACATTCAAGTTGCATTTTAATAAGCATGCTAGCTAAGAAAAGGGATAATGGTGTTGTATTATGCTAGGTTAGCCTATTCCAGAAAACAGCCAATAAAACAAAGAAAAAAAATTAAGAGGAAAATAAAATAAAGAAAACCAACAAAGGTCAATAAGTAAAGTAAAGTAAAAACTATTAAACAAACAGGCAAATTATAATTTGGTTTTATAGTTAGCTTAATTAATGTGACTTAAGTACTTTTTTTTTGACAGATAATCTTCTTGGTGAATGCTAGTTATTCTGTTGTTTTTCATTGTTTATTAAGGACCGAAATCTTATTGTGCTAAATCTTTTCTGAACCTGATAAACACTTGTATCCTTTAAGTAAATGATACAATAACAAGGTGAAATGTTTCACAGGTCGCCTAAATATCCTCTGAACCTCCGCGTCCTGTCATTTCTCGCGCTACACCATCTTTTACTACTGGAACATCTGGAGTGTCTCATGCTATTAAGTGATTTAGTTTATTCAGTGACTGACAGGAACCGTGGAGGCTGAGAGACGAGAGCGAGAAAATACCAGTGCGAAAGGAAAGAGGGTACGGAGTAAAATGAAGGAATGTAAACATACAGTAGATTCCCGCTGGAGGAGCGGTGATAAAAACGTCAAAGCGTGTCAAAAGCGGTTAAAGTGATGTGATCAGAGAGGACTGGGATAGTGTAGTGAAGGGGACGAGAGCCATGTATGATATTCAATCCTTTAAAAATTAGCATCCTGGGGTTGAACCACAGGGTCCGGACCGGCGTTCTGATCGGGCTTGTTTGGTTTGGCCCGGCACGGCCTTGATCTCGAAAGGACTGGCTGTTAATCCACGTGGGGGGAGGACATTTAAAAATAAAAAACAAACAAACAAAAAAAAGCAGCGTAAAATCTCTTTTTAATTAGTGAAGTATTCGCTTTGAATTGCATAATGATTTCCAAATGTGAGAGTGGGAGAGGAGGTAAGAAGATACGACTCTGAGGAACAGCCTGACCTCTGGCTAGCCTCGCACGCGCGCGTGTGTGTGTGTATCTGGTGCAGCCTGGCTCTGCATTCATGGGAATAAGCGAGTGACAGAATAACAAGCTGGCTAATGAAATCAAACGAGCCCTGACTGAGTTATCAGCTCCCTGGAGGACAGCTTGGTGTATTGTTCCCCAGCGCGGACTCACTTCAGACGTCTGAGACAGACGTCGCTTTTTCACTCAGATGGTTTGAGTCATGTGTGATTTCGTACTGTAGTCCTGGGACACAGATGATAAAGCTAATATTAAGAGTTAACCGTGAAGCTGCTTTGAAAAAAATGGTTTAAATATAAAACCACTGTATGACATAGATCTTGTTTATCGGTACACGCTCTGGGTTTGCTACACGCAGCATCTGTCTTTTTATACACCGGAATGAAAGGGAAGAGTTTTATTAGTAACGAATAAAGTTAACTAGTGTTTGCTTGCTCTTAAAATAGGCTAGCCAACATAGCAAAAATAATAAATCAGTGAAGCACGTTGTGCTTGTTTTTACAAGGAAATATTATTTATTTTACAACCCTGCTAAGAAAAAAAAAAAACGCCTAATATTCCTGCTAGTAAAGTAGCTTTGAAAATGACTACATAAGGTAACGCTAGCTAACTTGCGCAGTATTCCTCTGTAACAAAAATCCTTTGGAGAGAGATACAAATAAGGATCTTGAGATACAGAAGATAACCACAACAAAAAAATATAAAATAAGCAATAAAAATCAGACGATGCTTTCGGGTCGTTACACTGGACCACCCTTAAGACATGACTCGGGTCAGTCCAAGCCGCGTGGAACAAAATGTGTCTCCTTTTATGGGATAAGGCATCAAGGGGCTAACGGCGAGTTTAAAGTGTCAGGGCTCAACGTTCCACAAGCATCCATGAGCTCATCATGGCGCCGGTCCAACGTCCTCGGAGCCCCAGACGCTCCTTCTGTCACCCGAGCTGACCCAACCCGACCCAAGCTACCGAGGCTGGGTGCTAACACAAAGCCTCTGTTCACCACACAGGAAGGAAGAAGGGCGTGGACGGAGGACGAGGACGAAACGTGATGATAAAACGTAAAGGGAACCGGAGGACGGGAAAGTCCTAAAGAGACTGAAATACACGCTTGTTGTCTGTCTGAACATGAGATCATGCAAAAACATGCAGAAACCGCATGAGCACGCTGGTCAAGCACTCAAGGCCTGAAGAGGCGGCCAGATAGCCACAAGCCAGGGGAAGTGCCAAGACTGGACGGCTATTTTCAGAGCAAAACGAGTCTCTGGCGCCAGAGCGTGTGGACGGCCGATTGAAGGACAGCCGAGGTGGTGACAGCGCAAGGCCTCGGCGTAATGATGCGGCCGCTGTGAACGAGCACCAAGGGAACACACTAGCGCTCTCCTTCACAGCTCACGGCTGCCGCTGATTAACAGTCAGAGAGGAGGAAAGCTAAAACAAGCTATGAGTTATACTTTAAAAGTCGTCGTAGGTCCTCGACCACACAGCGGGACACCAACCTCCTGACCGTCCGAGCAGACAGATAGCGGCAGAGTGTCTACTTGCTGTGTGTGTGTGTGTGTGTGTGTGTGTGTGTGTGTGTGTGTGGTTAAGCAGAAAGATACATCCACACACAGATAAAAGACAGCAAGGCTAATTGGTTTCTCATACAAGAGAAAACGCAGAATTCTGTTTAACTGGAGCAGTTCTAATTTAAACCATATGCTGATCTCACCGCGCTGCATCTCCCGAGACACGCATGGCCAAAAATATACCAAGCCCAGCTCATACAGTAAGTAAGTCATTTACAATACGAAGATCTGAATCATGCCAGGAACTACAGAATGACCCGAGCCACATGCGAACAATTCCTTCTTCGAGCTATGCTCATTTAGAATGTCAACACTTTACAAGCTGATTTAAACGTAACGTCACCAGACTGAGGTCGGACCTAGGTTCCGAGCTCGCCGCTTAATTAACCTTGCGCCCCATAAGAGCCCCTGCACACGTCTGCCGTATAAAACAAACACGCTTGCACGTTACCATGCGGCCTATAAAAGCACCACCATCTAGTAATTAGGCCGCATTCCCGGGGCAGTCCAACTCAAAAATCACTATAATTCCATAAACAACGTGGCAATTTTCTAGGCAGGGAGCGCAGGACTCTCTAAGCGTCCGTCATTGCGTTTTGGGAAGGACAGAAAGAGTGTGGTTTCCTGCATGGAGACTAAATCAGCTGTCCGAATCCAAAATGGCAGCATTTTGTTCGTGTAATTATGATATCTGTGATTTCTATCGATGGTAAGATCACATGGGGGCTCTCGGTTTTCAAAATTTTAATACTTTGGGTTAAAGAACTGTTGATGAAATCAGTCACTGATGGGATTTTATATATATTTTGCTGCTTGTTAGTAGAAGCTCGACTGCATTTGGCAAAAGAGGAGCAGTATACTCTATAACAAAGTGCATTAGAGAAAACAATGAGACAGAAACCTCTCTCAGTTGTCTCAGCTCATTATTTTATTTCATCCGTCCACATCCGTCTCTGGCATTGCATTTCTGTGTTCCCTCCTCATGCTACCGGTCTTCGGATCTGTAAATTTGTCTGAACTGTTATGGGGATTGACGAGATGGGCCCTGTTATTGATTTAACGCAAATGTTTCAGTTGAAACAGACGGAATAAAGCATGGCCTTGAGGACACAGGCACACGAATTGTCACAGAGCTCTACATTTCAGACCAACGTTTTCCATGAAATTATGTATTTTTCTAGTTGTGCCAAGTAATGGTCAAAGTGCATATGTAGATAAATGACAACCAGCTGTAAATTACCTATTGTCACTATGACATATAGCCATGTCCACAAATGTCTGCAAGTTCATGGTGAGCAGGAAAAGGACAAAATGGTGAAAGAATGAAGCATGTGCTTAATCTTCCAGTAATGCAGCTCAGCCATTACAGCTATTATAGACACGCACCAAGTCTTCCTTTCATCAGAACCATCTGGTCCCACCACATACTGTAGTAATGTTAAAAGTTACACTACTATGTACACTAAACTAGCTCCCTCTCTCTCCTTTCATTTTCTGAAATCCTCTAAAAGGTCAACATTAGTGGTTAGGGTTACGGGTTAGGGGCCAACAGGAAGATAAACAGTATCTGTTTCTCTCATAGTATTCTATGAAAGTCTGTCTTGTTTTAATCATTTTGTTCAATAAAATGCCAATCTTTAATGAGGCTAGTCACATGGTCTGACGGTCCTGACACGACACCATCACTCATGTGCTGCTCAAACATCCTAATTTGTAATCATACATGTGAATCCTGTATTCAGGGTCACAGGGGGCCTGGAGCCTATCCCAGCAGACTTAGGGGACAAGGCGGGGTACACGCTGGCCAGGGTGCCAATCCATCACAGGGCACACATACACTCACTGACCACTGACACTCATTCACACACTACACATCCAATTTTGGGAACACCCAACCTACATGTCTTTGGGAGGAAACCGGAGTACCCGGAGAAATCCCACCAAGCACGGGGAGAGACAGGAATCAAGCCGGACGGGGATCGAACTCGGACTCTGGCGGTGCAAGGGACAGTGCTAACCACTACACAACCGTGCCACCCAGATCTTGTCTCATTAATCTGAATTTCCATAGAGTATGGAAAATGAATGAATGAATAGATAAATAAATAAATAAATGCTAAAGCCTGACACATATCTGCAAATATGCAAATATATTTTTAAACTCAAGTAAAAAATCTAAAATGTGCCCCAATCTATTTTTAATTCTGTGTGGCAAAAACTATTTGCTTTTCCCTACATTTCTCTCTTTCTCTCTCTCTCTCTGAAGACTTAAAGTTTCCTTTGCTTCACTTTTTAACATGTCCTTCAAGTTAAAATGTTTTCATTTTACATTTTATTTTTTTGTTTACTCACATTTTTTTCAAAATAATTTCTAAAATTCATTGTGTTGTATTTTCTTTTTGTAAAAAGCACTCAAGTCAAAGCAAGAATGATTTTTTCTTTAAAAACAGACACACTTCTGTTTTACACACGATTATTTGCTCTTATTCTACATTAATAATAAAGGAAAAAGTTTCTTCATAATAAACTCCTGGATGGTGGCTCAGTGTAAAAACATAACCCCCATCCCGGGGCAGATTTCCGCCTCCTAGACAGCTCTGAACATTCCTAAACTCAATCCAGTGCTGTGCAGCTTTGCTCATGTCTTTGAACAAGTGGCCTACACACCACTGCTCTGTCTTGTGTCACTGCCTCTATTAGAGGAATTGGAGGTAATTAGCGTTCGGGCTTTATAAACGAACCGGGGCTCATTACACAGAAATAAGAACATGTCAGGACTGGCAGTGATCAGGAACTGGATATCTTCTGGATGTTAACCATGCTCCTCATAATCACCGCACAATTACCACAGGAAGAGAAAGAGAAGGTCGATCGAGTGCGAGTCGAGGTCATGCTGTGATTACACGCACTCCTTATTAAAAAAAATTATTATAGGTTTTCTATTTTATGTCAACTGCAAATAAATAAAAAGTAAGGCATGAAAAAACACATTCTGGCATTTCATTGAAAAGAAATGTAGCGCTCTCGAGATTTTATGGCGGAGTCAAAGCCATCAAAACAGTATTTTATTCCTGTTATACTACAGCAATACAAGCATTCATTTATTTTGCTATTTATATTTAGGATGTGATTAATTAATCACTAATTTCTAACGAATAAAACAAGAAATTATATATATAAGTGCAACCTTGGATTGCGAGTAATTTCATCTTTGAGTATTTTGCAAGACGAGCAAAATTTTAAAATAAATTTTAACTTAATAAAAGAGCGAGGTCTTGATATACGAGATGTATGCATAGACTTTGTCTGCCAAACGTCACATGATTACAACCGAGCCAATAGTTCTTCTCTCTCTCTCTCACGCTAAGGGATTATGGGTAATCGTCACCTGCATAGTCAACATCAGTGCATGTGTACTGTTTATTATACCATTGTGACCATGTGTGTGTGTGCGCAAGCGTAAAGCATTTTATTATTTTGTATCCAAGTGTAGTGACTGTTCTTTAGTAACAGTACTGATAGTCAAGTCAAGTCAAGTCAATTTTATTTATATAGCGCTTTTAACAATTGACATTGTCGCAAAGCAGCTTTACACAATAAAAAGAAGTAAGTTTGTATGCAATGTGTATGAATCAAAATGATAAGATTGTCCCTGATGAGCAAGCCGAGGTCGACGGTGGCAAGGAAAAACTCCCTGAGATGGTAATAGGAAGAAACCTTGAGAGGAACCAGACTCAACAGGGAACCCATCCTCATCTGTGTGATAACGGATAGCAGGGATTGATCAGCATAATAATTCAATTCAATTCAATTCAATTTTATTTCTATAGCGCTTTTAACAATGGTCATTGTCTCAAAGCAGCTTCACAGAAATGAAAAGAAAATGAAAACAAGACTTATGGAAATGTATATATGTGTAAGAAAAATGTGTCTAGATAATGAGATTGTCCCTGATGAGCAAGCCAAGGGTGATGGCGACAGTGGCAATGAAAAACTCCCTGAGATGGCAATAGGAAGAAACCTTGAGAGGAACCAGACTCAACAGGGAACCCATCCTCATCTGGGTGATGACAGATAACAGAAATTGTAAAACATAATGTGTGTTATGCAGATGAAAGTTCGATATAACAGAAGTTATTTAAATTAACATAAAGTCCAGTTCAGCTCAGAGATGAGTCAGCAGGTGCAGAGGGCAGATGAGGGTCTGGATCACTGGGAGCTCAGTGGGAATTCAGCTGGAGCAGGTCCTTCTCTGGATGCCTCAGGAACCTCGCAGGGTTGGCACAATCTCCAGATGCCTCGGGATGGGTGGAAAAATAAAGAGCAGGTGAAAAGAATTAGCATGGTTGCCATTCACGATAGATGTACTGGAGTATGAGGTAAAGAAATTAATTATGTGTATGCCAGATTAAAGAGATGCGTCTTGAGTCTACTTTTAAATTGGGAAACTGTGTCTGAGCCCCGAACACTGTCAGGAAGGCTATTCCAAAGCTTTGGAGCTAAATATGAAAATGCCCTACCTCCTTTTGTAGATTTTGATATTCTGGGAACTACCAGTAGTCCGGAGTTTTCTGATCTTAAGGAGCGTGGTGGATTGTAACGTATCAGAAGACTGGTTAGGTATGTGGGAGCTAGATCGTTTAGAGCCTTGTAAGTAAGTAATGCTATTTTGTAATTAATTCTAAACTGAACAGGTAGCCAGTGCAGGGATGATAATATTGGGGTTATATGATCATATTTTCTGGATCTAGTGAGAACCCTGGCGGCTGCATTTTGGACTAACTGTAGCTTGTTAATTGAGGATGCAGGACAGCCTCCCAGTAATGCATTACAGTAGTCCAGTCTGGAAGTCATGAATGCATGAACCAGCTTTTCTGCATCAGATACAGATAAAATGTTCCTAAGCTTGGCAATATTTCTAAGGTGGAAAAAGGATGTTTTTGTGATGTTGGAGATATGATTTTCAAAGGATAAGTTACTGTCTAATATTACACCCAGGTCTTTCACTGTCGAGCTGGTGGTAACAGTACATCCTTCTAAACGTAGGCTGAATTGTGAGAGCTGGTATGAACTGGTTTTTGGGCCAATAAGTAATACCTCTGTCTTATATGAATTTAGTAAAAGAAAATTATCAGTCATCCAATCTTTTATATCTTGAATACACTCAGTTAGTCTAGACAATTTGGGTATTTCATCTGGTTTTGTGGAAATGTATAACTGAGTATCATCAGCATAACAATGGAAACTAATCCCATGTCTTCTAATGATGTTACCCAAGGGAAGCATGTATATTGAGAACAGCAGAGGTCCTAAAACTGACCCTTGTGGCACCCCATATTTCACTGGCATTACACCAGACTGTTCTCCATTCAGATCTACAAAATGGAATCGATCAGACAGGTAGGATCTAAACCATTTTAAAGCCTGTCCCTGAATACCAATGTGATTTTGTAAGCGATCTATGAGAATATCATGATCTATAGTGTCGAATGCATCAAGATCAAGTAAGACAAGAATTGAGATGCAGCCTTGGTCAGAAGCTAAAAACAAGTCATTTGCCATTTTAACTAGTGCAGTTTCTGTATTATGATGGGGCCTGAAACCTGACTGAAATTCCTCGAGGATATCGTTTTCCTGCAAGAATGTGCATATTTGGACTGATACTATCTTTTCTAATATCTTTGATATAAACGGAAGGTTTGAAATTGGTCTGTAATTTATTATATCATTTGGGTCTAAATTAGATTTTTTAAGAAGAGGCTTAATAACTGCCAACTTGAAAGGTTTAGGGACATGACCTAGATATAATGAAGAGTTGATAATGTTTAGAAGGGGCGCTCCAGTTATATTTATCACTTCTTTTAAAAGTCTAGTTGGGATTGGATCCAGCAAGCATGTTGTTGATTTAGCCGAGGTGATAAGTTTATACAGCTCTTCCTGCCCTACACCTGTAAAGCATTGAAAATCTATTAGTGAAGCTTTAGACTGAACTGGATCATGAGATGTTGTTAGAGGTTGAATTTCCATTATTTTCTTCCTGATAATATCAATCTTTTCATTGAAGAAGTTCATGAAGTCTTCACTTCTAACCTGTGATGGGATACTCCCTGCAGGCATCTTAGGGTTTGTTAGGCTAGCCACTGTACTAAATAGGAACCTGGGATTGTTTTGGTTTCTTGCTATGAGTTGGCTCAGATGCTCGGCCCGAGCCGCTTTTAGAGCCCGTCTATAGCTGCACATACTACCTTTATACGCGATTCTAAAAACTTCTAATTTAGTTTTTCTCCATTTTCGTTCGAGGTTACGGGTTGCTCTCTTTAGAGCGCGAGTATGACTGTTGTACCACGGTGCAAGTGTTTTATCTCTGACTTTTTTTAATCTGATGGGAGCAACAGTGTCTAATGTACTGCTAGTCACTTCATCTAGATCGTCTGCACTTAGGGGTCTGATAAGAAATTGGGACAGATCCGGCAGATTACTTGTGAATTTGTCTTTAGTAGTCGGATTAATATTTCTACTAATGTGTACTGGAAGTTCAGTGTAACAGGAGATGTGTTAAAATTAAAATTAAAAGGAGTCCAGTTTGTTCCTGAAGGCTCAGGTAGATTGTAGGAGATTCCAATCCTGAGCTATCGAACAACTGAAGTCACAGGTCCCCAGAGCATCAATCGATGATAGGACAGTCTTAATGGAAACCATCCCCAGCGACCATACGAATCCAGGCAGACCACACGGGGCATCCATGCGTTGAGATCTCCAACCAGAAGCAGGACTCCAGGACGGGTTAGACGGCTCCAGAGGGCAGAGGGGTCTGGATCACTGGCAACTCAGGAGCGAACATGTATAGCTCGACAGAGAGACAGAGAGAGGGAAAGGAGAGAGGGAGAGAGAGAGAGGAGAGAGCAGAAAAGGAGAGAACAGAAAATAAGGAGAGATGGCAGTTAGGTATGGTCACAGTCAACATGTATAAGGTGAATGTATTCAGTGCAAAGTGCAAGCAGGGACTCCGGCAGGACTAACTATAACAGCATAACTAAAAGGGAGAGCCAGAAGGAAACAAAGACATGAGGGCTCCCTGAGATGTAAAGCAACCAATCACCTCACCGTCAACAAACCTGAGTGAACAATGAGAGTGGGGAGGACAGCATCTAAACATACCAGTTCACCAGAATACTCTACGTCCATGAGTCCTCCAGATCTGCAACTTTACCTAAGGTTAATCTATTTACAAAAATGCTTGGCTAAATAAATGGGTTTTTAGCCTAGACTTAAACACTGAGACTGTGTCTGAGTCCCGAACATTAATAGGAAGACTATTCCATAACTTCGGGGCTTTGTAGGAAAAAGCTCTGCCCCCTGCTGTAGTTTTAATAATACGTGGTACTGACAGGCAGCCTGCATTCTTTGATCGAAGTAGGCGTGGCGGATCGTAAGACACTAACAGTTCACTCAAATACTGTGGCGCGAGACCATTTAGTGCTTTAAATGTCAGAAGTAGTATCTTAAAATCGATGCAAAATTTCACAGGGAGCCATCTGGTTTTGTAGATAAGATAGGGGTGATGTGCTCGTATCTTCTGGTTCTAGTGAGGACTCTCGCTGCTGCATTCTGTACTAACTGAAGCTTGTTTATACACCTAGTTGAACATCCAGAAAGTAAGGCGTTACAATAGTCCAACCTAGAGGTGATAAAAGCATGAACTAGTTTTTCTGCATCATTTAGTGACAATATGTTTCTAATCTTGGCAATATTTCTAAGGTGAAAGAAAGCTATCCTGGTAATATTATCTACATGTGCTTCAAACGAAAGGCTGGAATCTATAATCACACCAAGGTCTTTTACTGTTGCATTTGATGTCAAAATAAGAGTCGCATGCGTGATACAGTACATGATACTCGGCACTCGTAAACTAATACTTGCTCGGTTTCCGATTAAAAATTTATTTAAAATCTTTGCTCGGTTTGCGGAACACTCGTAAACCACGTTACTCGCAATCCGAGGTTCCACTGTACTTCCCTTAATGGAGATGCTGATTTCATTTTCCAGCAGGACCTGGCACCTGCCCACACTGCCAAAGTACCTGATTTTAGGACCATGGTATCCCTGTGCTTGAATGGCCATCAAACTCACCCGATCTATACCCCATACAGAAGAGCTAAAGAGCAACAACCTGGGCTTCCATAACACCTTAGTAGTGCCACAGACTGATTGCCTCCATGCCATGCAGCATCGCTGCAGTAATCCAAGGAAAGGGAGTGCTGGCCAGTGCTGAGCGCTGTACATGTTCTGTACTAAGTTGAAATTTTCTGTATTAAAATATATTATTATCGGTCTTAAGTAATATTCTTATTTGATGAGATACTGAATTGTGGGTTTTCATTAGCTTTACGTCATCATCCATCCATCCATCCATCCATTCATCCACTTATCCAAAATTGGGTCGCGGATGCCATATAAACACATGAAATAAACACTTTAAATATATGAGTCGGTGTAATATACAGTGTCACTTTTGAATTGAATTACTATTTTATTCTTTATTTTATATATATTTTATTATATTTTATACTTTATTACTAATATTCTAAATTATTGAGATGCACCTGTGTGTGTGCCTATACATTATTGTATATAAACCTATAATGTTTGTTTTGAATAATGTTTCTCTGTAGCTCACATACCTATTAACTTGTACACCACAAGAGGGCGCACTTGCAGTTCAGGTATTGTGTATTATTACACACCTATTTTTAAACACCTTGCATTTTCAGTGTTGACAGGAAAAAAAAGTCAAAGAAGCTGCCTTGACTCCTCTCATCAATTGTTAAATACTGTTTTATAATAACAATTAGACTATTAAACAATAAAAATTGTTTAAGCCAGGCATCCTCCATTCAAATCTCAGTGAAGTATCTGAATCTAGTTCATATTTCTGAAGCTTTCGAGGAAAAAAAAATCATGAGAATTTGAGCTGCTTGTTCGACTCGAGTGTTTGTACTGTAGCTGTGGTTAAACTGCAACATCACATCACATATCGGCAAGACTTATTTTAGTTATGCTGGAAACGTTGGAATTCATCATGTCGGAGCATGTGCTATCTTCACTCATCAACATGACTCATTTCTTTCACTGGTATTTTGTCTTTCGTATTTTGTTTTCCTCTCTCTTGTCAATCAGAGCTACGAGCTGATTGGTCAGGTGATAATGAAATCAGTTTATGACATGCTGTGATTTTCTGAACAGGGTTTTTTTATTTTATTTTAATTTTTTACGGCTTTTGGCAGCTTCTTCAGAATTGCCACTAACGCAAACTCTATGACACTCATGGCAGAAATTCCTGTACAATTCCCCGAAATCATTAAATTCTATTTCCAAATTCAACCATAATTTGACCACAGATGACGTCAACAGAAACTGTCTTCCCAATGTTTTTCCCCATCTTCCCGGCGTTCATTACATAAGCACCACCACCTCTACACTCCAAAACAAATTGTGAATGAAGTTCTTTTCCACCATAATCTTCCTTCTAAAAACTTAACAACGCTGCACTGTTGTGTCGTGAAAAGAGCAGTTAATAAAGTGTACTTGATTCCGCGCAGTATAATCCCATAACAAATGGCTCCGGGGTTCCTGTAAGAGGAAAGCAGATCCCTTCTAATATCAGAGCAGATTGAGTGGATGAACCCCCTCCACAACCCTGCTCCCGTCCCCATCCTTCTCCTGAGCTCTAAAAGGCCTCCTTTGTCCGAGGGCCGTTGCCATGGTGACTGCGGTCCGACTGTAAGGCCTTTAAAATTATTAGCATTCCTACCGATTACGGGCACTGTAGCAAAGCCCCAGCGATCAGATGAGGATTTAGTAAAACTTTTTTTTTTCTCCTCTACCCTCCAGTTAAACCCCAACATTAATTAAAACAGAATTATAGAACGGAGAGGAACGTGAAACCTCAGACAAACCAAACACACAGGACTATGAGCGGGAGCGCAGGGACAGCTTCACTTTCTGACTAATAAAGCTCACATTCAGACGGACCACAGCGATGGGAAAGACAGACCAGAACAGCTAAAGTGAAAAAAAAAAAAAAAAAAGATTCCGTATTTAAAAAAACAGCCAAACTCAGGGCAGGTGAGAAGGTTCGATGCCATGAACCTGAAAGTTGTGATTTCAAATCCAAGAGAATCCTATCTGAGTTTTTGTTGGGAAAATAGCTTCGTTTGATTTTGGACAGAAAAGCTTCTTGCCCATCTGTAGCTGTGGGTCGAGCGAGCATGATGAAGGTGTGGCACAATCGCAGGCCTACATCGAAACTTCCCACCTGAGCTAGCACCGTGTTCAGTGCGTGTTGAAATTAAATAGACACAAATGACTTTTCTTCAAGTTGAGGTTTATGTAATAAGGACACACTACTTCCTTCCGATCTTTCAAGAAAGACCACAGGGTACAGTAGGAGTCCAGGAAAGCAAAAATTTGTGGCATTCTCTGGGTGGGAGGGGCATACTCTTCCTGCCTTCCCTGCCAATCATGGTAACCCTGCCCACGAGCTGGGGTACAGTATGTGGAACAGGGGAGACAGCGCTTTGCACTATGTTACTGCTATTACATACTGTAGTTGTTGTTTGATGGGGGAGCTGGTGGATGTGGGGCCGGGGAATCATCACGCTACCAGACATTTGTCATCGATCATCTTTGGTCTTAATGAGTAAAAAATAATTGCATAGAAGAATCAGGTTGAACATCATACAGATCAAAATAAAGACGACACACACGCAGCATCTATAATTGCAGTGTGTGGATGAAGTGAAGGCGTGCTGGAGAAGTAGTGGGTGGAAATGTACAGCAAAAGCAGAAAGCCCGCTGGGGTACACAAGGACAGAGCGAGACCAACCCTGAGGCGGAAACGGCAGTCGAGTCGAGTCGAGCCGAGTCAGCCATGTGATGGGAGAGAACATCACGATGTTCCTTCAAGGACGCTGCACTGCGCTCTGCTCTCGGCTCAACAATTATCCTTTTGTTTTGTGTGTTGTTTATTTTTCTTTTGAGCTCGAGTTCACCCTTCACGTGTGGTCACAGTTTGAAACACGTCCTCCTGATTATAGCCTCTTCGGTTAAACAGCTTAAGCAGGTGGAGTGTGATTCTGCATACTGTAGATCTCTTCGCCAGTGTAATGTGAACACACTCAACACAGTTTTAACGTTGAATTTAATGAAGTAATACATAATATTTTGTTGCATTTGATTTCCACTGACATCACCAAACTGTTTCGCTCTTCTTTTTGTCATGCATGAGGAAATGTATTTGATTGGACGTGATTCTCTGTAAAGTAGGATGATAGAATGTTTCTGTAGAGGTCTGAAGTCGTCCTGCTGCTCGCACCATGAGTTAAAGTATGGAGAAATATTAGTAACAATGGTGCGGAAGCACCCACGCAAGCCCAACCTTTGACTCTGCCTCCACTGATGTCCGATTGACTCGTGCGCTTGAATGTTTTGGATCATGAGGAGTTCTGTTCTGAGACGTTGGTGAAGGTTCATCTTGAACTTGAATTTACTCCCTGAGAATCCTTGCAGTGGGGGATTGTAAGACCTTCACCCCTGTCCAAGGGAGCTTGTTCTTTCTTTTTTTCAGGATATTACCGTGATGTTGTATTGGCTAAACTCAATGCTTCTGGCATGACTCAGATTTTCCCTCTTTTCTTCGATTTAAAATGGTTTCCTTTCCTCCCGTAGACAGCTCTCTGGTCTATAATCTAGTTTATCCTTTTTAACAACAAATGCATTGTTCATGAACGAAACCCAGGGCTCAAACCAAGACTAGCTAAGAGCTATTAATTGCTAATTAAACAAATGAAACAGGGCTCACACGGCCAACAGGAATCTCCTCTCGGAGACATGTTCCAATACTTTTGGTTATTTGGGAAAACGGGTTCATACTAAAGTTGCCTGGTTCATTGCCAAGTGTTTAACCCTAAAAAACAGCAGAAAAGCCAGTGATTTCATTTGGGTTTCCCATTTAATTGCCAATATAATTAGAACCAAATACCATGGTGCAATACTTCTTTTGTATACCAAAATACGACTTTACACACTGCCATCAAACCTCCAACATGCTCTTGTGATGCTTCCCTGCATCTAGATATAAATATCAGAAAATGAAAGCTGAAACACAAACGTCTTCAATGTACAGCAAAAACAAACAAAAATTGACCTGGGTGTTCCAGTACTTATGGAGGGATGTAATACAGCATATTAGTGCATAATTTTTTACACATTTTTAAAAAAAATTTCTTAATTTTTTTAAGAGTAAAAAAATAAATAAAATAAAATAATAATAATTAAAACAATCTGAAAAAATATTTATGCATTAAAAGTCGTTTCAAGGCAACTCCACACAACCTTGCAACCTTACTATGGAAAAATAAGGTTAGGAACACAGAAAGAAAAAACTATTTAAAACTTTACTAATATAGTGTAAGCATTTCACTGTGTTTACTTTCTCAGGTAGAATTTTGGAGAAAACCACAGCAGTTAAATAATTGAATTCCTGCTTCAGGTTTGTGACATTAATGATTAACTATTGAGAATTATTTAATGTTACACATATGGTGCTTTCTCCAGTGGCCACAGAGTTTGCAGAAAACGTGTAATCTTTAGGAAAAGTTTCACGTCACGGCAGTATCCCAAACCGATTTGTTAAAGTATGATGATTGATTGATCATAACCTGGTGGTTTGTGAGAACCACAGACTTTAGCCGACGTGAGGGAAAATGTCACATCATAAAACCACACAATTATAATTCGCAGGAAATACTGTGAATTTCCTTTACATTCCAGAAAATCATATCAATATAGAAATCATGACAGGACAACTATAGACAGTTTGATGAAATGTTTATTAAGTGTTAATGCAGTATGGAGATTATTGGGCATTGGTGGGCCAGTAGTAGGTTTCTCGCCTGCCGTGCAGAAGGCTTGGATCAGAGGGTGGCGACCCCTCGATAGGAGCAGCCGAAAGACAATCACTATAGTATGAAGATTATTTCTGTTTATTTGACATGGAACAAGAAAACCGCTGAGCTGTACAGATGATAAACAGGAAGTTCACCTGCACAAACTTTCACACATTCCGGGTTCAGTCAACTAACTCACAGGACTCTGTAAAGGCATAAAGTGAAAGAAAGACACAAATCATTGTAGATTTCGACACTGCAAAAAAAGTGAAAGTTAGTAAGTGAAATACTCTTGAATCTCGCCAAACCTACCTAGAATTTCTTAAAATACGATTATAACAAACAAAATATATGAATATTATATAGCTTATTTCTAGTCAAATGTTACTAAAATTGAAACCGAAAAATGTCTTATTCTATTGGCAGATAATTTTGCTTTTTTACAATTTTTATTTAGAAGGTTAGAATTGATTATTTAGATAATTAGAATTTATTTCTTGAAGGAAGCAATATGATCTGTTAATAGAACCAGTAATTCGTCTGCTTGCAATAAGCAATGAATAACAAAATCACAGACTCGATCCTAGCTTAATTTTGCTAAGAATGAGGATTTAGCCAGATCTGTCAAACATCTGAGAAGGAGCTCAGATTTCCCGAAAGGATTTAGTACAATCCGGTGTTTTATTGTGCAAAGGAAAAAAAAAAACAATTATTAAAATGAAATAAAACTGTTCACATGTTTTATGAATATTAATGGTTTTTTTCTTTTTTTAAAAACAAATTCAAAGAGGATAAAAGTTTTAAAGAGGAAAAAGTTTTTTGTGGAAACTGGAAAAAAAAACACATTTAAAACAAACAAACAAATAGAAAGCCTTTGCATGTCTCTACGGCTCAAAAAGTAGCTTTAAACATTACTGATCAGACCTAATGATACATGGCGCACTACTGCCATCTACTGGGCAAGCATGTTTGTGTTTTTTTGGGGAGGGGGAGGGGGCGTAGAAAAAAAAATTGTGTGTAGGAGGGGCCTAAATAGAAATCTGCCGTAGTCTGAAGTCACCTAAATCCGAACTTGTAACCAAAGATGACTACATCGAAAAATCACTAAATCAAAAATCCAAAAGTATCTGTATAGTTCAACGCTGCTCTGTTGGAAGTGAAGCATCTCCTTATAGACCGATACAGGAAGAAGAAGAAGAGTATAAAGATGACAATCAAGCGAATGGAAGTCATAATTTCTTTTCAAGTGTGTCTTATGGGTTTAAATGTCTTTACCTTGGTTAACAGCGTGGGCCGGGGCAATCCTAACCAATCACAGATCTGGTTCCTGTAAGTCCGCACCACGCTCAGCTCGCTCTCCCTGAGACGCACACACACACATACAGGACGAGAGTGAAGACAGTAAAGTGGGTGTGGAGAGGAGACTCGAACTCATGTCCATCAACACTCACCAGTTACTGTCGCTTAGCACCGTCATGACATCATCAAGCACCGCCGCATCGACCACGTCTTCATACGTCAGCAGCATCTCGTACACCTGAGCGGCCGTGGCGTTCCTGATCTAACCACGGACAGAGGGAGAGAGATCATGTGGTGATGAAGACACACAAAGAGAGACAGACAGACAAGTGGAGGGACAGATAGAAAAGAAGGCAGGCAGTTGAACAAGCAGACGCAGACATTCAGATGGACGGATAGACGAATCAACAGATTACTAAAGCAGCAGAGAAACAGATGGAAGGACAGACAGCGAGACGGAGAGATCCAGACAATCAGACAGACAGGAGGAGAAGGATACATTCATTCAGACAGATAGAGAGATACACAAGCAGGGGCAGGCAGGAGAGAGAGAGAGAGATTATATCTCAGCATCATGGCCATGTCCAAATCTGAGTTACACAATAGATATCACACAATAGATAGCGTGCCATGCAACACACACAGAGACAGACACACATACACAGAGACACAGATACACACACAGTTGAGCCCTGCACAGTCACGGTTCAGAGCTTTTCGCAGATTCCCTTAGAACCTAACTAATAATTTTTTATGGCTTTTTCTTTGTGTCAATATATAATTGTTCATGCGTTTTAACGCCAAACTATTAAGAACAAGATCATTTACTAAGTTTGCAACAAATATTAACATAAAATACAGCTAAATATCCATATAAAACACAATACTGTATTATTTTAGTTTGTACTGTAGAGAGAACACAGTGAAACTGGGATGGTGAAGTATTACTGTATTTACCGTACGCATAACAAAGAAAACAATACGTACAGGGGTAACATCTGTATTTTATTTTCTAGTACTGCAGGAGAGACAGCAGTACAGGACTGTACAGTATACGGTTTACCTTTACATTCTTTTTTATTAAGGGTAATGTAATAAGCTGATTTTGAATTTAAATTAAAGTGTTTTGGGGATTAAACAGAGAATTTATAGACATTTTTTTGACCACATTCAAAATTTGCCGTTTTTCACAATTTGCGGATGCTCTAGGAACTTAACCAGCGCAAATTTCAGGGGTCGAATGTACAGGCAGACAGACAGACAGACGGAGATACAGACACACACAGACACACACCACAGGGAAAGGGTGACACAGCAGTAGCATGAGCTGCACCAGGATCTTCTTCCTGACATCTCCCTGAAACTGGATCAGGCCACAGTACCTGCAACACACACACACACACACACACACACACACACACACACACACACACACACACACACACAAACACACACACAAACACATTAGCCAATCAGTATTTTTCATATGTGGGTGGATCTTTAACCCACCTGCAGCCTGAAGGACCTCCCTGTGTGTGTGTGTGTGTGTGTGTGTGTGTGTGCGTGTGTGAGTGTAAACTCACACGGAGATGCCGGCGCGTAACTTCCTAACGTCCTTCGACCTTCTAATCTCCTCCATACACAGAGACAACAGCTCCACACAGAACGGATGACTGGAGGAGAGACAGAGAGACAGAGAGAGCGGGCGAGAGAGAGATATAATGTGTTATAATATAAATTAATGTAATATAATGTAATAATAATGTACTTAATATTGCATCAATCTTACAACGTAATCTAGTTTCTATAACTGATTTGGCAACAAGATATTTTTTTTTAACATTCACGTCAATAAAGCGCTACTGAATTGAACTGAGGGAAGGAGAGGGAGAGAGAGAGAGCGCTCCTCACTTGTCCTGCTGGATGAAGAGCTGGAAGCAGCTGTTGGCCAACATCTGGTCTATCATGCTCAGTAAAGGCACTGAGACTCTGAGAGAAACACAGCTGTGTAAAGCTCAAAAACTCGGGTATCCATCCACACACTGCCTTCACACACTCTGAAGTGTGTGTGTGTGTGTGTGTGTGTGTGTGTGTACCTGTCCTTGCGCAGATTATCTCTGAAGATGAGCAGGAGTGTGTCTCCAAACTGCTTTATCTCCACCTCATCCTGCTGGATACTCTTCAGGTGTTTGAACAGAGACTGTGAGGAGTATCGGACCTACACACACACACACACACACACACACACACACACACACACACACACGCACACACACACACACACACACAACACATACTGTAACACACAATACTTAAACAGTGCATCCGGAAAGTGTTCACAGCGCTTCACTATTTCCACATTTTGCCAGGTTACAGCCTTCTATCAAAATTAAATTAATTGTTTTTGTCAAAATTCTACAAATGATACCCCATAATAATGACAAGAAAGAAGTTTGTTTGAAATCTTTGCAATTTTATTACAAATAAAAAATGAAATAAATAAATTAATTAATAAAAATAAAATAAAATCACTTGTACATAAATATTCACAGTCTTTGCCATGACACTCAGAATCGAGCTCAGGTGCGTCCTGTGTCCACTGATCATCCTCGAGACGTTTCTACAACTCGATTAGAGTCCACCTGTGGTCAATTCAGTTGATTAGACATCTTTCCAAAGAAACACGCCTGTCTATATAAGGTCCCACAGTAACCAGTGCATGTGAGAGCACGAACCAAACCATGAAGTCCAAGGAATTGTCTGTGGACCTCTGAAAGAGGACTGTATCGAGACACAGATCTGGGGAAGAGTAGAGAAACATTTCTGCAGCATTGAAGGTCCCGATGAGCACAGTGACCTCCATCACCTGTAAATGAAATACATTTTGGAGCCACCAGGACTCTTCCAGAGTGAGTGACTGGGGGAGAAGGGCTTTAGTCAGGAAGGTGACCAAGAACCAGATGGTCACTCTGAGGTGAGAGCTCCAGTGTGAGAGAGGAGAACCTTCCAGAAGAACAACCATCTCTGCAGCACTCCATGAATCAGGCCTGTATGATAGCGTGACCAGGCGGAAGCCACTCTCCTCTGGAGTTTGACAAAAGGCACCTGAAGGACCCTCAGACCATGAGAAAGATTTTTTTTTTTTGGCACCAATTAAAGCCCCAAGTCTTGCAAGTGATGCTATAAGATGCTTTTTCTTCTGGAAGATTCTCCTCTTTGCACAGAAAAACACTGGAGCTAAATTTGAGTGCCATCGCAAAGGCTGTAAATACTTATCATTACATACATATGTTTTTTTTCTTTTTCTTTAAAAATAAATTTGCAAAGATTTCAAACAAACCTCTTTCACATTTTCATTATGGGGTATTGTTTGTAGAATTCTGAGGAAAAATAATGAATTTAATCGCATACAGGATTTTACTTTTAGAATAGAATAGAATTTTCATCCAATAAATAACAAGAGAGAGACAAAAAGGGATGAATATATAAGAAAAAAAAAGTAAGTCATTTCAAAATGAAAGAAATATAGAGAAAGAAAGACCAGGAGAGAAAGTGAGAGATACTGTAGGGAGAGAAAAGAAAGGGAATAAGGAAAAAGAAAGAAAGAGGAGCATAGTGATAGAAAAAAGAAGAAATAGAGAGCAAGAGAGAAAGACAAAAAAGTAGGGAGAAGATAACATGAAAGAGAGAGAAAATAAGAAAGTAATTACAAAATGAAATAAAGAGGGGGAGAGATGAGATATAGAAAGAAAGAAAGAAAGAAAGATAGATAGATAGATAGAAAGCAAAGGAGAGAAAGAGATGAGCACACACACACAAACATAAACAGACACACACAGAGCTCAGTGCTCCCTCTAGGGGACGAATGTGTTTTCTCAAAATTCCCATTGATGATACCCTTAGACACACACACACACACACACACACACACACACACACACACACACACACACACACACATACATACATACCCACACACACACACACACACATACATACATACACACACAAACATACACATACACACACAAACATACACACACACATACATACACACACACATACATACACACATACATACACACATACATACACATACACACACACATATATACACATACACACACACATATATACACATACACACACACATATATACACATACACACACACATATATATACACACACACACACACATATATACACATACACACACACATATATATACACACACACACACACACACACACACAGCAGATAGAGTGGATAGAGATTAGTTAATTCTGGCTTGTTCCTTATTTAACTGCAGTGTGTTTGTGGGCGGGGCCTTCAGAACAACTCTTCCTGAGGCGTGATTGAAAGTGAAACAGGGGGATGTTGGATCTAAGCATGTGACTCGGCAGTCAGAGATGTCTCACGGTGTGAGGAGGAGCTGAGCGCGAGGACGTACCGTGGACTCGGTGAGGCCCCCTACAGACACGGCCAGGCCTAGCAGCGTGCAGTAGCGGTACACTGGCAGCTCCAGGAGACGAGTGATGCGAGGAAACGCCTGAGACGGAGCGCTCCAGTTCAGAGACTCCAAATCAGATCTGCAAAACACACACACACACACACACACACACACGGGTCATTATCATGGTATCAGCAATAATTTCAGATTAGATGATTAACACAATTAGGATTCATTTGTTTTTTAAAAAAATTAAAATTAAAATCTTTTAAGCGCTGCAACAAAAACTAAATCAAACAAAGTATATAAGAAGTTCAAAGTGTGCGTGCAATTACAGTCTAACTGTGTGTGTGTGTGTGTGTGTGTGTCTGTGTGGATTCGAGCAGGAGGCACTACTGACGGAGGGAAGATTTTGAGCAGCTCCTCCTGGTGGGGGATGTGAGGTACTGCGGGCTCGGTGCTGTGAAGGAGGCGGAGGAACACGGCACCAGCGTGCTCTCTGAACCGGTCGATCTTCTCTGCAGCCTGCTGGGCCAGGCAGCACATCATCCGCTCACAACTACACACACACACACACACACACACACACAATATAAGAACAACACTGATATCAATAAAAGTGAAAAAACGAGAGTGAGAGAGACTTACATGGCAGGAGAGAGCAGGTCAGGGGCGGAGCCTGCCACCTTCAGTGTCACGTCCTGTAAACCCGTCATGGCCGCCGCACGCACCCTAGAGTTAAAAGGGCCAAGATTGATTAATTACACCTGGTTCACTCCTTAAGCATTTGAAAAACAAACTTATCGATACAAAAACTAGACTTTTTATTAGAAACCCACACATTTTTGACAGATTTTCATGGGATATAATTAGCCAATCACACGGCAGCACCATGTTTATTAAAACAGATGAAGAAAAACACAGATTTAGTATTTGACAAAAAGAGGTCATGAGAAAGTGATGAGACTGGTGTGTCATGTGTGACAGGTGTGTGTGTGTGTGTGTGTGTGTGTGTCTCAGTTCCAGTCCTCACCAAGACCCCACGTCTCCTCGGCTGTCCGTGGTGTAATCGTTCATGCAGTCCAGCAGGGCTTCATACACATCGTTTACGTTGCCCTCACACAGTGTGCTGTCCGGACTGGCCTGGGCACACACTCCTACGGTGACACACACCCTAAGAAACAGAGAAAGACACACACACACACACACACACACACACACACACACACACACACACACACACACACACACACATTGATGGGCTTCACAATGAAAAATCATGAATTTCTGGTCAGGCAGGTATGCGTGGCAGACGTTAATCTGTGTTTGTTCTTCCCAAGCTCGGGTGAAGACCACACACGAGGAGAGAAGCAAGGGAGGACAGAAGAGAGGGAGGAGTAAGGATAAGGAATGAGGAAAGGAGATGGAAAAAAGAAAGAGAACAAGACGGGGAGGAGAACAGACGAGAAAAGAGGCAAGAGGCAAGAGGGGATAAACGGCAGAAGGAAGTGGAGGAGCAACATGTGAGGAGAGTAGAGAAGATGAAGGAAGGAGAAAAGGAAGTTAGAGTCAGTGGAGGAGAGAAGATAAAAGAGAAAGGAGGAGAGGGAGAGAGAGAAAATAAGAGTGCAATACAGGACGAGGAAAGGATAGATAAGGAGAGAGAAAAGAGAAGAGGAGAAAAAACAAGAAAAGAGAGGAGAGGAGAGAAGGAACGAATAGGGAGGCTCACCGAGCCAGAGCCGAGGCCGCGTCTCTCCTGGCCTCCGCAAACCCTCCTTCCTTCTGTGTGATCCGGCAGGCCTCCCGAAGGCCGTCTAACACCTGCGTGCACACAAACACACACACGAATCAGTTAGAACCCCGAGTACCCTTGTTTCCGGTTGGTGCCGTTCCATTCCATGTTCTTACCTGCTGCAGTTTGTTATGGATCATGAAGTCTGGAAGAGAACCCAAAGCTAAAGCGCAACCACAGCGCATCTGAACGTCTGTGCTCTTCAGACCGGTTAGATACTGTCTCAGCAATTGTTCTGCACACACACACACAAACACATACACAGAATCAAATCAGTCTGTCTGGAATCACATGTAACTGGATCATATTGAAGCAACTTCAAAGTGACAAACGAACCGGTTCCTCTAAGTCAATTTTACAGACGCAAATTCACTGTAGACAATTTAAGTGAATCATTATTACTGAGTCAACTTCAAGTGATTCAACTCCATTGAATGAGTCAAATTCTGAGAGCCAGTTATTAAATTGTGCTGAATCATCTTTTATCGACTCAGCTCCACTGAGTCAATTTCATCACATCACCGTCGATGAGAAAAAAAAACAAAAAAAAACAGCTTCATTAAATCAAGTGACTCACTTTTACTGAGTCAGTTTCAACTTCACTTAGGCAATTTTACTGAATCAGAACCAACAGGAACACAAATCAGGTGCGTTCTGATCGGCCTGAAGTACCCTGCGAAGTATACTGTCCTACACAGGGTGTTCATCCATATTAAGTGTGATTCCAAACCGCAGGGAGCAAAAATGTTCAGTTCTGCGAATGGTGTGGGGAACGAGTGAACAACAGGTGTTCACTTCACCGGAAAGGAGAATGTAAAAATTCCCATCAGTCATTGGGTCTCGCTGGAGCGTGAAAAAAAATAGAGCGTTTAGATTTATTATCATTATTATCGAGGACGACATCATATTAAAAGGACACAAGAATTTTTATTTAAATGTAATCAAGAAATCCTTAGTATTATATAATATAATCTACATACATCTTTAATCAATTATTATTTTTTTTTATTTACAAGTTGTGTGAATGAGTGAGTGCATGTGTGTGTGTGTGTGTGTCTATGCCCTGCGATGGATTGGCACCCTGTCCAGGGTGTACCCTGCCATGTGCCCTAAGTCTCCTGGGATAGGCTCCAGGCCCCCGTGACCCTGAACACAGGATTAAGCGGTATAGATGATGAGTGAGTGAGTGAGTGAGAGAGAGAGTTATACACGTTTCAACAGTATGTTTTATAATAAATATTCAATGTCCACAGTTTGAAATTTCCACAGGAGCAGCGTATCCATGGGGCTTATGTTGCCGTGGTAACGAACGGAGGAAGTGATGTCAGCGCTGGTGACTTCGCAGGGTGTTCCGAATGGTGCGGTTTAGAGGAGGGAAGGTCCCTGCAAATGGAGCAGGAATATAGAGAGGAAGTAGGGAGCACCCTGCAAAGTACACTTTCGGAATGAGACGCAGCTATCATCTACATCGAGCCGAGAGAATAGGCTTCACTGAGACAACATTACACAATCAAAAAAAAAAAAAAAAAAAAACTGTTATGACAACTTCACTAAATCAACTTTAAATGAAATCAGTTTCACCGAGTCATCATCAGAGTCAAGTGAGTAAAATTCAGTTTGTCAAGTGAATCAGATCAACTGAATCAATTCAACTGAGTCAAATTCAGGTGAGAAGCAAAATACATATTATTAATGTTTACACAAGCTCTCTCTCTTATACACACACACACACACACACACACACACACACACACACACACACACACATAACCAAGTAACAGAATGAATCCATATTAATCTAATCCCATCCGAATAGGGCTATTGTAATTCTCTTAAGAAAACATTTGTAGACTAGGAATTTGACTGAAGTGCCAAGGTAAAGTGTGTACAAGACTTTATGTACCTTGCATGTGTGTGTCTGCCAACCCGGGCTGGATCTGATAATATTGCTGACACAGAGCCGCGAGAGCTGAGACCGCTGCCTCCTACACACAGGACACACAAACGAATTAAAACCAACAAGAACATGAACAGAGCAAATTAAACTGCTCAAGTGTGTGTGTGTGGGTGCGTGTGTGTCATGATGTCCCTGTACCTGGATGTTCTGCTTGGTGTTCAGACTCTCGTCTATGAGCGACTGCCAGCCGTCTGCAACACAGTGAATCACGTTTGCGCGCACACACACACACACACACACACACACACACACATTATCATCATCATCATCATCATCATCATCCTGATCAGCATATTTAACCACAGTCATGAGCTTATTCACTGTTCCTGAGGCAAGAACACAGAGGTGACAGACCAGAGAGACAGGAAAAGCTAACCGCAGACAGAAGACAGAGGAAGACAGATCATAGAGAGGCGGACGAAGGGCCTGACAAACAGGCAGACACACAGACAGATCAACAACTGGATCAGACATACTGATCGACAGTTTGACAATTCACCGTGACTACAGACACTCTAAAGGACAGATGGAAAGACAGACAGATTACAAGCTGGAACAAAAATGCAACATGCGGACTCGGAGGCAAACGATAACCTGGACAGACTGATAAACCTATGGACAGACGGACAGATTGAGTGTCTGACAGACAAAAGGAACAAGAAGCAACAGACAGACAGAGTGATGAACTTACTGATGACCGGATCGTCTTTAAAAGGCATTATGGAGAGTGAGAGTTTCTCGATAAGGACACACACTGCACAAGAAGGAGGAAGAGGAGGAGTATGAGGAAGAGGACAATGTCTCAGTGTGAAAAAAACAACACAAATATCAAATATCTTTGTTTATTCGTTACCACATATTACATACAGTTACATGTACACAGACATTTCATCCAGATAAAACATTACTTTCGCTAATAACGCGACACGAACACACCGTGTATGAAGTAAAGGATGATTTATATATAAGTTCACCTGCAGGCCGCATCAGCTCTCCACCGAACCCTCTGGGGAGAAACACGGAGAGATGACAAGTAAGAATACACAAGTCGCATGTTTAATGAAGGTTAAAATCTTCGTGTTTGTGCTCACCTGTACTGCTTCCTGTCTGAGAGCTGTGAGGAGGAAAAAAGAAAGAGCATGGAGGTCAGCACTGGTGTGGAAGCGAGCGAGCAGCGTTTAAGCAATGATTCTCAATCAGATATGGACTGCGGGGTCACATACTGTACTGAACAAGCGTGAGTCAAATGGAGGCCTTAAATTAGAGAAACAGACTCGCTGAGACTCTGAACACACGCAGTGCTGGAGAGACATGCTTTATAACAATATACAGGCACGTATCAGAATTTTATTTGATTTTTAATTCACTCTGTCTCAGTACCACTTGTCCTGCAGAGGGAGTCTATTACAGGAGACTTCGGGCACGAGGCGGGACATACCGCGGACAGGGGGAACAATCCATCACAGGGCACAGACACACACACACACACACACACACACACACACACACACACACACACACACACACACAACCTCATTCACACACTACGGGCAATTTGTGAACGCCAATTAGCCTCGTCTGGATGTCTTTGGACTGTGAGATTATAATAGATTAGATTAATAACTAACTAACTATAACTACACTGTACTATAACAGTTTGTTAATGATAGTTAACCAACTATTAGTTATAGTCTATATTTATAGTCTATACTTTTTCACATTTTTTCATTCTGTAAAACGGCTTTACGAGAATAAACATTGTTACACGCTATACAAAGAAAGTTCTAACTGAATTTAATTAAGAGAGATGTGTGACTTATTCAATGATGTAATTGAACCAATTAAATTGTTGTTAGTCTTTTGGTTGCTCCCGTCAAGGGGTCGGCACAGAGGACCATCTGATCCGCACATGACTTTGGCACAAGTTTTACACCGGATGTCCTTCCTGACGCAACCCTCCGATTTTCTCCGGGCTTAGGAGGGGCACTTCATCCAATGGCTGGGATTTGGGCATTGGGTTAAATTTAATCCATTTAATTAATCAAATCATTGGATTAAGATTTAACAAAACTGACAAATTCCTTTAAAATACACTGCAGTAGAAAGCAGAAACGTGGCAATTTCTGCAAATACTCATGCTTTGCAGGAGTATGACTTTTTTTTGCGTTTATTGCGTTTAAGTGGTTGGTGCAATACCGCCACCTACTGGTCTGGAGTGTGGAGCAAAAAAAAAAACATTAAAGCAAATTACAATGGAACCTTGGATTACGAGCATAATTCGTTCCAGAAGTGGGCTCATATTCCAAAACACTCTTAAACCAAATCATCATTTCCCATAAGAAATAATAAAAAATAAAAATAAATACATACAAATAATTAATACAATCTATAAAATGAAAATAAAACAAATTAATCTGCACTTTACCTTTAAAAAAAGTGCAAATAAATTCTGACAGATAAGTGTTTCCGTTGGTGCGCGCAGGCGCCGTGTGTGTGTGTGTGTGTGTGTGTGTGTGTGTGTGTGTGTGTGTGTGTGTGTGTGTGTGTGTGTGTGTGTGTGGAATTAGCCCCTTCCCTCGCCTCGTTTTACACAGTAACACTCCTCCTCCCTCTCCCCACCTCGCTTTTTAAGATTCATAACAAACACAAACACACAACGGAAACACCGTTTTAACAGGAAAAAAAGAAATCTTTGAGACTGACATGAGGTGAGAGAGTGACGCTCGGTGTCAAAATAAGAGTTGCATGTGTGAAGCATAATACTCGGCGCTCGTAAACTAATACTTGCTCGGTTTCCGAATAAAAAATTATTAAAAATCTTTGCTCGCTGATTGGCCAAGCTCTTTCAGAGGGGAGGGATGAGAGGTACTTAGTGCTCCCACATTAATCACGGCTCTACAGCCAGTCAGGGGCGTCTGTGAGCTCGCGCAACGGAGGGAGCGGATAGCGCTGTCCTCCGAGTGTGTTACGCCGCCCCCAACAGTGCGCGAGCGAGCAGTTCGAAAAGATGCGGTCGGCTGGCGTCACGTGGTTCGGAGGAAACACGTGATAGTCTTCGGCCCTCCCGGCTGAGTGGTAGTAGTAGCCTTAATGTGGGAGCCCCCTAGCGACGGGGAGGAATTGGACACGACTAAATTAGGGAGAAAATCGGGGGAAAATCCAAAAAAAAAATCTTTGCTCAGTTTGCGGAACACTCGTAAACCACGTTACTCGCAATCAGAGGTTCCACTGTACTATAAAGCAGATTATCGCTTTGCATGAGACACGACATTTAGAGCAGAAATAAACTTGCTTTTCATTATGCACATCCTGTGTATATATGTTTGGTGCATAGCTTAGAAATTGCATGTCCTTAGAAATTAATGTGACGTCCACAAGACTATGCATGAAAACCTGTACAGCTTATGTTATACATAAGAAAGCAAAAGAAAGAAAGAAAGGATCTGACCGTCTGGTGAATGGCTTTGAGACCCTGGATGGATTCTGAAGACAGGAAGTCAGTCACTGGTCTGAAAAAAAGAAAAAAATATATGCATATAGTATAGTAATGCATAAAAAAAATGCATTCCTCAGAAAATGAAATAAATCCAAAGAAATATTATAATATATTAATATTATAATATTATAAATAATACAATAATATTACATACTATTATTATTAAATAATATTATAATGAAACAAACAATACAACAGAATATATTTCTATGTTTGGCTTAACATTGCTTGACTGCAGGCATCGCCAAATCTCTTTCAATCTCATCAACATATGGCTAAGTGGTATTATTTAGCCCCGCCCACCTGACAACACAACTGGCTGCACTAATTCTACTCTGTCTGGATGAAGATAAAATTTAGACATGCGACAATTAAAAGACAAACCCTGGGCTGGTCTGGTCTGGCTGTTCTACCACGGGGGGTGTATTTATTTTTGCTTGCTAGGTTTAACTAATCAATTTCCTGATGGGCATGGCTTCTTCTAGGATGACCCTGCCCATCCCCTCTGCAGCAGATTTACACACCAGACTGATCACGCTTTACCCCTTTAATTAGTAACCTGTCTGTACGACGAGATCCGAGTCCACGCCTAAACTGAAAGTCATTATAACCTTCTTGTGCCATGTTGTGATTAAATGCTTAAATATTTAATAATAATTAGTAAGGGAAAGGGGACGGCGCTTTACCGGTCTTTCTGAGCGGCGAGTTTATACAGGGCATGTGTTATCTCAGCACAGGCCAGTATCGCTCCATGGCGCCCGTGCATGTCGTTCCCCGTTGCCATCGGCAACAGCTGTGGGAGGACTGAAAGCGAAGAAAGCGATCGTTATCATCATCATCGCCATTATCATCATCATCTACTACTTGAAGACTCCTTGAAGCTCATCACCTGTGTTGGCCATGTAATCCGGAGCCTGTGGCGTGAGGTTGTGAAGCGATTTTGTAGCCAGCTCTCGGATCACCCTGAAAACATACACACACACCAAAGCTTATTTGATCCCACACCATAAAGACATTTCCTTCAAAACCATAGCTGAAATTGTGCATCAGCTCCTCCTCCTTACCCGTCCCAGTGGTTGATTTTCCTGGTCACCAGATGCTTGATCATCGGCTTGGTGTACTCCTCAAAACCTGCTATGTAGACGCTGGGAGAAGAGAAACGGAGAAACAAGAGAAGTGATATTTATATAGAAATATTACATGGCTATCGACGCACCCTGGAATTTTTTTCAGGTTAAGGCAAGTTAACCCCTCAAAACTGAAGTGTCACGGACTGATTTAAAAAACAAAAAAAAAAACAGCTGCTTATAGGGAAGACCTGCCAGTCTGTTGATGGGGAGTCTTCAGACGTCACGCTGTGCAGTAGGGTTTTCGGATATGCCAGGTAGAACCAAAATGATCATTACTTTTAAAATGCTTGAATTTTACCGCTGCTGTAATATGTGAATGATGTTGCAAAAATGTAGAACTCACAAGATTTGTAAAGATATTATTTTTGGTCACAGAAACAACCAAAACCAGGCATAAAAACATGTGATCATACTGTGTTATATCATACTGTATCTGTACTCTTTATTTTTTGCTCAGTCATGTTCGCACAGTGTCATGGAATAGTGATTTCCTACTAACTAGTTTTTTTTTTTTTTTTTTGAATGGCTCAAAAAGAATAAAAATAAATAAATAAAAAAATTCCAATTTTTGGGATGGCCTAGTCAAGTTGGGACTTCAATCTGATTACAATCCTTAAACAGGCTGTTTGTGCTTGAAAAACCCTCCGATGTGGCAGAATTAAAACTTAAAACTAAAGGAAAAATCTGCATTTAAATATTTTCCAAATATCTAATATTTCCAATATTTTCCAAAGCGCTCGTGAGCGTGGGCTCTTGTGGCGTCACGTGGAGAACTTCACCAGCACATTCCAGGAGAACAAAGGTAGTAAAGCTGATTGGTTTGTTATGTACACTGACATCACGTCTCCATTAATGTTACCATGATGATAAAGAAACTATTACGTTAAACTACCAATGGAGTTTTAGGTTTAGCCATAAACCTAGGATCATCGTAACAATCTCTAAACAGACTCTACTAGAAAACTAGAAAACATTTATTAATTACTATAACAGGTTTTCATTTCAATGCATTACTACGTTGCTAATCTGAGGTGTGGGCTGGGTCTGGAGTGACTTGCCGTACAGTCCGGACCCAGACCAATGTCCGGACTTTGAGAAGCCCTGGTTTATTGCATTCTATGACTAGAAATGTGTTTCTAAACATACAATAATATTTTAAGCTTTAAGTATTCTTATAGAATTGGCAGATCATTTAGTTTCTTTCTACAAATAGATGCTAAAAATGAATAATTAACAATGATCTGCTAATAGCCTGCTGGGAGGCCAGCGTTTCAGATGTACTGTAAGGCAGGAGGTCTGATCATGGCTTCAGTGTCCTGAGAAGACTTGCTACCGTGGTGGTGTCCAAACACTAGTGAAAAGCTGGGATAAGTGCATTAGTGTAGCGGGGGATCATATAGGGAAATTACAGGAGCTTTTAACTCTCATATCTGTCTTTGCTATTGTGCATGAAAGTCCTGGTTTGACTTTAATGCTTCTCGTAAAATAATATACAATTACTTCAGACAAAATATTTATTCTAAAAAGGAAGGTAGTAATAATGAAGTGTTATTTATAGTATGTTTCCATGCTGCTACTTTTTTGCTGTTGTTTAAATTCCATGCATGCCAGGTTTAGTGGATTACGAACTACTATTCATGTCTCACATCAACTCTATACTCAAATCTATACAGCACACACTTTCCCGAGTGCGTATATCACATTGGTTACGAATCTAGTGTCTAATCTGCTGCTTAATTACAATTTTAATAAATATATATTATTTCATAAAGTAATGTCCGGAGGTGTCGACTTTGCTCCCTGAGGCTAGAATTTTCCACATTGTTGCTCTCATGCGCCGAAGCAGCACCTCGATGGCTCGCCCCAGTGCCATTTTACCCCGAGGGAGGACAGACCTGCCCTTCAACCTCCAGCTCGTTTGTAAATCAGCAAGCGGCTCTTTGATCTCCGCCCTTCCTTCCGAGACTACAAGCACACGTCTCAGTAACACGACGCACATGCGAGTCTCACAGGAATTTAGTTAAGCGCTAATCTGATAAATGCTATAAGCGACATGTCGATCAAGTCTGATTATAAGCATGAAGCGGAATGCTGTGTATCATCAGGAAGTTGTATGCATGTCGCTCAGGGACGCTCTAAATAGAAAAAGGCGAACGTTTAAACCTTTACAGCTACAAAAGAAGCAAACGCATTCAATTCAAGACTTGTGTGGCAGCCCTCCTGTCACTGCTGAATAATTGTCAAGAGCTTTATTATTCAATGATGTGCTGATTGGATAACAGGTAAAAAAAAGAAAAAAAAAAGAAAAGTGGACTGTATATCCTATGAACAAAAATTTTAATTACGATGTGATCCTGTAACAAATGGATTTTTCTTTAAATTAAAAAAAACTTTACATACAAAGAGTCTTGTTTGTATTTTTTGTGTTCGGGTTGATTTTATTATATATTATATATATTATTATATATATTATTATTATTATATATATTATATATATATATATATATATATATATATATATATAATTTATATATATTAACACTTTATATAAAAAAAGAAATCATAAAAATATTTTTCTACTGCAAGTGGGGTATATTCCTACTGAAATTGTCGTATTTCTCTTCTGAAAGTTTTGTGTTTTCGTAATTGAAAGTGCTGTATTTTCCTATTCAGGTTGCTGTATTTTCTTATAGGAAGTGGCTTATTTTTCTAATAGAACTGGCGTATTTTTCTACTGGATGTGGCATATGTTCCTATTATGATTGGTGTATTTTCATAATGAAATTGGCACATTTTTCTACAGGACGTTTTGTTTTTTTCCTACTGGGATTGGTGTATTGTTTTTGCTGGAATTGGTGTGTTTTCCTGAAGGAATTGGCATATTTTTCTTCTGGAACTGGTATATTTTTCTCCTGGTAGTGGAGTCTATTCCTATTGGAAGTGGAAAATTTTTCTATTGGAAGTGGAGAATTTTCCTACTGAAAGTAAAGTATTGTCCTACTGAAAGTGGAGTATTTTGCTACTAAAAGTAAAGTATCTTTCTACTGGAAGTAAAGTATTTTTCTATTTTCTACTGGAAGCGGAGTATTTTTCTACTGGAAGTAAAGTATTTTTCTACTGGAAGTAAAGTATTTTTCTACTGGAAGTGGAGTATTTTTCTACTAAAAGTGGCATATTGTCCTGATGGAACTGGCATATTTTTCCACAGAACACTTTGTGTTTTCATCCTGGGACTGGTGTATTTTTCTACTGTAGTTGACAAATTTTCCTACTGAAATTGGAATAATAGCATATTTTTCTACTATAATTAAAAATATAATTGGTAAAATAATTAGAAATACAATTTTATGTACTGTAATTAGAATGAATTCTAGACATGATTATCTAGACATTATGCTTAATAGCAGTATATTTAATTTTACTGCTGTTTTTTTATTTTTTTTATTTTACTGCTGCTGAAGGTGTTGATGATTTTTACCATTTCAGTAAAGGAATCAAACGTTTCTATGTTTAAACAACTAAAATGAAAACCATTTTCTTGATATCATTTCAGATCTTTTTGATGGCTGCATCATTACTATAATTATTTAAAAAAATATATATATATTTTATAGTAACTTTTTTTTCCTTAATACTTTATGGTCTGTCTCCGTGTCTCACCTGATGGTCAGGTAGCAGTTGTTCAGGTTCCAGACAGCAAAGTAGTCAGCGGCTGTTAAGATATCGATGCCACGTGGGAACGTGCCCTGAGGGGAGAAATCTCAGAGTTCATCATGGCCGCTAATCCGCTCACTCAACACACAGCAGAACAACAGCAACAAAAATAAATAAATTAAGCGTTTTTAACAGTGAATATGCGCCAGGTCGTCAGGTTACAGTTCAGCTTCAGCTGCTTGTGTGGTTTTTATCCAGAGATATAACATGTGATTAGATACAGTACAAGTGAACCTAACACGAACACCTGATGCTAGCGTGTGTGTGTATGTGTGGGTGGTTGTCTCTGCTCCTACCTGTCTGCCAACGTTTTCTTGGAAAGCAGCCTACAAAAGAGAAAATACCATTTTACCTTTTTTATTCACCAAATGTAAAAAGAAGACAAAGCAACTGAAAAAACAAATCTCACCGAGGCAGCCTTTCTGCAGCTGATGTCTCGGTCAAAGAGAGTGACGATGACCAGAGCACTGAGGGAAAAAGAAAAAGGGAAAGGTATATTACAATACATTACACATCACAGGTTTACATTAAGAATAACGCACTCGTACAAATACAGAACGTTATAGTTTTAATAGGGCACTCAAAGGTTTCAGTACTGAGAATGATGGAAAGGAGTCTCCGGTGTCAGGGATAAAGCCATAACTTCTCTAACATCTTTGCCTTTTTTTTTGCTCAGCTCTTCTCTTATATGGAAGAAGGTGGCTCAGCAGTAGCTCATTTACATAAACAATGAATTGCCCCATTTGAAAAAAATGGAGTTTGTGGTATAAAATGCATTACTGAGGGGTATTTTGGCTGGGGCATTAACCCGCACACTTTGATAGTGCTTTGTTACCTGTGTAATTTTGTTAAAGAAATGGTAACACACAGAAATCTAAAGAAAGGCTTAACCTTAATTCGAGTTCAATTGCTTTTATGATAAAGTTCCTGAGCAGGCGAACTGCCACTGAAACCGTGACATCACCTCAGGATTCGCCTAATGAGTTTCGGCATCTGGGAACGTTGAAGTTGTGCAACGTTCTTGGAGCTGTATGATCGGCGATGATTACAATAACTCGTCCCGCAGCAGCACATTCAGCTCTGGCGGTGATGAAATTGTTCTTGTGTTTGTTTTTCTTTTCTTTTTCCTTTCCCGTAGCGCCCCTATCGCCCTGTCCTGGCTCTCTTTCCACCCTCCATGCTGACATACTATGTGAACATGCCCGTGAGGGATTCCCATAACACACACGCGCACACACACACGCACACAGAAAGACACAGTGCCTTGAGGAAGATGTGCTGCTGGTTCTGTTGCACATGAAAACACATGCAAAAAAACACACGCATGCTAGGTAAACCGACTTGTCCGTGAAGGTTTTGACGGATAGCCTGGAGCGACACAAAACAGACGTTTCTTTTTTTTTTTTTGTTTCGTGTGTAAAGATGAAACATTTCACTCTGGTTTATTGTATTCGCCGATCTGGCGTCTGATGTGATTTGTTGACGAATCCAATCTGACTGGATGAAGGGGTAAAAAGAACTCGGATTGAGGGTTCTGAAATCGTGATCCAGTCAGAGCGGGAGCGTGTGCAGAGATGCAGAGAGAGCGAGAGAGAGAGACAGAGCACGCTGCTGCCAGGAAGCGGCGACAGGACGCAACAAGCTCAAGCGAGAAGGTGACCGAAACCACAGCGACCAAGCCGAAACCTGGCAGCGCACGGGGAAACGGATCACACTTAGGGGAGGGAAAGGGGGTGTGTGTGACAAACTAAAGCCGAGTCGGTTGCGGATGCGTCCGCACTTGTCTCTAGAGCAGGGAGGGGAGGAGGGAAGGTGTGACGGCGCATCACACATGGTTTCATCATCACCATCATCGTTCTATTCCATCAAACAGGCACACACTGATTTAGACAGACAAACTGCTGAGTGCAAAAGATTCCACCCCTAACAAATGTGCATGGAACACCGGCGGGATACAGTTTACACACGCCGGCAGAATTTGTCAACCACTGATTTGTTTTTATTTATTTTTTATTATGATGACTGACCTTTATTGAGGGAAGGTGTTGAGATGAAGTTGTTTATTATCACATAACTGAACACACCCATGTGCCCCTGATGCAAAGTTTGCACCTCCCCTCCCCGAACGTTTGACCTGATAATCTTGTGTGTATATTATATCAGATGCGTTTACAGCAGTTGGAAATGCAAATAAAATGGAAAATTCTGCTAGGCAATGTTAACTAATTTATCCATCGGACTGTTTCCAACAAACCTGTGAAGCATGATAAGGAAATTGTTGTTGCACAATTAATCACATAAAAATTGTAATCGAACCTAGGCAATTATCGAACACACTAGTATGAATATTTATATAAATAATTAACATGAAGCACTTGCAGGCATCATGCCGAATGAGAACATGTCAAAGGAACGTGTGTTAAAGAGGGATTTCAGAAACTAATTAACACAAAAAATTGAATCTAGTTAATCACAGTAATAATCTCTGATTAATCACGATTAATCACAATTTTAAAATACTCAGATTTACTTGTATTATAAACGCGCCATGTTAGGTTAAAGAATGCATGAACGAGAAAACATTGTGAGGTTTTATAACATCTCAAACATTAATATTTAACAAATGTTAAATTAAAATCTCTTGAATGGACGGTATGGCGGTCTCCCCGACAGTGGGGCTTGAACCCGGATCCTCAGATCTGAAAATTAATAGCCTACAGCCTTAGCTTCCTGAGCCACCACTCCCATATCTTAGTCTAGATTCTTGCTCATGCACAAAACTTTAGTTTTATCCAAACTTCCATTAAGAAGCTTTTTATAATGAAACCTGCTGTTCATCACATCCAGTGATGTTTCCTCAGTCATCTTATTATCTGCGTTAAATGTGCCATTATCACATGGCTCTTGGTAATCTCACAGCGATTATGGGAAGCCATTAGGGTCAAACTTTTTTACATAAAGGAATTATATAAATGTTTGACATATAATTAACTTGCGGTAAAAAAAATAGTAGTAATATAGTAATGTGTTAAAATCTCTAAATTAACCACAGTGCCATCATCATTTGCTTTGAGTCAACATAAATAAAGATTGAACAGTAAGTGGTACATTTAATGGTTAAATATTGTCAAACTTATCACAATATGTTTCAAAAATATTTTTATCAAATTGGCAAACATAATTAAAAGGTTTAAGATTAAACAAACAAAAAAAGATAAAATCAGTACTATGGTAAATTTCATGTTAGACATTTCTGGACAGTCAGCTCTGTTTTATAACATTTTTTAGAATTGTAAATATGTAAATTTTCCTCTTTAGTGAATCTTTAAAATGTAAAAGGTTCCTATGTTATTTTTTTAGATTCCACTTTTCTTGAGAAATATTTTCAAGTGAGTTTTAAGGTGAACTAGATCTTATGTACACTACTACTGTGCAAAAGTCTTGTTGCACATTTTGCTTCCAAAGAGCCAGACTTTCTTGTATTTTTAACGTAGTCATAAAGAATAGTTCTCTAGGCTTCCTGAAGGACTTCTTGTCTCTTAATTTTGGCAAGCGGATTGTTTTGTTTTTGGTTTATTTGTTAAACCACACAGTGACCTTTTTTTTTTTTGGTAAAAACTTTGTTATGCATGTTTATTTTATGATCCTAGACCGTGGCCGAGAATTGCACAACCAATAACAAAACAAAAACAAAATAAATTAAAAAACGAAACAACAAAACTAAATGAAAACAGGTGCGTTTAGTTTGTAAATAAAATTCTTATCACTGATTGGAAGAGACATCCGTCACTCAAGATGTACAAGAAGTACTGCAGCCTCCGGGCATTGAAATACCTGCGAGTCTGCAGTACTTCCTGTATATTTTGAGTGACATGCCTCGTCCAATCAGCATTAAGAATCAACAAACCGAAAGTAGGTGTGGTTTGCGAATAAACTGTTAATTGGATGAGACATCTACCACTTCAGATCAGCAGTAAGAATTTCATTTGCAAACCACACATGAGCATGAAACTCTTATCGCTGATTGGACGAGACATCTGTCACTCAAAATATACAGGAAGTACTGCAACCTCACGAATATTTAAATGGCCCGAGGCTGCAGTACTTCTTGTATTTCTTGAGTGACAGATGTCTCTTTCAATCAGTGATAAGAATTTCATTCACAAACTACAGCTACTTTTTTCGGGTTTGACCGAATTGTCATTGTGTTTTCTGATTTATTATTTTGTTTTCAATTTTGTGGTATTTTGTTTTCGGTTTTGTTATTATGTTTTTTTAACTTGTTTTTTAGTTTTTAAAATTTATTTAGTTTCTGGTTTTGTAATTTTGTTTTAAAATGTTTGTTTTCAGTTTTGTTATTTTGTTTTAAAATTTATTTAGTTTTCATCTTTGTTATTTAGTTTTCAGTTTTGTTATTTGTTTTTAAATGTATTTTGTTTTTGGTTTTGTTATTTTGTTTTGCACTTCTCAGGCACCATAATTACCGTAAAGTCAGAAAAAGAAGCAGGTGTGACAGGTTCCTAAGAAGGATTGTGCCTGGTTCATGGTGTTCAGTAAAACTAAGCAGCTAATTTCCTATATAAGCTAAAACTGCACAAATTTTTACCTGAGACTATATTTTAAGCAAAGGATTGTCACAACAATTATGGACTTTGTTTCATTAATTACTGTTAAAAATAAGTTTCAGCATTTATAAAAATACGTTAAGACCTTCTTGCTCTACAGAAGTGTTTTGCATGGGTTTAAGACATTTGCACCATACTGTAAATAATTTAATTTAATTTAATATTACACAATTAGTAACACTTTGCACAGTACTGTATATATTTTAATAATGGAAAACAGGCTTTAAATTGAGTCCTCATAACTGTGGACACTGCACATTAACGAGCTAACATATATATAAACAAATAATTTGATTATGTTTTTTTAGTATTATTCTTTTAGCCATAACCATGTTTCACTGTCTCTCTCGCTCTCTCACAAACACACACACACCAGACACAGAAACCAGTCAGAGAATAAATTAAAGGGTGTGATTGATTGACTAAGAACTGGGAGAGGCATTAAAAACTGGTTTTAAGCAACAAGCAGACTTGCCTGATACAGAACTCTTAGTGTTCCTCCAGGACAAAACGAGACAAAAGATAATTCCATAAAAGGTATTTGTATACTTACAGGCCTGTAAATCAGCCTCAGGGCACCGTGTGAAAAATGAGACATATGAAATTGTTTCAGCTCTTATAGCTCTAGATATGAAATGGTTGAAAAGACAGCCTGGAGGTTATGACTGTGGGAGTCAGAGGTGGCTCGTGATTTAATGCGTAATATGAGGGCTGACAACGGTGCTGACTCAAATAAACAGGTTCTCCTGGTGGCCCCAGACCTTGCTGGGTAAAGAGCGCAAAGCCACAAAGTCTAGTTTGCGGTTTTACGCACCGAATTCTGTCTGCGTTCTGAAATCCAAAAGCAAAGACGCTGAGCATTTCACCGCATAGCACAAGGTGTATGGCTGTGTAGGTGACAAATACAAAATTTCATTTAAAATAAAGATCGTCCTACACCGACGTTTCATTCGCTTGGGAAATGGAAAGTCGGAGATCGGGATTATGGCAATTTCGACCAATGAAGAATTGAGCTATAAATCTTGCTTGCTTTGTTTCACAACTGTGACGAATGTTGTATGTTTTCCTCCTCAAATACACGATCTGTAGAGCCAGTGTTTTAATAAGTGACTATATCTCTATGTTGATTGATCTAAAGTGAGTACCTGTATATACAAAAGTAACTCATTAAAATGTCCTGTATTTTCCTGTTCTTTTAACAGGTGAACACAGGTCTCAGAGTGTGTGTGTGTGTGTGTGTGTGTGTGTGTGTGTGTGTGTGTAAATTATTAATCTCAGACACCTCTCAGATAATGTTTTTTGGTCTTATATGTCAATTTCTCTGTTTCACTCTTAAAATCCATTTCAGGGTACTTTTAAGCCCAGGAGGGAGGGGCTCTTCTGTATGAGGTCACATTAGGTGGAAAATTTAACCAGCCAAGACAAAACTGGAAGAAAAAAACAAGAATTCTTTTTTGATTACACACTGGATCCCGATCTCCCGATCTGAATGTCTAAACATGACAAAAAAATGCATTGTGCATAATAGGTGCATGTTAAAGCCAAAAAAATAAATAAATAAATAAAATGCTTTTAACATGATGTCAATTGCTGCACTTGCTGGAGGAAAGAGTCTGTTCCGAGTTCTTAAATAGGAATTTCTAGTCAAAGGTCGGAAATTACAGAATAAGTATTTACAAGTTATAACCAAGTTACAACTAAACCTCCAGGTTTAGTCCATTACGATGCTTGTATGTTTGCTTATCATTATTCCATCATGTTCCTTTTACAGCATGCTTAATTACACTTACAATGCAATTTTTTTTTCTGACAATTATGACTTTCTATTCGTTATAGAACTTCATCATAAATTTGATAAATTTTAAAAGAAATTTACTGCTATGTAAAGTCTGCCTTATAGCTTACATTATGGTATTTCCTCAAAAACCTCTCTTTTTATAATTTAATTAAATGTAATACAAATATACATCTTCACCAAGTCAACAATTACATGTTTCTCTTTGTTATATGCAACTCGCTGTGAACAGGCTGTTACTATTGAAACGCTAATGTATTAGAACAGGCGCATTAATATAAACCTGTGATTGCTGTTACAACAGAAATTAAACCAACTGCTCCCGACCAATCAGATTCCAGAATTCAACAGCGCAGACATAATAATTTAATTTTACTGCGGCACTGAAAATAAAAAGATGTCTTGTGTTTCTTCATCTCGAATATAAAACATGCCTGTTAGCTAAACAGGGGATTGCAATCGAATAATCAGTAATGTGGAGTAAAGAAGCTCAAAAATACACAAAATAATCTTGGCGAGGCAGCACGGGAATTCAAAGCGGCCCTGGTTCCTGTGGTGCAAACACCTAACATTCCATACACACACACTCATAAATACCTGAAATGTGTTTTCTAGTTTTCTAGCACCAGGTCTGTACTACACTTTAAAAGAGTGCTATATAAATAATAAAAGAAAAGTCTGTCTGTGATGTGTGTGAGGAGTGTATGATTTTATTTTTAATGGAAGTACTTCCTAATCAATGCTAAAATGTTCTGCAGTGTCTGTTATTTATATTTAGATTAATCTGATTTCTACATATCGGATGGACAATTAACCAAATTTAAATAATCACATGATTCCTAGTTGTTCCTTTCATCACTTACAACATCAAATGAAAATAGTTTAAGGTAACAGAGTCAAACATTTTGCATATTATAAATCTCCTTGTGCAATCATTCTCACAGACAAAGGCTGTGTGTAAATTTTTACCCACCTGTGGTGCTGCTTATGACACTGCGGCAGCAGTTGAATACCAAACTTTATAAAAGTGCTCAAGGCCAGTTTTATGTAGAAGCAGAACAAGGCTGTTAGCCAAGGGCCTCGGGGGCGAATAGGGGCCATGTCATATTAATGAAAAGCTAGAAGTAAATATTACAAAAATATATTGACTCTGCCTCATTAAAGATAAATACATACAGTCGTGGCCAAAAGTTTTGAGAATGACACAAATATTAGTTTTCACAAAGTGTGCTGCTAAACTGCTTTTAGATCTTTGATGTACTGAAATATAATTACATGCACTTCCTACGTTTCAAAAGTTTTTATCGACAATTACATGACATTTATGCAAAGAATCAGTATTTGCAGTGTTGGCCCTTCTTTTTCAGGACCTCTGCAGTTCGACTGGGCTGCTCTCAATCAACTTCTGGGCCAAATCCTGACTGATAGCAACCCATTCTTTCATAATCACTTCTTGGAGTTTGTCAGAATTAGTGGGTTTTTGTTTGTCCACCCGCCTTGAGGATTGACCACAAGTTCTCAATGGGATTAAGATCTGGGGAGTTTCCAGGCCGGTGGCACGGTGGTGTAGTGGTTAGTACTGTCGCCTTGCACCGCCAAGGTTCGGGTTCGATCCCCGGTTTCTCCGGTTTCCTCCCACAGTCCAAAGACATGTAGATTAGGCTAATTGGCGTTCCCAAATTGCCCGTAGTGTGTGAATGATTGAGTGTCTGTGCCCTGCGATGGATTGGCACCCTGTCCAGGGTGTACCCTGCCATGTGCCCTAAGTCTACTGGGATAGGCTCCAGGCCCCCTGTGACCCTGAATACAGGATTAAGCGGTATAGATAATGAGTGAGTGAGTGAGTTTCCAGGCCATGGACCCAAAATTTCAACGTTTTGGTCCCCGAGCCACTTAGTTATCACTTTTGCCTTATGGCACGGTGCTCCATCGTGCTGGAAAATGCATTGTTCTTCACCAAACTGTTGTTGGATTGTTGGAAGAAGTTGCTGTTGGAGGGTGTTTTGGTACAATTCTTTATTCATGGCTGTGTTTTCGGGCAAAATTGTGAGTGAGCCCACTCCCTTGGATGAGAAGCAACCCCACACATGAATGGTTTCAGGATGCTTTACTGTTGGCATGACACAGGACTGATTTCTTTTCTTTTCACCTTTTCTTCTCCAGACAAGCCTTTTCCCAGATGCCCCAAACAATCGGAAAGAGGCTTCATCCGAGAATATGACTTTGCCCCAGTCCTCAGTAGTCCATTCACCATACTTTTTGCAGAAGGTCAATCTGACCCTGATGTTTTTTTTGGAGAGAAGTGGCTTCTTTGCTGCCTTTCTTGACACCAGACCATCTTCCAAACGTCTTGGCCTCACTGTGTGTGCAGATGCGCTCACACCTGCCTGCTGCCATTCCTGAGCAAGCTCTGCACTGGTGGCACTCTGATCCCGCAGCTGAATCATCTTTAGGAGACGATCCTGGCGCTTGCTGGACTTTCTTGGACGCCCTGAAGCCTTCTTAACAAGAATTGAACCTCTTTTCTTGATGATCCTATAAATTGTTGATTTAGGTGCAATCTTAGTAGCCACAATATCCTTGCCTGTGAAGCCATTTTTATGCAACGCAATGATGGCTGCACGGGCTTCTTTGCAGGTCACCATGGTTAACAATGAAAGAACAATGATTTCAAGCATCACCCTTCTTTTAACATGTCAAGTCTGCCATTCTAACCCAATCAGCCTGACATAATGATCTCCAGCCTTGTGCTCGTCAAAATTCTCACCTGAGTTAACAAAACAATTACTGAAATGATCTCAGCAGGTCCTTTAATGACAGCAATGAAATGCAGTGGAAAGTTTTTTTTGGGATTAAGTTAATTTTCATGGCAAAGAAGGACTATGCAATTAATCTGATCACACTTCATAGCATTCTGGAGTATATGCAAATTGATATTATAAAAACTTAAGCAGCAACTTTTCCAATTTCCAATATTTATGTAATTCTCAAAACGTTTGGCCACAACATGAACTAGGTGCTCCGATTTGTTCAACTGTACGTCGAGCATATTGTCCTTGTGTTTATTGGTGTTGATAATGGGAGAGAAGGCAGATTCGTGTGATGTGTTGCTGTGGCATTACCTGGCGATCTGATTGACATAAGACTCCAGCTCTTTGGGTTCGTAAGCACGGGCGAACGCCCAGCACACGTAACACGCCGCATCTCGCACATTCCAGCCGAGACTGCAGGATCCCCTCCTTTCGTCGTATACCAGGGCCTTCAGGATCAATGGGACCACTACAAGAAAAAAAGAGAGTGTTAGTACTTTAAGCTTAACAAACAGAAATATCTACTCTTTCCGGGTGTACTCAAGAAAGGGGCTAAATCAGTAGGTAATGCGGTTCCATTGTGGGTAACGTAAGAAAATGGGTGCACCGGGTCGATGTCATCGTTGAAAGGCCTGGGTGCTCACAGAGTCCTGGATCGGACCAGATTCATGGGAAATTGACTAGAAAACGTGGAAAACATATGGTAGGAAAAGGTGCACAAGGAACATGAATGATTGCAGCCTTAAGAAAATCAACAAAGCCAAACAACGCTCATTGAAAAACATGGGAGAGCTTCATAAGGAGTGGGGTGAGGCTGGAGTCAGTGCATCAAGAGCCACCACACACAGATGTCCTCAGGAAATGGGCTACAACTGTTGCATTCTTTGTATCCAGTGGTCCAAAGACACCTTTTCAGATGAAAGTAAATTTTGCATTTCTTTTAGAAATAGAGGTCCCATAGTCTGGAAGAAGAGTGGAGAGGCACAGAATTCAAGTTGATTAAAGTGGAGGTTTCCATATATAAAACCATTCATTTTATAATTTCATTATGGGTTCCAAACCTTAGCATTTCAGCAAAACATTTTAATCTTACAGGAAAATACCTGTTGGTCAGAAAAGAAAGCAGCACATTATGTAAAAAACATTTTTTTCAGATACAGAAAACAAAAACAGATGATATGGTATAGAAATCTGTATAGATTTTTAATAATAATAATAATAATAATAATAATAAAAAGCTTTAAATGGAGTCTTTATAATTGTGGACACTGCACATGAAAGAACAAACTTATACCCAATAAATATATTTCTTAAATAGACTTCAATAAAATCATAAAATCAACTATATATTCCAATTCCAATGCACATGCTAAATGCATGCAACTCTCCCTGTTTCAACAAAAACTGTAAAGACAATGTAGAGCTTCTGATGTTTTACTTTATTTATATATTCCACGCAAAATCAAACATCAGCTTTATACTGGGTATAAAGATTTAATTACAAAACTATGGACACAGTCCATTAGCTCATCAGGACAAAGTCATTCAATTATTTGAAAGTACACAAAAATGTTTTCTTCTTTAATAATTCGAACCCTGAGGCTTTCTTTTTAGAACTTTCTGAAGAACAGGATGAAGCACAATAAGTCCAAGACATTATTTAAAAATAGTGACTACTTTTAATCAAGGTTTGGTATAAACCGATTCAATTCGATTGACCTGTCAAACTGGTTCAGGTGTGTTTGAAAACAAAAAAGAAAGCATAAAGTACGATCAAAATGTGTAAACTGTTTTATGCTGTAAGTAACATCTCCTTGATTAAATACAGAACTTTAAGTCATGATGCAGGTTTATGCATTATGCAGTAGAGAAATCCTATATCCATAGGAAATAACAAAAAAGGGGATTTTTTTTTTTTCTAACAGAGAAATGAGTAACTGTTCATCTACGGTATAAATAAACTCCCTTCCAGACATTCCCACCAAGCTTAACTAGTCAGGCAAAACAGAAATTCAACTACATGCAAATCTTGTCGGTGTATCCTGACAGCCCCGATCCTGAAACAAATTCGGCATCGAGCACTTGCCAAAGAGCCATGGCAATGATCTCAGGCTTGTGGGAGCCACGCTGGTGAATCGTGGCTTGGGGCCTGAGTAATATTAGTTCGAGAGGTGTTGCCTCAGGGCTCTACCTGGGCATAGACTCCACCCAGCTGACAGCTACACAGAGTGAGACAGACATACAGGACTGATCAGATCCAGCGACTTTAGTCCTCACACGCACTTCGACACCGACCACGCCGTCGTCCCAGACCTGAGACGATTTCCCTCAGTCTGGACAATTTGCTCCATGACCTGCACCACCGTCAGACACCAGGTAAGCATCGTCTGCATATTCAGTTTTAAATTAGCAGCCAGGGTTAGACCTGATTAATACAGCCCTGTCGTTTTTGTATCCATCAGGCAGTTTTCAGAAAAGGATGATTTAATCTGTTCAAGCATTTTAGCACAACATTTTCAGTTACAGCAGGTGTTTCGGTGAAATCCACCTGTTACCTGCGAGTTGTGCTGCCCACGATATGTAAAGGAACGCTTCAGAGATTAGAAATAGGTCTAATCCAACGACTCAAAAAATTTTTGAAATATCCAGGAGCTGATTGTTTAACTATTTGTGCTTGATTATTTTTGAAGGTTAAAAAAAAAAAATTCAGGAGTGTTTAGAAATCTTAAAATGTTGTCATTCATCAAGCTAAACTATTATTATTATTACGGCTTAAAAAAGTCATAGATTATCTCAGAAGGATTTTATCAACTGTCAGTTTTTATAAACTCAATGTATTTTACAGGACTGATTTTGATATGTTTAATATACTGTTTTGTCAGTTTATGCAGTTCACATAATACTAGCATCACAAGCTTTTCCAATTGTAAAATGTGTTTTACAAAGACTAAAAAAAAAAGAAATTAAATAATAATACAAAAAAAAAAGGATTTCACAACAGAAACTTCTTGAAGCAATTTTATTCCTTTGGAGGGAGCGGCAGCACTTGCAAAAGCTAATCCAAAACTGGATTGGCAACCTGTTGTGACAATGCGTGACAAGCAGGTTCCTTAGGGCAGTGTCTTAAACAACTGAAAATTATTTGCATTTAATACTTCTCAAGGAGAAAAAAAATAAACAAAACAAAGCTCCTCTGGCTTCCAATACCAACCCTGGGGCTTCTAAATCTTTAGTCTTCTTTAGGCTTTAACGAAGCATTCTGTAATTGTGCAGGGTTTCTGCTTTTGCACAACCTTAATCTCATCACATTAAGCTCCCCATGATGAGCTAGGTAAACACAATCAAAAGTTTCAATCAAACATCTAACCCATTCAGAGGGGAATATTCTAAAATGAAAACTCTTGAGTACCGTTATAAGCATTAATCAGCAGCCTCTCATAATCTTAAGCGCAGGTGAGATCATCACGGCGTGTGTGTACGCACACAAGTGGCTTACAGGTGGGGTTACGGGAAGCAGGTGTCTGCCGTTTCCCACGCAGTCCAAAAAGGATTCGAAGAGGCATGTGCAAGTCTCCACAGGCCTGCGATTTTCTTCGCCAGAACCGCTCCTACCTGTCGCTGCGTCTTAGGCCAGGAGTGCACGGCAAATCAAACAATCAGAAAAGCACGAGCCAAAACGCCCTAGAAAAAAACTGCCTCAGTGTATGCAAAACAGGGCCGGGAGCTTGAATGTGTACAGTCTAGCTGCCAAACAGCACCCCAGGCGAAAAAACCCACATGGTCCTCAGGAAACAGTTCACACAGGGTCAAGTTGAAAAACTAAAAATAAATAAATAAATAAATAAATAAATAAAATAAACATTATAAATATATATGTTTTTCACCTTTTCATATATTTGTGTCTTTCAGGACTGAAAACAAACTCAACATGGAAACCTGTCCAGAGAGAAAACCAAAGAAGCCACATTACATTCCACGTCCACCTGGCAAGCCCTTCAAATACCAGTGCTTCCAGTGTCCCTTCACTTGCAATATCAAGTCTCATCTCTTTAATCACATGAAGTACAACCTTTGCAAGAACTCCATCTCTTTGGTGTCTCAGCGTGGGGAGCAGACAGGAAGAGCAGCCAGAGCTCCACAGCATAGCACATCCTCAAATCAAGTACACACAGAACCCTCGATGCCTGCAAAACCCAGCCCGATCCGACCAGACCAGCCGAACAGCAAAACTAAAATGGCGGAAAAGCTGGACCACTTGGTGGTCCAAAAGGTAGAGGGGGGAGATGATAAGGATGGAAATGAGGGTCATGTAAAGAAAGTTAGAGAAAATCCTTCCGAGCTAATCAGCAGTGAAAGCAGAGATCCAGGAAGTGTCGAGAACTCGCTAAAGTGCACTTCATCATCTGCCTTTTCTCCAGTTCAACGGAAATCTGAAAATGAAGCTCCGCCTTCACGTAAAGCAGATCAACCCTCGTCACATATTCCTGTCCGCGCATCTTTCCACCCTGGGCAACCGTGGGGGCAGCGAGCCACTTCTGCACCGCTTAAACCCCCTGGAGATTACCCAGCATACATACTCCCAGGCACGCAAGCCTTTTACCAAACCTACTTGCAGAATCAAAGCATCCCTCCAGCCTACTGTCTGAGCCTACAAGAGCACAACAGACCCCTTGTGCCAGCACCTCTGATCCCACCCAATCATCCGTCTCTCCTGCAACCATACCCCTACAGATACAGCCACCCCTTTCTTCAAGTTCCACCCTTACCCTATGGGGTTTATCCTCCTGAACACATGCCGTCCTTACAGGGCCCGAGGTACATCCCAATGGAGATATTTGCCCATGGCTTTGATTCCAGAGAGTATGGAAGGTATGCATACCTCCAACCAGGATCCTACAGCAGGCAGTCAGAACCCAGAGGGAACCAACAGAATGGAGGGGACAGGGCCACTCGGCAGAGCCCGATGGCTGGCTGTGCTGCCTCTGGGTCTCCGGATAGACCGAGCATTGCAGATACCACACAGCACCATTCTAACAACCCACAGCCTACCTGCCAATCAGAATGCACCAATTCAGGAAAGGGACCAATGACAGAACCAGAGAGATTGAGGCATCTGTGTAGCAAACAGCAAGAGAGCAGTACGCAAAAGCAAAAAAGGTGAGTTTTTTTTTCTCCTTTAAATCAGGACCTAAACATCGATTGAAGTAAAGTATAGCCAAAAAATAAATGCATTCCTTTTTTTTTCTCTTTTCAGAGACATTGTGGAAAATACTACTCCCAGTTCTGTGCAGTGCTCAGACTCCTTATCAGATGAAGCTGAGGATGAAGATAGTGATGATCCAGCCAGTCCTCTTAACCTATCAAAGAGAGACCAGAACAAATCTGATGATGAGATCAACTCCGAGTCAGAAAGCAATGATGAAGATGCACCTTTAGACCTCTGCCTCCGAGCCAAGTCCAACAACCAGTTCCAGACAAGTGCTACCATGTGTTCAGAGGATCTCCCTGACCAAGTCTGTGTCAAGCAGGTTTCGATAACTCCATCTGAGCAAGAGCAGTGTGACCGCAGGCACTCTGCAGCGTTCGCGCTCTGCCAGCTAGCCAGCTCCAGCAACATCAATACCCCCAAACATCCTCTAGAACCACACAGGAATACTCAAAGTCCAGGTCATGGGCCTGCCCGAGACCAGGCTCCTATTATCGACACGACTGAGCAGAATACTGCCGCCAAGGGGCAGAAACGAGCAAGCAACGAGGCAGCAAAGACATCCAGCAAGAGGGTGAGGTTGACCGAGACAGTCCGGGACAAGAGAAGGAGAACGCAGAACTGTTGATTGGTGTTCGGAAAGGGAGGTTTCAGGAGCTGCCAGTTTCATATGCAAGCCTTTGAGCTGGTGAATGTTGTGCCAATCACAGACTTACCTTTCATATGTACGTTTTGTAAAAAGCTTTTCTTACATGCAGTAGGACAGAATACATGCTTAAACTGTATATCGTAACATTTTATTTCTGTGTATTGAATAAAGTGTTTGTAAAATATAGTTGTGTGCATTGTGTTTGTAACTGTTAACCAAAATATTAAGACTTGCTGAATTTGAAATATTCAAGTTACAATGTTAAACAAGAGATCCAAGTAAAGCTCCATATTTATCTTTGAAAACATCCTCAATTATAAATTTAACAAACCCACCATCTGAAAGGCGTGAAGGAAGTAGCAATCCTCTGCGACCAAGTTCAGCTAGGGCAAGGCAACCCCCATGCCACGAGTTCTCGGTCTCCTGGAAGCTGGAATAAATCCACACACATGCATACACACACATACACATACAGTATACATAAAAAGACAGAACCAGCACTCATCCTGAGAAATCTTGCACTTATACTGTATGGAGTCATACTTGTCAGACCAGTCAGGTTACCTAAAGCAGTCCAGGACTGATCCCACCACGTCATCTGCCAGTTCCTTGGGCAGCCTCCCAGTCACCCTCCCAATACTGCATGGTAAGAAACAATAAAACAATGATCACAATCTTTGCTAGAAGTATCCATTAGAGACTCAAACGCTTAACATAACTTAAGGAATGCTTCAGAGAAACAATCCATACACATTTTCCAATCAATAAATTGTACCCCATTAGACAAGATGCCAATCAACCCCCGAGTCCAATTAGTGCTTCTTGGTTTGTTTTTTTTAACTGACTCTACCAGTCTAATACATGCACACATTTGCATTATGCAGAGTGCAGAATGAAGTTAATCCAGTTCTGGCTGATCACCTACATTTGATGCGAGTCTAAAATTTGTGTACATTTGTTTAAAACAGAACATTTGTATTAAACAGAGTAGGAAGAATGTAAATGTTCTCACCCTTTAGCGGCAGACCAGCGCACTATTGTCTCTTTGTCTTTTAGACCAACCAGTAGCTGCTCTGTAAATATAAATAGAAAAAAATGAATCCAAATTAAAGCAATGGATATCCATCAAGGCGGTCAGTCATAGGTAGACTGACGATTCGATCACTTTTTTTGGGAATTGTCATTGTCAATTAGATTCAGAAACACTCATGTTTGTAGTCCGATTTGTCTCCAGCAGCTATACTTCTTACACTGTTTAAATTTCATATCTTGTACAATGTGTTAATCCTTTTCCCTGACAGAAGGAGGTGGTATGGCACAAACCACACAAAAACTCAACAGATGAAGAAGTGATTGATTTGCTCACAAAATTTGAGTACTTGTGGAAGATGGGAGCAGTTTGTATTTTCTTTTTTGGGGGGGGGCATTTTTAATGAATTTGTCACTTTTTGACCATTTCATGTGTGAAGGTTTACCTAAATAATTTTACATTTAGGCATATGCCCTTATCCAGAGTGACCCTTCAGCAATTGAGGGTTAAGGGCCTTGCTCAAGGGCCCAACAGTGGCAACTTGGTAGTCTTTTGGGATCTTATGAACCGTAGTCCAATGCCTTTAATTGATTAAATCTCTGCTATCAGACTGTTTTTGCTAATGGTTATCTTTTTTTGCACCGAAGTGAAGTGGAACCCACCAATGACATTCTCCACCTCCTCTGGGATCTCGTAGTCCTCCTCTGGGCTGATGGACCCCAAGTCGGGTTTCACATCCAGCACTTTTCCAGCAGCCGCTGACTGGCTGAGGTTTACCGCCAGAGACCGGCTTCCTCTCTGGTATCTGCATGACAAGCACAGTCAGTATCGTCACCACATTGCTTTTGAAAGGTTTTCATTCACTTTCTATAACATAATATAATATGGCACAGTATCTATGACTCTAAAACAGTATACCTGCTGAGTGGCAGTCACCACTAACCCTGGTACTGTGCTGTCTATGTCCATCTTTCTCTCTGTCTACTCCATCTTTGATTTCATGTTCGAATAGTTTCCCATCACCACTGACCTTTAACCTGACTCATTACTACCCTGCTTAACCATGCAATCCTGCACTTCTTATTCTTTTATATACTCATCTGTAACACACTCTTGCCATTTTTCTTAGGGGAGACTCAAAGGCGTGAATCCCAACAGGGTTGAGGTTCTTGGGCATGATCAATAAATGGTGTTCATCACAGTGATCTCTCTTCGCTCTCTAATTAAATTAATACATGGGGTATTCGAGTCAATGCCGGACTTTTGATTATAAATAACCAAACACAGTAATGAGATTAAAAACTCCACTTATATAATCCCCTGCTACACTAATGCCTGTCGGACTACGGACTGCCTGTCTGATTCACATCAGAAACGCTGGCCTACCAAGAACTCCTTTAATCTCCCAAACATGTGGAAATAGCTTGAAGCGAGGTCAGGACAGTATGGGGGATGTGGCAATAACTCCCAGCTGAGTTCCTCTAATGTGTAAGTGGTGTTGGTGTACAGTTCCCATAGACAGATATGTCTCTTCCGTGAGTTGGCGACAAGTTATCCATCGCTTTTTCAAGGATCAGCCGTTCCACTCGCTGAATGTGGCACACATGTACGGCCTTCCTTGAAATATTTGCACCATACAATTGTTACTGTGGCTAAAATACTCATCACCGTACTGTGCTTGAAGTCGTCTGTATACATCAATCACTTTTATGCCTTCATTCCCCAGACATTTAATCACAAGGAAACGCCCCTTGAGTAAATTTCCCAATGCTGTTGATAAACTGGATTCCACCAGCTTACAAAATTAGTAGTACAAAACTAGTCTTGTGTCATTGACTACTTTTAAGTCTTTGGTAAACTTTATGTTGATAAACTCTCCTGCTGGACATGTACGTTTAATTCTTAATTACTGAAATCTGGTATTTTTATTATCACTTTTTAAGTGTGCTCTAGCAAACCTGTTCCCTCCTATTCCTATTATATATCTGTAATTTCATTATGTCTACATGTGACTTGCGGTTTGTATTTTTATCAATTTAGGATCCACCATTGTGGCCAGGTCCCCCGAGCAAAAGAGACTGATCATCTCAAGCTGATTAAATAAAGGTTCAAATAAAATGCATCACTCGTGTGTCATGTTTTGATAAAATGGCTGAATATTTAAAAGGTTGTCTTGTCTTCTTATAGCTCGCTCCACTACCCAGTTGACTATTCCATATCTTGTTTGTTGTTAGCTGTATGCATAAATGAATTAATATAGTTTATCTTTGAATACATAGCTAGCAAGTCTCTTTACAAATTGACTCATATTGTGATTGTCTTTTTTTTTATTGTTTAGTTGACTTGAAACATTTGTACTGAAGAAAGATAAATGACGTAGATTAGCATCTCTTGCTCTTACCTCCAACTGGCCAGCCGCGGCTTCAAAAAAGTTAACCCGAGCCTCTGCACCACCTTCACGCCCAGCTTCCTCAGCAAGGTCTGACTGCTCTCCGCTATCTTCTTCTGGTCCAGACACTGAAGCACCATGGGGGCTGGGGAACATCACGTCACATCACGTTAACCTCACTGCTCTTTAATTACAGAGTTGAATGTTCACGTGGAGGCCATACGCACCATACTGCAGGAAGTCCTCTCGCTTGCCGTGCTTGAAGAGCTGAGCCTGGGGAACAATGAGAGGTTTCTCAAAATTCTCTGGTATCAGAATGTCCCTCATACTCAGATATCACACTGTACATACTCGTCCACTCTGTTTAACTTTATACTTTGAGTTATACTTTATTTTATATAAACACTAATTACTGCCATATGAGTACTTTATCTATCTGTCTGTGTACAGCATCTCTCAGGAAGCTTTACTGTTGAGGGAAGTGGTAGCGCTCACCTTCATACATTTTAAGGAAGCCACTTATCTCCAGGAACAACATCAGGGACAGAATGATATTCTGCAAACGGTACAGGGATTGGACTGCTGAGGTCTGGGGTAAAGTCACTTTCTCTGATGAATCCCCTTTCCGATTGTTTGGGGCACTCAAGAAAAAAAAAACTCGCCCGGAGAAGAAAAGTTGAGTGACACCATCAGTCCTGTGTCATTCCAACAGTAAAGCATCCTGAGACCATTTGCGTGTGGGGTCGCTTCTCAGCCAAGGGAATGGGTTCACTCACAATACATAGCCATGAATAAAGAATGTTACACAAACATCTTCCGTGATTTATATATATAAAATGACCAATCAGAATCAAGGATTTGAAGACGTACTTTTACCACCGAATCTCAGCCATGAAGGAAAACTTTGTAAAGATGTTATAGAAAAAAACTATTTGTTGAGGTAGCTGATAACTCAGGGTGTATCTGTGTCTAGATCTATACACCAGCTTACTGTAAACAGAAACCTTGAAGGAATGCGCGTCTAGTCCTCGCTTGCCGTAGCCTGGTGACATTTAATGTCATGCAAAACTCTGATGGCGCTTTTGTTTCCGCTGGCATTCCTATCGCACAGAGCCAGTTTTGAAAGCCTCGGGCATGAAAAGAAACACACGGAGGCAAACATGCGCAGCAACCGGCACACACACACACACACACACACACACACACACACACACACACTTTCTCTTTTTTAAAACAAACAGTTGTATTGATGATCACAGACACATAAGACACATACAAACTCCAGATGAGACTTGTGTGTGCGTGTGTTTTCAGCTTGCACAACAGTTAGGAAATAAAACATCTTGCCAAGTTATAACAACACCTCAGTTGACTCCTGAAAAGCACCTGTTCACCTGTACACATACACACACACACACCAGCTTTCTAACCTGAACCTCTACAATTTGACGGCTGCCTCCTACAGCTTGCATTAAGGGTGTGGCGTTAAAACCAACACATTCATAACCTGCCCTGAAGAACCAGAAAATCCTTCTGTCCAATCCAACCTACACAAGAGTCAGTCTGAGTTAGAGTACATTTTACATTTTTTATGGAAATAATAATAAATAAAACAATAATGTTTACTGCAGTCAGTAAACACCTGAAATCAACCCTGTGCTGAACTACACACATGCATTCAGTAAATATCAGACATCAGACATGTGCTGTCTGATCTACAAACATGCATTCAGTAAACATCCGCCATCAAATATGTCCCGTCTGATCTACACACATGCATTTAGTGAATATCAGACATAAAAAATAGTCTGTTCTGATCGATACAGAAATCAATCATGTCCTGTCTGATCTTCACACCTGTATTTGAGGTATACACTCCGAGTATGTAGTGAAAATTTCTAATTAAATGAATGTACAGGTGTTTTACCAGAGACTGCAGAGCTCCGTCCAGCGCCACAGTGTCCAACACACTCAGATCGCTGGTCTGGGAGATGGTGCTGAGGATCCAATCCAGAAACTCCCCCAAGCGCTTCTGCTTCACGTCCGGCCGCGTCACAAACCTGCAGAGTCGAGTCACAGAGTCAGTTAGGATTAATTCCAGGAGCATTTACATAAAGGTTTACAAAACATACCATCTTTAAACACTTAAACAATGAAAAAATACCATCACTGCTATAGATTAAGCTATGCCAATGTATGGTTTCTTTATTACTAGTGCTTCTAATTACAATTTTTATCCAGTGACAAATAGTCTGAACAGATCATATACATTTATCCCTTGCACAAACCACATTTTCTTCCCCCCAAAAAATGTAATTAAAGACCAATTTTCTTTTTGAGCAAAAGTACAAAATATCTTCTCCAGAATCTAATAAAATACACATTTTCAACATTTTTGCCTTACAACTTGTATGTAAATATATTTAAATATATTTACGTACAAGTATAATAAGACATTATAAAGAATTAGACTGAATCTAATAATTAGTTTCTCACTTAAAATAAGCAGTACTCAAAGGCCATCTAGTGGTGAAGAACATGAACTACATCATATATCTGTATAAAAGTTTATAAATTCAGAGCTGAGGAGTGTCTGCATTTTTTTTTCCTTAGCATGATTAGTTGCACTATATTCTATTATTTTATGCTTGTGCATCAATGAAAAAATAAAAAATTTCAGCGACAAAAGACTGCAAAATACCTGTGTCTTCTTCATCTTTTCTCATTCTTTGATAAAATATCTAAAATACAAGCATATATGCAGCAAAGTGCAAATATTATTTCTCAAAAACCTGATATTTTCTTATAATAATTAAGAGAGATCCTGCAGACCGTTTTGACTATATATTTTCCCAGCATCTCAGTGCTGTTAAATGCTCCTTCCTGATTGGTCAGAAGATGTTGATAAATTTTCTAGAACAGTGACACAGTCAGTAGTGCAGCTCCAAATCACTGATTTATATTAATGCTCTCGCTCTAACATGTCAACAGTTCACGTACTTTGATACAAGCACTGATGCGGCATCTCTGGATTTATCGCTGACTTGAAGGTAGGACTGAAACACACACACACACACAATTAGAGATGAGACAAAGCGACTGTATGTATTGCACCTGTGTATTGTAACTATGGACTGTATATTTACAGTGCAGAGGCAGGTTTGAGAAGTTACCTTGGTGATGGAGAGGATGCGATCCATGATGGGCTCTCTTTTCTGCTCATGGTCAGAGGTCAGACAGCCGTCCAGACGCGAGAGGTCAAACGGGATAAGGCACGTCATGGAGAGCCACAGGAGGAGCATGTAGCGGGTTTCCCATGTCTGTGAAAGAAATGGAGAGAGAAAGAAGACATAGAAGTGAATCGTAAAACTAATGATAAAGTCATTTATATGCTGAATGGTGAAGTCGACAAATGAATCGGCAAGCAAATGGTGAAATGAATGGTGAAGAAAACAGCAAAGTGAATCATTAAATGAATCGTGAAGTGATATGTAAAATGAATCATAAAAGCGAAGTGAATCAGGAAGTGGATGGTGAAGAGAATGGTGAAGTGAAAAAGTGAAACATAAAGTAAATGGTGAAGAAAATTTTGAAGTGAATCTTAAAGTGAATCATAAAATATACGAATCATAAAGTAAGTGAATCATAAAGTGAATGGTGAAGAGAATGGTAAAGTAAATCTGGAAGTGAATCATAAAGTGAGTCATAAATTGAATCATAAACTGAATCATAAACTGAATGGTGAAGTGAGTCTGGAAGTGAATCTTAAGGTGAATCATCAAGTGAATCATAAAATGAATGGTGAAGTGAATCATCAAATGAATTGGAAAGCAAATGGTGAAGTCAATCTTAAAGTGAATCTTAAAATTAAATACAGTGAATCTTAAAGTGAATCTTAACATGATTGGTGAAGAGAATGGTGAAGTGAATTTTATAGTAAATCATAAAAGTGAATCATAAAGTGAATTATGAAGTGAATGCTGAGTCACACTGAATCATTTATAAACGAATCGCACCTCTGTGTCCTTCGGGTTCTGTCTGCACAGGAGGTCGAGCACCGGCTGCATGTCCGACACCTCATGTGGAAAAAGCTGCACGAATATCTTGTAGCCTCGAACCTGCTCAAGTAAGGGAACGTTAGAGACACATGAACAGAACACCCTTTCATACAGAGTCCACACACACACCACATCATAGAGCATGCAATTGTAGTACAATGCAGTAAACAGACAAGACACAATAAACACAACACACACTTCAAGGCTGCCTCATAAAAAGTATAGGCTGCACATCATCCCAAACACACCAGAGATGTTTACTTTATTATTATTTCATTATCATTATAGTGCTGAATCTGCTGCTCGCTAAATTTTTCTCAGTGCTGCCTGGTCTATCCCAGACGTTTAGTAAAAATGTAAGGAAAAATAGCTTGGAAAGCGCCTCGCCTTTGAGATGATGTAGAGGAATTTAAAGCTGAGGTGGATGAGCAGCGGGGGGGACATTTTGCTACGGACCAGGTCCAGCAGCATGTTCACCATCCACTCTAAAAATCAGAAGAGACACACAGCATCCCAGGATTGAGAAAACCCTGACAGAGAAAAGTTAAATGTTCTGAGAGAGGTGTGAAACGAGAAAGAGAAGACATGAAAAAGCATTAAATAATGATAGACAGAAGCGATGCTGTAGAATGACAGAAGAGCAAGAGGGTGTGGTTTTAATAAGGCTGCCATGTTCCTTAGATGTTTTAAATGTTGTTGTTCTTGTTTTACATTATTCTGATCCTCAGTGTTGCAGACTTGTGACAGGTCAGTGTCAGGGGATGAGTGGGCGTGGCCAGGCACACCTGATTTCATTGTAAATCCATTGTAAGAGAGGAGAAAGAGAGACAAGACAGAAGACAGAGGAGAAAATGGAGAGAGAGAGGTAAAGTGAGGAAGGGAAAGAACAGAGGGAGAATGGAGTGGGGAGAGGCAGAAGAGAGAGATGGAGTGGAGTGAGCAGAGAGAGAGAATAAAAAGTGAAGAGGGAGGTTCTTACCCAGGTGAGGGTCCAGAAGATGTGGCTGCTCCTGATAGAGGTTCATTATAACTGCATCGGGACAAAAAAATCATCAAGGTCAGTAACGAGTAAACACACTAACCAGCGTGCTTATTAACGCCAGAGTGGCAGGCGAGTCCCTGGACCCGCGAGACGAGCAATGAAGGACATCCGAGATCTGATCTTGTGTTCACTTCCTGTCTGCTTGAATGTTACAGTGAAGCACTAGAAAAATAAAACACTAAAAGAGGAATCTCCCTTATTTACGATCTTGAATGATGTCAGAGATTCACATTATAATCAAACTACTTTGTCCTGATAGACACTTTCCGACATTACCCACAATGCCGTCTGATGTGACACTGGTGCTTTAAACTGTCCAGTAGAGATGGGGGGGAAAAATATATTTGGTTATGAATTAATAAATATAAAATCAGGAAATAAAATAAAATCGGGGTTATTTATAAAACCATGATATTTAGATAGAATCGCAATCGGCACCTGTGTATCATGATAATATCATATCAGAAGGGAGGATTATGGTGATTCCCGTCCATACCGTCCAGCCATTCCACCTCATCAACTCCACAGTCTCGATAAACCAAACCGAGGCTCAACATCATTAAGTAGCGAATTGTATCCTGGGACTTCAAGTCGAACGCTTGTGTTAAACGTGCACTGAATCTCAAGATTGAAGATTAAAGCCTGTTGTATTAAACATTTGTTGCATCACTGTAGGTGCATGAAATATAGCTATAATAATAAAAATTCATACTCAGGATCATATTTATCATGTCTCAAAAGTGAAGTTTTCCTTTAACTTGCTGTAGAATGACAGAAGGGCAAGAGGGTGTGGTTTTAATAAGGCTGCCATGTTCCTTAGATGTTTTAAATGTTGTTGTTCTTGTTTTACATTATTCTGATCCTCAGTGTTGCAGACTTGTGACAGGTCAGTGTCAGGGGATGAGTGGGCGTGGCCAGGCACACCTGATTTCATTGTAAATCCTCCAGGTGGAAGAGGTATGGATGAAAGACTCACCCGTGAACCTCTGGATGGTGGCCTCCTGGGCTTTAATGTTCTCTTCCTGCAGCTCCACCAGGCTGGAGATCAGGGCTCGGACCTCGGCGCTCTCTGTAAACGCAGCCAGGAGATTGGCATTGGACATGGCATCGGATTCTCCTGCTCCATCATCTCCGTTCGCGTTTTCTGCATCCGGTAGCCCCATCGTGTCTCCGAACTGCTCCAGATGAAAAAGAGAGAGAAAGAGGCTCAGAGTCTCTCCTGTTTCGGCTTCCTATCAACACTATAACTGTTACTAAAAAAAAAATGTGAAACAAGTTAACATTAATCGTTAAATAACATCTCCTCTCGCGCAACAACTCTGTTTTCTCCCAATGACGCAGCTAAATGACGAGGTACGGAAGGCCACAGCGTCCAATGCGTCCCTACATAAAACGCGTTTTTTTCCTTCATATTTTATATGCCTTATTTTTCCCCCCTTTCTTTTTTAGCTTAATTCCTCCTGCCATAACGTTTTGTTTTCCTCTCCTTGTAAAACATTTAACAACTCACAGGAACAACTTTAAAATATATATTTTTTCATTCAGTATACAAGGATAAACTATTAAAATCTAAAAACTTTTAGACCCACATTTCCAGTCATGGCTCTAGAATACCTCATACCATACTCATCTAAAGCTGCATGAGGTTATCACTCACTCACTTAATCACTCATTCATCTTCTATACCACTTTATCCTGTATACATCATCATGGGGGGCCTGGAGCCTATCCCAGGAGACTGGGAGCCTATCCCTCGATGGGGTGCCAATACATAACAGGCTGCACACGCGCACACACATGCTCATTCACACCCTACAGGCAATTTTGGGAACTCAGATTAGTCTAGTAAATTAACCTAATCTGCATGTCTTTAGACGGTAGGAGGAAACCAGAGCACTGGAGGAAACCCAGCCACAAGCATGGGGAGAACATGCAAATCCACGCATGCAGACGGGAATGTGAGACGGGAATCAAACCCAGACCATGGAGGTGCAAGGCGACAGTGCTAACCACTAAGTCACTGTGCCGCCTGCATGAGGTTATAATATTTATGTTAAAAATGTATGTATTTTATATGGAACTTATGGAAGGAAGGAGTCTCCAGTGTTAGTGACTTGTAACATTATTAACTTGTGGGTGTATCTGCCGTTTGCGGTTCCTCAGTAATATAGAATGTTTGTCTGTCACAGTTTAGCTGGTGTTTGTACAGGTAGTATTTCTTCTTCTTTGTTGTTTAATAGCAGTTGGAATCTAGTAGGTTATTTACCACCAACTGTAGGTCCCATTCTCTCTAAAATTTCGGCCAGTCGTGTCTTTTACGTCACGACTTTTATTTTATACTGTGAGGTAATAATACTGTATATCTTCATTGATTACCAGATCATCATTCGGTAGAAAGAGGGATTGCTAATCAGAATGCACAGAATTGGAATTGGAGGGAACCTGTTTAATTGAGTTAAATATTATTTGGACGGAAGAACTATTTAGGTGCAGATAGGCTCAAGGGTATCAAGTGCCAGTGTAAGGACGAATTCAAGGCTTGCTTCAACGTGTCCAATTTTTTGAAATACTTCAGTACAAAAGCTCTGTCGAGCAATATGAGAGTGCTGGTTCTTGGTGGTGAGAGTTGGAGGGAACCTGTTTCATTTGGTTAAAGACTTCTTGGATGAAAGAATGTAACCAATGTTCCTCAAACAGTAGGCAGCATCATAATCACCCTTCATCAGATTATCAGATCATCATTAGTTGGATGTACGTGGGTGGTATTGGTGCGAAAAAAGTGTCTCACCTAGGTAAAAAGGTGAATTTTCAGATAGGGTCATATAACACCATTTTTCATAATACTTAATGCTTCCTATTTCCCGATCCATACCTTCATTTTAACTTTCACATTCTTACTGGATTAAAAAAAAAATCTAAATACAATTTCATGCCCTTGTATGTAGTGTCCGTAACTTTTAATGATCTTAATTGTCATTCAGATGAAATTTGGTCAATTTAGAGTTCACATGAAAAGACACAAACCTGAAAAAGTGTATTATTCTAAAATGTAAAATTGTTCACACATTGCAACATGAATTTGGAATAAAAATCCTTAATTTTGCACAGAATGCTTTAATAGTATCAATACTCAATTTTTAGGGAAACAAGACTGATCACTTAATTTTGTATAAACTCCAGAAGTAGCTTCTTTGGCTGTATTACTGTATATGTATAACATACAAATCAGCAATACTGTGATTTGGCCATCTACAAAATTAGATGCAACACTTAAAGTGTAAAAATGATGGAGTTATGCTTTGGTAATTAAAAAAAAATATATATATATTTTAGCCCAATCCCCTGGCATAACTTTTTTTCCCCTCTTCCTGTAAAATATTCAACAACTGACAGACTCTAAATATTACATTTACAAAGAATAGGATAAACATCACGGTATGCTCTTTCAAAGCTGCATGAAGTAAAATCGTTCTCTTGTGGTTGGGTAGTTGACATTTGAATTATTCCTGCTTATATAACCCATGTTTATATAACCCAGGACATACTGCGACCGTAGAGTGTCTGTAAAATGATTGATGGGAAGCCTATCCAAACACGAACAGACCCTCCGGACTTGAGATCCGTCTTCAATAGCAGGCTAATATACTTTTGCTAAGCAACGTCTGTTTAATCATGGTCTACATCTCTTTAAGGTTATTTGTACAACCGTAGGAGACAAACGCAGCCACTCCAAGGGCTGTTAATGATGTTAGATGATTCGTTTTAAAACACTAATACCTGTGCTTTAGGCAGATTCCATTTTCTTCTCCTCGCCTTGAAAAAGCGGTGAAGCTATAAGTACAGTGTAAGGTTTAGAAGGACACTCTGGCTGATGACAGGAGAGTGTTGTAGCGTGTCCAGTGTGTTCAGCTGCTTTTCTGTTCATAGGCGTAAAGTATTAAGCCATGTCAGGCTTTATACTTATCAACTGATTTATACTTGGACAATATTTTAGTGTTATGGAATCCAAACATTGGAAATCTTTTTACCTCAATCTTTCACTTTATTCATCACATTTTAAAAACCTGTGTGTGTTTGTGCTGTATAACAACCTTAGGTATAAGGAAGGCACCATACATGTTTTTAAGTGCAGTAGATGGTAAAGAAAAATCTAAGTATTATGGAAGGCCTAACACAGAATGAGTTTCTGGTCATTGTCTATGGATTCCAGGAACACTGGATGTGAAGTTCAGAAAAAAACCCTGGATTCCGGGTGATGATGTTCAATCCATCTACATTCAGGTTTGTGGCATTTGGCAGATGCGCTTATGCAGTGACTTCCATAAAAGCTTTGAAACCTCTATCGTTAAATAAATCCTTATACTACTTATACTACTAAGATACTGACTATCTTTTTTTTTTTTTTTTGGATTTTCCCCCGATTTTCTCCCTAATTTAGTCGTGTCCAATTCCTCCCCGTCACTAGGGGGCTCCCACATTAAGGCTACTACTACCACTCAGCCGGGAGGGCCGAAGACTATCACGTGTTTCCTCTACTACCGTTTTCCGTGTTTCCTCTACGTGTTTCCTCTACACCGTTTTCCTCTACACGTGTTTCCTCGCGCACCGTTGGGGGCGGCGTAACACACTCGGAGGACAGCGCTATCCGCTCCCTCCGTTGCACGAGCTCACAGACGCCCCTGACTGGCTGTAGAGCCGTGATTAATGTGGGAGCACTAAGTACCTCTCATCCCTCCCCTCTGAGAGAGCTCGGCCAATCAGCTCTCTCTAGTCTCTTGTGCTGCGAGGTTACAGCACCACCCGGGATTCGAACTGGCGATCTCCGGATGATAGGGCGAGCACTTTAACCACTGCGCCACTCGGAGGACCTGACTATCATTTTTAATGGTGTGTGAAATTAGTACTAAAGAAAAAGGGTTGTACTAAAGACATGTTTTAAAGACTGACAGCGCATCTCCAGAGGAAAGGAAGTTTTGATGCATGACTTCTATGTACAGTACAGTACAGTCCATCTCAGGGCACCGTGTATACACATTTACATATCTATTCACACCAAGGGGATAATTTATCATGACAAATGCATGTACTATATCTGCATGTTTGAGGAAAGAATAGAAAAGATATTAAATTCAACAGAGACGGTATCCTGAAATCAGGACTAACCCGGAGATCAAACCTTCTGTGCCACACCACTATGCCGCCCAAATATAGTAGTCGTATGCAAGTAAATTACTCGGGACGTGTAACTTATTACATTACAGAAACACTTACAAGAAAGACTACTTTAAGTGAAGATTAACAAACTTGTATTCTAATTTTGACCAGCAGTCACACAAGATTGCCGTACTCAACTGTCATTGTATGATTATAAAATAATAATAATAATACTTAGATTTATCATACTGTAAATGAAGAAACATAAAGGTCAGACTTTATTTGCATAAGTACATTTGATTGTAAGATGCATTTTATTTAAGACTTTTGTTAAGATAAAATAAAATAGTTTATCCGGTTACACAAGGAAGCACTTGCAAGATCCAAACCATAAGCAAGATCCTGTTATTTGTGATTAATGCGTTAATTCAACACACACCGTTTGGAAACAGTTAGCATGAACATTACAAAGCGTCCAGCGTGAACATTTTACACCACAGCGTAAAACTCTGATCATGAAGGTATTGATGCATTTTCTATAAGAGCAGCACTGACAGTAGTGCAGGTACGAATCTCAGGTTTATATTAATGCTCCTGGTCTGATATGTTATCGTTTCTATAGCAATAGATCATTCATAGTGACTTGTATGACAGATGTGAACAGGTTAAAATAAATGGTTAATATTTAATTTATGTAAGAAGTCTTCAGTGTTAGTGATTTGTAACATCATAACACAGAAGTTTGTGTAGTTTGTTTCTTGGTAATATAGCATTCTCTTTTTTTTATATTAATTAAAATGTGTTTTTAATATTACAGTGTTGAGTAGACATGTTTTTCATGCTTTAACAGATGAAATATGGTACTCATTGGAAAACAAACTGCTGTTGTACGTATAAGAGAAATAAAGCATTCTTATAGATAATTAGTCAACTTCCAGGTATTGAAAGGAACTCTGTTTCATTAAACAACATTGCTGTTGATCATTTTCCTCTAATCACATGATTATCACATGAGTGGTTTCATTCCACACTTAATAATCTTTTAGTCACAACAATCAACCGCCCAGCGTATACTGCATATTTATCCGACCCACTATGAGTGAAACAACCTCGTTCAGAAATCAGAACAACGTCCGAAATCGATTCTCCAAACTGATTTATATATATATCTTGACTCTGTTTCTACTTTGAAAGCTCCTTCATGATGCGCAGGGACGAGCCCCTGTACCCGGTACCGAAGTGATTCCAGTGGTTCAGGTAGTGGAATAGCTGGTAGAGCTGATGCCTCTTGTCGAATCCCGGGGCTTTGGGAATCTTCTCGTGGTAGCCGTTGTAGAACTGTTTCCCGAAGCCGCCGAACATCCCAGCGATCCCAAGCTCGTACTCGGCGTGGCCGTAAAACGAGGCCGGGTCGAAGATGAGCGGGCCGTCGGAGTACTCCGCAACGTTGCCGCTCCACAGGTCACCGTGAAGCAGTGCCGGATCCACCTCCACGCCCTCGAACAGCTGAGGGATCTTCAGCTGAAACCAAACACATGAACATGCTGCGTTCACTTTTTTTTTTACATGTGAACCAAAACATTAATTTTTAAAATAATTAGTTTGTACAGTCGTGTATTTATAAAGACGTTTAAATGCTACACTATTGCTAAGCTTGTTATATATTGTGATGTTATTCATAAGAAAAGTGCTATGGCATGATAATTTTGTCAGATAACCCACAACTAGAGCAGATATTTAGCATTAAATGTAAAAAAAAAAAATTACTAAATTCACCAACTCTGATACAAATTTCCTGTTCAGGGGTTCTCTAGTTAGTTTTTCCAGCATGCTAACACAGGTTAGCCTGCTAATACTAGCTCCGAGGAGAAAACCTCTTGCTTTGTTGGTACAGGACATCCTGTGTATCAAGCCATCATCTCTCTCATGCTATTGCTCCTGTACAGTACTTGTTTATTCCACTACCGGGAGAGGGTTGTACATGGTCGTACATGCTCTGTAGGAAAACACAGTTTCAAATGGTGAACGGGCTATTCGTTAAAAAACACAGGGCTACATGCTCTGACAAACAGTGCCATGTTTGTACACCAAAGAGTGTTCAGTAGGATAGGTGGACGGTAGGGGTTAGTGAGTTGGATCTCTGAAATTAATAGCAACATCAAATAAATCACAATTGCTCTTCTGAATGAATAATAAACACTGCACGCTGCAACGAACTCTGAACGAACTCTTCCTCAGACTCCACAAATCGAATGTCGCATTATCTCCTGAGGTGAAACTAATTCGGCTCTTCGGGGTTCTAGGCTACGCGGTAATCCGTCTCCCAAATGAAAAGCTAAAAAAAGCACCACATCATTAAAAACCGTGTGCTCCGTTTAGACTGATCCAGCAGCCAGTGCTCGTAATAATGTTATCCGTATTCAGGGGTGTAGTCTGCTAAAAACGTGCTTTGTGCTCACATAAATCATCTCGCACTACTGTTATGAATATTATACACATAGTGGGTTTTTTTCTCCTGCTTCTTCTTCTTACCTGGAGACTGGACCATAATTCCCGGACCTCTCTGTCTCCATACGACTGCTCCACTAATCCCAGCTGGTGCTGAAGTCTCTGCTGGGCGTAAAAACACACCCAGTCTTCCTGCCAGTCGTTCGCCTGCAGAAATGTTCATAATAGACCATTAGTTTTGGGTAGTGTTAATTTCGTTAATGAAAATAATGATGAAAAATATTCGCTGACAACCTTTTTTCCGAAGCTTCAAAGTTATGGAATAGTCTTCCAATTAATGTTTGGGACTCAGACACGGTCTCAGTGTTTAAGTCTAGGCTAAAAACCTATGTATTTAGCCAAGCATTTTTGTAAATAGATTTGTCTAAAGGTGCAGATCTGGGGGACTCATGGACGTAGAGTATTATGGTGAACTGGTATGTTTAGATGCTGTCTCCCTAACTCTCATTGATCACTCAGGTTTGTTGAAGTTAAGTAATTTGTCGCTTCACATCTCAGGGAGCCCTCATGTCTGTGTTTCCTTCTGACTCTCCATTTTAGTTATGCTGTCATAGTTAGTCCTGTCGGAGTCCCTGCTTGCATTCTGCACTAAATATACAGGGGTTGGACAATGAACCTGAAACACCTGGTTATAATTATAATTCATTAATATGGTGTAGGGCCTCCTTTTGCGGCCAATACAGCATCAATTCATCTTGGGAATGACCAAGTCCTGCTCAGTGGCCATAGGGATTTTGAGCCATTGTTCTTGCAGAATAGTGGCCAGGTCACTACGTGATACTGGTGGAGGAAAACGTTTCCTGACTCACTCCTCCAAAACACTCCAAAGTGGCTCAATAATATTTCAATCTGGTGACTGTGCAAGCCATGGGAGATGTTCAACTTCACTTTCATGTTCATCAAACCACTCTGTCACCAGTCTTGCTGTGTGTATTGGTGCATTATCATCCTGATACATGGCAACGCCTTCAGCATACAATGTGCACATGGTCCTCCAGAAAGGTTCGTTAGTCCTTGGCAGTGACTCGCCCATCTAGCAGAAGTATTGGGCCTGGGGAATGCCATGATATTGCAGCCCAAACCATCACTGATCCACCCCCATGCTTCACTCTGGCGATGCAACAGTTTGGGTGGTACGTTTCTTTGGGGCTTCTCCACACTGAAACTCTCCCGGATGTGGGAAAGACACTGAAGGTGGACAATATATGAGAACAATATATGTTTCACATCTCAAGATTTTCGCTGCTGGCACCATTGAAACCGACGTTTGTAATTGGCACAAGTGACCAAAGGTTTGCCTATAGCTGCCCGGCCATGTACATTGACCCTGTGAAGCTCCCGGTGAACTGTTTCGGTAGAAACAGGAGAGTTGTGTGCATATTTGTGGTGCACATTTAATCCTGCAGTGAGTTGGGGAGCTGTGGTTTTATGTTTTTTGAAGATACAATCTTGGTTAGCACCTGGACATCCCTTTCAGACAGCTTCCTCTTGTGTCCACAGTGTGGGAACACAATTGCTGGGAAAAATACCACAAACCTGAAGAGACGCATCAAAGTATACCATAAAAAACTCAGCCAGTTTTACGGACTCTTTGTGGTAATCATGTTACCACATGTTAACATACTGTAATAATGTTGTGATTTATTTTATTTCATTGTTAAACCATTGCCAACCACATGAATCTAATAGGTTAGCAAATGATTGTGACCCATAGGAGCTACAGCATCTCTAAAGTCCAAGTGTGTACAATTCAGTTATGATTCTTCTGTGTGGCGATTCATGCATCACCCCTACCTGAGGGATGTAGCCACAACAGGTATTGACGTGGAACCCGAACTTGTCAATAACCTGAACTTCAGACTGCCCGGTTCCTTTTCCTGTACAGATACACCACAATATTACTGTAATGTAATGTAACACAGTTTCCTTTTTATACTCTATATGTGTAGCCAGTCAATTTTTAATTAAAAAACACTGCATATCTCTCATCCAGTGGGGTCTTTTACCAACAGTTTGCTTCTCCTTCTTCTGTTTCTCCTTCTGTTGTTTATTATGGAGGTGCATGTCTGCTAGCTGATGTCCCAACTGAGTCGCGTACCTTTTAAGGACGATGCAGACGAATAAGTTTCATCTGACACAAATACTTTTATGCATATAGAATTTTTAATAGCAAGGTTAAATATTTCAAGGTCAACCATACAAATAACAGCTGGTGTTCTTATGATGTTTTCCAGGAATTAAAATATTTTTTAAAAAAAAAGTAAAATCTTTCGTGATTTGTTATACACTCGGCCAAAACATGGTAAAGTCTGTAACTTTTAGAAATTCTAATCTTTTGATGTTCTTAAATATTTTTCTTCCGCTCCAGACTTGGTGCGTTAAAATAGTTTGCTGCCCCCTAGTGGCAGTTACCTTTGAAAAAGGGCGAGTGGAGTTCTACATGCAGTTGTTTGCACTTCCATGTTTGAATGCCATCCTTTGTTTTGTGTTTATAAACGCATCATCTGTAAGTAAATTTTTCATTATATAATACTTAATTATATATATTTGCATATATTTGTAATATTGTGTTTATTCAAAGCTTCAATTGTATGTAATATGGGGATAGCCATTAGCCTAGCTTACTATATTAGTATTTCTTGCTATTTTCTCTGCCTTCTGATTATTGTTTATTTGCTTTTTTTTTCTTCAGTTTTACTCTTAATTCATAAGGTACCTGGCATCTTATTAAACGTTAAACACTAAGATGAATCCTGACTCGTCTGTACTTTATGGATGGAGTTTGGCTGGCTGTTAAATTGCATGAGTAGATGCAAGGAGAACAGTACAATTTTATTAGATGAAAATGGCCATTTTAGATTTCACATAAAAAGACAAACATGCAAAATTGTATTATTATAAAATGCAAAATTGTTTAAGATATTGCGACATGAATTTGACATGGTTACGGACACTACACATTTTTTTGAGGGGAAAAATTACACGGCATGCTTACCCAAAACTTTTTACAGGTCATATGCTCCTAGAAGCTTACACCAATACTTGGTGTAAAAAAAACATGAATAATTTGCATTTTAAATTATTACTGTATGAATAATACAATAAAAAATGGCCATTTCTGGGGCACATATAAAATCATCTTTCCAAAATGGGTGAAGTTAGCAACCTGAAATTTTCAGGGAAGCAAGATTGGTCACTTCCATGTTGCTTAAACTTCAGAGGTAGCTTATTTGGCATACACATCTTTTGGATTATATACATTATAAAAAAAAAAATTATTATAAAATCGGCACCAATACTGTGTTTTGGCCGACTGTATATTTTGAAACCTAGCATCTTCAAACTTACTAGCTAGCTACAGTAGGTAGATACCTATCTTAACATTAATTAAAGTTCATTAATGATGTTAATTAATACTCAGTTGAGTGATGTAGTGATGGTGATGACACTTCACTTCCAACTTTTAAGTAATAATTATAAATCATTATTTACATAAGAAGTGTTTATTTCTTAATTCTATCATTAAAGCTCTTGCTGTTGTCGTGTCAATTATTCACACACCATATAGTACACACCACTAACCTGTTTAAGGACTTCATCTCTATGTGCTCCATGATGAACACGGCTCCTCCTGATTCCAGATCCACGACCTTTACTGGTTTGGGCACTCGGATGGTGTTCGTGGACAGGATGGCGTCCAGGCTAGCTTTCTCTCCGTCAAACATGCGTCTGGCCTGCGTATGGGAAAAGGATTCAGAACTGTGTGTGTGTGTGAGAGAGAAAATCAGCATGTGCCATGAATATAAATAATCATCTAACCAGTAGACCTACGTTTGATTACGGAAAAAATATACTACTTCTGCTTATCATTCAGCAACACCCATGGCTCGTGCACAGTGACGCTGCTTAGGCTTTGTAGCTCTCCATCTGGGAAGGCTGAACTAGTCTTGATGTCAATAAAACATGAGCAGTATGAACAGATTATAATTAGATATTTAGCTAACAACTACAGTACATACAGATGCCTAAAAACCAATGCCTTGTGAACAGAATCAGGTCAGAGGATGAGATCTCAGAGAGATTTCAGAGGAAAAAACAAAACAACGATTTACTTCATTTCTCAGGCACAATTGGCTTCCATATCTGATTCTATGCTGACTAGGGCACGGTTTGAATGTGTTTTCACTGAGAAAAAATTTGTGTTTTTGAAAAAGATCCCGGGGACCTGATGTGAAATTGCCCTACTACGTTTAGTTTAGTTTTTTTTTTTTTTGGTTGTTATTTGTCCTATGACCTCACGGATTTTGCTGTGATACAATATGCATTGTTGGCTGTAAGGCCTTCTATAGAAAGGTGTGTACTTTTCCAAATCATGTCCAATCAGTTTACTTTACTACAGGTGGACTCCAGGCAAGGTGTAGAAACATCTCAGCAATGATCAAAAGAAAGGGAATGTAATATTGAAATGAGATATTTATAAAAATTGTGGTTGCAATTTTAATTGCGATCAGCACCGAGTTATTGTGATGTGACTGGTGATTCTCATACTGTATATATACTGTATATACACTATCACTTAACAGTTTGGGATCTCTTTTGGGATCATTTTATAACCATGAAATGTTACTGTTTTCCAAGGAAACATACATGAAATTAGTCTGAATAGATCTATAGCAAAAGAACAAGACATGCTGGCACTGTCAGAAATAATGATTTTGATGGAAATGATGAATGTGTTCTTCAAACTTGACCTTCATCGGAAAAAAAACAAACACCTTTTGTAGCAATTACAGCCTGGCAGACCATAGGCATTCTACCTGTCAATTTTTCAAGATAACCTGATGAGATTTCACCTCATGTTTTCTGGAGCATCTCCCACTTGTTTGATGGAGTCTTCCTCCGTACCATACGGTCAACTCAATAGGGTTCAGATCTGGAGATCAGTCTGAACTTTTTTGAGTGCAAAAAATTGCATGCAAATATGTTTTTCTTTAAAAAAAAAAGAAACTTTACAAGTTTTCCCTAACTCAAAACTTTTATTTATAGCTCTCTCTCTCTCTCTCTCTCTCTCTCTCTCTATATATATATATATGTAATTACAATAATATAACGTGTAGCAATACATTTAGTATTAAAATATTTCAAAAAAATAATAATAATAACATTTCTATTTCTAAAGTCTGTATACATTTTTCTGAGTGATTGTTCTGATTAATCTGTGTGTATATAATTAAGCACCTGGCTCTTGTGGTTGATCTTGGCGAACACTGTACCGGAGTCTGTGCTGTAGCTCTGGCCCTCACTGATGCAGCCTCCCCCGGACAGACCTACAGCTCTCACCCTGCTGCAGCCCAGCTCTCTCTCTATCAGCCCCTCCATCTCCCTCCCTCTCTCTCTTATTATTATTACACCCCGCGCTTCTTATGTACACACACGGGTTTACGTGCAACTTTGCATTGCACAACAAACAAACAAAAACTTGTAGTTACTTTAAAATATCAAAATCTATGTTAAGCGATAATGTTAAACAAATACCGGGGGAAAAATGCATCGTAAGGGTTTCCAGTCTGAATCGCGGTCCCGGAAGTATCTAGAGAGCCATTCAAGCGTTAGTGAAAGTGCGCGCATGCGTAGTGCGAATCAGGTGGCTGTCACATACCGGAAGGAAAATATAGCATCATAGACGAAAAGGGGTTTCGAAGAATATATGTCTAAGCTTTTCCTTAAAAATGTATGCTTAAAACAGTTAAAAATAGTTATTTGAAATAAATAAGAATATAATGTATAAAGAATAAACAAACCAGTTTATATATTCCCTTATTTTGCAGTCATTTTTCTCAGTTTTAACTTAAACAGATTTGACATGTTTGATTTTCCTCACTGAAATCATGTATTATGTATCATTATATATATACAGTCGTGGCCAAAAGTTTTGAAAATGACACAAATATTATTTTTCACGAAGTTTGCTGCTAAACTGCTTTTAGATCTTTGTTTCAGTTGTTTCTGTGATGTACTGAAATATAATTACATGCACTTCATACGTTTCAAAGGCTTTTATCGACAATTACATGACATTTATGCAAAGAGTCAGTATTTGCAGTGTTGGCCCTTCTTTTTCAGGACCTCTGCAATTCGACTGGGCTGCTCTCAATCAACTTCTGGGCCAAATCCAGACTGATAGCAACCCATTCTTTCATAATCACTTCTTGGAGTTTGTCAGAATTAGTGGGCTTTTATTTGTCCACCCGCCTCTTGAGGATTGACCACAAGTTCTCAATGGGATTAAGATCTGGGGAGTTTCCAGGCCATGGACCCAAAATTTCAACGTTTTGGTCCCCGAGCCACTTAGTTATCACTTTTGCCTTTTGCATTTCACTTTTGGAAAATGCATTGTTCTTCACCAAACTGTTGTTGGATTGTTGGAAGAAGTTGCTGTTGGACGGTGTTTTGGTACCATTCTTTATTCATGGCTGTGTTTTTGGGCAAAATTGTGAGTGAGCCCACTCCCTTGGATGAGAAGCAACCCCACACATGAATGGTCTCAGGATGCTTTACTGTTGGCATGACACAGGACTGATGGTAGCGCTCACCTTTTCTTCTCCGGACAAGCCTTTTTCCAGATGCCCCAAACAATCGGACTTTGCCCCAGTCTTCAGTAGTCCATTGGCCATACTTTTTTGCAGAAGATCAATCTGTCCCTGATGTTTTTTTTGGAGAGAAGTGGCTTCTTTGCTGCCCTTCTTGACACCAGGCCATCTTCCAAAAGTCTTCGCCTCACTGTGCGTGTAGATGCGCTCACACCTGCCTGCTGCCATTCCTGAGCAAGCTCTGCACTGGTGGCACTCCGATCCCGCAGCTGAATCCTCTTTAGGAGACGATCCTGGCGCTTGCTGGACATTCTTCGACGCCCTGAAGCCTTCTTAACAAGAATTGAACCTCTTTCCTTGAAGTTCTTGATGATCCTATAAATTGTTGATTTAGGTGCAATCTTAGTAGCCACAATATCCTTGCCTGTGAAGCTATTTTTATGCAACGCAATGATGGCTGCACGCGTTTCTTTGCAGGTCACCATGGTTAACAGTGAAAGAACAATGATTTCAAGCATCACCCTCCTTTTAACATGTCAAGTCTGCCATTCTAACCCAATCAGCCTGACATAATGATCTCCAGCCTTGTGCTCGTCAACATTCTCACCTGAGTTAACAAGACGATTACTGAAATGATCTCAGCAGGTCCTTTAATGACAGCAATGAAATGCAGTGGAAAGTTTTTTTCGGGATTAAGTTAATTTTCATGGCAAAGAAGGACTATGCAATTCATCTGATCACTCTTCATAACATTCTGGAGTATATGCAAATTGCTATTATAAAAACTTAAGCAGCAACTTTTCAAATTTCCAATATTTATGTAATTCTCAAAACTTTTGGCCACAACTGTGTATATATATATATATATATATATATATATATATATTATGGCACATATGCATTATCTGGTAATATTAAAGCCCTGCTGAGATGTTAGATTAAAGATTACCGTATACTATTCGATTGTCTGTCACATGCTTGTCACACCTGGTGCATGTGAGTTGATCCAAAAGTTTCATGACTATCTTTATAACACACCAACAAATGGCAGGACAAGTCTGCACGCACAGTCACAGGGACCACCGACCTTCATAAGTCAGTGTGCCAAAAGACATCATGCCGTGTACATCAGGAGCTGTGCAACCTGTGACATTCTAACCATATGTGTTACCATGTCTGCTATTTCATCATGAACAGCAAGTTAGAACAAAGAGCAAACATGGAATTCTGTGTGAAACTGGGCAAATCCGCACCAGAAACGGAAAGAGCAGGAAACATTACTGGAAGATGATGATCGTCATGATGAAACATGATGATCGTCAGAGAACAATCCACAACATTTTTCTTTTTCCTTCATGGTTTATCTTCTCCATGAATAATATTAATATTTTAAAACAATAACTGGCATTCAGTTAATGACACACAGACACAGTCAGGCAATGCTGATGTAAACCTTTTTAGCTACAGACACATCTGTGTCCCCATGTTGTGGATTGGTGTAGGGTCGATATGTGGCAGACCCCCAACTAAGAGCAAACACTCGATCACATTCCAGAACCTCTTCTCCAGACATCATGGTGCCATCCGGATAACCTTATCTCATTCGGGAACATAAAGGAGAGGTTGTAAAACTAAGATGCTGGATCTTAACCAGGCATGGGACAGGAAGTTTGTCTAATTACAGGCCGATATCAAACCTTCCCTTTATCTCCAAGATTTTGGAAAAGGTAGTATCACAGCAGCTATGTTCACATCTACACAGAAATAGCATAAATGAACTGTATCAGTCAGGATTTAGGCCTCATCACAGCACAGAGACAGCACTTGTTAAAGTAGTAAAAGACCTCCTATGGGCCTCTGATCAGGGTTGCGTCACTATACTTGTGTTACTGGACCTCAGTGCAGCTTTTGACACCATTGATCATAGTATTCTCCTTCACAGATTAGAAAAGGTAGTAGGAATTAAGGGAACTGCCCTCTTGTGGCTCAGATCCTATTTGACTGATCGTTATCAGTTTGTAGATTTAGATGGTGACCATTCCTCATGTTCTCAAGTGGAGTTTGGTGTTCCACAGGGCTCAGTTTTAGGCCCACTGCTTTTTTCCCTTTACATGCTTCCTCTGGGCAACATAATTCGCAAACATGGTATTAGTTTTCATTGTTATGCTGATGACACACAATTATATGTCTCAGCAAAACCAGATGAGAAAAACCAGTTTGCTAAAATCGAGCAGTGTGTGCAGGATATACGAGATTGGATGTTAATTAATTTTCTTCTGCTTAATCCTGATAAGACAGAAGTTCTGGTCATAGGACCACAAGTAGCTAGAAGTAAGCTTTCTGATCACACTGTAACTTTAGATGGCCTTTCTGTTCCATCAAGTGCAACAGTAAAAGACCTCGGTGTGATTATAGATTCCAGCCTTTCGTTTGAAGCTCATGTAGATAATATCACCAGGATAGCTTTCTTTCACCTTAGAAATATTGCCAAGATAAGAAACATATTGTCACTAAATGATGCAGAAAAACTAGTTCATGCTTTTATCACGTCTAGGTTGGACTATTGTAACGCCTTACTGTCTGGTTGTTCAATTAGGTGTATAAACAAGCTTCAGTTCGTACAGAATGCAGCAGCGAGAGTCCTCACTAAAACCAGAAAATACGAGCACATCACCCCTATCTTATCTACACTGCATTGGCTCCCTTTGAAATTTCGCATCGATTTTAAGATACTACTTTTGACATTTAAAGCACTAAATGGTCTCGCGCCACAGTATTTGAGTGAACTGTTAGTGTCTTACGATCCGCCACGCCTACTTCGATCAAAGAATGCAGGCTGCCTGTCAGTACCACGTATTATTAAAACTACAGCAGGGGGCAGAGCTTTTTCTTACAAAGCCCCGAAGTTATGGAATAGTCTTCCTATTAATGTTCGGGACTCAGACACAGTCTCAGTGTTTAAATCTAGGCTAAAAACCTATTTATTTAGCCAAGCATTTTTGTAAATAGATTAACCTTAGGTAAAGGAGCAGATCTGGGGGACTCATAGACGTAGAGTATTCTGGTGAACTGGTATGTTTAGATGCTGTCCTCCCCACTCTCATTGTTCACTCAGGTTTGTTGACGGTGAGGTGATTGGTTGCTTTACATCTCAGGGAGCCCTCATGTTTGTGTTTCCTTCTGGCTCTCCCTTTTAGTTATGCTGTTATAGTTAGTCCTGCCGTAGTCTCTGCTTGCACTTTGCACTAAATATACATTCACCTATACATGTTGACTGTGACCATACCTAACTGCCATCTCTCCTTATTTTCTGTTCTCTCCTTTTCTGCTCTCTCCTCTCTCTCTCTCCCCCTCTTCTTTCCCTCTCTCTGTCTCTCTGTCGAGCTATACATGTTTCGCTCCTGAGTTGCCAGTGATCCAGACCCCTCTGCCCTCTGGAGCCGTCTAACCCATCCTGGAGTCCTGCTTCTGGTTGGAGATCTCGTCGCATGGGTGCCCCGTGTGGTCTGCCTGGATTCGTATGGTGGCTGGGGATGGTTTCCATGAAGACTGTCCTGTCATCGAGTGATGCTCTGGGGACCTGTGACTTCAGTTGTTCGATAACTCAGGACCGGAATCCCCTACAGTCTACCTGAGCCTCCGGGAACAAACTGGACTCATTTTAATTTTAAAACATCTCTTGTTATACTGAACTTCCAGTCTTACACATTATTATGCTGAGCAATTCCTGCTATCCGTTATCACCCAGATGAGGATGGGTTCCCTGTTGAGTCTGGTTCCTCTCAAGGTTTCTTCCTATTACCATCTCAGGGAGTTTTTCCTTGCCACCGTCGCCCTCGGCTTGCTCATCGGGGACAATCTTGTCATTTTGATTCATATACATTGCATAAAAACTTACTTCTTTTTATTGTGTAAAGCTGCTTTGCGACAATGTCAATTGTTAAAAGCGCTATATAAATAAAATTGACTTGACTTGACTTGAAGTTTGCTGGGCTTGAAGCTACACTAAAGCCAGATGCCTCAAACTAGACCTAAAACCATTGTGTAAATTGGCGATCCTGTAAACAAAGCGGACAGTTTTACAGCTTCACCCCGAGTTTGGGGGGGGACCACCAAGTCACACTTCGAACATCAGTGACCCCAGGACACATGCGTTCTCCAAATGGCTTTCAAAGAACAAAGAGGAATACAGCAGAGACACTATTGAAGCGATCTTTAATGGTGCCAGTAGGATAAAATTGCTAGAAACATATATTCAGTATGTTTTATATCTGTATGTTATGTTTATTTATTCTGCATAACTTTAAAAGGTATTATTAGCACTTACAAACCCTGTTTTATTGAACAAAGCTATAAATGAGTGTGTAAGATAGGGGATGTGTGGTATCGATTGAAAGCTTATTTTATTCAAACAACAGTAGTGTACACGGAAAATTGGTTGCATGAACAAGAGCTCATGTAAAATTACTTTATAAAAGGTAATTAAAAGTGTAATCGGCTTGGCCCCACGTGACAACCGTAAACCTGGCCTAATGTATGCACAAAAGGGTGAACCAAGTGAGGCGTGGCTAAGCCCCGCAACCACATCCGATTGGACCAATCATCCGTGGGACGGACTGACACACAGGGACAAAACTCAGTGTCCGGATTCGTCCAAACACGTTCTTTCGTCATTCTTCCGTTGTTTTTTTCGACGTTCTTTCGTCACGTCGTCATCATGACCATCTGAAGGAAGCAAGCTCGCTGCTCGGGCTTCCGCCCTTGCGAGCGCTACGCCGACTTCGCTGACGTCATCAGCTCTTCGAGAACTCTCAATGAGACTTCGTGTCAGAACTGCAACGAAGAAACCCACTGAAGAAGTTCCAGAGCGCGCCATCGGTAACCAGGCAACCAAGCCTCACCGAAGGGCTTTCCTGAAAGACGTCATTTCAACCAGAGCACCAACCAATCAGCAACGCCGTGATTCCCTTCACCAGAAGCGAACCATGAGAACGAAACGTAACGCAAGTATACAAACAACGCTGCATACCTTGCTGAAAATGGTGCTCGTTTCATAACTAAAACCGTATGATTAAACCCAAGACTCTGCTCTTCCTTTGGTCTAGTAAACAGTACTAGATGAACTTCCTTAACTTTCACCCTGCAAACTGTTGGTATGTTTGTGTGTGTGTGTGTGTGTGTGTGCGCGTGTGTTCAAGTAGCATAACTTCATGTATCGTAGATTAGTTCAAATAAATTCTTGTTTCTTTATAAAGAACTGTTGTCTTGGTCATATATTTTAAAGTTTAAACATTTCCCCAGATCTTATGTTACCTTGCTCATAATTAGGTAAATACCCGATTTTGTATTATCGTCGTCGCCCGCGGGATAACAGAATTGGTAAGTTACACTAAATCATACTAAACGCTGGTCGGGTAGTTGATAAAGTGTACGCTATAAATTTTAATGAAGTTTAACAAAATTAACTCAAATCGTTAAAGATTCGATTCACCTCTGAACCAGAGCTGAAACCCTACATAAATGGCGAACAATGTGTTGAGCATTGTCTCCCCATTTAAAATACTACATTGGAGTAGTGAAAAGCACTGTGGTTTTAAAAAGTGGCTGAGATGTTTAGTCATTAAAGTCATGTATTTACATATTCATTTACATTGTCATTTGGCAAATGCCTTGTTCAGAGCAACTCCCAGAACTGCTTTAAAGTATCTGTCAACAAATACTTTCTGATACTGGTACAGTAGGTCATGTTGAAAGTATACGGACAACAGAAGTGTGGATCATTTTTCAACCCACGTATACAACCCATCAGAATAAAACAATACTGTAATCTAATAAAACTTGGATAATTTAACCTCTGATCTTAATGTGTACAGGATTATTGATCTGTAAACCCCACAGGCCCTTAGCTGCAGCCCTTGCTTTCTACTTCCTTTATGGTTTAAATAACTTCAATAGCTTCCACATGGATACTTTTAATATATAAATGTGGCATTTATTTAATGACAGACACAGTCCAGAGATGCAGATTTGCACTTTGTGCGGCTAAAAGAGACTACTGACGTGTAGTGAGTTATTTACATTTTCATTTACATTGTCATTTGACAAATGTCCTTTTCCAGAGCAACTCACAGACCAGGACACACACAACCCCTGAAAGTTGTCAATATCAGTAGACATTCAAGGTAATTGACTTCATCTGTCAGTGCTGTGAATATGTACAGTGCCAGTCAAAGGTTTAGACACACCTTCTTATTCAACGTTTATTTTGTTTGTTTTATCGTTTTCAATATTGTATATTAATACTGAAGATTGAAAGTATGACAGAACAAATACATAGTAAATAACCCGGAATATATTTTATACTTTTGATTCTTCAAAGTATCCAACTTTTGCTTGACAGCTTTGCACACTCTTGGCATTCTCTGGCCGTCACATGGAATGGTTTTTCAACAAATTTGGAGTTACCAAACATTATAAAGTGCCACGAATGCCATTAATGTTGAAAAAGACACTGAGCATACACTTGCTTGAGCTGCGGACCTGCCTTGCCTTTTTCGATCATGAGGATGATGGGCTCTTCCACTCAACAATTCATAAAATAGTATGTGTTAAGATTATTTTAATTATTTTGTTGTTGTATTTGTTCACATTTGAAAAAGTGATTCCGGAGTTGATCCCTGTGTCCCCTGGGTCCCCTGTAGTTGGCTAATGGCTTTTTTCGAGTTTGAAGTTGATCTCCGCTAACTTGACAGACATATTAAGCACTTGTTGGCTGCATTTCCTTCACTCTCTGGTCCAACACTCCTTCTTGGACAAATAGCTCTTTCATAACCTACAGGTGTGTTTGGAGATATGGTCCTGTTAGAAAACAAATGATGGTCCCTCTAAGTGCAAACCAGGTGGGATGGCATGTCGCTGAAATACACTCACCTAAAGGATTATTAGGAACACCATACTAATATGGTGTTTGACCCGCTTTCGCCTTCAGAACTGCCTTAATTCTACGTGGCGCTGATTCAACAAGGTGCTGAAAGCATTCTTTAGAAACCTTGGCCCATATTGATAGGATAGCATCTTGCAGTTGATGGAGATTTGTAGGATGCACATCCAGGGCATGAAGCTCCCGTTCCACCACATCCCAAAGATGCTCTATTGGGTTGAGATCTGGTGACTGTGGGGGCCATTTTAGTACAGTGAACTCATTGTCATGTTCAAGAAACCAATTTGAAATGATTCGAGCTTTGTGACATGGTGCATTATCCTGCTGGAAGTAGCCATCAGAGGATGGGTACATGGTGGTCGTAAAGGGATGGACATGGTCAGAAACAATGCTCAGATAGGCCGTTGCATTTAACCGATGCCCAATTGGCACTAAGGGGCCTAAAGTGTGCCAAGAAAAGATCCCCCACACCATTACACCACCACCACCAGCCTGCACAGTGGTAACAAGGCATGATGGATCCATTTTCTCATTCTGTTTACGCCAAATTTTGACTCTACCATTTGAATGTCTCAACAGAAATCCAGACTCATCAGATCAGGCAACATTTTTCCAGTCTTCAACTGTCCAATTTTGGTGAGCTCGTGCAAATTGTAGCCTTTTTTTCCTATTTGTAGTGAAGATGAGTGGTACCCGGTGGGGTCTTCTGCTGTTGTAGCCCATCCGCCTCAAGGTTGTGCGTGTTATGGCTTCACAAATGCTTTGCTGCATACCTCGGTTGTAACGAGTGGTTATTTCAGTCAAAGTTGCTCTTCTATCAGCTTGAATCAGTCGGCGCATTCTCCTCTGACCTCTAGCATCAACAAGGCATTTTCGCCCACAGGACTGCCGCATACTGGATGTTTTTCCCTTTTCACACCATTCTTTGTAAACCCTAGAAATGCTTGTGCGTGAAAATCCCAGTAACTGAGCAGATTGTGAAATACTCAGACCGGCCCGTCTGGCACCAACAACCATGCCATGCTCAAAATTGCTTAAATCACCTTTCTTTCCCATTCTGACATTCAGTTTGGAGTTCAGGAGATTGTCTTGACCAGGACCACACCCCTAAATGCATTGAAGCAACTGCCATGTGATTGGTTGATTAGATAATTGCATTAATGAGAAATTGAACAGGTGTTCCTAATAATCCTTTAGGTGAGTGTATGCTATAGTAGTCATGCTGGTTAAATGTGTCTTCCATTTTGATTGAGTCACCAGCAAAGCATCCTCACACTATTACACATCCTACTCAGTGCTTGACAGTGGGACTACACATTCAGGATCAGTCTGTTTAACCTCACTATATCTAACAAAAACATGGCAATTAAAACCAAATATCTAAAATTGTAAAAAATTGGAAGGATAGTTTTCCACTGATCTAATGTCCATTCTTGGTGTTTCTTGAACCAAGCAAGTCACTTACTTCTGTCATGGTCAAATTGCGGCAAAGAAACCATTAAAGCCAGCAGAGACTGCGTGAGTCAGAGCAGTGAATGTTGAAATGCATCTGCCACTTGAAGTCCGAAACGCATTTATGTGGGCTTTAATCCAAGGTTCTGTAAATCAGTGGGTTCTAAGGCTGGTTTTTCGAATAAACTTATACTCAGCGGTAGCTCTTTTTCTTAATTTCCTGAGACAGTTATGAAAGCCGGTTTCATCACAGCGTTTAGAACAGAATTCCTAGAAAGTCAAGGGTTTTTCATCACTTGCTTCCTTAGGAATCTGATCGCAATGGGTGATACTTTAGCTTTCTCTTTCTGTAACGTCCAGGTAGGGGCAAAATAGGCTTCCTACTGTATTTCTAGGAACAACTTTTGCTATTTTTTTATATCATTGTCCTTGTTTGTGCAAGGCAATAAACTATTCTTTTAAGTTTATAGACAACTCTCCTGATGTGCAGTCAAACATCTGCATCAAAAAATCTTTAGAAAGTCCAGGTATTTCATACGTTCTAAATCAAGTACTGTGCACCTGAGGCGTCTAATCTGCACTTCAGACAACACCTGATTTACAAATTTGTGCTCTAATGAGGTGTTTTATTCATGAGGTTGAATAATTCAGAAATTGCAGTAATCATTAAAAGGGGCCGTTTGTGTTGAATTTGGAGAAATCACTCGTCATATTAGTTGTGTTGATATTGTTTTCATTCTTGATTACAAACAGCTCCAAGTTTTGGCCAAAAAAAAATCAGTGGGAGTTGAACAATTTTGAGTGCAACTTATGTATGTATCTACGTATGTATGTAGCATAGAGGAGCAGCAGCTAGTGAACGTTGCATGCACAATGAAACGTTGATAGTAAATACAATTTCAAAAACAAAAAGGGTTTAAAAAATTTCTTAACACTGTGCATAAGACAAGTGAAGAGCACTGTGGGTAGCAAAGAGACTATAGAGATACAGAAAGCATAGAGACATTTCCATTTTTATTTACATCATTTGACCAATGACCTTATCCAGACCAACATACAGTACAGTACAAAAATACTTCCTGATACTCGCTCAGTAGGTCATGATTGAAAAATACCAACAGCCTAAAACCTTTGTTTGGAAGGTAATATATTAGTATATATGTACTGTAATGTATATAGATCAGGACACAAGAAACATAGGAATGGGAATGGGTAGGACTTTAGACGTCATTTGAATACGGCAAGGAAGTCAACTGTTTGAACAAAAGTTTATTCCCCCACCTGGGCACCAGAACAGAGAAGAAGCTTCTTTCAGGACTTCATCGTATTCTGAGAGATAAAGGGACCAGTCAAGCAGAGGACCGGAGGGAGCGTGGTGCAGAGCGCAGTGTGATAAGTACTTTGAGGTAAGAGAGTGCTGGTTCAAAACGAGTTACTGGAATTTTTGCAGTCATAGTAGATAAACAACATCTGCAAATGTTAGTAAAGTAAAGGTGGCATATAACTGCCCATACAGCATATGCACCGATCAGCCATAACAATAAAATCATCTGGTTAATATTGTGTAGGGTCCTCTGGTGTCATCAAAACAACTCTTAACCATCAAGGCATGGGGTTCTCAAGACCTGTGCCGTGGTATCTGGTAGCAAGGTGTTAGCAGCAGATCCTGTAAGTTGTAAAAGGCATTCATGGATCAGACTTGTTAGTGCCGCACATCTCATAGATTCTCAATCAGATTGAGAACAGGGGAATTTGCAGACCAAGTCAACACCCAGAACTAATAGTCATGTTCCTCAAACTGGTCCTGAGTGATTTTTTAGTATGTCTCAGTTGCATATTCTGCTGAAAGAGGCCACCGTCATCAGGGAATACTTGATCTGTAAAAAAAAGTTTTGTAGGCATTATGTGTCAAAGTAACATCCACATGAATGCTAGAATTACACTGTCTTCATCAGCATGTTTTCTTCCCGTAGTGTATCCTGGCACCATCTTTGCCCAGGTAAGTTTGGCATACGCACTCACCCATGATGTTAAAAAAAATGTGATCTGTCAAACCATGCCATCTTCTTTCTTTGCTCGGTGGTTCATCCTAGGAGCTTTCAGCAGTGGACAGGGCTTACCATGGGCACTCTGACCAATCTGTGGCAGCGCAGCACAATACACAGGAAACTGCGATTCTGACTTCTTCCTATCCTCTACTAGCTCTAATAGTTCTTCTGTGGGATTGATCCAAACAGACTAACCTTTGCTTCCCCTGTGGATTAATGTGCCTTGGACACCCATCACCCAGTTCACCGGTTGTCCTTCCTTGGACTACTTTTGGTGTGTATTGTACCAGGAACACTCCAGAAGACATGATACTGAAAGAACTGGCTGTTCACTTGCCGAACAGGAGATAATCAAGGTTATTCCCTTCACCTGGCAGTGCTTTCAATGTTAAAATTCGGAAGTAAATACTGTTTTAAAGATCAACTTTTCAAAACATCTACAATGTACAAAATGTAAAAAAAATACATATGCCAATGACAGTTTTAAAATAGTTATTTGATATACATATTTGATATTCGATCCTATAGTGAACAGCCATAAAATTACAATATATCCACCAAGATTGTGTGACTTACCTTTCCTTTGAGACACGCCTAAAAATGCAACAGGCGCTTGAAGTCAGAAGCAGAGTTTATTTGTGGACAGCGACAAATGCAGCATGTTCTCAATCAGGAAAGAGAGAAAGACAGAGAGAAGTGTCTTTTTTTAATTAATTTTTTTATTAAAAATGCAACTGTGAGCTAGTACAAGTAATTTGAAGGTGAGTACTTTTTAACTTTTACTCTACTATACATGTAAATGGTGGACTTGTGCTTGAGTAATATTTGTCATAGGGAATCTTTACTTGTACTGTACACAAGTACAGGATTTGTGTACTTTGCCCAATTCTTTTTATAGGTGCTCAATTTGATTGGAATCTGGGAAGTTTGGAGGCTGAATTTAGGGTCTTTTTATGGGAAAAGTGGAATTTGGATGATAAAAATCTCCTGAAATGTATTTCTTCTTTCACACCCAGAACTTCTTTAATAGAAATAGCTTACTTTTAAACTTTATGAATCCACAAAAACATAGAGTTTAATGCATTTGTGTTAATTGTTCCATTTACTTGGACATGGCCCTTTTCTTTTTCTTTTTTTAAATCCTACAATTAAATATTGAACATTTAAAGTAAGAAACTGTATCCAGTGATTGAAAGTACATACTGCATGCATACATGCCTACTGGTGTGTACTGATCGTGCCCTCAGGTGTAACCAGTTTCCTTCCTACAAGATGAAATAATTTCAATAGCTTCTAAGTGAACAATTTAATAAATCTTAAAACAAAAACATGCATTCACTTAATTAATAAAAAAGGCACTTTTTATTTGGTTTTATTGGTTGATGACACCTAGACCAGTAATGCAGATGTGAACCTTGTTAGCTACAGACACACCTGCTTGGTACCTGTTAAATTTGTTAATGGTGAGGATAAGAGTAGCCATGAGACTGAGATGTGGAGTGGATCATTTACATTTTCATTTACATGTACATTGTCATTTCTTCCTTATCCAGACCAACATGCAGACGAGCTTTAAGGTCTCTGTCAATAAACACTTCCTGGTACTGGTTGGGTAGGATTTGACCATCAGGCTAAAAATCTGTTTGAATGGTTATATACTGTAGCAAGATCAGCATACGTGAAGCTTAAAGACTATTTTAGATATTTGTGGAAGAGGTAGGTCTTTAGACATCATTTGATTAAGGGAAGAGAGTCAGCTGTTTGAACATTTTGAGAAAGTTCATTTCACCCACCTTGGTGCCAGAACAGAGAAGAGACTTATTTCAGGTCTTCCTTGTATCCAGAGAGATAATGGGACCAGTAGAACAGTGCTAGAGGGCAGTGTGATAAGTACTTTGAGGTAAGGGATTATTGGTTAATTTTTGGCTTTGAAGGCAAGCATCAAAGCTTCTGGAGTGTTTTAAATATGATTCAGGAGCTACATGAAGCCAGTGGAGGTGATATGGAAAACCTTAGGAAGACTGTAAAACAAGTCATGTACCTGCATTCTGGATCGGGTCTAAGGTGCGCAGTCAGACCTACCAGCAGAGAGTTGCCGTACTGAATGGCACCTGAGTGGTCTGTGTGGATAGAAATTGACAAATCCTTATGAAGAAATCGACATGACTGTGTCAGGTTAGCAATGAGACCGGACAAGGATATTTGATTGTCCATGATTGCATGAAGTGACAGAAGGTAAGATCACAGTGTTGTCCGAGGAGATCATAAGCTCCTGACATAGTGATGAATCACCTGGGGTGAACAGCAGGATAAAGATTCAGAAGATGACCTGTCATCCATGATGTGATGTTTGCAATAAGTGTAAAAAACATGGGTGTCTGAGCATAAACTTGACAGAGATCTACAATGGAGGAACAAAAAAAAAAAAAGGACCCAGTGCTGAGTCTTGTGGGACTCCAGATATTGATCCTCTCCGTGTCGCCTCAAATGACCAGGTTTCCAAATAGGAAGCAAACTGATGCCATGCTGCGCCACAGACTCCCAAGACTTATGGGGATGAAATGATTTTGGTTTTGTGACTTGAGTAAGATGGGGCGAATGCCATTAGTAGCTTCTCAGTGACGGTCTCTGAGACATGTGCATCTTTGAAGCCAGACTAGATAGGATCTTGGGGGTTAAAGGTAGACAGTAGCTTCAAAATTTTTCCAAATTAAATAGAGAAGTGATTCCGGTTGGTAGTTTCTGGAGTCTAAAGGATACAAACTGGATTTCTAATGCTTGCTAAAGAAAGAAATAAGGAAGTAAAAAATAAAGTTTAAATACTTGAACAACAGCCTAAACTATATATACACACGTGGACAAAATTGTTGGTACCCTTTGTTGGAAAGAAAAACTCACAATGGTCACAGAAATAACTTTAATCTGACAAAAGTAATAATAAATAAGAATTCTATGAATGATAACCAATGAAAGTCAGACATTGCTTTTCAACCATGCTTCAACGGAATTATAAAAAAAAAAGAAAACTCAAAAACTCATGGAACAGGCCTGGACAAAAATGATGGTACCCCTAACTTAATAGTTTGCTGCACAACCTTTTGAGGCAATCACTGCAATCAAACGATTGCTGTAACTGTCAATGAGACTTCTGCACCTCTCAGCGGGTATTTTGGCGCACTCCTCATGAGCAAGCTGCTCCAGTTGTTTCCGGTTTGAAGGGCGCCTTTTCCAGACAGCATGTTTCAGCTCCTTCCAAAGATGCTCAATAGCATTGAGGTCAGGGCTCATAGAAGGCCACTTTAGAATAGTCCAATGTTTTCCTCTTAGCCATTCTTGGGTGTTTTTAGCTGTGTTTTTAGCTGTGTTTTGGGTTAATTTTTGGCTTTGAAGGCAAGCATCAAAGCTTCTGGAGTGTTTTAAATCTGATTCAGGAGCTACATGAAGCCAGTGGAGGTGATATGGAAAACCTTAGGAAGACTGTAAAACAAGTCATGTACCTGCATTCTGGATCGGGTCTAAGGTGCGCAGTCAGACCTGCGCACCTTAGCACATTTCTCTCTAGAATCCCTTGATAGTCTTGAGATTTCATTGTACCCTGCACAGATTCAAGACACCCTGTGCCAGATGCAGCAAAGCAGCCCCAGAACATAACAGAGCCTCCTCCATGTTTCACAGTAGGGACAGTGTTCTTTTCTTGATATGCTTCATTTTTCCGTCTGTGAACATAGAGCTGATTTGCCTTGGCAAAAAGTTCCATTTTTGTCTCATCTGTCCATAGGACATTCTCCCAGAAGCTTTGTGGCTTGTCAACATGTAGTTTGGCATATTCCAGTCTGGCTTTTTTATGATTTGTTTTCAACAATGGTGTCCTCCTTGGTCGTCTCCCATGTAGTCCACTTTGGCTCAAACAAGGACGGATGGTGCGATCCGACACTGATGTTCCTTGAGCATGAAGTTCACCTTGGATCTCTTTAGAAGTCTTTCTGGGCTCTTTTGTTACCATTCGGATTATCCGTTTGATTTGTCATCAATTTTCCTCCTGCGGCCACGTCCAGGGAGGTTGGCTACAGTACCATGGATCTTAAATTTCTGAATAATATGTGCAACTGTAGTCACAGGAACATCTAGCTGCTTGGAGATGGTCTTATAGCCTTTACCTTTAACATGCTTGTCTATAATTTTCTTTAGAATCTCCTGAGACAACTCTTTCCTTCGCTTTCTCTGGTCCATGTTGAGTGTGGTACATACCATGTCACCAAACAACACAGTGACTACCTGGAGCCCTATATATAGGCCCACTGACTGATTACAAGATTGTAGACACCTATGATGCTAATTAGTGGACACACCTTGAATTAACATGTCCCTTTGGTCACATTATTTTCAGTATTATCTAGGGGTACCATCATTTTTGTCCAGGCCTGTTCCATGAGTTAATTTTTTAAAATAATTCTGTTGAAGCATGGTTGAAAAGCAATGTCTGACTTTCATTGGTTAACATTCATAGAATTTTTTTAAATGATTACTTTTGTCAGATTAAAGTTATTTATGTGACCATTGTGAGTTTTTCTTTCATTGACCGAAGGGTACCAACAATTTTGTCCACGTGTGCATATTTTTTCATTTTAATGTTTTAAATGTAATTGTTTTATTGTATTATAATTAACTTGTGATTGTAACAAAAAATACATAGAGTAGTATAATAATAAATTATTAAGGAAATAAATATTAAAATAAACAGGAACAATAAGAAAACACAGCAAAGATTTTACGTGATTTGATTTTAAGTGTTGTAAAAAATGATAAGAAAACAAAAATGTGCATAAGTAATAAATACATAAATAGAATAAAAAACAAGCAGATTTATAAATATACTAATGGATGAATAAATGTAAATAATGAAATAAAAAATTAATGAACAAACAAACCACATTACAGAAGTGTCCATGTAGCTGTATGAGAGCTACCTCGATTCTGCCACACCCGCTTGTTAACCATGCGCCTTTGCCAGAGGACAGCAGTGTAATCGGACACCACAACAACTATAAAGCTGCATATTATAGCTCCCACTTTATTTGTTGGCCCTTTACAGCTTTATAATGACACAGATTGCTTAATGATCGGCCACTTATCACGTCCCAGAGGCCCGATTTATTGTCTCCGGCTTTAGTGTGGAGAACCCCAGTGTGGTGTACAGTACGGCTTGTATAATCTGATGTTCTCAATGTATTCACCGATCTACAGTACAACCACTCCCATAGGGAAATGAGAGCTTACACAGTAATTACAGGATTTAAGATATCCTATCTGATGTTTTACATCTTATCCTGATTATGACACGTGTGATTGAGTCGTGTGATTTTTTTTTTCTTTCCTACGCGACTTTCTGCAGTGTCATAATCAGCAGAGAAACACAATTATGAGTCGAGCGGTCCCAAGAGCGACGTAATTAAACACAATGATGGCTTACTCCGCTTCTTTTGTTAGTCGACTAGTCTATAAAACGCACAGTCTGAACGTTCACCATGGAGCAACAGGTCTACTGTGGAAACGATGACTAGTCAATAATGTTAAAAGAATAGAAGGTGCTTTGTTAGTCTGGGAATATTTTCCTCTAGATGAAGCCACCTTTACAGCCAACTACACACTGAGGGAATGTCTTCTCTTTTTAAATGGAGCATTATCACTTTCATGTGTCTCTGTTTGAAATGCAAAGTTGAGAATGTCCTTTTTTCTTTTTTTTCTCCCCTGATCCCGCTCACTCCTGAAAGATTTGCTCCAGAGGTTAATTTTGTCATTTCACGTTTAATAAAATTGAAATAAATCCACGCACTGAAGCTGAGTAAATTCCATCAGGATCAGCAAGGAACGAAAGAAAGCTTTTAGTGTTGCACACCACTCATATACTGTATAATTCCACTCTGCTCTATTTTGGATGCTACTGAATATGGAATTGAGAAATGCTGGAATAAAAAAATAATAATTCAAATAAAAGAATGCACATTAAGCTGGAATGATGATCACAGGTACTGCTGATAGACACGAGTTTCCATGCTGTATGCTCTGAGTTTCAGCTGCACTACCAACCAAATGAGTTTGGTTTGGTTAAATAAATGTATTCACTTTTAGCTTGGGCGTTTTCCCTTTCAGTTGGCACGTTGGATCATTTGACCCCCCAAGTTATAAGCACAGGTTTTTACACCAAATGCCCTTCCTGCCACAACACACTCATTGCTGTGTATTATATATGGCCATGAGGCTGGCCGATATATGGCCGATCAGCAATGCGGAGCCTCGACTGCCTGAGCCGCAACTGCCCCTTATTAACTTTGTGCTAATTGATCTTTTTTTATAACAGTGTTAAAACATCAGTATTGAATCTAACTAGTGCATCATATACTGTACGGCTGTTACGCTTTTTTGTCTTTTCTTTTATTTACTAAATTTCAAATTAAAGGTTTAAAAATAAACAAAAAAAAGTTTACATTTAAAATTACTAGTTGAAAATACTATTTTTGTGTACATGTGTTTTTATTTATTATTATTATAATAATTTTTTACATCAATTATCAAATCACCATGAGTGTATGAGACTTTAGACTTTAGAGAAACTTTGTGACTCAATCTAGGTCTGTGAGTTATTTTTCTCTTTTTGTGTTCTCATTTTTTTCCTCATATAATGAGATAATGAGAACAGATTGGCTGTTATAACATCTAAATTCCATTCAACACAAGAATAAATGTCAAGAATTGTGGGCAATTGTCATGTTTGTCTAATAAACTGATGTTTGGGCTCTTTGAACGCTTGATTGAGTGTTCGAGTGAGAGAAATGTGCTTGGTGTTAAACCATTCATTCGCGTTGCAACTGGCAATGTCGTGAGTTTGTTCGTTCATATACTTTCCTACAGTATATGCGGTACCAGTGGTTCTCACCTGCCCTGCACATGTTGGTGCTTTCTCAGCTCACAGCACACCTGGTTTAACTTATCAGTTAATTGGCGGCCTCATCTTAATTAAAGTGGGTGTAGAGGAGCAGGGGAAACACTAACGTTGTAGTTCTCCAGGATTGAGGTTGAGAACCGCTGAGTACAGTACACGTATTACCAGGGGATCCCTGTAGGGGGCGGACTGAAGAAATCAGACATGAAGACGCTTGAAGTTTTGTTTCCATGTTGACATTTAAGATTCCATTGATCTCCCATCAACTCTTTTGGCATGCCTATTTGTGACTGTGCAGAAGTAAAGACGCCTCATACAGGTGGCAAGGAAACTTCCCTCCATTTTTGGCTTGCCAACTGACTACACTGCCCCTAGCTTCTGCATACATATTGCATCTTCTGGGTGTGTTGTATTAATTTCTGAGGACGTGCATAAACTACAAATCGAATGAACGAACATGAGACCGCTATCATGCGTGTGTAAGTACACTTCCCGGATCAGAACAAGTTTCAGAGAATTTTCATTTCGGAGGGGTCAAGTTATTCTGCTGAATTAAACAAACAAACAAAAAAAACAATTAAGGAGATTTGAAATTACTGGAACTGGGTTAAGAAGCCTTCTACACATTATCAAAACCTGGAAGGAAAACTCAACAGTAAAAAACAAAGCTATGTTCAATAGTAAAAGTAAGAGCATTTCCATATCCACACAAGAGAACAAATTCTAATTCTATTTGTACACAACAATACACAGGATGCCAAATGCTTATACGACCTAAAATGGAAAGATGGAATAGAATGGAAAGATTTCAGTACAGGAAGATTCTGGATTCTTCTAGAAGAATACAATTAAATTAAAGATAGAATTTCCAGTTTAAAAAACATTAAAATATGAATGTGACAATTTGGGATGCAATATACAAATTTACAGATTTATAAAAATTACAACTAAAATAGGATAAAAAATAGAATTTTATATATATATACATATTATGGCATGCCGTTTAGGAAAATATTCATGAGAGAACTTAATGAAAACTCTGAATATATTGAATGAAACGTGAGAATATTTTATGGATTCCGAATATATTGATTGAAAAATATATATATTGAATGAATTCTGAATATATGGATTGAAAACTGATATATTGAATGAAAAATCTGAATATATTGAATGAAAAGTCTGAATATATTGAATGAAACATGACGTCATCGAAACACAGCGCCATCTTTAGAAAGGATGAGTGAGTCGGCGAGAAACTTGGTTGCTGCAATTGTGAGAAATGAAGAGATGGTGAACACATTGATGAGTGCGTGTACGGCCCAAAGGTGTGGCACAAACCGCACTCAGTATCAGACTACGGATGAAGAAATATATTCGCTATTTCACCGCGGAAGACCGGTGTTATGCGCTAAAATGCTCCCGTGCCACAGATTGCACCCCCGCCCCCCCCCCTACATAATCTCTATCTAATATTATATTACAACATAAATTCATAGGTTTATTATAATCAAATATGATATAACTATTATAATTAACCCTTGGCAAGTGACAGGTGTCGAGACCATGAATACAAATTCTCATATAATGTTTATTTTGTGGCACATTTATTTTACAGGGATTTGTCATGTAATACAAAAATGCTTGCACTAAATAAATATTTATGATGAAAAATTTTACGAAATTATTTTTATTAGTAAATAAGCAATATCAAAAATACATTTGTATATAAAAAATAATAATTTATATTTTTCCCCAATACAACATGTATTTTTTTTATAATGCTTATTTTATAATCAAATCCATTTGGTCTAATTTGTAATTTCTAAATCATAAACCTAGAAATTTATGTTCTAATATAATATTTGACGGAGATTAAATAGGGGGTGCAATCTGTGGCACGGGGAGCATTTTAGCGCATAACACCGGTCTTCCGCGGTGAAATAGCGAATATATTTCTTCATCCGTAGCCTGATACTGAGTGCGGCTTGTGCCACCACTTTGGGTCGTACACGCACTCATCAATGTGTTCACCATCTCTTCATTTCTCACAATTGCAGCAACCAAGTTTCGCGCCGACTCACTCATCCTTTCTATAGATGGCGCTGTGTTTCGATGTCATGTTTCATTCAATATATTCAGACTTTTCATTCAATATATTCAGACTTTTCATTCAATATATATCAGTTTTCAATCCATATATTCAGAATTCATTCAATATATATATTTTTCAATCAATATATTCGGAATCCATTCAATATTCTCACAGTTCATTCAATATATTCAGATTTCATTCAATATATATAGAGTTTCAATCAATATATTCGGAATCCATTCAATATTCTCACGTTTCATTCAATATATTCAGAGTTTTCATTAAGTTCTCTCATGAATATTTTCCTAAACGGCATGCCATAATATGTATGTATGTATGTATGTATGTATGTATGTATATATATATATATATATATATATATATATATATATATATATATATATATACATACACAGTATATAGATATACACATTACACAGAATGTGCAGAGTGTAATGATATTTACAGTAGAGGTATAAAAATACAAAATAATAATAATAAAAACTCAGCTGTAGAAAACTACTTGTTAGTGAGACTAAAAAAAAAAACAAACGCTTAATTTTGCCAGGGAGCACAGAGATTGGACTTTGAAGGAATGGAAAAAAATCCTGTCTTTTGATGAGTTCAGATTGGCCCTATTCCAGGGCGTTGGTCAGTGAATGAAATCCAACAGTGTGTGACTTTTCTTGGTCGGATAGTGTACATTTCCACCCTAATATGGCGTATTCCTACAATTAGTGTTTGTCTTTTTACATTGTAAAAGCCTAGGCACCTTTTTATTTCGCATCAAGTCGGCTCAGTGTCCTCGCCCACAAACACACACTTCTACTTTATATAGTCAAATTCGTGCAGAATGTAAGCCGGTGCGATTACCAGAGCGACGTTACGACGACACCGCGAGGCGAGTAAAATACAGAGTATATTGCTATATAAATAAATAAGTAAAAGGAAGTAATTAAACTGTAGTCATTTTCATAAGCCTGTCATCATATGAAGCAGGATTGCAATTGAGAATAAAGCATTTCGCAAATTTCCCCCTTAAGAGTGACTCCCAGCTCCAGACAAATCACGCAGCCGAGTGAGAAGCTGCAAATCTCCAAATCAACAGAACTCTCCTCCGAGCTGGAAGTGATGCGAAGGCAATAACCTTAAGACTGATGCGTATTTAAATGTAAAGTATCATCCTGCACGTTAAAAATGGCTATTCAGAGGGTACTGCGTTATTGCTCCTCTGAGTACAGCGGAGATGATTTTGAGAAGGTACGCAGTAATTGTCAAGAACAGGACGTATGTGTTACATTAGCTAGCGAAACAGGAGGGCGCGGGGTAATATATCTATTAAAGCTCACATCTCTCCAAGGATGTGTTTCAGCACGCCAGGCTCGACGGCTTTAGCTAAATGAACCCGAGTATGAAACAAATGAGCACATTGTGATTGCACAGTGGATTTTTAATGCTTCCATCCTGCATTCCTTAGTTAATCTGATCCCAATTCCTGCTTGAATTTCTAGATTTCTGTAAAGAAAAGGGTCGTTATTGTATCGATGTGTTCCTTACTTGAAATTTGACACAATGTGGGCGGAGCTAGAGTAGGCGTTGGGGCAGGGTTTGTGGGTGGTGTTTAAAATGAACGGTCGCGTTCCGAGGTTCAAAGTTTTTATTTTTTTATTTTTTTTATTTTGGAGATTTACCCAGCTCCAAAAATGAATCATTATCATGCCACCATACCCAGGACTGATCTTTTAATATGTAATGTGATGTAGGGATTCACACAGAGCAAGGAGTTAAAAAGTAACTACAGTAAAGTGCTGAGTCATCACATCTTCATGGTAACAGGACACATGATCTTTATCGTTGCTTTCTCCCACATCACCCAGACAAACTTGAAACTCTGAAAAGAGCAAGAGAAGAAAAAAAGGGATTTATGTACACATTTTTAAAATAATTGACTTCTTGTTTTATTTGAGTTTGCAGGAACGATGTTGCCCAAATCAGGGTGCAAGTTGAGGCGTTGTATGTGGTACGTGGTCTTGCTGATGTCCGTCTACCTGATCGCCTTGCTCTACTACAGTCCGTCCTTTCGATGTCTGACCCGAGAACTTGAAGCAGCCATAAGAAACTCTGCACGCCATCCTGTCTTGGTGCTCATCTGGTTCTGGCCCTTTAACCGAACCTTCGAACTTGACCTCTGCAGCTCCCAGTTCAACATTAACAACTGTGTCCTAACAGCCGACCGGGATTTCATCGACAGAGCCGACGCCATCCTGATCCACCACCGCGACATTGCTTTGGACGCATCAAATCTCCCACAGGATCCTCGTCCGCCCCACCAGAAGTGGATCTGGATGAACCTCGAGTCGCCTTCGAACACTCCTCAGATCTCCGGCATCAACGACCTGTTCAACGTCTCGCTGAGTTACCACAAAGACGCAGACATCAGCATGCCTTACGGTTCCCTGGTTCCGCACGATCGCCCGGGTGAGGAAATTATGGACCTTGTACCTGCACAAAAGGACAAGCTGGTCTGCTGGATCGTTAGTAACTACAATCCACAACACAAGAGGGTGCAGCATTACGAGCAGCTCATCAAGTACATCCCGATTCACGTCTACGGCAACATGTTCGAGAATCAGGTTTCTGAAGAGGAGTACGAAAAAATCATCTCAAGCTGTAAGTTCTACCTGTCCTTCGAGAACTCCGTGCACAAGGACTACATCACGGAGAAACTGTTCAACGCACTGAATCTGGGGGCGGTCCCCATAGTGTTCGGCCCGTCCAGGAAGAACTATGAGCGCTTCGTCCCTGGAGACGCCTTCATCCATGTGAACGACTTCCCAACAATTATGGCTCTAGCCAAGCACCTCTTACATTTGCACCAAAACGATGCCTTGTATCTCAGGTACTTCAGGTGGAGGAGACGTTTCCGAGTAAAGAACACTCTCTTCCCAGTGGAAAACACGTGCCAGGCTTGTGAGTACATCCGACAGAACAGGCAGTACCAGGTGCTCACAAATCTTTGTCAGTGGTTCTGGTATAGTTGTGATGAACTCAAGTAACCACCGTCAAGACTTTTTTTTTTTTGTTGCCCTTGTTCACTTCCTTGATCAGATTGCTCGGGTAATTCATAAGCATATTTTTGAATGGATCTGTGCTGATCCTGAAAGCTTGAATGTTGAGAATCGACACTTATCTTCAAATACAAGTATTTATTTATTTATTCATTGCAACTTAACACATTAACACATCACTCAGCATAGAGACTGTGGAAAGTTCATCAATATTGGCATACAGTAGATAATGAATAGATAAATAAATCAATCAATAACTGCAAACAATTCTGTGACTTTGAGATTGCAGTGCTGGACTTCGAGTACTATTTGATCCGGATCATTAGCGTGCTGGATGAGGAGTGACGCTGACCTCGCCGTTTCACCGCAGCAGGAGGGACGTGCAAGGAATTAGAATTTTATTTCCCCACTCAGAGTGCATGGATCCAGAGTGTTTGGATCGATGTGTGATGTTTGTATGAGTCGTGGTCTCGCCACGGTTTAGCTAACAATAAATAAATAATATTTAAATGCTCTCAAGTGCTCACACAAGCAAGTGATAGATAAAAAGAAAAGATACCTAGGTGACCTTCTGGTATTTACGCGCTGTTTGCTGTGGGAGAGATCTCAAAAGTTTCACATACTTCAAAATGTTATGAAGAGTTCAGACCTTGCTCCAGGCGAAATGTGACGAGACCAATTCGGTATCATGATAAGTTAGGGTAAACTTTTAAATAAATTGAAGAAATACAGCTGTTGTGGTGTATCTTCACATTGCTAAAATATTGTGTAAATATATATTTTTTACAAATACAGTAGATATAGTGCAGATAGATATGGCGGCACGATGGCTTAGTGGTTAGCACTGCCGCCTGGCACCTCCAGGGTCCGGGTTCGATTCTCACCTCGGTGCGTGGAGGATGTTCTTCCTGTGCTTGATGGGTTTCCCTCCAAAGTCCAAAGACATGCAGATCATTCTAATGTGCATTCCTCAAATTGTCCATAATGGGTGAATGTTGACGGAGGTCGTAAAATGGGAATAAATACAATGGTCCCTCTATGGTCCCAAGTTGGATTACACAGGTGCATACATATAGAAACACTAAAGTGTTTAAATGTAAATGGCATTTATAATTATAATATTTAAAATTGTGAAATGTATAAAAAATCGTTGTTAGCACTGTCGCCTTGCACCTCCTGGGTCTGGGTTCGAATCCTGGCCAGGTTTGATCCCCGCCTCTGTGCATTGATTTTGCATTTTCTCCCCACGCTTGGTGGGTTTCCTCTGGGTACTCCGGTTTCCTCCCACAGTCCAAAGATATGCAGATTAGTCTGATTGGTGTTCCTCCCCAAATTACCTGTAATGTGTAAATGAGAGTGTAAGAGTTTGTGATTGTGTGCCCTGCAAGGGATTGGCCCCCACCTCATGGAATAGGTTCCAGCCCCCCCCAACCCTGAATACATGATAAAGCGATATAGACGATGAGTGAGTTAGTACTAGATAATAAAATTAAATATATTTATTTATTTACAGATTTGAGAACATTAAGTGAGCATAAAACCCTCTTTCCCTTTTTTTTTGTCTGTCTTTATTCATGCCTTCATTTTTTTTAAATCAACCCTGCAGGTTTCACTCTGGATGTCAGTGTCTTTGCCAAATGACATAAATGATATAGTGCAAAAATGCAGAACTATGGTTTGAAAACCATTTCCATGAATCATTTTTATGTTTCAATGTTAAAGCTGTAGAATTACTAGTTAAAGTTAAAGTATCCTTAATTTAAAGCGCTTTTTGATCAAACCTAAAGCGATCGGGGGATTTGCCAAACGCGCTTGTTCTGTCGTCTCGCACACCGGGTCTGAGATTATTCTCTTATTTAATCATATGAGCAGGAGAACACTCCAGCGTGCAGTATGATTAGTGACGGTGATATGCTGTAAGAGGATGAATCCGAATGTGAGTGAGTGAGGAGCTGAGGGAAAAAGATGATTTAACACACTTTCTGTGCAGAGATTGTTTGCTCATAGTTATGGTTATTCATACATTATAATCTCATGTGCACAGTGATGATGATGATGATGATGATGTATACTTGATGTGTATAGACACTTTATAACAACTAAAATGTCAAGTAAGGCATCACAAAACAAGGAAAAAAATTATAAAATATAGGATTTAATGGATTGAATGCATAAACATAGTGCAGGAGACATACAGGTACAGGAAGACAAATACCTGGTGAACTCAAGCATGGGACAGGGTCATGTGACCTGCTCGGAGTCTGTAAGGCCATACAAGCGTGGATTCTGAGCTGGAAACCGGTGGTGACCTGACACAATGTGGGTTTAGAAATAGTGCAATAAATAGAGATGGACAAAACTCCAGGTCCAAGCATACAACATCACTTCACTGAATGTTTTGTCCCTCTTACACTACATTATGTCACTGGATATTACTGATTATTATTAAATATTGTCTCTCTCATTAAAGCATCGTTATTATTACAACCTAATGATTTGACGCCTAAACTAATGATAGCTGCTCAGATCTAATTATTGTTCTTGGACTTTTTACTCAGACGTTTGTCTTTTTTATTTTTATGGATTTAAACCATTTGTCTGATTTAATATAGATATTTCTGACTTTTGACTCATGCCTAGTGTTTCGAATATTTTTATTGTTGACATATCCCTAATCTTCTGGCCTGACCTTGACAGCACTAAACACTAGAGGAAGTGGAATTTAGAGGTCAATAAGCCTCTTGTGTGGTCTGTTATTTATAACACATATAGTTAAAGGAGATTAAAGTTTTTCCAACCTGTAGGTAGGGGGAAAAAACAATGAAAAATTGTTCCTGCTCAACTTAGATTTTTTTGTGTTGGCTAGAATAATGAATGCAAAATTACAAATGTAGAAATATACAGTAGCACATACAGGATTCTAATTAAAGCAGTAATGCGAAGCGCAACTATGAGATAAAACACGTGTCGCTAGAGCAAACATATCTGTAAAAAGTCCATATTGACAATTTTAAGCGCTCCAATCAAAGTGTTGAGTAAAAGTGATGTTATGAACAGTTACTGTATGTGCTGGACGTAATAATCTACTTTAAACAGGGAGTGTATGTGGCTGATGATGAAAGAAGTGCAACAAGGAGTAAGAAACACAATCTTACAAAATTCTATTTCTTTTTATTAATAAATTAGACAGATAGATCTGCTGTACAGAAAGATAGACAAATATCTACTGTATGTGAGCTACAGTATAAGCTGAAATAATATCACTGATTATATTAAAGCTGGTCAGCTTATTTTAGCTTTAACCTTGTAACTATTTTTACAAACTCCATAACCATCAACGACTAATCTACATCTAAACTACTAACATTAATCTAAAATTAAAAAAGGAAATAAAGGTGGTAGTGGTGTTGCCTTGCACCTCCACCATCGAGGGTTCGATTCCCGCCTTGGGTCTATGTGGGTGGAGTTTGCATGTTCTCCGCGTGCTTGGTGAGTTTTCTCCAGGTTGTCCGGTTTCCTCCCACAGTCCAAAGTCATGCAGATTAGGTTAATTGGCATTCCCAAATTTCTGAGGCACAGTAAGTACAGTAGAACTGGTGTAATGTAGATGCTGGAACTGTTACTCGAAATGTAAGTTATTAAGTTTTGATTTGGTGTTGAATATGTTGAGGACCAATTTTTTTGCATCATGAAATTCTAATGTCTGTAAGACTTTTTTTTTTTCCCAACAAGAGCGCTAGAAATATATTAGAAGCAGTGGGCGGGCCTAATGTGCATATGAATGGAATATTAATAAAAAAAAAAGGTAAAGGTAAAAGTGACGGGGCTCCTGGGTGTTTTTTAGTTGCTTGTTATTAATGTTGTTTATTAAAACTATATGTCAAACAATTCATTAATCACTAGGACAAGATTATTGCTATTACTGTCATTATTATTATTATTATTATGATTATTAAAAAAACAACAACAACAATAATAATTGTTGTTATTCTTATTGCCATCATGTGGGCTTAGTGGTCAGCACTGTCGCCTTGCACCTCCAGCTTCTGGGTTTGATTCCTGATTCGGGGTCTGTGTGCATGGAGTTTGCATGTTTTCCCCGTGCTTGGTGGCTTTCTTCCTGGTACTCTGGTTTCCTCCCACAGTACAAAGACATGCAGATTAGGCTAATTGGCATTCCCAAATTTCCCGTAGTGTGTGAATGAGTATGTGAGTGTGTGTCCATCCTACGATGGATTTGCATCCCGTTCAGGGTGTACCCTACCATATGCCCTAGGTCTCCTGGGACAAGCTCCAGGCCCCCACGACCCTGTATACAGGATAAAGCAGTATAGACTATGAGTGAGTGACATATTTTTAATAAAATAATTTTAAGCAGTGAATTTAAAAAATATTGGTTTGATTGTTTTTGCATGTTATTCATTGCTTTTGATTCTTATTATTATTAACATTATTACTATTGTTCTACTTCTTCTTATTATTATTATTATCATAAGCTGAATTAATTTGTCACTATAGCTGAATATGTTGAAATGCAAACCTTAGTAACTTATATAATAATAAAAAAAGAATAAAAATAAAATAATATTAAAATAATAATAATAATGATGCAAGGCCACTTAAGTGCAAAAAAATAACAACATCAAAGTGCAGGTTTTTTTTTTTACAATTGAAAAAAGGCCTAATAGCTGGTTTGGTTTTTAGAAGGAAAAGTTGGAGAATAAAAAAGTTTTTATGGCTTCAATAACTAATTATGTGGATACATATTTGCCTGCTGTGCGCAATATTTCTGGATTATACCCATAAAATAAACATGTGCTATAATCATCACAGGGTCGATGTCATTTTTTTGTTTTGTTGTTGTTTTATATATATAAATCTGGAAGGAGTTTCTGGCTGCAGAGCTGTTGCAGCCCCCTGCTATAGATAATTAATGTGCCATTTCACCAAATGATTACTGATTATGTATCACACCACTGATTGCTCACAACAATAGAGAGAGAGGGAGAGAGAGAAAGTTTTGTGTATCTTTATTAACTCTTAGTAAATAATAAGTGACCACTTGGTGGAGCTGTGGTCTCGTCCCAGAGGCGAACGGATCGAGTTTACAGTCTCAGCACTGGAGGGAAAAAAAAAAAAAAAAAAAAACCTGTCCATTTATTACACTTCAGCATGCAAGGTTGAGAAATAACGCTGGCAGTAGAGCGTTTGGAAAGGAGAAAAGACGAAAGGAAGAAAAAAAAGAAAAAAAGAAAAAAGGAATGGCAAATGTTTCTGTCCACACGCATGGGCAGCATGTGGAGTGTAATCTGTGCACGAGCTTCTTCCCCAATTAGGCTCAAATGATGAGTTTTAAAAAGCGGCACATGACGGCCAAGCTGCTGATTTTAGCAGTAATAAAGGACACATGGCTGCATTTGAATGAAAGAACAGAAAGAGGAGAGGAACAGGAGATGGTGAGGAGGATGCAGTAACGCTTTATTGTATGTCTGTATCTTTAGTAAGCTGTGACGCAAGTTGCATCCGTCTCTCAGCCTCCATGTGGGATTTATATAGTTATCCCAGCGTTCCGGTGGGCCTTGGTTTGATATGCATGCGCCTACACACACTCCCTTAACACATGTACACAAACACTCACACACACTAACACATGCATAATACTGCTACACAAGGAAAAAAGCTCCTATCAGCATCCGTTATTGCAAGAGAGGCAATGCATTATTACAAAATATGTAATTTATTACTATAAATATCTCATTACTAGAAGAAGAGAAAAAAATCTAATTATTAAAAGACGTGGATTTCATTATGAAATATTGATACAATTACCTTTGTATCTTGTTTTACAGGCTATTTATCTACAACTGTCTCATCATCTCATTATCACAAAAGTATCTCATTAACTCTTAAGAACTATAATACAAACAAGTACTACAACAAATGTTTTTCTCATAAAAGCAAGATGTTTCCTTGTAGTAACGAGATTTTTTTTTTAAATAGTAATGAAATGCTTTTCATGTAGTAAGAAGATGTTTTTCTAATAAAAGTGACATGCTTGTCTCATATTAACAAGATGTTTTTCATGCAGTAGCAAGAAATCTTTCTTGCAGTAACGAGAGGTTTGTCTGGTATGAAATAAGAGATCTTTTTCTCGTAGTAATGCGGTATCTTTCTCGAAGAAAGGATATGTTTTTCACAAAGTAATGAGACATTTTCATGTAGTTACAATTTTGTACAGATATTTTTCACATATTAAGGAAATGTTTTTCGTTAATAAGAAAATGCTTTTCACTGTATTTAGGAGATTTCCTTCAATTACTGTAGCAACAAGATATTTTTTTTCACATAGTAATGATGTGTTTTTCACGTATGAACGAGATGCTTTTCTTATAGTAAGACCATATGCATGCGGATTGCGTGTTACGCCGCCCCTAACAGTTCGAAAAGATGTGGTCGGCTGGCGACGAGAAAACACGTGATAGTCGTTAGCCTTCCCTTAATGGTAGTATTAGCCTTAATGTCAGCGCCCCCTAGTGACTGGTGAGAATCTTTTTCAATAGTAGTGAAATTTTTATCACATAGTAATGCAGTATTTCTCATAATAAAGAGATTCACGTATTAATGAGATGTTTTTCTTATAGTAAGATATTTTTCACGTATTAAGGCAATGTAGTAACAAGATATTTTTCACATAGTAAAGAGATATTTTTCACGTATTAACAAGATATTTTTCTCGTAGTAACGAGAAGTTTTTCACGTATTAACGAGATGGTTTACATGTAGTAGGAGATGTAATCTATTTTTTTCCTTATGTAGCATCAGTGCAAGTCCTTACTGCTTTGCCTATCTAACTTTACATTGCTCTCTGTCAGTGGCTTTCTCTTTTTCTACCCCCGCCCCTCTCTCTTTCGCTCTCTCTCTTCTCTGTCGTGCAGTGTCATGGCTCAGCACTGAACATCGCCAGGTTGATGGAGTGGAGGAAGAAAAACAGAGGATTGAAGCAAGGAAGGAATTGGCAGGAGGGAAACACACACACACACACACACACACACACACACACACACACACACACACACACACACACACACACACACACACACACACACACACACACACACACACACAAATGCACACACTTCTGTGGGGGCAACTGTTAGTGTAAAAGAGCTAAGTCTGGTGAGAGTACAGCAGGGGTTTCCCCCCAAAACTGCAGGGCCTGGAGTTTGAACATTCTCATACACACACACACACACACACACACACACACACACACACACAAACACACACACACACACACACACACACACATACATACATTGCTATAAACTGACACATATCAACATAAATATACACCAGAAAGAAAAAGAAAAGATGGAAGAAGTTGTGAAAAAGTGTGGGAATTAAATAAAAGGAAAGGACGTGAAGGAGAAAAAAAGAAAGGAAGATAGTTGGGAGAAGAAAAATTAGGAAAGAAAGAAGAATCAACAGTTAAACGAAGAAGTGACAAAAAGAAGAAGGAAAAAGTAAGGATACAAGAAATTAAAAGAAATGTAAGAAGTGAAGGTAATGAATAAAGTATGTAATGACTCCATGAACGATAGAAAAAAGTAAGGATAAAAAATGGATGGAGGAAAGAAGAGACAGGCAAAGATGCATGGGAGATGAAGGGAAGGGGTTAATGACGAGAAATTGAAGAAAGGGAAGAAGGAAGGATGAAATACACAGTGGAAAATGGAAGGAGGGAAGAAATTTATGAATTTTTTTAGAAAATATACAGTATGTGAGAGGATGGTAGGATGGATAGAGAGATAAGAGGATGGATAGAGGGATGGAAGTTCTGAGTCTGAGTGTTTGTCATTCTGATTTAGGAGGATGACGGACAGCTTGCTGACCAGTATCACCATACAACATGTTCATCCTGAGTGAGGTGTGTGTGTGTGTGTGTGTGTGTGTGTGTGTGTGTGTGTGTGTGTGTGTGTGTGCGCGCGTGTGTGTGCGTGCGTGTGTGTGTGAGATGAAGCCCCTGACACTCTGACATGAGGCTGAGGGAATTGGGTGATGTGCTCGAGGTTATTAGTTAGGCTCTGCTAGACCATGTAATAGTCTCACAGTGCACCAGGAAGTCTGCGCTCCGGGCCTCACCATCATCCTGACACAGAACCAACACACGCACACACATACACACACATTCCTACTTTTATTATGATGTGCTTTGCAGTTTTTCACGATTTCTTACACACATTTTTTCCCCAATAATTGTCTAAAACACATTTCACTGGAGTTCACTTTCATTAAAAATTCCTAACACACACGCACACGCACACACATACCCTCAAAAAACAACAACAACAACATAAAAGCAAGGATGGAAAGATAAGCAGTGAATGAAATGATGAAGGAAGTGAGGAGGGGTGAAAGAAAGAAAAGCAAAATAATTAAACAGGTAAAGGGGAGGGACGTATGGAAAAAGGGATGGATAAAAGGAAAGAAGGCTGAAAATAATTTCAGTAGTAGACAAAAGGAATCAAAGAAAAAAGAAATGATACAATGATAGAAAGATGGAAGGAAGGACCAGAGAAAGGTAAATAAGTAAAAAAGAGGAAGAGAAAAGAAGAACAGATGAAAGGTATGATTAATGAATGGAAGGATGGAAAGAGGAATGGTGAAAGGGATGGAAGGGATGAAGGATAGAGGCATGTATGTTTGGAAAGAATGGAGGAAAAAATGTAATAGAAAGAAAGAAAATACGGACAAAAGGATGGATACCATTACTTAAAGAAGCAAAGAAAAAAAATTAGATGGAAGAATATAGAAGGATTCAAAGTAAGTTAAAAGGAAGAGAAAGGAAGGAAGATATAGTAGAATGAAAGAAAGAACAGATAGAAGAAAGAAAATAACAAAGGTAAGAAAGAAGGACGAAAGGAAGAAAACATGGAATGAAAGTATGGATAGAGGGACACATGAAAAGAAAAAGACAGAAACATTTCACCTCATGTATTTTAATACAAAACATTTTACAAAACTCTGAACACTACCCTGATACCAGACTAGCATATCAATGAAATTAGCTTGCTAGCTAAGAATTAAACAGGCTTAGCTCAATAGTTAGCTAACATGGCTAGCTTTCATTGCTTAGAAAAAGCTACATAATTTGCATAAAATCTTCATCAAGCTAGCTGACACTAGGTCTAATTTTTAAAAATGAAAAAGGCTTAGCTCACCAGGTAGCTAACGTGGCTAATTTCCATTGCTTTAATAAAGCTACATAATTTGCCTAAACTCTACATTGAGCTAGCTGAAACTAGGTCTCATTCTTACTGATGGCTTCGTCTAAGTAAACTGTGTAGCTATCTACGTAACAGTTGTGCTTATCACTCAGTTAGCAATTTACCTACTAGCATTTCACTTGAAAGTGTTAGTTAGCTGAATAGCACTCAGTGGATTTTAGTGCTAATGATCATTAGCTAGATAGCCAGTTCTAGATATAAATATTTTATTTCTCTCATTTTCTGCTTGCTCTGTTTTTATTCTTTCTCAGAGGTTTTCTGTATTTAAGCCTACAGCTCCTGCTATGTAGCTGAACAAAGCTGAATGACACGAATTACGATTGACTAACTAAGCAAATTTATTTAGCACCTCAGCAGCGTTGTTGCAACATTACAGTCGCTATACAGGAGTTTTTTTTGTGCATTTTGGATTGTTTGGTGGTTTACCAGGTCATGTATTTGGGTTTCCTTTGAATGCATGATTTGCTTTCTTTCCTTTTTTGATCATATAGCTGTAGTGCTATTTGTTAGGACCAGCGTACACCTACGATAGGTGCATGCGTGTGCACATGTACAGTTACCGCACATCTTGTACGCTGCTATAAAAAAAAAGTATATATTTCCTCTTCATTTTATTAGCTAGTTTAATTTAGCTAGTAACCCATGTTTTGTCTTTGCTTCTAGGCCTGCTAAAGGTACTTTTAATTTAGAAAGTTTAATTGTGAGTGTGTCTTAATGCTGCGTTGCTGTTGTGAATCATTTAACACACCGTAAATTTTAATAAACATTTATTAATGTTATAAAACTTTTAATTATATTTAATGATAAACTCACAACATGACATATTAGATAAATTAGACTATATTCACCGTAATTTTTGCTTACTAAGATCAACTATTTACCTGAGGTACGTAAATACAACACGTTCCTGGCTCACGGACAAGGAACCTGATGTGGTCTTCTGCTGTAGCTCCTTTACATAAACTTTTGAACTGTTGTGCATGCTTTTCTGATCTCTACAGCAAAATGAGGAGTGACTGCCAGGCCATACTCCTCTGACCTCTCTCTCATGTTTTTTTTTTTGGTTCTTGCACCATTCTGTAAGTGTAAACTCTATAGCCCAAAAGGTCATCAGCTTCTGAAGTCGTCGAACCAGCAATCTGCCACAAGCAAAGTCACTAGATTTTTTTTTCTCCATCATGATGTTCGACCTGAACTGAAGCTCTCGACCTGGATCTGTATGATTTTATGCATTGTGATGCTGAAACATAATTGGATGAATGTTCATATTAAAGTGACTTGCCAGCATATATATGGAGCATATATTAGGTGTGTGTGTGTGTGTGTGTGTGTGTGTGTGTGTGTGTGTAAAAGTAGCAAGGAAGGTAATGCTGTATCCGAATGTTTGCATATATGCTGAATTTGCTGTTTCATCCCCAGAAGGCCTCATATTCACTTCATCATCATCTACTGCTTCTGCTCTCCTCCATCCTCTCCTTTACTCTCTCTCTCTCTCTCTCTCGCTGTCTTTCTCTCTCGCTGTCTTTCTCTCTTGCTTTTTCTTGTCTTTCTCAATCTGTCATACTCTCTCTCTCTCTCTCTCTCTCTCTCATTTTTACCCTTCTCTTCCTGTGTTGCTCTCTCTCTCTCTCTCTCTTCTCTCTCTCTCTGTCTTTATCTACTGTAGTTCTCTTAATTGATCTCTCTGTCTCTCACCAACTCTCCCCATCTGTCCCTTTCCATCTCTATCATCATGTCTGTCTCTGCCCCCTCCACAAAGCCAGGTCCATAAATTTTGGACCAAATGTACTTTTTTGAAAGGATTGCCCTTAAAACTTGAATAAAAGTTCTTTGCGGTCAGTGAATTCCTGAAGTCTGGAACTCATGGACATGACCAAATGCTGAGTTTTCTCCCTCTAGATGCTTTGTCAGGCCTTTACTGCAGCTGCCTTCAGCTGCTGCATGTTTCTGGGTCTTTCTTCCCTCAGTCTTGTCTTCAGTATGTGAAAAGCATTCTGTACTTGGTTGAGAGCAGGTGACTGACTTGGCTAGTGAAGAATATTTTATTTCTTGGAAAACTTTTGCTGTATGTTTTAGGTTAATATTCATTTTCACTGTGAAGCAGGGTCCTATCAGCATTATAAAGCATGAAGCAGTATAGCCCTACACATGTCATAATTCATCCTGCTATTTTTATCAGCCGTCAGATCATCAATAAACACCAATGACCTGGTTCCATTGGCAACTGTACACAGTTATGCCATTACACCACCTCCACCATGTGTGACAGATGATGTGGTGCTTCAGATCAGGAGCTGCTTATTTCTTTCTGCATACTTTTCTCTACTCATAATTCTGGTTCCACAACAAATTTTGGTTTCATCAGTCCAAAAAATCTGGCAAAGGTTTCTGTCTAGTCTGACCTTTCTGTTCTTGAGGTTTGCACCTAGTTGTGAAGCGTCTAGGGCCATCTTGACTGTAGACTTTGACAATGACATGCCTACCTCTTCTCGACTTGCCTACAGTAGATGTTGTGAATGAGTTCTTCTTCACCATGGACGGAATTCTGCGGTTATCTCCTTTAGTTGTCTTCCATGGTCTTCCAGGCCTTCTGCTGTTCCTGAGCTTGCCAATTAATTATTTCTTTTTAAGAATGTTTTTTTATGTTTATTTATTTATTATTGTTTATTAGTGATCTATTTCTTAATTATGGCCTGCTTCACTTGCATACACATCTCTTTGGACCTCATGTTGAGAGTTTGATTGAACAGCTACCAAATGCAAATGTAACACTTAGGCCACCTCCAGGCCTTTTATATGCTTGAAGTCGTCTTGGAGTAATGAGGGAACAGGACACACCAGACCATGCACCTGCTTGTCAGCAATTAGTTCAATTTTTTATGAGCCCCAACCCCCCCATACACACACCCATTTGCACCCATTTTCCAGTTATTGCCACATATTTGTCAAAAACCTTGAATAAAAGTTGAAAGTCTTGACTTCACTCACATCTTCAGTATTCAATTTCAAATTCAGTGTGATGGTGTACGAAGGGCAAATGGCAACAAAAAAAAAAAAGAAAAAAAACTTGTCTTTGTTCCAAAGTTTATGGACCTGACTGTATATATCACCCTCACTGTCTCTCTCTCCCTCACCTTCTCTATGACTCATATGGAAATGGAAAAGGGCAAAGAGAGACAGAGAAGGAGAAAAAAAATCCTCCCATCACAGTGGCCCATTTAATGGAGTGCAGTAGTGAGATTTGGCCTCTTTGCCATTATGGGAGATCAGTTCAGAGTAAAAATAGACTGATTAAGTTTATTAGGAGGTGCTGCTGGGGGCGTGATAGTCTCTCTCCTTTCTTTGTGCCTCCTTATTATATCTATTTCTTTTAGTCTTTCTAATTCTCCCTTCAGCTACTTTTCTCATTTCATTCTCTATCTTGTTGCTTCCCTCATGCTTAATTTCTCTGTTCTTCCTTTCTTTAGCACCACTTCATCTTTTTTTGTTTTTTTTCGCTAAGCCTTCCCCTTTTTCATTTTTTTGGGCCAATTTTGGTATTTTTTTGGTCTCTCTCTCTCTCTCATACACAATGCAAATATTGTATATGCGAGAGAAACGGTGCAGTCCATTTTGACGCCGGTGTAGGGTACTTGGAAGGCGTGAACACTCACGGTGGCCGTTTACAGGCTCGCTCCTGACTGAAGTGCTGAAACACGTTTCCTACAAACTGCTCTTGTATAAAGTGAGTCCTGCTCTTTATGTTATTATTCTGAATGAGGACAAAGTTCAAGTGTAAAAGATATAAGCATTTAGCATTTTAATATAATACTTGCTCAGCATTGTGTGAGGTAAAATTATTTAGGATGCAATGTTTCAAATGATGAGGTTTTCAGGTCTGCAACATGTTTTCTCCTAAACAGGAAGTAATAAAGATATAAAAATTCTACATAGAAAATAGCATTTCCATATATGAAGTGCAAGACAGAGCCACTTAGTACCCATTTTATTTTCATACTAGAAGTGCCCGCGGAATTTAATTTCACACTCATAAGCGCATATTAAAAAACGTACAATGGCATACTGTATGTTGAATTTTGGAATGAACTAAAATTTTTACACGTTACAGTGATGTGTGCGGAATGAAGGTGTGAGATTGCGTTTATTAAGTAGATATCAATTGCACACTCATAAGTGCGTATTAAACCATTTTCAGCGCCATCGGTTGAATTTTGAGATTAACTAATGGATTTTGCAAGGTTGCCTTTTTTATGATATTAGGGTGTTTTCCATTCAAATTTCAAAGTAACATCTTTTTTATTTCTGTAGGCCTATATATTACCTCAAGCTCGGCCAAAAACACCTGTGAAAACCTCAATTACAAAAAACATTTAGATTACTTATCCTATGTCCTCCAATATACAGACACGCCAACTTTACAGTTGTATTATATGTATAGATATGGACTGAAAGACAAGTGCACTAAATGCACCTTTTATTTCCCTATTTAGTATGGACTGAAAGACACACCCACTCAGTGCGTCTCTCATTTCCATTTATAGACTGAAAGACATACCCACTCAGTGCATCTCTCATTTCGATCTATATGCGCAAAAGACACACCCACCTGTTACATCTCTCAAATATGTAGTGAAAGACACGCCCACTCAGTGCACCTCTTATTTCCATATATATATATATATATATATATATATATATATACTCAAAGACATGCCCACTCAGTGCCCCTCTCATTTCCATATATGGACCGAAAGACAAGCCCACTCAACACACCTCTTATAGTGACAGACAGAAGCACTCTGACCATCTTTTATTTTCGGACTGAATTAACTTGTTACCTTAAAAATCTTAAAAAGCACTTAATCTTCTTAATAAAGTTCCTTTTCACCTTGGACATTTTCATCTTTTCACATTTCATCTCTTTATTTTTGTTTTTTTCAATATGTTTTATAACTCTCCCTACGTGTGTGTGTGTGTGTGTGTGTGTGTGTGGGTGAGACCCAAGCGGCCCAAGCCCCTCCCAGTGGATAATATTAGCAGGAGTTTCAGCCTATGTATGTGTACAGGTGTGTGACTGCATGTGGGTGTGTGAGAGGCTTTGAGAAAGACACCACACACTCCACAGTTGTTGCTGTGGCAGCGCTTTCGTAATTAAGTGTGTATCGCGAGGCTGGTCCTCATTATGACACATTTTGACCCTACAATGCTGTGGGACTTGTATTTTTGGGTTCAGACTGACAGAAATGAGCTCATACACACACACACACACACACACACACACACACACACACACACACACACACACACACACACACACACACACACACACGTCTCCCCATCCTCTCGCACCCGTTTCGGATGGGTGCGGCTCAGTGGGTAAGAAAACAGCTTTGTTTAAAGAGAGAACAAACACGGCAAACGAGTCAATAAACTGAGCAGAGGTCAGTCTGCGTTTTATTTAGCATCTGTTTCATTTGATTTGCACGCATACAGCGATGCCAAAGATCCTTCCTCACATGTGCACCATTAAACACACAAACACCAAACTCTGTGTTTGCTCTCTAGAGTAAGTGTGTTGATTTGTATGTTAAAACATACCGTGTTTGCTATGCGCCATTTTTGAAGGACTTTTATATTGACATGAATTTCCCAGTGCCCTTTACTTTAAATTCATAGTTTAGTCATATTATTTTGTTTTTCCCTGTCTCATATTATAATTTTTTCCCTTACGTTTGTGTTGCGTATACTGTAGTATGCTTAAGCTGCTACAATAACCAGACGCTGGAATTTCAAATTTGTCTTCAGCTTGGGTTTTTGTAGCTAAAAACCAACTACCAGGCTAGTGTCTGTATCATATTAGCTTTTTTTGTTTCATCAAATGACAGATACGTTTATTAAAATGCGTCTACCCTTACGTTCTGCACCATCACATACAACACAGTAACGAAATACACTTGCCTGGCCAAAAAAACCTCTAATAATTAATTGGAACGCCTTTTCCTTTGATTGCTGCCATGGCATAATTTCGAAAAAGCTTATGAAATATCACATATTCATAATTTCTCATATCATTTCTCTCCAAAATATTGTATTGATGATGGTAGAGTCGGACTGCTACGTAAAACCTTCCCCAGCACATCCAGTGGGATTCAGGTCTGGACTCTGGTGGGCAATCCATGTGTGAAACTCAAGCCGTGTGTGTACTGCAAGCAGTGCAAGCACTGTTACTTCAGTGAAATTTTACTGAAGTACAAGTATAGTTACCATTATAAAAATCTACTCAAGTAAAAGTAAAAAATAGCTAATTAAAAATTTATTGCCGAGAATAACATTCAGCACAAAACCGTCACAAAATTATGATACAAAACATAAAAGTAAATAAAAGGGTAAAAGAATAGAGCGTTTCGGGGGTGAGCAGCACACCTGAGCTCCTACTCCGTTCTCTCCTTCTCACGCACACACCTCCGCAGCGCTCACACTGGGCGAGGGGCAGCAGCATACAGTACATAACATAGTAGTGGCTGTTACAATGGTGCAATTCTTTTCCTTTCCCCGTTGCATTATTTTTATTATTTTATTTCATTTGTATTTTTTACTCAGTAGTGAATATGAAGTACAATACTTCAAACAACACATATCTAAGTAAAAGTAAAATTACAGATTTTAAAAACTACTGTAAAAAGTAGAAGTACACAAATGAACTACTCAATTACAGTAACGCGATTAACTGTGATTCGTTACTTTCCACCTCTGATTAATGGAAAAACCTGGTCATTCAAGTTGTCAGCTGACTTGCTTTTTTGGGGAAAAACAGTAATGTTGCTGAGCCTAGATCTGACCAACAGCCTTCACTTCATCTGGCCCTCTGGTTACCCTGACATGCCCATCACTCTGGATCAGGGACAGTCTGATCTCATCAGAACACATGACATTTTTCCTTTGCTCCACAGTCCAATCCTTATGCTTCCTAACAAACTGAAGCCTTTTTTTCCTCGATTAGTCTCATGGATAAATGGTCTCCTTAAGGCTACACAACTGTTTAGTCCAAGTCCCTTCTTGTTGAGTTCTTTTCGCATTGTGCATGTGGAAATGCTGTTAATTTCACTATTACACATAGCTGTGACTCCTACTGTTGTTTTTGTTTATGATTCGATTCCAGTAAGTGTTTAAGTGATCTCACATCATGCTCATTCAGGATGTTTTTCTGACCACTTGTCTTTCATGAAGATGATGGCTCACCGCTTTGTTGCTTTGTATTCGCCCAGGTTTTAATAATGCATTTTAACACAATTTTAGTAGTTTCAGCAGTATCCTTAGTTGTTTTATTTGCTTGATGCAGGACAATAATTTGACTCTTCTGAAAGAAGGTAACATCTTAGCCATGACCTCAGGATGTCTTCTGAAATGAGAAGCTACTCACTGCATCAGGTAGGATTGTTGCAGCTGAACCTTATTAATCACTGCAGGAATTATCCAATGGAAGCCGCTTAACAGTCTGCTTAGTCAAATCCAGGTGGTGACTTGTTTTTATTTAGCTGGGCAGTGTATAATTTTTAATATAAATACATTTGGAAAAAAATATTTTCTGATGAAAGTGAATGAGGTTTTACTGCAAGCATGCTACTGTAGCTATGCATCAGTTAGTAAAAGGTATATCGATCGAGGTAATCCCTGCGCTTTTTCGCACCCAGAAGGTCTCTAAAGGAAGTCATGCTTTTGAGTGAGTAAGAATTAAACGCCTTGGGGTGCGGATGCTGTATTTAGAAAATAATAAACCACAATTACTGTTTCTACTCCAGAGTATAATAATAATTTTCTATAATAGCACATCCTGAAGTGTTTTTTCCCCTGTATATATTACACAGAAATATGCCAACAGTTAGAATTTATATTCATTAAGGGATAATATACTTTTTATCCATTTACAGGTTTTTTTTTTTTTTTGACTGTAGAAATACTTTTTATAGTTACATTTAATGTCTTTGACCCAAGTTAGTTCTTGTTCTCGTTTCTGTTATAGCTGCTATAAGCAGTCGTTTTACCTCCGGCTTCTCGTTTAAGTCTTTCATGAAGTTCTGTCGTACTGAGAGACCACAGACAGCGTGAACTCAGATATCCTGAAGACTCAGAAAACTTTACAGCTTTACAGCTTTACCTCTGACTGTTACAAAGCTCCAAAGATCAGAAAACCTCACTCTCTGTTTATTATTAGAGTATGTAACACGTCTGCTGTATTAACCTAACAAGATAACATGCTATATTAGAACAAGCACAGTTTGGCTCAATGCACCAGTTGTTCAGCAGATTCAAGAGTTCAAAGCTTTCCGTATCGTTATTTTTGAAAAATGAAGATATGCACACAAACCCCAGGTGGGAATCAAATCCTCGACCCTGGAGGTACGAACCAACAGCTGATTTGCACCTCCAGGGTCGAGGGTTTGATTCCCACATCTGGTTTGTGTGCATGGAGTTTGCATGTTCTCCCTGTGCTTAGTGGGTTTCCTCAGCCCCCCCTCCCTCCCACAGTCCAAAGACATGCTGGGTAACTGGTGTTTCCAAATTGCCAAGAGTGTGTGGCTTGCTATGCATTGTCACCCCATCCAGTGTGTACCTGTCCTTGATAGAGAATGAGTGAGTGAGAGTGAGTACATTGGTACTTCCAAAAGTAAATCACTTTTTGTATCATTTTCATAGCCTGTTCATATAGTATACACGTATGCAGTACCAATATCCTACAGTATATAGTCTACAGATACAGTATACACTACACAGATGTGCAAAACGTTATTAATAGCCGCACATAGTTTTATGATAAAACATATACACCAAAAGTGCACCTGGTATTATTATGACTACGGTATGTTTCCTTATTTACACATTAGAATATTGTAATTGTTAAGCATGCCTAGGAAAAAACATTCCATCCCCCCCCCAAAATCCAGATGGTTGGTGAGGTTTATTCCAGAGACTATAGCTAGGAAACTTAAAAGAAAAGGGTATGACCAGGTTGAGCTGGGCGTTCTGAAATACAGTACATGTTTTGTCCAATTAAAATTCTGAATTCAGCAGATGTGTGATGAGTTGGTTTATCCTGCATGCATTGTCGTGGGTGGTCTGGAGCCTATCCCAGAAGACTTACATTTATCAAATTTATACATTGCATTTGGCAGATGCTCTTATCCAGAGCGACTTGAATTTTATCTCATGGAGACTTAGAGCACGAGGGAGAGTACACCCTGGATGCGGCGCCATATCCATCGCAGGGCACATACACCCACATACTGTATACGCACTCACATGCTACGGTCAATTTGTGAATGCCAATTAGCTTAATTGCATATCGTTGGGAGGACTGTGGGAGGAAACTAGAGTTCCCGGAAGAAACCTACCGAGCACGGGGAACATGCAAACTCCATGCACACAGACCCAAGGTGCGAATTAAACCCTCAACCCTGGAGGTGCAAGGCGACAGTGCTAACCACTATGCCACCACTGTATTGTAACTTGTTTTATCAAATAATCACTTAAATATATTGATCAATAGTAATTAATTGCTATAAACAATATACAGTAGTTACTTATTTATTTTGGTGTGGTTGAGGGTGGCTAAGGGTGGGAGGGTGTGGGCTGAGATTGGCTGGTGTGTGCTATGGATGACTAAGGGGGGTATTAGGGGGGGCTGGGGGTGGCTGAAAAAGCCAGGTGTGGGCTGAAGGGGGATGATGGCAGCTGGTGTGGCCGAAGGTTGTCTGAGAGTGGGGAGTGTGGGTTGAGGGTGGTGTGTGGTTGCTGAGGGTGGTGGGTGATAGCTGAGGGTGGCTGAAAGTGGCTGGTGTGGGTTATGGTTGTCTGAGGGTGATGAGTGTGTGCTGAGGGTGGTGGGTGGGGGCTGAGGGTGGCTGAGAGTGGCTGGCGGTGGCTAATGGTGTTTGAGGGTGGTGGGTGTGGGCTAAAGAGGGGATGATAGTGGCTAGGGTGGCCCAAGGGCATCTAGGCTAGAACTGGCACAGCTTGCACCATCTTCACCAGACATCAATCTATCTTAAAGTCCAAGCAGATTACCATGGGAACAAAAGTAAACCTGTACAACAGCAATGGCAAGTCTGTTCTTCTCTATCCCTCAGTGCCTCAGGGAAAAAATGCAACTTTTTCCCGCTGGACAAAAATGGGCAGTTGGAGGAGATCCAGCGATGCCGTCTCAGGTGGTTGGGCAATGCCCTAAGGATGCCAGGGAAGATGATTCAAAAGAAGGCACTACATGGAATACATTTCCACCAGGAAAGAGCCTGACAGACAGGGAACTTTTTTTTAAAGAACTGCTTTAATGACCATATTTCAACTTCTTAATCACTACATAGGGCAGATCATAATTCCATGTGTAGTGTACTTCCTGCCTAGTGCATCGATTAGGCCACAGAACACACGGGCCTCATGTTTCTGCTGTATTTTAATATCCTCTGATGAAGTTATGCATGTTTATACTACATTATACTAAAGTATTTGCTCCCCTGGTTGTGTTTGGGTTACATTTTGCTATTAAAACAAATTCCCAGCATTCTGTGCTTAATAAGCTTACCAAGTGAAAAAAACACAATCCTTTGGATTTCAGATATAATGACACAGCCCGTCCCTGCTTGTTATATTGCACAGGAATCTAATATAGTAATGTGGAGGAACATCTGCTACCCTTGTCTGTTTTTTTCTTCTTCTCTTATTCTCTATCCACCATCCCCCTATCCTTAGTCTTTTTGGAAGTATTTTCTGCACCCCCCCCCCCCCCCCCACCCCCTCACCCCCTAAAAAAAAACAAAAAAAATTCCACATTTCCATTTCTGCTCTGTGCTTAGCTCTCGATCCTTGACTCTAAGCTATTCACAGGACCTCTGGGAACTCATTAAGCCACTAACTTCAAATAAATAAAACAAACTGCGCAGACAAAATGAGAGATCTATTAAAAAAAAGGAGAGACATAGAGAGAGAGAGAGAGAGAGAGAGAGAGAGAGAGAGAGAGGAGAGCTCTCTCCATATCCCCCAGCCTGGCTCTTTTCCCCAGCACATCCTCTCGCTCTGCTTCTTCTCTCTTTGTTTCACTGGCTGCCTCTGTCAATTCAATTAATTTCAAACGGGCTTTATTGGCATGACGGCGGCATTATGGCGTTGCCAGAGCTTTTAGAAACACACAAACTTTTAAGTACACGCAAACACTCACACACAAACACACTCACATGAGAGAGAGAAAGAGAGAACCCTCAGCATAATATCTTGTCTCACAGCGTCTGGGTGCCTCGCATCCTCGCCGCTCTGTCTCGTCACACTCTTCCTGCCAGCATATAATCACACCAGCCAGACATCCAGAGAGAGAGAGAGAGAGAGAGTAAACTCTGGGAGGTGGACTGAAATCTCTCTCCATCTCTCTCTTCCTCTCTAACTCGATCTCCTTTTCCTATCCTCCATTGTCCGTGCTGCATTAAATCAGAACCAACTGCACAACCTTAGCAGCTCTTATTCGCTACAACGTATTGACCCTCTACCATGTCCATCACTGGAAACAAACCACCACAGGATCATCTCCCTAAAAAACTGCTTATTAAGTTCCTTTGGGATTCCACCTTTGTGTGGCTTAGTTGAATTTGAAGAAGAAGTTGAAATACTCTTTGCCACCATAAGCGTTTTCGTTGGACTCGAACCCTGACCCGAGCCGAACCCGCGGTTTAGGCTGATGATCTCTCGCATTTCTCCTGACCATCACATAACCAGAACCTGAACTCCGGAAGCCGCTTATAAGGTCAAAAGCGTCACCAGGACGCCGACACCCAGGGATCGGACCTTATTATTGGGATCGATCGCGTCTCACCCGCAGGAGTGCTATATGAGGACGATGAGCGGCGCTGGACTCTGAGGACTACCGCCGAGATGAGGAAAGATCACAGCCACGAGACACAGAAAGCGAGAGAGGGAGAGGGAGAGAAGGAGGAGAAAGAGCGAGTTAGAAAGCAATGAGAGTGGCAGGATAAAAGAAAATCTTGATTTTGTGGGGGAGAGTATTGATTTCTGCTTTCCTCCTGGGTTGCCTATGTGAGCCCCGTCTATTATTAGTTTAGAGACAAAAAAACAGCGTGCTGCACACTGAGAGAGAGAGAGAGAGAGAGAGAGAGAGAGAGAGAGTGACAAGAGGAGAAATGAAAACAGGCAAAAGAGAGAGAGAGAGAGAGAGAGAGTGAATAGCAAAAATGTAAAGGACATGTTTAGGAAGCAGTTTGTGTATGAAAGATGGTAAAGATACCTGTAGTACGGAAAAGTGTGTATGTGAGTTTATAATGGAAATAGTGCACAGTGTGTGAGAGGTAAGTGACAGTAGGGCGCCCTGGCAGGTGGAGCTCAGCAGCGTGTGTTAAGTGCATGCCTGGTTGGAGATGTCGGGATTAGCGGGAGATTAGAGTGGTGATTACACAACGTCTTCGCTCTAATGATCCGCACTGTTTGTCCGGCTTATCATGCCTTCTGCACTCCAACGCGTGTGCTGCCATCGATATGAGATGACACACATATCTCACACACACACACACACACACACACACACACACACACACACACACACACACACACACACACACACACACACACACACTTTACCAACAACACTACAGACAACTAGTGATGCTCTGATGCCAAAACAAAGCATAAAAATAACAAATCCGGATATTAACTAATCCTCACGTGTAATGATTTGATATGGTGAGGATCTCTGTAAGGAGATAATTAGTGTGTGTAGCATTTTTGGAAGGAGTCTCCAGTGCCAGTGCTTTGTAACAGTCAGAGGTAACTTAAGGACAAGCTGAATTTTTTTTAAATTGAAAAGAATGGAGGGGAAAAAAGAGAAAAGGAATGAATGTTTATAGCTGTGTAACGTACAATAAGTGAGAATAAATGGATTTCGTTAAAATAAAGAACTAAAACATTTCAATTTCTGACTTATAAGAGGAAGAGGACATTTCTGGCCTGTGATGTTTCAGTATAATCATAACAATAATAATAATCAGCTTTAATTTGGGCGGCATGGTGGCTTACTGGTTAGCACTGTCGCCTTGCACCTCCAGGATCTGGGTTTGATTCCCGGCCAGGTTCGTTTCCCGCCTCTGTGTACATGGAGTCTGTATGTTCTCCCCCATGCTTGGTGGGTTTCCTCCGTGTACTCCGGTTTCCTCCCACATTCCATGCAAGACATGCAGATGGCGAAATGGTGTTCTCAAATTGCCCGTAGTGTTTGCGTGTGTGCACTGTGATTGATCTACACCCCTTCCATGGTGTACCACACCTCATGCCCTAAGTCTCCTGGGATAGGCTCCAGACGCCCTGCAACACTAAATACAGGATAAAGCGGTATAAATGATGAGTGAGCTTCAATACAATCCTAACCCTGATTTTCTCGCTCAATCTGTCAGCGCGTGCTTGATAACTCTACATATTATACATAGTGTACATCTTCGCCCAAGTAGAAATCAGCCCTCAGGTTATTACACTAGATCATCATGGTGACCCGCGTAACGGTAGCGCTGCTCTTAACGATGCAACACCCACCCACTCAATCACACACTCGTACACACACATCCACCCCAACGCCGGTAGGATCCCTCGCCCTCGTGTCGTCTCGTCCTCGCGCCACACATACATTTACCGACATTTTGAATATGCATGTGGTCAAGTGCCGATTTCTCAGACTTTCTCACCATCTCCAGGTTGCGGAGACATCTGGGTATGTGTGTGTGTGTTTATTAGTTTTGCGTTTGCATAAATGTGAGCGTGTGTGTGGGTATGTGTGTGTGTGTAGCAGGATGTGTGCGATCCTCTCCATGCCTGCACGCTGCTCTGATCTCCCCATTACAAGGTCGATTAAGTCACTAATCCCTGAAATACACGCGTCCTACAGCACGAGAGAGGAGCACGTCGAGAGAAGAACTCGCTCAGGGGGAAAAATGGCTGGGGCTTTTTCTTTTTTTTCATGCCTTTTAGTCTAAGCCTGGTAAATTCTGCTGAAGTTGTATATGTGGGTGTGGGGGGTGGAGTGGGTGGTGGCGAGGGGGCGGGGTATGGGGGTTTGTGTCTCATCAGGGATTACCGGGAAACTCATCTGAGCTTCATGAGCCCTCACACCGGATCAGTACGATATCAGTCCAAACATGAGGAGCTCGGCTATTCTCCAAATGTAATCAGTGCCCTTTATGTTGTCTTTGAGTGCAACATTATACTGAAAAGAAGAAAAAAAAATCCATACCTGTTGTTGCGTTTTTATCTAAATTATAGACTTTGCTGTTTCGCTCTGTGGGAATGTTTACGACTGAATCCACATCCATATTCAAACGCATAACTCATCAGGGCTTAATTTTAACACCTGCAGCGTTCTATCAGTTACCTGTGTGACAGGAAATAGCTCTCAGGAAGAGGCAGTAGATGGTATTTTGCCATAAATTGCACAAAACGCAGCTAAACATCAGCCAACATAGGAGTATCATTATACGACAGTTAGTTCTGACCGAGTGATCTGATTGGACGAGAGGCTTTCCAAGATTGACGGTAACAGCACCGAGATGTTTAACCCTATGTATCACTCGCCGTCACACGTGTTCTACAGTGGTTAATTACACCAACTGTGGGTCTCAGCGTGGGTGAGAGTAGGCCTGTACGGGCCGCAGTACTGAGGAGAGAGCAGCTGCCTGCCAAAACCCACAGTCACAACCAGTCAAGAAGCACTTTCAGCAACACACACACTAAGTCTCTAGTCGTAAGTCATTCTGAATAACCTCTGAACCGTTTGTGTTATTTTAATTTTTCCATTTATTTTAACCAGTCACTACCTAGCTTCTAACACAAGGCTGAATCCCAAATTCTGCTCTAATAGGTCTTTCCACAACCACCATGGCTTATTCTCCTCATCTTTTGGCTGCATAGTACTGGTAAAGAATTTACACCTACTTTTTAACCACTGTTAATTACTTTAACCGTCACTCACTAGCTGTCAGTCGCCAGCTCCGGCAGTCGAGGTTAGTCAGTTCCGCCAGTTGCAGAAGGATATGTATGGCTGGAGCAAAATAACTGGTTACATGAAGAAACAAAACAGAATCTGTTAATAATAAATAACTAATAATAATAAGTGTTTTTTGTGGAATTGTTATATAAAAGTAATATCAGGTCATGTTGTTGCAGCTGTGCCATCGTGCCTACGACAACATCACAACAGCATGACAACAGCTAGTGAATAATAAAGCTAGTGAAAATATATATATATTAAATAAGTACAATAATGGCGGCACGTTGACTTAGTGGTTAGCACTGTAGCGTTGCACCTCCAGAGCCTGGGTTCGATTCCCGGCTAGGCTCGATTCACGTCTCTGTGTGCATGGAGTTTGCTTGGTGGGTTTCTTCTGGGTACTTCCGTTTCCTCCCACAGTCCAAGGACATGCAGATTACGTTAATCAGTGTCCCCAAATTGCCCAGAGTGTGTGAATGAGTGAGTGTGTGTATGTGTGTGCTCCTGTCCAGCGTGCCCTAAGTCTCCATGTTTAGGGTCCAGGTTCCCCATGACCCTGAATACAGGATAAGGCGGTAAAGATGAGTGAGTGAGTGAGTGAGTGAGTGAACTACAAGAACTAGCCTTTCAGGTATGCGAGTCTATGTACATGCTATGGTTAAATAATTCAATTTTATTTTCAATTCAATTTTATTTGCATACAGTAGCGCTTTTAACAATTGTCATTGTCGCAAAGCAGCTTTACACAATCAAAATAATCAGTTGCAAAAAGACAGCTCTCTATCGTGACATAATATCTCACAGTTGTGACTTTGCGTTTCAGAATTGCGAGTTAATATCATTTAATTACAACTTTTAATCTCATAATTGCAACTGAACATCACAATTACAACTTATATTTCACCATAGCGACTGTTTGTACCTCGAGTGCTCTAGATAATATCACACAACTGGGACTTAGTGCTGCTTTTGCCAATAATCACACCAGAGCGAAACACAGAAGTGTGTAAACAAGCATTATAACATTCCAGAAATGTTCTTTCCCAACCGGGACTGGACACTCCGGGAGGAATATCTTGGGATGAACAGGATTGGTTACGGGGTGGAGATAATGTTATAAGATGAGGCTGAAGCCATAGCAGACATAGTAATTTATAATTGTTAAAATAAGCAACACATTTTTCAGATCAGTTTGAGTTTCTTGCCAGCTCATACCCTCTGTTGTGTATATTTACATTTTATGCAGTTGTTGAGTGTATTTCTCCAGCTGTGACAGACCTACAGGTTAGCTCCAGGCTGATGTGGCCCTATTTGGGATCTTTTTAACTTAGTCTGAATTTTTTCATCTATAATTTCCCAGGGTTTGAGCAGGACACTTTAAAATAAAATTATGAAATCAAACTCGTATTTATTAGGTTGATGTGTAGATATAGATGAAATTACATTCTCTTTCGATATTTCTTTCAGTAGAGAACGTCATCCACTTGTAGACAGCTTCTAATTGTTAGCTTCAACAAAACGCACTTGCATAAGGTTTTTTCTCGGATTCATCCAAAATCGCTGAGTCAGCTCAACCAACAGTATAGTTGCAATGAAACAGTACTTACTAGCAATCAGCGGTACCAGCAAGACTGATCTACCATCTATGCCTGTGTTTAAAAGTTATTCACATTCAACCACTTAAGCAGGACACTTGCCATATGAACATTTTCAGTTCTTTAGCTTTGATTTACTATTCTGGGTTTGGGTACTGTAGGATGGGCTGTGGCATCCCACCCACTAAACCCTGGTTAATCCATAAATGGGCAAGTGGGTGAAATGAATGGAGCATGGTTGTTGTTTGGAACGTTCTAATGTTCATTTAAATTTGCTTGAACACCATTATACTGTCAACTCCACCATTGCTTGTCTTAAGTTAAACTACAACGGTTCCAGTCAGTTGGTCAGCTAAAGTGATGCATAGCTGACAGCTAGCGATTTTGAAACCTGCAATTCAGCTATCTCTAAACTCAGCCACGCCCATAATTATGGCTTCATATAATTTTAACTGATGAGTTACATGTAAATTTACTGCATCATTGAATAGGAAATCTAGATATGGAGACCAAAACCATATTTTGTACCAGGCTGCCAACATGCTTATTTCTGTTTTGCCACTACTGTATTGGACTCATTTTTCAGAACCGGATGTTTCCCCTTGGTCTAGACCAGTGTGTTTTTTAACACACAAGTTCCATGGACTCCTTATGGTCTGTTCCATAATTACAGGAAGAGTGTGGCATTGTTTTTAAAAATATATATTTTAGAAAAAAGTGGCTGCAGACTTTCTGTTATGAAAAGTAAATATGTTTCATAAAGTACTCACGCTCTCAACTGTCTCACTACAACCACTTTACTTACTTTCGCTGCTACTTAGAATTTCATCTTTTTCTTTTTTGTTCGTATTTATCTTCTTGTTCATTACCCTATGGACTTCTGTAATCTGTGTTTTCTGTAAATTCTCTGTGTCTATGTACTGTACAGTACTCTATCTATCTACAGTATCCATCTATCTATCTATCTATTGTGGCCTATCATGCTCATTCTTAAGCACCCTCTATATGCGTTCACTGTGTCGTTATTGAAGCATGGGTTCTGTTGTGTCCAACAACAAGGGGTTAAATAAATAAGTGAGCATATGTTAGTAATAAAAGGTGTGACTATGTTACTCTTCACCCCAAGCAACTTCCATTTGAAGTTCAACACTGATATGAAAAATAAAGAATGTGTCAGTGCGTAATGGGAAATGTTAATGCTAAAAAATGAAAAAGTATGTTAATATTAAAGCAATGTGAATAGTAGGGAGCAGTATATCAGATCTGATATTGAAAATGTAGGAATGCCCATCCTATATATACAAGGGGTCATAAAATGTGCATTATTTTATGAAAAAAAAAGGAAAATATTTGCCCAAATTACAGGTATGTCTCCAGAAATAAGTACATTCATTTCTTCTTATATAAAAAACCAAGGCGAAACATGCTCACAAGGGGGGTTCACGTTTTTCATGACAATGCTCCAGCCCATTCAGAGAAATATTGAAACTTGTGGGCAACTTGGTTGAAATTCTGCCTCGTTTTTCATTACATTATACTACCGTCCAAAAGTTGGAATCACTCTTTAACAATGCTGAAGGCATCCAAGATATGCAATGATCTCCTTTAAACAGTTAATGTTGAGCTGTATCTGTTACTCATGATCTATAAAGCCTTCATAACAGCTCATCTGAGGTGCTGTTTGTTATTAGGTGATCTCTGAGGCTGGTAACTCCAAATTAACTTCTCCTCTGCAGCAGAGGTAAGTTTTGGTCTTGCTTTCCTGGGATGGTCTTCATGATGGTGCTTGATGGGTTTTGCGACTGTTTTTATTTTGTTGTTACATAATTACCTAATTCTATCTGTGTTATTTCATAGTTTTGAAATCCCCAGTATTGTCATAGAAAAATAAATCATTATAACACAAACAAAGAAATTTGCAAGTGATTCCAAACTTTTGAGTACTATAATAGTGTACTGTATACTGTATATAGGGGAAAAATTGTGCATTAATATGACAACACCAGAGGTGGCTAAAGTACACAAACTCAATACTCAAGTAAAGGTACAACTACTCGGCAAAAAATGTACTACCACATAAATTTTTTCTTTTAAAACAAAAGTACAAGTATTCCACAAAGAAACTGATTTTTCTGGATATCGATCCGACCAAGTTACTGATAAACAGTATATTAAACACAAAGTTTATCCGGTTGATTACATGAATGTGCAAGTCTATTCCAAAATTTTACATCTTTTATATGAATTGTTAGCATTGTTAGCCTCTATAACTACTTTGGTAGCTTAGCTAGTTGATACCATTTAAATTGCAAGTAAACATTGGCATACTGCAAGCATACAGAATACAGTAATGTTAAAAGATGCGGCAAGACATTTTAAGCTTGTTACATAAAAACAACATTGTTTTTGGTGCGACACCCAAACCAAATTTATAAGATTACATAACTCTTGTGCTCAGTATGTTTAGCTAGTTAGCTAGATCACTTCTAATCTTTCCTTAACACGTGTTCGATATGCTTGAAAAAGGAACAAGAAGAATCCAAAGCCCAGCGGTGATCCAGGTGGCAGGATCCATTGACCAGGGAACCAATCAGTGGCGGCTGGTGCAAAAAATTTTTTTGGGGGGGGGCAAAACAAAATTAGAATTAAACTTTTAATACTCGCCTGTAAATAGCCATGTATAAGGTGATTAAGAACCATTACTACTAGTATAAAATAAAGGCATGACTCACATCGCATCCAGTCAGCAGCTCCACTTGCCGTAAGAAGTGCTGGAAAAGACTAGTTGAGAATGGTCCAATCCATCCAAACCCAAATATTTAAAAACAATATTGATTCGCTAAGAACAAAAGTGGGAGGGTTTGGGGCGCACAGTGCTGCGCCCCAAGGATGATTTAAAAAGATCCAATTAGAGCTCAGTCTCAAATCACATGCTTTAAAAAATAGACATGTAACACAGTTTAGATTTTTTTTTATTGCAAATAAATACAGCACAATATTGTGACTAAATGACTTTATTTCATTATTAAGATAAATAACTATTATGTTAAATAATTACATGTACAGTAGCATTCTTCTCTGCCTAACTTTTTTTTTTTTTGGATTTTTCCCCGATTTTCTCCCTAATTTAGTCGTGTCCAATTCCTCCCCGTCACTAGGGGGCTCCCACATTAAGGCTACTACTACCACTCAGCCGAAGACTATCACGTGTTTCCTCCGAACCACGTGACGCCAGCCGACCGCATCTTTTTCGAACTGCTCGCTCGCGCACCGTTGGGGGCGGCGTAACACACTCGGAGGACAGCGCTATCCACTCCCTCCGTTGCGCGAGCTCACAGACGCCCCTGACTGGCTGTAGAGCCGTGATTAATGTAGGAGCACTAAGTACCTCTCGTCCCTCCCCTCTGAGGGGGGACCGCCCAATCAGCTCTCTCTAGAGACCTCCGGCTGTGAGAGGTTACAGCACCACCCGGGATTCGAACTAGCGATCTCCGGATGATAGGGCGAGCGCTTTAACCACTGCGCCACTCGGAGGCTTTCTCTGCCTAACTTTAATGGGGGCGGCGCTCCTGCGCCCCGTATTGACCGGCCTCCACTGGAACCAATCAGTACTTTAATAATAATCTGCCAGTCATTACTGTAAACTTTGACTGGTGGAATTGTCCTTTCCATGTCGGTTAGCTTAGATAATGGTATAGAGAGCGTGACAGTGTGAACGTTTTTGTTAATCTTTTGTGTGATTGGCATCTAAATCTTATTGGCATCTGGCATGTAAGTAATGAGTTTCTGTTTTAAAAGTACAGGATTTTCATAAAATGTGTAGTGAGTAGAAGTAAAAAGTATCACATACTGTACTGTATGTACAGTATCACCTCCTTTAATCTCTCATCTATCACTGTCTGGATGCCTTCTTCCTGGCCCAAGCCTGCGCTGAATCGAAATCTGGATCTATTTTCCTGTCATGTGTTCAACCTTCAGGCTCACAGGCCAAAATCTCCCAGAATTCCCACTGGCTTGGCTTTATAGTCAGTTAGAAGGTATAAAAACAATCTAAAATCCTCACGGCCAAAAAAAAATGCTTTGAAATGAGCAACATTCACATTTGATCAACACGCAACTGTTTTCCAACACAAGACCTAGGAACCCTTAAATCCTGAGTCTCTGGATCTGGCCCCGGGGCCCTGAACATATTCCGACTCTCAGCGTGAGGCTTTCTCGCGGCATTCTTTCCGCGCCTGAACGGAATAATTAATCAACACATCGCTGATTGGGTAATTAGTATGTAGTAACACTAACAGCGAACACTCCATTAATATAGCTTATTTATGGCACCTAAATGACTAATTAATTACAATGGGAGGACGGGTGAGGAGGGGTAATGGTGCAGGAGCGTTCCGTATATGTGTTTGGACCTCCAGTTCATTAATAATGCATTTCTGTCATCTTTTTTCCAAAGGTTTCACTCATGAATAACTAATCTCCGAACTAAGGGAGAATAACCGCAGAGCGGTGAAAACGCTTCGGAAATGTAAACCTTGCATGTATTTGCATTTTTAAAAAAAGCATATCATTCAGGTCTATACTTCGCATATACAGGTTTTTTTTATTTTATTTTACGTACGCACCCACTGCTAAAAAAAAAAAAGAGTGCCTTTGTGTTGTGCGAGTAGAAAATAGGAGAAAAATCAGTGTGAAACACAATGAGAATCACTCTCCTCCCACACTAAGTCACAGATGAGTCAGTTAGCTGTGGTATCCGAACGCAGGAAGACAGAATGCAAATGCCAAAGAACAACAGTAAAGACAAAACTTTGATTATAATTACTTCAGTCCATAACAAGAACAAGAGAGAAAAAAATGATTCTGAAGGGAAAAAAGTGCATTATCCTGACCGTAACTTCGGGTGAATGCACAGAAAATTCTCATTTAAAAGTGAGGCATCAATTACAAAGTTCGTGACGCACCATTCCAGTACAATGACTTTACATCAATATCATTTTACCAAGCAAACGTCTGAGCTAAAAAACAAAAAAATCACAAAAGTTTTTTTTTTTAACAAGCCAACAATACATTCTTCTGTGCCTCATTTTCACTCAGAAAAGCATACACACTGAGCTGTATGTGGAGAATTAGAGAGTAGACAGATGGAAAGAAGAGAAGAAAGATAGGTAAGGGTTTAGATGTGTTGCTGTTAGGATATATCATTAGACTGATGTTAAGGTAGTGTAGATAGTGACAAGATGAATATATGGATGCATGTATGGGTGGATGGATGAATGGATGGATAGTGAGAGATGTAAAAAGATGTAGAAAGAGTATAAATATGAAGAATGACTTTTAGATAAATGATGAGATGGATGGATAATGGGTGCAATGTGTAAACGGATGAAGGGAAAGATGCATGTACTGTATGGATGATTAGCGGTGTATATTTGGATGTTGGATGTGTGCTAATAGATGGTGAATTGATGGATGAGTAGACTGATAAGTAATTGTAGACAGGTAGAAAGATGGGTGGGAAAATGTGAATAGATATACTGTAAAGATAAATTGGCAGGTGGATAGATCCATGGATGGATGGATGGAATAGCAGTCAGAGAAAGCACTCTGAATGAAGGCTAGCATCTACAGGAGTAATGATGACATTAAAGCAGTAATAATTAAAACAGAATATGCTGTGTGTTATACCTTCATTGTAACACAGCAGTGTGTATGGTTTATTTGTTGCTAAAGGCCATCACCCATAGCTACTCGGGCTCAGAAGGTCCCTGGGCGCATGGCCTCGGTGCGTTTGAGTAAATGGTCCTTATTTTTACAGTGTAATTACCTGCTGTAGAGCGGGACTGATGTGGTCGCACCGACCGATCAATCAGGTTAGAACAGCGCTAGCACACTGGCAGGCTGTGAACACACACCGTCGCTCACACCGCCTCATGTTCGCTTTCCAATCTGCGCTCTGCTACACTGTGGGACCTCCAGGAGTGAATTAACACCCACAAAGTAGAATTAACTCCTGCAGTGCAGAACTTTACTCATACAAAGTGGTACTAACTCCTACAGTGTAGAATTAACTCATAGACATTGGTGTTAACTACTGCATTGTTAAATTAACTCCTACAGTGCGGCTTTAACTCACTTAGAGTCGTACTTACTCATGCAGTGTAGATTTAACTAATATAGAATGGTTGTAAAAAATTCAGTGTATATTTAATTTCATATAGAGTCATTTTAACTCATACAATGTAGAATTGACTCATATAGTGTGCCATTAACACATGTGTAGAATTAACTCATGTGGAATGGTTTTGCAGTAGCTCATATAGTGCAGAATAAACTCATAGTGTGGCATCAACACCTGATGTGCAGAATTAACTCTTATAGAGTGGTTTAAGATCATATTGTGTGGAATTTACTTATATAGTGTGGTATTAACACCTAATGTGTAGAATTAACCCTTATAGAGTAGTTTAAGATCATATTGTGTAGAGTTTACTTATATAGTGTGGTATTAACTCCTGATGTATAGAATTAACTCTTATAGAATGTTTTTTAGCTCATACAGTGTAGACTAAACTCATGTGAAATGGTTTTACAGTAGCTCATATAGTGCGGTATTATTACCTGATGTGTAGAATGAACTTTTATAGACTGGGTTTAGCTTATCCAGAGTGGAATTAACTTAATTGAGTGCTTAATTAACTTAATGGAGTGCTATTAACTCACACAATGTAGAATGAACCTATGTAGAGTAGTTTAAAGTCCTCTATTAACTCATATACAGTAGAATAGTTTTAGCTCATACAGAGTAGAATTAGCTCATGGGGTATGGTAGTAAAACATAGAGTGTAGATTGTATTTCATATAGAGTAGTTTTAACTCAAATAATGTAGAATTGATTCATATAGAGTGGAATTAACTCATACTGTACAGTGTAAAATTACCTCATATGGAATGGTTTTAGCTCATACAGTGTAAACCTAACTCAAATAGTATGGTAGTAACACATTCCATGTAGAGTTAATTTTATATAGAGTAATATTAACTCATACAATTTAGAATTACTCATATAGTGTTATCAAGACCTGATGTGTAGAATTACTGTAACTCTTATAGAATGGTTTTAGCTAGTACACTGTAGAATTAACTCATATTGATCCCTATTAACTCACACAGTTACTGTAATTCTACACTGTATGGCTTTAAACTTCACATAGAGTAGTTTAAAGTCCTACAGTGTAGAATTGCAGTAACTTATACTATATAGAATAGTTTTAGTCCATACAGAGAAGAATTAGCTCATAGGTTATGGTAGCAATACATTGTTTGTAAATTTAATTCTACAGATTTAATTAAAGTATCCAGTGGGACAATAACTCCTATATTATATAATTAATGCATATAGAGTAGTTATAACTCGATGTAGAATTTATTTATATAGAATGGAATTAACTCATACAGTGTAGAATTAATTCAATTCAATTTTATTTCTATAGCGCTTTTAACAATGGTCATTGTCTCAAAGCAGCTTCACAGAAATGAAAAGAAGACTTATGGAAATGTATATATGTGTAAGAAAAATGTGTCTAGATAATGAGATTGTCCCTGATGAGCAAGCCAAGGGTGACGGCGACAGTGGCAAGGAAAAACTCCCTGAGATGGCAATAGGAAGAAACCTTGAGAGGAACCAGACTCAACAGGGAACCCATCCTCATCTGGGTGATAACAGATAACAGAAATTGTATAACATCATGTGTGTTATGCAGCTGAAAGTTCGATATAACAGAAGTTATTTAAATTAGCACAAAGTCCAGTTCAGCTCAGGGATGAGTCAGCAGGTGCAGAGGGCAGATGGGGGTCTGGATCACTGGGAGCTCAGGAGCAGCATGTGTAGTTCCAAACCACCATGAAGAAGAATCCAGCTGGAGCAGGTCCTTCTCTGGATGCCACAGGAACCTCGCAGGGTTGGCCTCTGTCTACTGAAGCTGGCACAATCTCCAGATGCCTCGGGATGGGTGGAAAAATAAAGAGCAGGTGAAAAGAATTAGCGTGGTTGCCATTCAGGATAGATGTACTGGAGTATGAGGTAAAGAAATAAATTGTGTATGCCAGATTAAAGAGATGCGTCTTGAGTCTACTTTTAAATTGGGAAACTGTGTCTGAGCCCCGAACACTATCAGGAAGGCTATTCCAAAGTTTTGTAGCTAAATATGAAAAAGCCCTACCTCCTTTTGTAGATTTTGATATACTGGGAACTACCAGTAGTCCGGAGTTTTCTGATCTTAAGGAGCGTCGTGGATTGTAACGTATCAGAAGACTGGTTAGGTATGTGGGAGCTAGACCGTTTAGAGCCTTGTACGTAAGTAATGCTATTTTGTAATTAATTCTAAACTGAACAGGTAGCCAGTGCAGGGATGATAATAGTGGGGTTATATGATCATATTTTCTGGATCTAATGAGAACCCTGGCGGCTGCATTTTGGACTAACTGTAGCTTGTTAATTGAGGATGCAGGACAGCCACCCAGTAATGCATTACAGTAGTCCAGTCTGGAGGTCATGAATGCATGAACCAGCTTTTCTGCATCAGATACAGATAAAATGTTCCTACAGTAAGCTTGGCAATATTTCTAAGGTGGAAAAAGGCTGTTTTTGTGATGTTGGGGATATGATTTTCAAAGGATAAGTTACTGTCTAATATTACACCCAGGTCTTTCACTGTCGAGCTGGTGGTAACAGTACATCCTTCTAAACGCAGGCTGAATTGTGAGAGCTGGTGTGTACTGGTTTTTGGGCCAATAAGTAATATCTCTGTCTTATCTGAATTTAGTAAAAGAAAATTATCGGTCATCCAATCTTCTATATCTTGAATATACTCAGTTAGTCTAGACAATTTGGGTATTTCGTCTGGTTTTGTGGAAATGTATAACTGAGTATCATCAGCATAACAATGGAAACTAATCCCATGTCTTCTAATGATGTTACCCAAGGGAAGCATGTATATTGAGAACAGCAGAGGTCCTAAAACTGACCCTTGTGGCACCCCATATTTCACTGGCATTACACCAGACTGTTCTCCATTCAGATCTACAAAATGGAATCGATCAGACAGGTAGGATCTAAACCATTTTAACGCCTGTCCCTGAATACCAATGTGATTTTGTAAGCGATCTATGAGAATATCATGATCTATAGTGTCGAATGCAGCACTAAGATCAAGTAAGACAAGAATTGAGATGCAGCCTTGGTCCGAAGCTAAAAACAAGTCATTTGCAATTTTAACTAGTGCAGTTTCTGTACTATGATGGGGCCTGAAACCTGACTGAAATTCCTCGAGGATATCGTTTTCCTGCAAGAATGTGCATATTTGGGCTGATATTATCTTTTCTAATATCTTTGATATTAGAAGGTTTGAAATTGGTCTGTAATTTATTACATCATTTGGGTCTAAATTAGATTTTTTAAGAAGAGGCTTAATAACTGCCAACTTGAAAGGTTTAGGGACATGACCTAGATATAATGAAGAGTTGATAATGTTTAGAAGAATTAACTTAGAGTAGTTGTAACTAGAATGAACTTGTGGTATTAACTCCTAAATTGTCGCGTTAACTCCTTCAGTGTAGAATTTACACAAACAGTTGTGATTACTGTAAAAACAATGTAAAATAAATACTTACAGTGTACAGCTGACTCACATAAGTGGAACAGTGTAAAACACACTTATACAGAATGGAATTCATTCAAATTAACTTACACAGTATATAATTAATGTATTGTATATAAAGCAAGTGTCATGGGTCTAGCTGTGGTTTGGCTAGACCGGCTGATGTTGTTGCCGTGGGCATATATGGCAGGCATGCACGCAGAGGGGTTTCAAACAGAAAGTCTTTATTTTAAACAAACTCAAAAATAGACAAACAAACAAAGGAACCAAAACCACAAACTCAAACTAGGGCTTAGGGCTACACAGAACAGGAGCTGACAAGGAAACCAGGAGCTGATACAGGAGCTAGGAGCTGATACAGGGGAACTGACAGAAGGAAACACAGGGAACTAAATAGGGGACTGGGGATGAGGAAACATGGAGCTGGAGCTAACTAAAGATACATAGGGGGAACTAGAGACTGGAGAGACAGGAGACAGGGCTGGACAGATGACAGGACCAGGGGCAACAGAGACTAGAGACTAGATGGGTTAGTGGTTAGTGAGGTTAGTAGCTACATGGAATATGGAGACACTGGATGCTGACCTAACCGGGTTAGTGGCTAGCCGGGTTAGTACTGACCTAATACGGAAACAGAACACAAGAAGCAAAGCTCACATGGGGCTATTCCAAACTAGCGGCAAACTACTAGCAACCAGAACCACTAGCAGTCAATCCCACTAGAGGCTAGCCTACTGGAGGCTAACCCTACTAGCAGCTAACCCTACTAGCAGCCAGGGCCTACTAGCGGCTAACCCTGCTAGCGGCTAGGCTCTCATGTGAGCACTCATCACCTGACTGAGGTGCCTTCTGGGAAACTGAGTCGACCAACAAAAACTACAGACAGACAGAAACCAGTGACCTCTAGTGGAGGTTCCTAACAGTAAGATTAACTCCTATAATGGAGAATTAACTCTTATGATTATGAACTCATGAGACAATGACCATTGTTAAAAGCGCTATATAAATAAAATTTAATTTAATTACATTTAATTATGGTGTAGAATTGGCTCATACAAAGTAGAATTAAAGTAGAATTACCCCCTGAAGTGCGGAATTAACACCTATGAAAGAACCTTATTTGTACGTAAATCCTTAATTAAAAACTACCATAAAATTAAATAAATACGGGATATACAGTACATCTTGGCCTGCTGAGATTTTCACAAAGATATGATGTGCTCTTATATTAAGCTGTTTAAAGTTTTTGTGTATATTTCATATCACTGTGCTCATGCCAGTGTCTCCCAGAAAAGACTTAAAAAACAAAAAACAAAACAACAACAACAATGAAATACAACCAGGAGCTCAGAGATCTGGTCTTTACTTACCTTCTCACCCCAGATATAAACAACAGAGTCATGAGCAGAGCAGATCAGATCGACATTTAAGGTCTTAACACACCAGGAACGGTGCAAATAAACGGGAATGTTTTGGAGGCGAATTAAACGCACAACAGATATTCACATCAAATGTTGCGCGAATATGCGAGCACAGGCTCTTAAAAGTCACACTACCAAAAAACAACCAAAAAAAACAAAAAACCTGGATTCCATATCAAGTGATGTTCTTTCCACCTGCTTCACCACTCCTCACCTCACCTCACCCTTCTCGCTCTCTCCTTCCTCACTATTTCTACAGCTTTTTCACCTCCTCAACTAAAACATACTGTACAAGAACAGTAACTACTGTGCACACACACACACACACACACACACACACACACACACACACACACACACACACACACACTCAACAGGGAGTGTACAGCAATAAATATAGCAACACTCTGTTTTATCAGGACAGCAGTAGGAAATGTGACTTCCAGACCTCTGGATAAGGGTGTCTGCCAAATGCTGTAAATGTAGATAGATGGATACTTTATTGATCTTTATGAAAGGAAATTTCATACATCCAGTAGCAATGAAGACAGTAACACTAAGACGGGTTTGTAGATGTAATAGTATAGCACACCGTACAGTATATCTTAGAACATATAAGTCAGTAGACTTATCCCATCCTTTATGATTTTTAGATACATTGCCATAAACTTTAACTTTATATTTTACATCGTTTATTTTTTTATTGTACATTACTGTCAGACTGACTGATTGATAACCCACAAATTACAAACCATCACAGATGTGGAGATATATGCGAAGTATCCACGATACAAGAATTAATATCGAAAGTAGTAAAAAGTACTAAGTACGGTATAACAAAGCTCTTCGTTTAGCAGTCTGCATACACTGCCCTTGTTCTCGTTGTCTTTGGAATTTCTGTCCTTTTAATCATAAATAACTGCATTAGCTGGTCTGTTTGTCGAATGTTTTCTAAAAAAGGGAGAATAAAAAAAACAAGAAAAGTTTTGTTTTTTTTGCACAACGAAACTCCGTGCTTGATGTGAAATGTTCTATCGGGAGGTTATTGGTTCGGAAAATATTATTGACGTGCGAAAAAACTGCTCGGGAAATTCGCCTCTGATGCGTAAAGATTTTTGACCTGAATGTCGGCTAAGAGACAAAGGAAAATATATCTCAAGGCGAATAAACAGAGGAGGTTAAAGCGAGCTACGAGGGTAAATTCATCAGGTTGGTTATCATTAAAAGATACAGTATGTAAAGATGTAATGTACAGTATAAATAGTAGCATAGCCCATAAAACCCAGAGCATTTTTCGCCATTATTTTCAATATTATGTTTTAATGAATATACAGTATAATAGAGAGGTCAGAACTGTGCAACATAGAAAGACTTTTTTTTCAGCACATCTAGGCAATATGATGAATTGAATTTTATTTCATTTTAATCAACTATTTTAACCGGACTTAACAATAAAAAAAAACAAAAAAAGGGTCATATAGGCAAAAAAATAAATAAAAAATAGCACAGATACGTATGATCATATCACATGTTTTAAGGTTGTTTTTGGTTGTTTCTATGACCAGTAATAATAAGATGTACAGTTTTGAGTTTGATGTTTTTAGGACATCATTTCCATATTTCAGTAGCGGTGAAATTATAAGCATTATAAAATTTATGTTATCTTTGGTTCTACCGGACATCCCAGAAAAGCTAAATGTACAGTTTGATGTGTGAAGCGTTTACTGTATAAGCGGTTTCATTGATTAATGTTGTGCTGCTGGCACGGATGCAAGCCACTTAAGTTTTAAGGGTTAAATAAGCATGAGCCGTATGTCTTATACACTTAGAGGAAACAAGGATGATATCATTTTAGTTCTGTTGTACATTAATCATTTCTTCATCATTTGCACCAAAGCTACTTTACACTCGTGGTGAGCAGAAAAGCATCCCCATCAAACCTCGAGCCAGACACGCTATAATAGAAGACCAGAAGCCAAGATTGCAAGAGGCTCATTTCACACAGCCACAGCCAAGGGAGAAAAAACACTGGTGTGTGAAACACAATAAAGAAACGAATACGAGTTGATCCAATTAGTGTAGTCATAAAGATTAAAAAAAGATTAGGGGACTTTATAAAAGCTTAATGCAGCACATTAATCCCTGACCAAAGCCAAATTTTTGTGATGTATTAAAAAAAAAAAAAAAAAAAGGATTATGTCCAACACAATAAAAGAGCTTTTTAGCATCTAACATTAACTAAATCTCTGGACACAGAGACAGGATAATAGTTACAGCTCTCCTGGTATTAAAAGGGGGATAACCTGCACTTAATAAAACCATTCAATTCATTATGAATCAGGTGCAAAACACATTCAAGCTGTTGTGTAAGGACTCACACTGGAGCGTTCCTTTGATCTTTATTTCAGTCCAGTCCTCCTCCTGGCAAACAAGCTCTAACCGACTCGAGTGTTGCCTCACACAAACTGACGAGTAGTGAATTTGAAGTCATACTTTCATCCAAATCTTTTTCCACCAAAATCTGATTTAATCAATTCAAGGAAGTAAGCAGTGGGGATAATAAAATTGCATTGTTTTGAAGCAGCATTAATATGATTTTCAAAAAATATCAGAGATGTTTTGTTGAATGAAGCAACCACATTAAGAGCTGTGACAGTGTGGGGGAACAAAATATTATTTCACAATTCTGTTTCCTGAGCCTTCTGGAAATTCAAGAAAATTTGCTGTAGTGATATAATGACTTGTAGTTGTAAGTATTACCTACTCACTTCGTCATGCAGAACCTCAAATGTCATTGCAATTTGTTCATAGTGTCTCAACTAGTGCCGAGATTAAACCCATAACATTGCATACAAAAGAAGAAAGGCCAGGCTTTTATGTATGTTTAAATTAAGACATTGATTTAACATCATTTTATGTAAATAATTAGTGTTGATTTAATGCTTGTTTAAGTGTTTAGTAAAGGCTTTAGTCTTCATTTGAATGAAACCGGTGACTAAGCTGTTCAGTCAGCCAGGGGAACTTCATTCCATCACTTGAGTGCCAGTACGGAGAAGAGTGGTGATGAATGCTGTCGATCTCAAGTAGCAAAACTGGTGTTGGCCAAGCATCTATTTTGGGTGGTTCTCCTTGGCTCTTGCTCTATCACATTGTGCCAGCGTCTGCAAAGAAGCTCTTTTTGCCAACGTTGGCCCAAAATTGAAAAGGTAGTTTGGCCAATTATTGTTCCAAAGGACGAAATTATATTTGCCCGATGCTGGCACCCAGTATTGACTTTGGCCTCATATACAGTATGTGCAGTATTCAAGTCAAATCTGGACTTGTGATGAAACTTCTGGTGTAAAAGAGATTAACATTTACAGAAGCAAAGTACAGCGATGAGACTCTTGGTTTCACCGCAGTAAAACATTTGAATAGATCATACGTCGTCAGTCCGGGTAGCTCGGAGCACACTGCAGTTGTTCTTGTGTACATTTAATGAGTGGTATACCTGATCCTTGAAAATCGACAGATAACTTCTCAACAACTTCCAACCCAGAACGAAGGGATCCATCTGTCTGTTGGACCACTTGCGCGTTACAGGAACTCAGCTGGGAGTTATTGTCACATCCCCCATACACTACTGACCTCCCTCCAAGCCATTTCCAAAATGTTTGAGCCATTAAAGGAGTTCCTGGGAGGCCGGCATTTTACATGTAAAGCAGGCAGTGTGATCATGGATCCGGCATACTGAGAAAACTTTCTGCCTTGATGGTATCCAAGCACTAGTGAAATAGTGCATTAGTGTGGCAGAAATGTATTTCTATATAAAAGACATAAAGAGAGAATATATAATATATAAATAGTGCAGGTGAGTGAATACTTTTGGAAATATAGTGTTCCTGGGGACGTCCTGTGGTTTTCCCACTTCACATAGAATCTAGGTCTCAAATGATCCCCTTAATGTTCAGGGGCAGCTTCAGTTCCACCTTCGAAATAGTATTCATTTTAGTAATAGGGAGGCCAGTGAAAAATCTCTCCATTTGCAAAACACGAGCAATAGGATCAGTTTGAAATGAAGACAGTCCATGATACCTACAGAGTGCATAGTAATGTTAAGATTTTGGTGGGGGGGTGGGGGGTAATATTCTTAGCAGAGCGCCGTTTCAGTCAAAGGGGTCACGGCCTTACCGGTTTTATCGCCACACTCAAAGAAAGATTGCCGCAATTGCAGTAATAATTGCTCGGCCTGGCTTGTAGAAAGCAAATTAAATCTAGATTGAAGTGCTATTCTCTTTTTGAAAGTCTCAGGGTCGGGTGAGGTGGCATAAAGCGCACCGAGGCGTGAGATATCATCTCGTGACTCAGATAGTTTATTTTAACGTCGCAGATTTTGAAAAGATGAATGCGGGATCATCTGACCTCGGACAAAAGCCTTTAATGCCTCCCAGATGGTAGAGGAGAACAACTTCGAGCTGCAATTAACGTAAAAAAAAAAATACTGTGATTAGAGAGACGAGAGTGAGGGGAGTCTGTTGGAGAGGAAGAGCAGAATGGATAGGTATTTATGGTGAGAGATGAGAAAATATAGCACATGAGCATGGTTTCACTTTATGAGTAAAAATTGGAGCTGATTGAGAAATATAATATTAGGAAGACACGAGTGCTGGGGGAAAATCCAATGTGAAATACCTGGAATATGCTTAACTTTCCATTTGTCTCTTTAGGAACGTGTGGATTATTAAAGCTGGGATGAAGAACACATGCAACGTTTCTCTCACATAACAAGATTTTTGGTCAGTAATTATCTTTATAAATTAAATTTTATTTCTATTAATTTTCTTAATTTTAATCCCATGGCTTTTTTTATATCGCTTTTATTTATTGTATTTTTAATCTATTTTTAAATACTTTTTTATTAAACTTATATTTTAATTCATTTAGTTTGTATCTTTTCTCTCTACCGCATCTGTTTGTTTTTATTTATCCTCTGACTAACTTTGGTTTCTTTTCTTTACTTTGAGCGCTATTTCAAATATATGCAAAGTATTACATAAATAAAGATTATTATCTTCTATTTTTGTGTTGACTTTTTTTTTTGTAAGTTAATTTAGATGATAAACCTGAGATCATTGCAGTTTGGTCTATAATTTCTCACTAATAAAACCCATGTACAGTAAGCACAGCCTGAAACGCTACAGTATCTTAAGAGTATAATGATAGTGTCCCAGATTGTTCTGCCTCAACCCAGGAAGAAAAGTGAGCACATTTATTGATCCGGATTGCAACTCCCCTAGATTTACTTTGTAATTTCGGCTAGAGCACCTGGTCCACCGATCGCCTGCAGAAAATCAGTACGGGCGTGTGGTCCCTTGAGGTGAGGAGAGATGTTGTTTCTTTTAACCGGCCAGTTTAAGCCTTTGACACTCCAGCTGGCAGAGTTACCAAACTTTCAAAGGAGGGCAGAGGGAAGAGAAAATAGTTTAATGATTATGTTCTTTGGAGCCAAAAGGATTTAGCGGAGGCTGGTTTTATTGGGTAAAGAAGAAGGAGAAGGAGAAGAAAAAAAAGACGCTTACAGGGGAAGGCTACTCAAGAACTAGCCATGGTTCGAGGACAGGCAGACTTTTATTAGGAGTGCACGTTGGCAACCTTTGCCTTGGATGATCGAATAAACTTGGAGTAAGGGGAAAATTGTTGTACACTTAATTGGTTTTTGTCAAAAAGAGTTCCTTTAAGAGCAACATATCCACACACCCACACACCCACACACCCACCCACACACACACACACAAAACAAACATAAAAAACGATCTAGTACAGTAGCTCTCTCTCAATGAAAATCGAATGTCTGTCTTGAACAAAAACTAGGTTTACACTTCATTCATTCATTCATTCATTCATCTTTTAAGTAACAAATGAGTTGTGGTGGGTCCTGGGCAGTGTTGGGGGGCGTTACTTTTTAAATTAACTAATTACATTACAAAATTACTGTCTTCAAAAAGTAATCCGCTACATGACTGCATTACTTTCTGATTAAAGTAACTAGTTAGAGTACTTTTCCATTGCAGAAAATGAAAACTCCTTTGTGCTTCCTCATGCATGTTGTTTTAGTCAAGACCTTTATAATTATTCTACCATCATCACTCAAAGTTTGGCCCATAATCTGTTAACTACTGTACTAATACCACTGTGTGGTGGCTGTAAGTACCATCATGGTTCATCGTGATCAGAGGTGGAAAGAGTACTAAAATTTTGTACTCAAGTAAAAGTACTGTTACTTCAGTGAAATTTTACTGAAGTACAAGTAAAGTTACCATTATAAAAATCTACTCAAGTAAAAGTAAAAAGTAGCTCATAAAAAATTTACTCAGAGTAAAAGTTACCGAGTTACTTTTTTAAAAATAATAATTTAACAGCGGGGTGGGATGAGGCATTCTAGCGTATTCAAAAAAGATGAGCAGATATAAATCTTAAACTAGTTGTTTTTAACTGAAGGAACGCCTTTGCATAATAAAGCTGTTTTCTTTCTTGTGCTTGAAAATCAAAGTGGTCACTTACAGTAACTATGGCGTTACGTCCCAGTCTAGGGTTGGGCCGTACAGCAAAAGAATGGTTCAGGGTTCTATTTTAAACTGTATGGAAATGGTGGTATATGGCAGAAAGAACTAGATTAACTGATGAAATAATGAGGTATGTATTGCTTTACAAAACACACACACACACACACACACACACACACACACACACACACACACACACACACACACACACACACACAACAGGAGTGGACCCAGGGTGCAGATGGTATTTATATTTCGTAGCTAGATTACCTGCAAAAAAAAAAAATCAACAACAACACAAACAAAAATACAGTTACCTTCCCTGACTCCCTAAACCAAAAACAGTGAATACATTCCCTCGTCCCAAAATAATTGGCAGCCACACATATACTACTGGTGAGTGCACAAACATACAGTGAAATTATCTACAAATATATACAAAGACCAACCAAAGCAAAGGGGCAAAGCAATAATCTAAGTCAATGGGAGGCAAAAAGTCAAAACCAGAATACACCAAATATAATACCAAATATCAAAACGCCAAAATCACAATCTTTTCTCTCTCCGGTTTATATATGGACGCGCTGGTTGATGACGTCACTCTCAGGGCGGAAGCGACCGTGTGGAAGGTCAGGTAGATGCCGATGTGGTGACAGTCAGAAAACCTGGAGTGGAGTCTGGAGCGGCGTGCGACCAGGACACGATACACACACTCGAGCGCAATGAAGCATTTATACAAAGCATAATATTTTTTTATTATTTTTGCATTTTCATTAATTTGTTTTACTCAGTAGCGAATCTGATTTAAAATGTAGAGAATTACAATACTTCAAACAAAACATACTTAAGTAAAAGTAAAATTATAGATTTTAAAAACTACTTTAAAAAGTAGAAGTACAGAAAAGAACTACTCAATTACAGTAACGCGAGTAAATGTAATTTGTTACTTTCCACCTCTGATCATGATTCACTGTGAGTTTCGGTGCTGTGATTAGGTTTCCATCTTTCCACGCGATGGTCCTCGCATAGTCAAACCGCATAGGTGAGATAGGGGTATAACAGCAGAAATAACAGAGGGGGCGGGGCTTGTAGACACAGGGCTACAGGGCGCACACACACACTAATGGATTGGGAATGACTGCTGTCTGGCTCACGGATTACATAAATTGTTTGAGTAAATGATTACATTTTTGAAAAAGTAACTGATTACTTGAATGGCAGACATAACGCGTTAGATTACTCATTACGTCAAAAAAGTAATCCGAGTACTCTAACGCGCTACTTTGTAACGCATTACACCCAACACTGGTTCTAGGTCTATTAACAGTGTTGCCTTGTTTTTCCAGTACCTTCAGAAATTAACCTTGAAGTGGACGAGGTCTAAATTGACAGGTTTTTCTTTTCAAGCTCCCCAGGAAACCCACCTAACACGGAGAACACATGGACTCCTCACACCCACACGATGCAGCAAGTAAACCCTTGCCCCTGGAGTTGCAAGTCTGCAGTGCTAACCACTACGCCACTGTGCCTCCAGATAGTGAACCCTGAAAGTTACAAATGCATGCATGCTACCGTCACCTTGTTTCTCAGACATAGCCTTAGAAAGTGTTTTTTATACTGTAATCAAAACAATAATAATAACAAATGCAAACGATACAGTGTGAAAGTGTTTGTGCTTTGGACTGGCAGCCTGTCCCTGTGCCCCAAGTCCCCCCTACAGGCTCACTGCTAGAGAGAATGAGTGTAAGAGAGAGAGATTACTTGCAATCTTCCTCTCTGTCATCACCTGGTATAAACATTATCCACTTCACAGTCTTTAGAAAAGAAAAATATTCCTGTTCGTTTTAGAGACTGTCTGCATCCTGACAGATGATACTTATAAAGCAGGCTGTTCAAATCGACATTTGTTCCTTAGTATTCATCTCAAATCTAACCTCCTCGAGTGGCAGGTTGTTGTGATGAGCGTTAGCACGGCACCAGGGGTCTCTATAAACAAGCGGAGCTTAGCTTCCATTACACTTTGTGTCCTTGTTGTGATTATGGTGGCTTTGGCCTGTCACACACCCGGGCTCATCCGGCACTCGGCCCCTTGAAGCACGCTAATAGCTCTCTTTTAGGGATTTGTGCGACGCAGTGGAAATCCTGTGTGAAATCAGACACGGCTACGAGGACAAAAGCGCGCAGCATTTCCGAGCACCTTGTCGCGCATTTCTACTTAACAGTTCATGGTTTAATGCTGAACCATCATATCTGGTACAGAGAGAGAGAGAGAGAGAGAGAGTAAGGAAAATTACAGTAAGAAGCATGAAATATTCAGCACATATATATGCAGTACGTCATAGAGGAACATGAAAACGTCGTTATATTTTTTACCCGAAGTGTGCCCTGGCTTCTACGGCGATGCGAAATGACAAGCTATTCTGTAGCGCTGGTTCCGTCCATAAACAACGCACGCAAGGCAATTTATGTGCGCATTCGGATTTCAGCAGCGCATTAAGACGTGTGTGAACCCGAACCTCGCTGTGGATAAACACACGCCGGAGCTGCGACCCAGGAATGAATAAACAGACATCGCTGCAGATGTTCCTTCATCCGGCCCTGTTCTGTGTACTGTCACAGTGTGTGTCTGCTCAGACACACACACAAAGACTAAATAAATAAATAAACAAATCCTCTCTGAATGTGTGTATGTGTGTGTTCGGGTAATGCACAGATATCTGTCCGACATTAACGACCAGATAGAAAGGAACTCTTTATCCATCAACCCTTTAAAACAATTCAATGCAGAAATACCTGTAAGGAACTTGATCCGGAGATAGTGACGATTATTAACACGTCATATTTCTGCCAGCCTCAGGACTTTTAAAAGAGCTCTGCAGAAAAAAGCAAACTTTTTATTATGTTAAAAAATGTTTATGCATCAGGCAGTTGGACGGGGAGCTAAAATGGAAGCTATTTGTGGTGTGAAAACAATATAAACTCCAAAATACTAAGCTGATTAAGGAACTAATGCATCTACTGTAGGTTCAAAACATCAGGATAAAGCGGCGATTATGATGCATCCGTGGCTCCTGCAGTGGAAAAACACAAAGATAAAAAGCAGAAGAAGCGACAAGTCCAGTAAGAATTAAATGGTAATTAATTGGGTTTAGTCAGCATGGCCACTTTTCTTGCTTCTGCGTGTTTAAGAGCTAACAAGCTAGCTATCACACATCTTATAATTGAGTAGTAATTTGGTTCCCTCCTATTGGGCCGATGCTGGCATCCAGTATTGACATTAGACTAATATATGTGCGTATGTACAGGGGTTGGACAATGAAACTGAAACACTGGCCAATTTAGTACTGGAGGTTTCATGGCTAAATTTCACCAACCTGGTGGTCAATCCTCATTCCACCAGTAAGAACAGAGTGTGAAGGTTTAATTAGCAGAGTAATAGCACAGTTTTGCTTAAAATATTGCAATGCACACCACATTTTGGGTGACATATCAGAGTTATGTCTGCTGTAGCCCATGTCTTTTGGTCACTCGTTCCAATGCCAAATGTCAGTTTCAATGCAAGAAGCAAAAATCTTGGGCTGTGGACAATGTGAAACATGTGTTCTCTGATGGGTCCACCTTCACTGTCTTTACCACATCCGGGAGAGTTACGGTGTGGAGAAGCCCCAAAAGAAGCGTACCACCCAGACTGTTGCATGCCCAGAGTGAAGCATGGGGGTGGATTAGTGATGGTTTGGTCTGCAATATCATGACATTCCCCAGGCCCAATACTTGTGCTAGATGGATGCCTCACTGCCAAGGGCTATCGAACCATTCTGGAGGACCATGTGCACCCAATGGTTCAAACATTGTATCCTGAAGGAGGTGCCATGTATCAGGACAGCACACAGCAAGACCGGTGACAGAGTGGTTTGATGAACATGAAAGTGAAGTTGAACATCTCCCATGGCCTGCACACTCACCAGATCTAAATATTATTGAGCCACTTTGAGGTGTTTTGGAGGAGCGAGAATTACTTAGTGACCTGTCCACTATTCTGCAAGAAGAATGGCTCAAAAACGCTCTGGCCGCTGTGCAGGACTTGTATCTGTCATTCCCATGATGAATTGATGCTGTCTTGGCCGCAAATGAAGGCCCTACACCATACTAATGAATTATTGTGGTCTAAAATAAGGCGTTTCAGTTTCATTGTCCAACCCCTGTATGTATATGTAATCAGATGAGTGAAGAAGTAAAAGTGATTGACATTCAAGACTCAAGACGGTGATGATACTCTATTTGCCCTATTTCAAGCCCTATTCGCACAGGATTTGTATTATCTGGTCACCCCGTGTCTGTGATCTTAATCCCGTGCGAACTGGACATGTCTGTAATTTGTAGAATGAAAATTACCTACGATATTCTACGATATAACACCAATGTCTTGTGATAATATTAGTCCTGTGCAAATCAGCATGTCTGTGTTTTGGCCAGGATTTAACGTGTTGTATATAATTTTTTTCAAGGTTTTTGTTTCCCGCGTGCCTTCTGCGAAGGATGGAGGCTGCGTTGGAGTGAAAGTATTTTGGATGCTGAATCGGATCGCTACATACCATACAACAATACAATGTGCAGAAAGAGAAAGCTAAAAACCATTAGAAGAGCAAAAGGAAAAAGAATGATTAGATGGAGATGGATGACATTTATAGCTGCACGCGGTGTTACACTCTTGTTACGCAAAGCCTTGACATCATATCCGGGAGATGAATCCGTAAATTTGAGTAAGATTGCAGGCTTTGCTGATCCTGTGCTAATGCACCACACAAAGTTCAGATGTGGGCGCGGGGGGTATCTAAATCACCCGAGGTCATCAGGTAATACTGTACTAATCCCATCTGAATAGGGTTTTATCCACAGTAAAATATGTCCTTAAAGAAGGCCTTACGTGCGTGAATGCGAATCCCGGCTGAGGTGGCTCAGAGCCCACTGCAGTCATGAACTTTCAGTGATTGGAACGCCTGATCCCTCTAAATCCCTAGATACCTTTTCACCAATGTGCGGAAGAGACTCATCTGTCTGTGGGAACTGTACACACAAATCATTCACCAGCACCACTTGCACATTACAGGAACTCGGCTGGGACATTGGCACATCCCACATACTTTACAGTCCTGACCTCACTGCACGAAATATGTGGTCATTTCCACATATTTGTGCCATTAAAGGCGTTCCTGGGAGGCCAGCATTTTAGACATGAAACAAGCAGCCCGATCATGACTCCGGTATATTGAGAAGATTTTCTACCTTAAAGGTATGCAAGTACTAGTGAAACTCTGGGATACGTGCATTTGCGTATCAGGGGATCCTATAGAGAAAAAAAGGAGAAATGAAGTTATGAGATTACTCTCATAACTGGATACTCTTATTTTGCACAATCAAATGTCCCGATTTGACTTAAACGCTTCTTGTAAAAACAATAATAGGATCGGTATTGGGTGGGGAGGTCAAGGGGTTGCTCAGGGCCACCAAATGTTCAGAAATATGTTTGTATGTACTGGGGAGAATGCACAGTTGTAGATTTTTGAGCACGGTCCAATGAGCAGTCTTGGAAATGTCAAGATATCTAAAACATTAGGTCAAACTCGAGATATATTTTGTGCATTTGGCATACGATTTGTCTGAAATGCAATACGAGTGAAGCAGAAATATATCCATACTGCTAAGCTCTAGAGCTCTTACTCATTTAATTTTTCCACTTCCTTTCTGTACGTTATATAAAACGCATTGACACACACAGTACATAAACCCTCCAAGCCTTGCAGTTAACGTTTGCGTAAGTTCTACACCTTTCATTCTTGACTTCGCCTTATTGTTCAGTGCTTCACCTGTGAATGACCTAGCACATGGATCTACACTATTTCCTGGAGTTTCATTTGTTAAACAGGCACACTAGTTTCAGCAACCGTAAAACAAAATCCTCCATGCTCATTAAAATCTTTCCTTTGGAATACAGGCATGTCTACCATTAGTGCTTACAGTATAATGACGGCTACACAGCTGCGACTTACATAACTGTCTGAATTTGTGTTCAGCACAAAGTTGGGAAAGAAAGTGGGATAAACACACAAAACAAAGCAATTCAAACACTCCAACATCCAATTCATCTCATATACACAGTGTATGGCTAAATGATTTCAATCACCAAAGAGATCTGCACTGTCTAGTCTTAAATACAGCCTAGTTCATTAAACTCACTACTTTTAATCTCAGCTTTATGCTTGATTTTAGGATTGTGTAAAATGTTCTAGTCACAAGATTCAGAATATTAAAAGTTGCAATCTCAGTATTGCGAATAAGGATTTATTTAGGAAGATAATTCCACTGTATAGTGGAACCTTGGATTGTAAGTAACTTGGTCTGCGAGTGTTTTGCAAGAGTGGAAAGAATTTTAAATAATTTTTAACTTGATAAAGCGAGGTCTTGAAAAAAGTGTAGAACACATGATTTGTCTGCTAAGCGTCACGTGATCAATGGTCCCTCTCTTTCTCTCTTGTGCTGTGGGATTATGGGTAATCATCTCCTATGCTCTTTCTCAGTGCATATTTTTTGTGTGTAGTGGAAGTGTAGTGACTGTTCTTTAATAAACACTGTACTGCAACAACGGCTTTCATGAAGAAAAAAGTTAAAAAGCCTGTAGGAGTGCGGGACATGAATCTGTTTAACGACAATGCAACAGCTACTGTGTGTAGGACGACTTTCACACACACACTAAGAGAGTCACTGCAGAGTTGATTTTTTTTCCCCGATTTTCTCCATAATTTAGACGTGTCCAATGATTAAACCTGCTGCTACCACTCAGCCGAGGACTATCACCTGTTTCCTCCAAACCACATGACGCTAGCCGACTTTTCGAACTGCTCACTCACTCACATGTTGGGGGTAGCGTAACACACTTAGAGTACAGCGTTACCCGTTCCTTGCGTAAGCTCGCAGATGCCCCTGATTGGCTGTAGAGCCGTGATTAATGTGGGAGCACTAAGTACCTCTCAGCCCTCCCCTCTGAGAGCTCGGCCAATAAGCTCTCTCTCTAGGCCTCTGGCGGTGAGAGGTTACAGCATCACCCAGGAATCGAACTCACGATCTCCGGATGATAGGGCGAGTTTACCACTGAGCCACTCGGAGGCCCAGAGTTGATTCTTTTCAGGTAGGTTAGTGCAGGCTGATTTGTTATGGAGTCAATTGTTGCTTATGGGGAAATTCACTTTGATATATGAGTGCATTTTATTATGAGCACACTTTCGGAATGAATTATGCTCGCGAACCAAGGTTTTACTGTACATAGAGTATAAAGTTGCCAGCTTTTTAAAAAAAGTCCAATGTAACCAAGGGGTAGCCTCTGGTTCTGAAAAAATTAAGCCAATACTGAAGTGCCAAAATGTGCAGTTCCTCAAATGATCACTAGGCTGGCTCCAGAATTGAGTCAATCCCAATACATGTCCAGAATGGAAATAACAACAGCGAATGAAGAACAGAAATAAACATGTTTACAGACTGGTACAAAAAAAGGTTTTGGTCTCCGTAGCTAGAGTTTTCATTCATAACAACTATAGAGGGGGTGGATTTTTATGTAACTCATCAGTTAAAAAAAGACATTAAGCCACAAAATTGTGCATAATTTCAGGCAAGGCTTATTTGATTGGCAGCTGCATTGCAGGTTTTGGACCGCTAGCTGGACTCGTTGTAGTTTAACTCGCTATAAGAAATGTACAAGTTGACACGGGGCGTGTAGGGTATGGATGACAGAGTTCCATCAGTAACATAAGTACAGTATATAAATTAATGTTAGACAACATAATATTTTATCTACACTAAAGCTAAGATATCTAGCTTGTGGTAACTGAGGTAAATAGGCACTCACCAACCATCAACCAGGCTCTGTTTGTTCCGTTGTCGATTTATGGATTAACCTGAGTTTAGGTGGAGTCAGTTCCTGCCAAGATGGCGATGACCAAAGCTACCTCAGCTTCAGCGTCTGCAGAAAACCTATGAGAGATGTCAGGTCATTTCTATACAGTCTGTGATCGTAACACATCACAGATCACACTAAAGAGTTTTATCTAAAGCAATTAGAGGCGAGTAAATGATACAATCTCTGCTATTTGATGACTAAGTGTGGGAACGGGCCAGTGGGATGCCTTTTCCTGTAAAAGTAAGCACTTGTTTTTGTTTATTAACAATACCTACCAGAGTCTTTAACAAATCCTAGGAGTCTGGCTTGCTAGACGATCTACTAATAGACACCCAGTAGAGAGGCTTTCGAAATTCCACCTCAGGATCCAAGCCTGTAGGCAGGACTTGAAATCAACACCCACTCACCAAATGTGGGTACGATCTGGCACGCAAAGCTAATTTACCCGCCGCTTTGGCAGGCAATCCTTTAGTGTTGCTCATCAAAATAAGAGTGTGTATATTATATTTTATTCTACTTGGAGTAAAAATGCAATTTCTTCTAAACATTCGTCTGTGTCATAGCTTAATATGCAAATTGTGACTTTTTTGGAGGGGTTTAACCTTGAGAAGGATTGATTAGGATTAATTTGGTGCCAAATAAATGAAGTCAAAGCACTACAACATGAAATAAAAGGAATTATTCTATTTTTTTATGAATATGTTGTTTTGGCTTAATTTATTTAACCCAGCTACAAAACATTATATAGTTATTTGTAATAATATGAAGAAATAATTGGTTAATCGGGGGCAGCGCTTAGGATCAGAAAAACAACTTTATCTCGTCTTCTATACCGGTTTATCCTGTATTCAGGGTTGCGGGGGTCCTGGAGCCTATCCCAGGAGTCTTAGGGCACGAGGGGGGGGAGGGGGGGTACATCCTGGACAGGGTGCCAGTCCATCTCAGGGTACAGACACATACCCACACCCACCCTATGGGCAATTTGGGAAGGCCAATCAGACTAATCTGCATGTCTTTGGACTGTGGGAGGAAACCGGAGAACCCGGAGGAAACCCATAGAGCACAGGGAGAAAATCCAATCACGTGCTTGTGTGATTCGTTCCTGCTCCTAACGGTGGGTGTGCAGAAGTTCAGGAAGCTCATGAAGGAAGAGTGTGATTCACTGCAAAAAATGCTAGCATCTTAGCATCAAGTGAAATATTCTTACTGAATTCTTATTTTGTTGCATGTTTGTCACGCATTACAAATGTAATGTGAAAAAGTGTTTGCCCCCCTGTTGAAACATAACTTAACTCTGGTTTAACACACCTCAGTTCAATTTACTGCTACATCTGTATGCAATCAAGAAATCACTTAAATGGGACCTGCCTGACAAAGTAGACCAAAAAATCCTCAAAAGCTAGACATCATGCCAAGATCCAAAGAAATTCAAAAACAAATGAGAAAGAAAAAAGATCTATCAGTCTGGAAAAGGTTATAACGCCATTTTTAAAGCTTTGGGACTGCAGCGAACCATAGTGAGAGCCATTATCTAAAAATGGCAAAAGGATGGTACAATGAAGAACCTTCCCAGGATTGGCTGGTCGACCAAAATTACCCTAAGAGCACAGCGACAACTCATCCAAGAGGTTGCAAAAGACTCCACAACAACATCCAAAGCAGGCCTCACTTACCTCAGTTAAGGTGAGTGTTCATGACTCCACCATAAGAAAGAGAGTGGGGGGCAAAAATGGTTTGCATGGCAGAGTTCCAAGACGAAAACCACTGCTGAGCAAAAAGAACATAAAGGCTCGTCTCAGTTTTGCCAGGAAACATCATGATGATCCCCAAGACCAGAGAAAATACTCTGTGGACTGACGAGACAAAAGTTGAACTTTTTGCAAGATGTGTGTCTTATTATATGTGGCATAAAAGTAACATTGCATTTCAGAAAAATAACATCATACCAATAGTAAAATATGATGATGGTAGTGCGACCTCAAGTTCGCTTCAGCTTGAGGTCTGCAGAAGGACAATGATCCAAAGCACACCAGCAAGTCCACTTCTGAATGGCTGAAGAAAAACAAAATTAAGACTTTGGAGTGGCCTAGTCAAAGTCCTAACCTGAATCCAATTGAGATGCTGTGGCATGACCTTTAAAAGGCGGTTTATGCTCGAAAACCCTCCAATGTGGCTGAACTACAACAATTATGCAAAGATGAGTGGGCCAAAATTCCTCTACAGCGCTGTAACAGACTCATTACAAGTTATCAAAAACGCATGATTGCAAACGCATGATTGCAGTTGATTGCCCAGCCAGTTATTAGGTAACACTTTTTCACACACGGCTACGTAGTTTGGGATTTTGTTCTCCCTTAATAATAAAAACCCTCATTTAAAAACTGCATGATGTGTTTACTTGTGTTATCTTTGATTAATATTTACGTTTGTTTGATGAACTGAGCTATTAAAGTGTGACTAACATGCAACAAGATACTGTAAGAAATCAGTAAGGGGGCAAATACTTTTTCACACCACTGTAAATAGAAATATACACCAGGTAGCAAGTATATGGGATTAGTGAGATTGCATGTAACAAAGAGTGCATCAAAAGTCGAGATGGGATGCACACAACATTTAACATTTAACCTAACAGCCATGATATAGCTCCTTCTATTTAATAATAAAACAATAATAGCAATAAAACCATCATAACCAGAAGAGCCAAGCTTCAGGGCTGCTTGCTACTTTAAAATAAATTCATTGATTAATTTATATGGCTGAAATTAATATACGACACACGCACACACTCATACAGGATCCTGCATTTTAAATCATTAAATAATTGAGGTAAGCAGATTTCATATGCTTTACAACTCATGTCTAGACGAGTTATTTGCTATCCAGCATTTTGTTCTTACGCTTTCTACGAGCAACGACTTTAATCAGATTGAACTCAAGGACTTCCCCGGTGCTGAATGAGCACCCATGGTGTTGAATTAATTCATGCATTATTAAATAAACACCTAAATTCTTTAAATAGGTGTATAACTGGTTACAAACGAACAGCGCGCGACTCAATTCAACACCGTAGGCGTTAATTCAACACTGGGGATTTCACCGTGCAGGGAAATGTGATCAGACGCGTAAGGGTGACATTGGAAAACGAGTCTCTGGCTCAGGTTGTTGGGAGTTTTTTTTCTTCCATGTATAAATATTTCTGCTTCTTTTATTATTCATAATTGCTCTCGGGGATTTCGTCCTACACACTGTTCCCTGTCAATTAAGTACACATCAGTGGAGACATGCTCACCTCCTCCGGGCCTTCAGTTTTCCTTAGGAATCAAATCTCAACGGTGGACTTTTTGTAAGCTCATTAGACCCCATCCCCCATACTCCAAGCAGGCTCGCGCTCCACTGCAGCGGCGTAATTAGACACATATTCCTTTCCGTTTTCACGCCGCCGAGAAGAACGCGCTCATTCTCGAGCTGACAAGAATTATTGCAGTGGTCCATCACTTGGGAGGGAGAAAGATGAAATGGAAAAATGCATTGTGCGTATGTGTGTGGTTGACTTTTATTGCAGTAGTGTGCGAAAATAGTGTGTCTTGCCATGAATAGTCTTAATCTTTAAATAACCGTGGGAATGACTGACTCTTCAAACTGTGCTGTAGGATATAACACAGTGAGTCATATTACTAATAATGTCTTTGTTGTTGTTGTTATTGATGCAAAAAACAAATCCTTTTTTTTTTTTTTTGGTGCCTTTATACTGTATATTAATGTGGAATGAAAATAGATTTCAATTCTGTCCTTGCTAGTTAGTGTAATAAGAAGCACATCCTTTAAAAAATTTACCGACACCAGTTGTACTTTACACACAGGAACTCGGATGGAAGTTGCTACCACATCCCTTGTACATTCCTGACCCTGCGCCATGTCATTAAAGGAGTTCCTGGGAGGCCGAACATGACACCAGCATCCTGAGAAAACATTCTACCTTGATGGTATCCAAGCACTAGTGAAACACTGGGATAAGTGCATTAGTTTAGCAGGGGATTATATAGAGAAATACATGGAGTTTATTTTATGGAGGGATTCGGAAACCATTTGGATTGTTCGTAGCCTTGGATCTGGTCCAAGTAACAATTTATATATCTTAGATTGTAACTCATATTTGTTTGCTAGAGGTTTATCGGTCTCTCACTGTTCAGGGAGAAAGGATGCTGGTCCTGATGTCAAGATCAAATGGAAAGGTATATGTGATAGTAGGCAATAAAAATCTTATTCCCTTTTCAGTTATAAACGTTGAAGAGACACAGAAGCTATATTGTACTGATATATTACAACTTCAAATTCAAGACATCACATGTTGGTTCTTAATCAGGCTACAACTTACAGTACTCTAAATGTCTGAAGGTACTGCACAGTATGTTTAGTACATACACTAAGTTATTTCTAGTTCCTGTTATAGATTGTCCCTGATGAGCAAGCCGAGGGTGACGGTACCAAAGAAAAACTCCCTGAGACGGCAGAGGAAGGAACCATATTCAACAGGGAACCCATCCTCATCTGGATGATATCAGATAGCAGGAACTGATCTGCAGTCTTACTGTGTGTTAGACGGCTGGAAGTTCAGTATAACAGGAGAGGTCATTAAGTTAATATGGAGTCCAGTTTCATTATTGGAGGCTCAGGGGCAAAACTGTTTGTAGGAATTGCAGTCCTGAGATATTGAGCAACTGCAGTCACGAGCCATCAGAGAACAGCTGTCTGCATCCAAGTCCAGTACGGTCCTCATGGTCAGGTCCTCACACACCTCGCCACACACATCCCAAGCAGACCACACGGGGCCAGACTCAGCTGAGAGCCAGTTACAGTACGTCACACACTTGGAAAAAAACAAAAACGGCATCACACTTCAACCCTGAACATGGAGTTTCTGAATATCCTCACTCTGGGAGGAGTTTCCAGAAGGTTCATTGTTAGTAAATTAACCTAACCTGCAGTTCAGGTGTGGATGAAAAGCCAAAACATGTAGAAATCTACAGTACTGTACATGTTCAAAACTTCATTTAGATTAGGAGAGTCTTACTCCAGTGGCACGGTGGTGTAGTGGTTAGCAATGTCGCCTTGCGCTTCCAGGGTCCGGGTTTGATTCCCGGCCAGGTTTGATTCCTGTCTTTGTTTGCATGTTCTCACCATGCTTAGTAAGGTTTCCTCCCTCAGTCCCAAGACATGTAGGTTAGGTTAGTTGGCATTCCCAAATTAGCAGTAGTGTATGAATAAGTATGTGTGTGTGTGTGTGTGTGTGTGCTCTGCGATGGATTGCACCCTGTCCAGGCTGTACCACACCTTGTACCCTTAGTCTCCTGGAATAGGCTCCGGGCCCCCTGTGACGCTGAATACAGGATTAAGTGGTATAGATGATGAGTGAGTGATTCTTACTCCAAGGACACAAGATATCATCAATTAGTCATTAACCAACTAATGATCAAAACAGTGATGGAGAGAATAAAATTTAAATAACTTTGTTGGACTTGTTTCACATATTTACCTAAATCTGAGATACGATGGCTATTTCGGAACGTGTTATTCAGGACATCTACAGTAGCCCTGCTTCAGTTATAGCGACTTTAGCTGGCTAGAAATGTACAAGCAGGCCACCGGTGTTAAATAACTAATTAATATGAGTTCACGTCAGAGAAATAGAACTTGTTTTATGAATTCATTTCTATCACCTGTTTTCCTTCTCTGCACAAGTGACATATTGCGCTCTGGCTACACTGGGCCTGCCCGGGCCTGATTTTTCTTTCTTGTAATGCATAGGTTTATGTTCCATATAGCATGTGTGACAGTGATTTTAGCCATTTCGGTGTAATGCGCGGCTGTGCTGCATTACCGCGAACGTGTCCGCGCTTGCCGCCTGAATGCGAATGAGGCCGCTGAGTGCTTTTTGCGCAGCATGTCTGAATAAATGGACCCGTGTGTGAATGACTGCACAGACGGAGGCCGAGCGCCTCAACCTGCCAAACATTGAAAGAAAACAAGGAGGAAAGCAGAAGGGATTGAATGAGACACATTCACAATCGAGGGGAGAGAGAAATAAAATAAATAAATAAAAAAAACAGGAAAATTACAGAAAAAGAGACAGAGCGGGGGAAGTGCAGAGGCAGGTGGTGCAGAGGAAGCGTAACGTGACATAGAGATAATTAAAAAAACATATCTTTATATATTAAAAAAGGAAAAGAGCTCAGCACAGCAGGATCATTAGGACTCTGTCTATAATATATATCAAGCCCCTGCCCTTGTTGCCCCGAGGGCTGAGAAACTGCTGCTCCATCTCGACCCTGTGCTCAAGAGAGACTCGGAGAGGGGAAAAGTGAGACAGAGAGAGCGAGAGAGGGAGATAGGGAGTAATGAGAGTGAATAAGAAGTGCGAAGCGCTAGTAGCTGCTAAATGAGTCTGAACTGCAAGCAGGTCCCGTCAGGCCAGGTGGCACAAGTAAATGGCATTTTTCCCCAACTGCACAAGACAAGGGTGACTCAACATGCACTTAGCGGTGGCTCCTGGAGGACCTGTGTCACCTCCTGGAACATGTAATATTAGCTGTCAGCCATCAGCTGGAAGGCCATTTGCTATTATTGCTGACCGCCCCTCCCCTGCCCTTTTGCCAAGTCGCCGTGTCCTTAAACTGTGAACTGAGTGGTCACTTCAAAAGTGAAAACCATAAATACAAACAAGAGACAAATCAATTTGATGATACACACAGACAGAGGACGGAGGAAAAGAGAGTATATTATCTGCTTAGATGATCTTATAATGAGTGAACAGCTGAGAATCTGGGACAATCACATGACCAATCCATTTAAGCAATTCAAGCAATCCATTTCAAGTCAGGACGTTGACCAACAGGAAGACAGGAGACAGTCGAACCCGAGACCATAGCACGAGCTGGATGACCAAAGTCAAGACCAAAACCAAGGTAGGTGATCAAGTAATCAAGACCAAATACACATGTACACAGGTATTTTTAAAAAGTCTTTCCACACAAAAACGTAAGAACATGGCAAACCCGATTGTTAAAGGAACAGTCTGTTTTTTGTTGTTGTTGTTTTTTTGTTTTGCCTTTGTTGTTTGTTGTTTTTTTGTTTTGCCTTTTTTTTTTTTTCCTTAAATAAAAAGTGAGGTGCATTACTATAGGTTTTGATCGTTTTGATCGTTATTCGTTTTCCTGCTCTGCCCACGGATCATGAAGTTTGAATGCAGTCCAAAGTTCAGAGACTCATATGAAGTTCCTGTATGGCTAACCAGAACTAGCAAAAAATACCAACTCGATTTAGATCAGAAGCTTCATATGAGTCTTAACTTTGGAATGCATTCTCACACGGGATGAGGGCTATGGATGTTGGTTTCCTATTACTTACATTGTACTTTTGAAGAACTGGAGCCTGGACCCCGGAGACTTAGGGCATGAGATGGGGTACACAATGGATGGAGAGCCAATCCATTACAGGTCACACACATATATACACACACACTACAGGCAATTTCGAAACGCCAATTAGTCTAATCTGTGTGTCTTTGTACTGTGGGAGGAAACCGGAGCACCTGGAGGAAATCCACCAAACATGGGAAGAACAAACTCCATGCATACAGAAATCAAGGCAGGAATCAAACCTGGACCCTGGAGCTGAAAGGTGACAGTGACAATCACTAAGCTAATCACTAAAAACTACTGTATGTATGCATGTATGACTAGGTGCACGTCCATGTTTAGACCAAAACACAGGCAAGAGCTAAGAGACTCTGACTGAATCTAGAACAAAGTAGGGACAAGAAACCTGAGCACAATTTAAGATTAATTCAGGGGGCAGTGGACCAAGTCTAAGGTTGTTTCAAAGCCTTAGGTCATGATCTAGCTGGGACTAGGGGACCAAGTCTTTGATCTTATTCTGATCCCAAAGTTTATAGCTGGACTTATTGTACACCTAAAAGCTAGAAGTGTATTCCTATATATGTCAAATTGCTAGAACTTAATATTTGCCAACTACCACCGCTGTTTTTTTTTTTATTGAAAGCTGAGTTTAAAGAGCTTTAAGAATATCAACTATATAAAAAGTAAAGGACAAGCATTGTTCATAGATCTTATTGAAAGGGAACGAGACGGAGTGTAGATTTTCAGCTGGATTGCCCTATTAAATTGTATATATATGTGAGAAAGACAGCAGCAGCTACGTAACATGTCACAGACACTCACAGGTGCCTTTGAGGTTTGGTCACAAACAGAGAGGAACGATGGCTTTATTGTGCCTAGAACACTTTCCAGCCTTGACAAAGAAGAAGAAATCCTAAAATGAATAACAAGAATGAATGAGTGAGAGAGAAGGAGAGAGGGGAAAAAAAGCGATGAGGCAGGAGGCATTGTATCACACTCATTTCTTGAACTAGGGAGCACAGGTAATAACATCCATAATCAGAGCAGAACAGCACTCGGTAGCGTAGCGCGATGCGAGCTGATTGGGGCTGAAGGCATTTCTGGGAAGAGATGATTAAATGAGAACATTGTAGGATGAGGTGATAGATGGGAGGAAAAAAGAGAGAGAGAGAGAGTGAAATGTATGCATCGGGAGAGAGTGGGAAGGCTGCTGAAAGCAGGCGAGAGGGATAGACAGAACCTGAAAATCAGTAAGCGGGAGAGAAGAGAGAGAGAGAGGCGGGAGCAGAGGAGTCAGACTGCAGCAACGTTAACGGGTGACACGTTCATTATCTGGGCCTGTTTGTGGAGAGGAGGCGAGCTTTGCTCGATTGAAAGGTGTGACTGTCTCCCATTACAGCTGTCCGGCTCCAGAAATACCGCCATCACACACTTCTTGCAGCCCACACACACACACACACACACACACACATGCTATGAACTCACATCTTGTTACCGTGAATTGTCTCTAAGCTCAGGCATAGAATGAGCATCCTACATGTTCATTGTTCTGTGTGAGGTAATGTAGGGGCGTGGCCACATCTGTGTAATAGGCCTTGCCAACCCGGTCCCCACCCCAGTCCCAGGTTTAATGAATCTTCTTTAAACGATAATGATCTCAGTCCACTTCCATGCACTTGGTTTTGTAGACCCCAAGGGACAGAGCTGTAGCACTGCAGAAACCCTGAGAGGTGACACACACACACACACAATCAGTTATAAATATAGTTATTGAGGCTCATGGGTGGCTACCATTACCGTGGCCTGTGTTCAAGGAATCAACCCCAGGCCAACTGGAGGGGGCACAAATTAGTGGACCCCTAGTCCCAGTTTCAGGCCTGGATGAATTGGTGAGGGTTGTGTCAAGTGTAAAACAGGTGATATGGCGCCCCCTACAGGGGGAGCAACAAAAGAGGAGAAACTTTTTACAATTGTTGAGTGATATTTAGATTGTTATAGGGACATGGTGGCTTAGTGGTGTCGTCTTGCACCTCTAGGGGCTTGGGTTCGATTCCGAGTTGGGCCTGCGTGTGTGGATTTTGCACGTAATCCCCATCCGTGGTGGGTTTACTCTGGGTTCTCCGGTTTCCTCTGGCAGTCGAAGGACATGCAGATTAGGCGTTCCCATATTGCCCGTAGTGTTTGAATTACCACTGTCGTAAATTATGGGAATAAATACAATATACAATGGCCTTCACAGACCCTAGTTCTCTACAACTACAGGGTTCCTGGATGGATGAATGGATGGAAACCACCAAGTTTCTACTGTAGGGCCCTTGAGCAAGGCCCTTAACCCTCAACTGCTTAAATATATGATGAGATAAAATGGTTAAAGTCGCAATAAATGGCAATTTATTCATTCACCAACACCACTTGAACATTACAAGAACTGAGATGGAAGTTGCTGAGTTACAAAATCCCCCATACAGTCTTGACCTCGGTCCAAGCCATTTCCATCAAAGGAGTTCCTGGGAGGCCAGTGTTTCAGACGTGATCCAGATAGCATCATGGTTTAGGCATACTGGGAAAACGTTCTACCTTAATATCATTTAACCACTAGTGAAACACTGGCATAAGTGCATTAGTGTAGCAGAGGATTATATAGAGAAATAAAGGCAGTTTTTACTATAAGATCTATGTCCTGTTTTTCTGCACAATCAAGAGTCCAGATTTGCCTCGAACCAGCTACTGTAGCTACGTATGTGATTTCTGCAGTCCAACTACCCCGGCAAAACTACTCTATGCCGTCAAGCGGAGACTGAAAAAAGGAAGCCCCGAAATTGTCGGCGGTATGCTGCAGGGATTTTCGTCTGATATTATACAAGTGTAAATGTATCTGTCTCTCGAAGCCATATTTGACAAGCAAAATCCCTTAATACATTCTGCTGTAACACAAAGATCCATCACTGCCAAACGTCAGCGCCTTTAAGGAAATTAAAATGGTGGGGGGGAAGAATAATCTCCGCTTGATATTTGATGCCGGGGCTGTATTCGTGTTGATTTTTTCATGACAATCGGACATGATGTGCAGAATTACTGTAGGCAGTGATCGAGACGAGTAAATTAATTGCGATTAAAGTGAAATATAATATAATAGAATAGAATGTTTGTGTGTTTACAGTAAATTGTGTTTCCAAGAAAAATAATGATTAATTTGTAGTTCTAGTCTGTAGTTCTGCTTAATAACTTAATAAGCAGTTCTGATGCGTACTGTACGTCACTTACCCTTCCTCTTCATAAAAAAGGTAAATAATAATAATAATAATAATAATTCAGAATGCGCTTGTGTACAAACTCTGGTTCAGCAGATAAATCTCAAGCAGCGCTGAGAGAGGTCTCAAGACATACACAGACGTTCAGCGAGTAGCGAGTTAGACGCAGGCGACTTCATCAGTCAGTGATGAGTGGAGACGCCGGTGTGACAGCCTCGTCAGCGCTCCATATTAAACGGGTTTAAACACCACAACGGGGCCCGGCGTTAATCTGAGGCCCATCGAATGACAGCCCGGATGTCTGCCTTCCTCACTCTCTCTCTCTCACACGCACACATGCGCAGGGTTCGGAGGCCTGTCAGGCAGGTAATAGAAGAGCGCGGAGGAGATAAGAGAGTGATGGATTGGCTCCTCTTTCTCTGATTGGGATCCGGCCATGTAATACCACCTCATCTGCCGAGAAAACGAGAGCGAGAGACAGAGGGAGGGGGAAAAAAAAGTCGCTTGGAAGAGTGATCTGATTTTAATTAATAAAATCGTGGCAGCTGGTGGACAGAAATGTAGAATAGCTCGGCTATTCGTGTGTGTGTGTGTGTGTGTGTGTGTGTGTTTTAATTATTGTGCCCAGACTTCCTGTGATGAAATCTACCTCATAAAAACGAGGACGCATCTGAAACTTCCTCGGACGTTTCTATTCAGTTCTCCATGGAAACAAGGCCGCAAAAAAAGTGCTCCGCCCCGGCGAAGATGCAGCTGAAAGGTGTGTCGTGAGTGTTTCATACACACACACATCCATCACTATGATCAGAACATGCTCTTTATGTGAATGGTGGCCAGATGGAAAATGTGAAAATGATGCATAATTACAGAGGCTAGATGTAAGGCGCGTAGAATAAAGTCAAATTTCCATTTCTGACTGCGATTAACCTTTCCCGTTCGTGACACTTGCTTGGGTGTATGTGTGTGTGTATGTTTATGCGTGTGTGTGTTTGTTTTAGTTTCTGACTGCGGTGGTTAAAAAGGGTAAAATGTGAGAGCCGGAGCTGATGTGATGGCTCAGGCTTGACCTGGTCCGAGATAGAGAGTGCTGATCTTTCACACTCCACTAGGGGTCTCTTAGTAGAGACAGCCAGAGGTCACACACACACACGCACACACACACACACACACACACACACACACACACACATATATATATGGATAAATCCTCCTCTCTGGCTCTATCTCTCTCTCTTTTTAGTTGCTCACTTCTACTGTATGTCACTTTAGATGAAATCGTCTGCCGAATAAATGAAGAAAAGAAAGAACGAGAAAGAAAGGACCTTAATGCTTTATCGATAGCGATCGACTCGGCTCTTTTTTTTTTGAGTCACCTTAATTAACTCGTTTAAAACCGCGTTCGTATGCACATTATGCACATACAGTATGTGCTCTGTGTGGTCCAGTATCAAGAATAAAATTCTTCTGCATGAGAATTTAGTAGTTTGAGATTGTAGTGTGCGAATGAACTAGACAAAAAAATAGACGTTTGCAAACATGAAAATTTAATCAAACAAAACAGAATTATTATGATAATAAAAGGCACTAATGAAAAGTTTTCGGATCGCCTCGACTGAGTTGTCAGCCACATTAGCCTTGTACGGACGACATACTGTAGTATAACATTCACATTTGCACATTTACAGCACTCTAACGTTGACTGAGTGTTGTAATATAGTTATACCTACTCTGTGATCACATTCACTCTCAGGACAATGTTGTTTTTGACAGTTAGAATGACTTTTATTTTCATGGTTGTTATGTGGTTATTAATGATGGGAAGTTTGACTCATTTTAGTGACTCGGTTCTTTGAATCTCGTTCATCAGAATGAACGAATCTTTTTTTGAGTCATTTAGTTCATGTCGTTCTTTTGACCAGAAATAGAATAAATTGTTACATTTTTAATAAACAGACCCCCAACACGTCAAATTTTGGCTCTAGTTCCAGTAATGAAAATATTACAATGCACCTAAGGACATATTATGATAAACAGAATGAGCAGCTCACCATCATATCTTCTGGTCAGAGTCGTTCGTTCCTATGAATCTATTGCACTGCATAGCGTTTATGGGAGTCACGTGACAAAAGAACGAACGACTCGGACCAAAGACTCAAAGGTAACGACTCATTTCTAATCCTAACATTAGGTTAGAGGCATTCGTTCACCGTTATCTCATCATCATCACATAGTTATCAAACTTTCAAAAACAACCGAATGTCTCAAAGTCTGGAACGTTTCCTTCCTTTCCTTATCTATTTATTTATTTATTGTATGTTTGCTCCTTTGATTGCACGATTTAGTTAAACAACTGCATGAATTGCAGGATTGTCATCATCAATTTGGGAATGCCGATTAGCCTACAGTAATTTGCATATCTTTGGACGGTGGGAGGAAACCGGAGTACACGGAGGAAACCCACCAAGCATGGGGGGGACATGCAAACTCCATGCACACCGAGACGGGAATCGAACCCGGACCCTGGAGGTGGTTTTATTGCTTTTTATTGCAGTTTTATTTATTTATTTATTTATTTATTTATTTTTAAATACATTTTCAGTAATTTGTCAATGATTGCATTTTTTTTATTTATTAAAGAACAATATTATACCGTTTGTAGTTGAATTTAATGATGTGAAACATTAACAAACACAGTACTCAGTTCCTCACTTATTTCACGGCACGATAAAATAATCAGTGGTTGTTTTCTTTATTTCTCTCTCCCGGAGTTAATCAGACTCTTCTCATCTCGTGTTGGCCGATCCCAGATATTTCCTGGTGAAAAGGGACATTACCTTTTGCAAGTGTCTTGCATCAGATGTGTACAGGGAGAAGAAGGAAGCTCGAGGTAGAACGGACGCGCGCGGATTCACTCACCCAGACCGGCACGTTCATTTCCGATTTGTCACGTTCGCTGCGTAAAATAATGAGTGCAAATTGTGAGAAGGAAGCAAAACATGGTCCCAGTGTGAATCGTTGATTTGATTAACGCCCTCACTTCGGTCGATCTGCTCCTATTTTTGGTTTCAGGACTTGAATAAGCACGGTGGAGCGAGTACTCTAATTAGGCTTTCCGAAGCCATAAACACGGCACTTCACTGCAGCCTAAATGCTAATGGGCACAATTAGTACTTTTATGTAAGAAAGACTGAGCCTGTCTTAAGCACTGTGCATTATTAAAGCGCCACCCCAGACCGTGCTGGTGCTCAGCGGTGGGCCGTTTAAGGCCTCGTTTTTGTCGTAATTGTTGTAGTTCCCACTTGCTTTTGCTCATTTCACATTCAGCAGAAACACTAGTGCAGGACGCTCTCGGTGTTTTGCTAAAGCTGAGGCTTTTGGGGTTTAGCGAGAGGCTGGCTTCATTCTCTCTAGAAACACACACACACACACACACACTTCTATCCTATGCTGCAACAGAACATAAAGGCAGCAAAATTAGCTATCATTTTAATGAAAATAGAGAAAGAAAGCGAGATAGAGAGAGAGAGAGAGAGAGACGAGTATGACCAAAAGGAGGAGGTTTACAAGGTGCTTTTCATTTCGCTCACATAACATAACCACATAACATAACCGAACGAGAGCTCACGCTGTGTTTACAGAGCAAGAGTCAATTCTAAGACTTGTGTGTGTGTGTGTGTGTGTGAGAGTGTGCATTCACATGCTTGTTCAAACAATACTTTAAAAAGAAAGAGAGAAAGACCCTAAATGAGGTGATGTAATGAAACAGATATTTTCAAGCATTCCATCAAAATCGCACATGCAGTCGAAATCGATCCCGCGCCTCGTCTTGGTAATAACACGAAGCCAGCTATCACAATGTGTGCCTGTAGTCATGCTCTGTTCCCCGCCCCCCAGCACTAACTCCATGCTCTGCCAATGTCCTAAAAATGAACGCGGCACTTAAATGAGAAGCAACGGAGCGTCTCGGGTCACGATCGTCCTCGAACACACGTGCGCGCACACACACACACACACACACACACAAACACACACGCAGAGTTCTCATCGAAAGCTTGTGCCAGAACATAGCTCAGATGCTGAGCGGTTACTCAAACAGAACCATTTTACATAATAAAATGCTTTTATTATGTTTTATAAGAGTTTTGTTTATTTAATGAACAAAACATAAGTAGGTGCTAACAATTTAATGAACAATTTAATTCGGTGCTCTGGTTTATTACGACACAAACACACTTTTGGAGTCATGGTGGCTTAGTGGTTATCGCTGTCGCCTTGCACCTCCTGGGTTCAGGATCGATTCCCGCCTCGGGGTCTGTGTGCGTGGAGGAAACCGAAGTACCCAGAGGAAACCCACCAAGCACAGTGAGAACAGGAAAACTCCACACACACAGACCCCGATTAGCTTAATCTGTATGTCCAAAGACATACAGATTAAGCTAATTAGCGTTCCCAAATTACCCGTGGTGTGTCCTACCACAGTCGTAAAAATGGGAATAAATACAATGGTCACCACTGGCCTCTACGGTCCCTAGTTAGACTTACAAAGGTTCCTACTAGATGGATGGATGGATGGAACCACACTCTTACTAATATTCATATAGCATATTCCTATAGATTATAGTATTTGGCTACTGTGTTTTTATAGTAAACTGAATGAGTGAATGAGTGAATGCGATCGGTTTGTGGGCGGGGTTTGTGTAAGTTTACATTCACATTCCTAAATCGATTAGTGTATTTGCTATTTCCATCAATGCCTTTCCATTTGTAGAAAGACTTGTGCAGCAAAGAACCCTCTCTCACTCATTCACTACAGCACTTATTCTCTTCAGGGTCACGGGAGGCTTGGAGCCTATCCAGGGGACTCAGGGGTGCCAGGCTATCGCAGGGCAAGAGAATGCACACAGTCAAATACAGTGGAACCTTGGATTACGAGCATAACTCGTTCCGGAAGTGGGCTCGTATTCCAAAACACTCTTAAACCAAATCATCATTTCCCATAAGAAATAATGAAAACTCAAATTATTCATTCCACAGCCCCCAAAAATAAATACATAAAAATAATTAATACAATCTATAAAATGAATATAAATCAAATTAATCTGCACTTTACCTTTAAAAAAAGTACAAATAAATCCTGACAGATAAGTGTTTCCGTTGGTGCGCGCAGGCGCCGTGTGTGTGTGTGTGTGTGTGTGTGTGTGTGTGTGTGTGTGGAATTAGCCCCTTCCCTCGCCTCGTTTTACACAGTAACACTCCTCCTCCCTCCCCCCACCTCGCTTTTTAAGATTCACAACAAACACACAACACACAACGGAAACACCGTTTTAACAAGAAAAAAATAAATCTTTCTGAGACTGGCATGAGCGTATATTAACAGACTCACTTTTTAAGTTTCACAACAAGCGCATAAACACAGCGGAAACACCGTTTTAATGGAAAATAAAAGCGAGACTGGCACGAGCGCATACTAAAGGAATCACTTAAGTTTCACAACAAACGGACACACACACACAAACACGGAAACACCATTTTAACAGGAAAAAAAAAGGAAATCTCTCTGACCAGGCGTGAGCGCATACTAAGGGAATCACTGCTGTAAAGTAAAAAAAAACAAAAAAACAAATGAACCAGCACCTTACCTTTGAAAAGAATCGCGACAGAGCAGAGTTTCTGTGTGTTTGTGAAGCCGGGAGGGGTGAAAAGGGGAGAGAGCATCTGTGCGTGTGTGTTTCAGTGTCAAATTGCGCGCCCACGTGCAGAGTTTTTGTGTGGTTGCGAAGCCGTGCGGGGAGGGGGGGAAGGTGAGAGAGTGACGCTCGGTGTCAAAATAAGAGTCGCATGTATGAAGCATGATACTCGGCGCTCGTAAACTAATACTTGCTCAGTTTCTGAATAAAAAATTATTAAAAATCTTTGCTCAGTTTGCGGAACACTCGTAAACCACGTTACTCGCAATCCGAGGTTCCACTGTATTCATACACTCACTCACACACACTCTGGGCAATTTGGAAACACAATTAGCCCTAGTCTTTGTACTGTCAGAGGAAACCCACCGCGCACAGGGAGAACACTCCAAACACACAGAACTGAGGAACTCACACCCTCGACCCTGGAGGTGTGAGGCCACAGTGCTAACCACAATGCCAGCATGTTGCTACAGCACAGAACAGAACAGCACAGTTTCATTTGTATGTATGGTGTATCATAATAGAAGGCATTCTTGCATAAGAAGATTTTTAGGCATGCAATTCGGTACACAATGTGCAAGCTGCACTGCAAGCACTCACACCACAAACCTAAGCGAAAAACTTTCAGGGAAGAGTCTGGAGAAGAGCACAAGTAAATCCCATCAAATAACTAGCTCCATGTTTTCTGTTACTCATCAAGGCCACGCTAGAAAGTCTACTTACGCAAAACACTTATGGGAGTTCAGGAGCTGCAATACAGCCTTCCCCCGGAGATGTTTCACAAATCACAGAGTATGTATGCATGAAAACTCATGATTCACTCTTTTATTCACTCTCAGACTTCCCCAAAGAGAAGGAAATCCAGAACGCCACTGGGATTCACACAGGCACACATTGTTCCCCTAAAAGATTCCCATAATCACCGCACTACCATTATAACCCCCCCTCCCTTTCCTTCCAAAGAGTCAGACTTTCTTGTATGTAGTCTTGAAGAATAGTTCTTTAGGCTTCCTGAAGGACTTTTTTGGCACTCCAGTGAGTGCCATGAACCAGTCAGAAACAGGTGCAGATGATCAGGTGATTAGTTATACTGGTCACGCTAAATGCTAAGTGGTTGGAACAGACTATAGGGGAAATGAGGATGCTGCTGAGGTTGGTACCAATTTTTTAATTGTAAGCTTGTGTGCGGATCGGATGGTTGCTGGGAGCACCTAAAAGCCCAGCAACTACATGAGCATGGTGAGGGAATGAATGTGGGAAGAAACTGAATACCCAGAGGGAACCCACCAAGCATAGGGAGATGCAAACTCCACACACAGCAGAAATTGAACCCTCGACCATGGAGACCCAAGACCACAGTGCTAAATGCTACGCCATTGTTCCTCCTTCATTGTAACTAGAAATGGATAAAAGGTACGGCATGTTTGTTGGCAAATCGTACTGATCTAAGAGCAATAACTGCTTTGTGATGAGACGTTTTTAAGAAAATACATTTTAGTAAAGTATCAGTAACTTTTAGTTGTGTTTGCTAGCTAAACGCTACTAACTGGTACCTTTACCAATCGCTGCAAAAAGGATGTAGCTAATACTGTTGTAACATTTTGTTCTTTACCAAATATTTAAATAGAATAAATACTCTAAATAACCTTAACATTTCTCTATATATCTGTTATTCCCACATATTCAGCCATTAGCAGACTCTTCTACCTGACGCCGAGCATCACTGAAAGTGAAGATGATCCGAGTTATTGATCTGAAAAGCTGAAGGCAGTAGTTAATGCCAGACTAAGACAGACAACACGTCATTACATTTTCCCAATCGATTTGTTACATCGATAGGTTGTGTGTAAAAAAGGTGTTAGGCTCTCCCTTCACTGACTGGTAGCTGTGGTTTGACAGGAGACACTTACCTAGCGACTAGGAAATGGCTAGGACTGAATTTAGGATATATCTCTGGACATACTTTTCAGGCTACCAGTCACACTGAAGTTTCTCATATTTTTCCAAGACTATGAATTGAAAGTGGTATTAAGATTATGAAAATGTTTATGGGCATACCCTGTCTGATACCCCAAAAATCACACACTCTAATATTTTGTATTGATGACAAAACTACTCTGTACTCTTCACCAGAACCTCCCAAATGCTTTTACTGCGGTTAAGCTCAATTCAAAAATGATTTCTCATGCTCCCAGAACCACTCGTTCCACATATAGTCCCATGCCATGAGGGAGGTAAAACTCCATAGCTGTGATAACCTGGTCATTCTGTACATTTAGGTCATCAGCTGATTTCATTTTATTGCCACATAACGTTGCTGAGCCTAGGCCTGAAAAACTGAAGCAACCCCAGATCATAACACTATTTTCAGAGGCTTGTCCCAGCTCTCTCTGTGTGCGGCCACAGGCGGGAGTCCTTTCTTGACGTCTGTTGGCTGGGCGGCTTTCACGACTCAACCCAAGGTCCGTGGCAGATGCCCCCATGCCTGCATTCTCCACCAGTGTAACTGGTTTGATCTTTTGGATGGATACGAGACGAGGTCTTACAAGAAAAAGGGTAATTTTATTGAGGGAAAAATCGTGAAGGAAAGGGTTAAAAGGAGGGAGGATGGACAGAGTTAAGGTGCCGTGGGAGCTCAAGCAGTTCTTTCATAACAGTTGCTTTCATAACATGGAGAAAGCCCAAGGTTCGTTAACGTTGATTATTGCCAGCCACCTCAACCTGGCGGCCCCGCCCCTTCCCACACCTGCAGAAGGTAGGGGGGGGGGCGTCTACGTAGGGAGCCTACGGAATGAGCGAGGAGCAATAATAGGATTAGATGCATTCCCATCACAGGTGCACACCATGACAGTATTTATTTTTTAAGTACATTTTTCCCAAAATAGTGTATTTCTAATGAAAAACTGAATTTCTTAACATTAAGATTTTATTAATAGGATTACTACTTTTCTGCTTTTAGGTAAGAGCAGGGATGGATTTTTCATAATAACTTATAATAATAAAAAAATACTTATATCATTTAGATGCATCTTTTATTGTCTGATGGTGTTGACAAAAATTCTGTAATGCACTGAAAATTTGTACAAAAATATTATGACTGGGACGTTGTGCCAAAACAGGGATTAATAACCCACAACTTACTGTTCAACAATATAGACCAAAAGTTTGGACACACCTTCTTATTCAAAGAGTTTTCTTTATTTTCATGACTATGAAAATTGTAGATTCACACTGAAGGCATCTATGAATTAACACATGTGGAATTATATACATAACAAAAAAGTGTGAAACAACTGAAAATATGTCATATTCTAGGTTCTTCAAAGTAGCCACCTTTTGCTTTGATTACTGCTTTACACACTCTTGGCATTCTCTTGGAATAGCTTCAAGAGGGAGTTACCTGAAATGGTCTTCCAACAGTCTTGAAGGAGTTCCCAGAGATGCTTAGCACTTGTTGGCCCTTTTGCCTTTGCCCTTTTGTGGAGGAAAGCCACCAAACACGGGGAAAACGTTCAAACTCCATGCACACAGAGGAGGGAATCGAACCTGGACCCTGGAGATGCAAGCCACCGTGCCCCCAGACAATGGGGATATAACAGTGAAATCCTGTTATGTCTAGAGCACGGTGGCGTAGTGGTTAGCACTGTGGCCTTGCACCATCAGGCCGGAGTGTTTTGTACATGTACTGTATGCTGCCTTGTGACCTGAGTGACCCTGTACAAGAAAAGCACTATAGAAAATGAATGAACGAATGAATGTATAGTTTGGTACACAAACAGGTACAGACTTCTTTCTTTCTGTCCATATTTTCACCAAAGGTGATTCATTAAGGGTCTGTGAAGCCTCTCGAGACCTGTTTGTGCTTGGTTGCTCCACTACAAAGCAGAATCAATCAGAATCTGGTATTTTTGTTCTCTGTTCTTAAAAAGAATGCTCTCTGATGTGCCTCGAGTGTCTCCAGACTGGACAAATAAGCTGTAATTGAAACGCCGTCCATCATTTCTTTGTCTTCAAGTCAGCAAACAGTGTTAATAGGAGATGATGTGCACTCTGTTTTTCCCTGATGTTGCTAATTGGGACGGATGCATTTCAATGGCTCATTTCTTCTCCTTCTCTCTCTCGCTCTCCCCATTTTTATTTCTCTTCCTTCTTGTTAATGGCTTTACCGGCTCATTGATGTCACAGATGTGTTTTTTCTTTCCTTCAGCTTTTTCTTGTCATGAATTATCAATCAAAGTTTTATTCATACGGCACATTTCATACTGGTCTGGTTTCCACTTGAAGAGTGGTTTCCGGTCAAATGATAACAGATATGTAAAAGACAAAAAATTGGGGAAAGCATAGAACGATGTTGTGTAGTGCCACCATGGGATCTTTCTCGTCTGAGCAGGGGGAGTGATTATGGGAGATACTGTATGTCATGTCTGTAGAATCAACAGTTCTAGTCCTAGATTTTAATAAAACAGTAGCGTTAGAGCAGAGGATTAAGGCTTAGCTCCACCACGCTGCTATTGTGGGCCCTTGAGCAAGGCCCTTAACCCTGTCTGCTCCAGGGGGCGCTGCATCGTGACTAACCCTGCTCTCTGACTCCAGCCCCTCCAAAGCTGGGACATGTTAACAAAGAATGTAATGTACAGTGTATGTGACAAATAAAGGCTTAACTAAAGCACTAGTGGATGACGTGTTGCTTTTCAACACATCAAATAATTGACAAAAGTCAAAAAGTCCTGATTAAAGACGCAGTGTGTACACTTTATTTCCTGTGAGATAAGCCTAATCTCATATGCAAAGTAATTTCTGCCTTTTACTGTCACGTGACCTTCACCTTCACTTGTGGGCGGAGTTTCTTTTTAGAATGACATTCACCTGATTTGATTTTTATTGCAGTTAAGAAAAAAAAAATCATGACTTGAAAAAAGTTGAAAAAAGTCCCTGAAGCCAAAAAATGTATGTGATGCTTAGTTAGCTACAATCAACAACTAGCTAACAACGCTAATAACACTTTTTCTTCTTGTTGTATAACACATCATGTACGGAGGGAAAACTCTTAAAGAGAATAAAATTTTAAATATTATTAAATTTACACTTCATTGTTTTATTTGCCACTTAATATATAAAATATTAACTATAAGTCATGTGCACTTTAACAGTCATAGCACTATTGCATTGTGGGATACGGTGCACGAGTCGAGTCATGTACTGTAGTTCTCATGGTTTTACACGACGAGACTTTCAGCTGCCACCTTTCACTCAACATCTTAGCCCACCCCCTTTCCTAAAGGCTCTGTTTCAAGAGGCGGAGCTAATTTCAAGGCCAGAAAAATGCTGAAAAATCCTGAAATGAAGAAATACAGTTTATATATAAAAAAAATTATAATAATAATCAGATGAGTAAGGGATCAGTGAAATGTTTTGCTAATTAGAGACCTGGAAATGATTTTTAAAAATTAATAAATGAATAACAAAAAAAAACAAAACGCGCCTTTAATAGCAGAAGCATTGTACCATGTTCATCTGTATAATTTATAAGCAGCACCGATGGTTCCCTTTTTGTATGACGTTGATTGGTTGCGTGTCACCGCTGTCTGTCAGACGCGAAATAAACCACCCGGCTCAGATAACGAACGATTTGTTCTGATTATTCATGCTGATAATTGCAATGATCAGAGCCTGTGTAGAGAGCTCTCAGTGCATGTGTGTGTGTGTAGAGGGTTGAGACAGTGCAGGGTGGATTATGGGAGCTGTACCTGAGGGTGGGGGTGGCGTTGCTGCTCATTTGACGTAAAACGGCCCTAATTTGGGGGGTGATTGATGGTTTAATATTGCTGCCTAGAACCTCTCTGCCCCCACCCACCCAGTAAAGCTGCAGGCAGGCATGAAGCTACGGCGCAGCGTGTGTGTGTGTGTGTGTGTGTGTGTGTGTGTGTGTGTGTGTGCGTGTGTGTGTTTTGTGTGTGTGCTGTCACTATCAATTTTATTGTAAAAGTGACACAGAAAAACTAGCAGAGGATATTAAACCAAGTCTCAGAGAGACACAGAGAGAGAGAGAGAGAGAGAGAGAAGGAAAGAGAATATAAGCTGGGTAGCTTTCATTATGTGCAGTGTGTGTGTATGTGAAGTTTGTGTATGCACTCTGGCTTAAATACTAACTCTATTAGACATGTGCTCACGTTTGCACCGTGGCAATTTGTGTATGTGTGAGAGAGTGTGTGTGTGTGTGTGTGTGTGTGTGTGTGTGTGTGTGTGTGTGTGTGTGTGTGTGTGTGTGTGTGTGTGTGTGTGTGTGTGAGAGAGAGAGAGAGAGAGAGAGAGAAATCCAAATCTAGTGAGGTCATGCGTGGCCACTAAGGCAATACCATTAGCCCCTGTATGATTTCAGCAATTTGTCACCGATACTACTGTACATAACACCTTCTTACTTTTTCTTACTCATCTGTTTTTTTTCTTTTATTAAAAAAAATCCTTTAAATCATGCAGATTTTTATACGTTCAAATGTCTGAAACTCTTAGAACCCTATTCAAATTTAATGAAATTACGATCTTAGACATTTATACATGAAGTTTTAGATGTTTTTTTGGAACTTAAGGCTTGGGGTTGGCATGCACTCCACAGATTTGCCAATCCGTGTTTGATCAAATTTGAGCACATGTTTCAAGAATAGGGGAAAAGTCTTGACGAAAAAACGTGCATTTGCATTAGATATTTTAAATTTTTTCTAAAGTTTAATGGTGACCTAGAAATGGTGTAGACTTTGCAATGCTGAATATTTAAAGAGATGAATTGATCTTTCATTCATTATGGGAACAAATAAAGATATACAATAAATGAAATTTTATGAAATAACAAAACAAAAGGAAATAAAAAAAATTAAAAGGAATTAGAAAAAATAAATAAGACAGAGAAGTTGACGGATTAGTTCAATAAGGTTTTATTTATTTGGTTATTTATTTATTTACTTGCTTATTTATTTACTTACAATACAACAAACATTTTAAACATAAATTGCATATACAATACTGCATATGATTACATTAGTTTATACACTACTGGTCAAAAGTTTGAATCCACTGGCTTTCCTGATTTGTATCGTTGTCTTTAATGCTGAAGGCGTCCAAAATATGCAATAATCTCCTTGGATATGGACATGTATCTGCTACTTGTACTGTATCTCTGTGCCATGTATCTCTAATTAGAGCCTTCATAATGGCTCTGATCAGATGTGACGTTAATTGCTGATTTTTGAGGCTGGTAGCTCTAAATGACCTTGATGGTTTTTGCAAATGGACCTGACAATACTGTTGCAAGGACTGTTCCAGAACAGCTGACCTTCATGTCTTGAAATCACAACAGACTTGTTGTTGTTGTTGTTGCTTAATTACCTAATGCCATATGTGTTATTTCATTATTTTGAAAATATCCAGTATTGTTCTAGAATGTAGAAAATAAATCACTAAACAACAAAACATTGAATTCAAAGGCATATCTACATTTCGACTGGGGTTTTATATATATATATATATATATATATATATATATATATATAGGAATTCTCCTAAATATTCTCATCCAAATCTGAATCAAGCAGATAAATTAGAAAGCTACCTATAATGTGACAAAACATAATTAAGAAAGCCAATCCTATCAGAGAAATGAAGCATTTAATTAAGAATTTGGAGGTTTAAAATAGCTGAGGATTGCTCATAGTGCAGGTTGAAGTTGCTCGCTTGTTAACAATAGGAGCTACATTAATGAACTACTGAGTGAAGCAAAAGTGGGGGAGTTGCCTACACATCAGCTAAGTGTAAATCCTTTTTTTGTCTTTTAAGAAAGGAAAAGGTTTTGGATTTTGAAGTGTTTTTATGTTTTGCTTTATAGATTTAAGTTTTATATTTAATACGATATAGTCATATATAATATAATGAATATATAAGGTATATACAGTACACAGTATATTTATAAATGGATTTTTGTTGTTGTTCATCAAGCACTAAAAAATGCAGCTTGAAATGGTTTTAGTGATATAACAGAATTTCACTGATTATTTATTTATTTTTTTATTTTTTTATTTATTTACATGGCTGAAAGACATCACCCTTTAACTTAACTGTGCCAGAAATCAGAACTGCTACATTACACTCCCTGAGGTACGAACAATGCTAATGTGTCCTGTCTGGGCTCCACTCTGGTCCAGTTCCATACTTTAAAGAGTTTTAAAGGTACCTCATATTCAGTTTCTATACTTTCGAAAGGTACAACACTACAAAAAATATATATCTAAGCAAGTGAAAATGTCACGAATATAGTCAGATTTAACTATGATTGATTAATATAAAACTGCAAACCAAATGTAAGATTACTAAACTAATTTGCAGATTGTACTGATATTTTAGTACAATTTTAAACATAGCTTTCTTGTTCTTCTTGTTTTCAGATAATTTTGCTAATTTAATTTCTAGAAATAAGCAAAATTATCGTTGCAATAAGAAAAAAAACAAGAAATATATTCTTCGAAAAAAATACAGTAAGTCTAAAATACAGTAGGTTTACAGTATATTTTTTGTTTTCAGTTTTATTGTTTCTTCTTTCTTATAATAAGAAATATTATAAAAATTAATCAATGTATTTTTACAGTTAAACATAGGTAAGGTTGTGTCACATTACCTGGAAACCACAATGCAGAAACTTCTTTATCCTGAACCTTTACCTCTGCTACTCAGAACACTAGCACTGGAGACTCCTTACATGAGTTACACAATAAAACAACACCACATCAATGATTATATGCATTTTGTATTCATTTTTGTGAAGTGTCCCAGTGTGTGCAGTGGAAATGAAAAGTGACTACAATTCTTTCTTCAAATGTTTTATTTCCACCAGAGTTGATAGTGAATTGCTCTGGAAAGCGTTTCACAAAGGCAGATAGCGTTTTAGCTCAAATCCGCTAAACCCACACAAAGCAGGTAGTTAGTTATCTAACCAGCCAGTCTACGACTATAATAGTGCAATTAATATGAAATGATCATTACATTTCAGATGTTCTGAACTTAAATGTAACATATTATTAACGCGCACCATTGTCAGTGGCTTGCATCACTGCTTCTGAAGATTACAGATAATAGAGAAATCAAATTATGTCACATAATGACTTTGATGCAAAAAAGATTAAAGACCAAGAAGGATAGCGTTAATAAAGGCAAATAATTTTTTGCTTTTCTTGTTAAATCAAGTCCTGGATCAGGGTGAAGTTTAGTAAGGGTGTGCTGGTTTAATTTTATACAGATCTGAACAAATAATTTTTGCTCATATGTAAAACTGTGGATCGTACAGTAGGAGCCACACGAAATAGCCGAGGCCATGTGAATGCCGTGCGTATCCCGTGCAGCTTCCCTTTGGACCCTGTGGTCCCCCCTCCCTCTCCTGCCAGAATGGTGTGTCAAGATTTCACAGTAAACACGCCCATTCAAGCTCTATTTTTCCATTTACCTGGTGCCACCACTAGATGGCGCTTTGTTCTCAAGTTCTCAGCTGCGCTGAGTTGCAATCACGTGATTTTAACAAATATGAACACGAAGTGTTTCGGCCTTTTTATAAAAATAATAATCATGTTTTTTTGCTGTTTGTGTCCAGCATTGAATAATTATTTCATCCATTATGTGACCATGGCTGGAAATCATAGCTGGAATGTGACTGTGAATTTATGACAGAAATAAAGCTGTTCATCGGCGTGCGTAGACTGTTGATTTGATTCAATAAAAATTTGGGGCGTTAAGATTTTTGATCCTTCCATAGAACCAACGTTTACTTTCAGTTTTTAAAGTATCTAAAAATATCTAAAAAAATAAAATAAAACATTGAAACACTGTGTAACTTGTTGATTTACACTCCAGTCCAGTAGGTGGTAGCACTGCACCAACCACACATAAACTCAAAAGAAGAAGGTGATGTAATAATCTTGCAAAATATGAGTATTTGCAGAAGATAGCAGTTTGTATTTTCTGCTAAAACTTTGAGAACTATTTTTTAAGGAATTTGGGAATTTCTAAGCATTCGAAAGTTTATCTAAACATCTAAAAAGTGTGAATAAATCCGAGTGATTAAATTGCACAGCTCTACTCGTAACTCAACACTGGTTGACATAGTAAAAATGAAGGCATGTATAGGAGCAGGTAGAATTCCAGACATCATTTAGTGTTTGTTACTATGGTTACTGAATGTTCTACATTTATATATCGCTTTCCCTTTTATTTCTTTGACATTGTTGATCTTGTTTCATATTTCTGACAAAGTATGTGTTCATTCATTTAAGCTACTATTCATGTATCCATTCTGTATAATGTTATCTGGATGATGCTAGTTAAACAAAGTGCATTAGCTAGCAACAGAAATTAGCTTGGTTGGAGTAGCGTCACGGTGAAGTCGGTTTTATTTCTATTTTTGAGAACCGTTTCTAACTAAATGAGTTTGTTTTTTGCTTTCATTGCATCTGCATCTATCAGTATAGCTTCCCAATTATCAGAAACAATACACTAAGATAAGATTTTTTTTTTTTCATAAATGTGTGAACATTTATTTTTCACCTAAGCCGGTGGAAGATTAGACGGTTACCTGATACCAAATACCAGTATTGGTAATGAGGAATCTCTAGTAATAAAATATATATTTTTAAATGTTAACACAATAGATTTTCAGTCATGCAGTAAATAAATGGGGATTGAGGTTAAGGTTATAAATATTGCTTGGAAAAGCCATTGCTTACAGAAACCAAAAATCTGTACCTACTGTACCTTGGATATACAGTACTAATATGAGAAGAAAATTTATAAAGGAAATTGAGTGATAAAAGGACCGAGCCACAGTGTTTGTTTGTTCACCGTCTAGTTTGTTTTATTTGTGATTTTATATTAAACTGAATCATACAGTATCTGATGGAGGTCATGGAACTGATGTGCAAATTATTTAACAGACTAGCAATGTGATTTAACTCTGAAACTCTTGAAATGGTCCTTCTCTATGTTGTCATCATTCATGGAGTAGGGACTGATGTAAACAAAGATATTTAGTGGTATAATAAACATCACTCTCAAGGCTGTGCTGGTTATCAGTAAGGCTGTGATGTGACACAGCCTGAGCACAAACAATATCATAGCCGTGCTGATATTCAGTACAGCAGCATGACTTCATGTATGAGATTACTTTCACATAACAGTTATTAATAAAAAACAATTATTAATAAAAGATTATGATTTGTTACTTTAGTTAGCGTTCATGTTTATTTTGGGTTTTGGTATTTAATCGCTAATAGCATTAAATGGAAAGCTAGTGCGCCATGTAGGGAGTACAATCCCTTGTCCTACACACTAAGTAGTCCTATTATCATGTGTTAGACAGGCTTTGGGACTCAGCCTTGTATAAGAAGTTAGCTTTGTAGCCTGTGTTAGCCATGGACAGAACAACACAGACAGTTCAGAGGCGATAAAGAACGACTTTGACTACTAAGGAGACAGTATGTTGTTTAAGATGACGTAGCATTATCACATGTGTGTTCTTGCTGAAAGTGCTTCTGTGACTGGTTCTAAATGTGGGAACCAGTGTGGGTTTTGGCAGGCAGCTGTTCTTTCCTCAGTACTGCGGGCCGTACAGACCTACTTCCACCCACGCTGCGACTGACAGTTAATGGAATTACCCACTGTAGAACACCTGTTACACTGAGTAATACATATAGTTAAACATTTCAGTGCTGTTACCGTCTATTATGGCCACTTGTCGAATGCCTCTCGTCCAATCAGATTACTCGGTCAGAATGAACTGTTCTATACAAAAAAAATAGTCACTGCCTAAAGATTTAAATTATATCAGATTTCGTCAAATATCAAATCGTTAACATGAGAATCAAATTATAATAGATTTAGTAGTATGGTCAAAACAAATCACTATCCTAAGAATTTAAACGAATTGCATCAGATGTAATGGTATCATCAACTATCCAATTGTCACCTTAAGAATTTAATTACATCAGATTAATTGGTATAATCAAATTCGAACCATTATCTTAAGAATTGTATTGAAATAGATTCAGTGATATCTTCAAATATTGATAATAATATTGTTACCTTAGGAATCAGATAGAATCATATAAGATTCAGTGGTATTGTACAATATTAAATAGATAATTTAAAAATGAAATCAAATAAATTTAGTGTAGTCAAAGAATCATAATCACTCTGACTCACCCATCGTCTATACCACTTTATCCTGTATACAGGGTCATGGGGGCCTAGGGGTCTATCTCAGGAAACTTAGGGCACAATGCGTGGTTCACCCTCAATAGGGTGCCAATCCACCAATGGGCATACACACACACTCATTCACACACTATGGGACATTTTGGGGAAAGCCAATTAGCCTAATCTGCATGTCTTTGGATTGTGGGAGGAAACCAGAACACCATGCACACAGTGGCGGGAATCGAACCTAGCTGGGATTCGAATGCATACTAAGCCACCGTGCCACCTGAATCATAAGAATTAAAATTGTATTGTACCAGATTCAGTGGTATCATCAAGTATTGAGTCGTTGGCTACTTTAAAAATCAAAATGTGTCAGTGTATCAGATTCCCCTGTCAAATATTGAATCATTACTTATAGAATGCTGTTGGATTCAGTGATATCATCAAATATCGAATCAGAAAGCCAGTGAATTACAGCTCTAGTCTGTACACACAGGCCCTGCAGAGATTTTATCAATAGCAAAGTCATCAAAAAAAAAGTCTCTTTTGCTCGCTCCCTTCCTCCCTCTTCACTTGCTCTTTTCCAAATAGTTGTTGCGCTAATATATTTTTAATGTCTGCGCCAGGCAGCCGACGTCTCTAATTTGTTTTTCTCTAAGCCGTTGGCTTGTGCGCACCGAGCACATCAAAGCTGCAAAAAATAGCGACTCCCATTAAGCACTTTCCTTCTCATTTACCTCAGCGCGCGCTCACCAGGCGGCCTGTCCACGTCCAGAGCTGTGCCTCCTCTACAAAGCACTTCAGCAAGGAGGAGAGGCTCGAAATGGTTCACATACAGCAAAACACACACACACACACGCACATACAGAGTTAACTTCACTTTATGCACAGCAGGAGGTGGATAGCGAGAGAATAAAAATAAAAATAAATAAAAAAGAGGAGGAGGAGGCTGAAATGGTTCGAAAGCTGTACACTTCACAAACAGAATTAATGAACAGTAATGCCCCAAAGTACCTCATTCAATCAAACCTACGAAGCTGGAAAGCTTGTGTTTGATAGCTGAGATGATTTGTGGGTCATTTCCACAGACAGGATTTTAGTTTTTTTTCCCATACAGGATGTAAGACTTAATGTAAGAAAATGGACTCTTGTTTTTCAGGTTTTCACTCGAAATGAAGCAGTTAACCTTCAGGTAATGTCGGCTTCTCCGTCCAGGCTGTCAGTGCCCATGCTGCATGAGCTCTTTATCCAACACCAGAGCGCTTACCGAGCCTGAACAGCATTTATTAAGATGTTTCCCCTGATTTATTTTCTGTAAAGTGTCTATATAAAGGTATAGAATCCAAATCCATTCCTGTGTGTTGCGCTTTACTCTAAATGCCTTTTTTAAAATATTTATTCCTTCTTTTTTTTTTGCAGTTAAACTCAGGATGCTTCACCGTATAACACTATCGGAGATTAAATTTCTATCACTAACATTATGATGCCTTTTTATCTACAGATACCTGAAATGCTGTCAGGTATGACGCAGCGGCGAAGCGGATCAGCAAAATATAATAATAATAATAATAATAATAATAATAATAATAATAATAATAATAAAGGAAAGGAATAAAGTCAGGGTTTTTTAAATGTAAATAGATTTGCATAAAAGCCTCTCCAAAGGTACACAGTTTGGGGCAATTAAATTTTTTCAGTCTTATTAACTTCAACAACGAGAAATAAAAAAAGAAATCCAACAACAACAGCAATTTATACCTGCTACTAAAAGGGAATGCAACTATATACAGTAATAGATTAAATGTTTCTTTAACTGTGGTTACTAATTACATTTGTAACTGATGAGCGAATTGCTGCGGTATAAGAGAAATAAAACACTTCAGGACCGCAGAATGCATATATAAAGTAACGTTAATCACAATAATATCTTGTTCTAGCTAGCTAGTGTTACGAACGTGTACATGCTATGTGTTTTTAGATATTTTTATAATAATCAGAAAAACATCACATACAGAAATGAAATAACGGAAGCCGCTCTGATGTTACATTTGACATTTCTATCAACGTCGATTCAGGAAATTTCTGACACCGAAAAATCTCACTAGACATAAATACAACTCACTAGCATTAACGCTAGCTGTACTGTACTTCTTACAGATCAACCTTCACACCACGACACACCTCTCACACACGTAACGCTACTGCTCTCATCTCGGCAGCAGATCCGCGACCCTGGTAATTTCCCACAATTCCACTTCACATCCGTCTATAGAACCTACCACGGCTTAATTAACGGTTCACCTTTGCACGGAGTGAGCGTGCGCAGCGTGCTCGCCATCCCGAGGCACCAGGACGCCATTATTTCAGCTAAGAAGTGAGCGCATTGTAAACAGCCGGTTATAGAAATGGCACACTGTGCAAACAGATACCTGGAAATGCTTTAAAAAAAATAAGGTTTAGGAGTGAATCACAAGGCGCTGCGCAGAACGTGTTATTCTCGGCCACTTCGTGTTGCTGTGGAAACTATTTAAGAATCAGGAGGACTGTAATGGGCACACAGATGGATGTCTGAGCGTGTGTGTGTTTCTGTGTATGTATGTGTGTGTGTTTATAACTCTTTATAAGGACCTTGTACCCAGGCACCATGTGTTGAATTGGTTCGCTTCTTCTTCTTTTTTTTGTGTAACATAATCTACAGGGCCATAATCCCACATGAGTACTGTGAGAAAACTAATAATGAAAAAGAAAGAAAGAAAGAAACATGTGCAAGTGCAGTTCGACATGAAAAGTTCTGAAATTGCACATCCTTGTGATATCATGGAAATAACATACTGTACAGTATAAACAGTATAAACAGTGAAGGAAATGTGAAAAATCAGTACGTGAAAATTAATTGAATCATGTGAGAAAGTAGTGTGTGAAAAATAAAAGCACATTCACATATAATTAGAGAAAAGAAAATGACAAGGGGAAAAAAATCTGCATGTCCTGCACTACATGCCAAAAATGATCAAATATTGAGAAAAATTAACAAAAAAAATATTATGGTTGACAAATCGCATTTGCAAAATGAAACATATGACTAATACTTATTTAGTAAATATTTATGTAAAAAAATAATGCACACCTGTGTGGGGGGGGGGGGGGGGGGATAGGAAGTACATAAAAACTGTATTTTAGTTCTGACTGTTTTTTCCCCTCAGAATTCTGAATTTAATCTTAGATTTAAAAAATAATGGCTGAACTCGAATACATTTTATAGTGGCTCTAATGATCTTCCATCCATGTGAAGCTTTAAAAAATAATTTTAAAATATTTTTAAATGTACAAAAATGCATATCTTTATACTGTATGAAAAAATTTAAAATGCACACATAAAAAGTAAAACACAAAATAAAAAAAAACATTCACATGCACTACAATTATAAACAATTCTATAAAATTTTTCAAAAATGAATCGAAAACAATTAACAGGTGAAAAACTTAATATAAAGAAAAAGTCATGTGCGAAAATAAACCAATTTAGAATTTATTAGAGTGGGGGGGGGGGGGATAAAGAAAGAAAGCTGTGTGTGTGTGTGTGTGTGTGTTTGTGGATTGTTACTAGCGAGGTGTATTAAGCCGTCTTCGTGATGTGCGATGAATGAGCTCTATTAATGAAAAGTACAAAAGTGCAGGCGCTGTGTGGACAACAAACCGACCCACCTCTCTCTCTCTCTCTCTCTTCCTGCAGGCCCGTATCATTACCCATCATTACACCCCCCATTTGGCTGCGGCCGGCTGTATCGATCTCACAGGCGATAGCTCACACTCACTCCTGCCCCGCACATTTATCTCTATAGCACACCTCACCTGACCACAGCACTCACATACACACACACACACACACACACGCTTGTACACCAGTATTCATTGTCATGCCATCTCACTCACACACTCTCTTCGATCAAGGTGTACATTTGTACATTTGGCTGTATTGATAAAGGGGTGGAGACATGCTGCTACATTAACCAATCAAATCGGTTCTCTTTAATAACTGTGTCACTCAGCAGAGCCACATACAGTACAGAGCGATTCAACAACTTTACTTACTTTTTTTAAATTAAAAAAACAGTGTGTTTTGAGTTTTGTTCAAGGATTAATTACATATAAATGCACAAACAGTAAGTTTATATAATTTATATACATTACTAAAGGGGAAAAAATTAAATCTAAATGTAAATAAAAAAATAAAACATTTTAATGTAAAAAAAAAAATCTAAGGAAAACAAAAAATAAAATAAGAAATTAAAGTAATACTTTCTGTAATCTGAAGAGATTTGTTGGCCGTTATTTTAAAATGATAAAAAGTGTATTTTTCTCCTCTTCATCTTCAGATCTGACAAGGTCCAGGCACTTAATTTGCATTTGTAACCAATCTGCTCTCATTAATTTGTGTTGTTGCTTCATGTTGTATCCAGTGTTGTTTTTTTAATGTTAGTGGTGTTTTTTTGGCTGCTCCCATCAAAGGGGTGCCACAGGAGACCATCCGGTCCACATACAACTTGGCACAGGTTTTACGCCTGATGCGATTCCTGACGCAACCCACCGATTTTTATCCGGGCTTGGGACCGACACAGCGTCCAGTGGCTGGGGTTTGGGCATTGGCCGGGAATTGAAACCATATGGCAGGAGAAAAACGCCTACCACTAAGTGCACTTGTGCCCATTTTTTATACATTGTTTGTTTGATGCAGTTTTGGTTTTGTTCTTTCAATCCAGAGCTTGAGGCAGCACGAATATCCATGATGCTCCCAATACTGTGATTCACAGCTGCAACAATTTGATTGTGGTTGGTAAGGTAAATGGAAAATCTCAGCTCTATATTACCTGAAGTCACCAAATACAGTACCCCCTACACCCCTTCAGACTTGCTTTCAGTGGTTGGAGTTGGAGCTAGGGCTGGGGTAGCTCTGTGGCTAAGGTGTTGGACTACTGTTTGGAAGTTCCCAGGTTCAAACCCCACCATCACCAAATTTCCACTGTTGGGCCCTTGAACACAAACCTCAACTGCTCAGTTGTACAATGAGAGAAGAGTGTAAGTCACTGTACTAAATTTAAATCTGTTAATACAAAAATATTAGTTGCAAAAAACAACAGCAATAAAAAAAATGTCCAGTGTAAAGGTACAACATAGATATATACAGTACTGTGCAAGAAGTCTTGACCCCATTTCTTCATATTTTGCCCCCAAAGAACAGACTCTCCTGTATTTTTGTATTGTAGTCTTGAGGAATAGTTCTATCTTTTTGTCATTTTTGAGACATTTTTGTCTCTTATTGTCAGTCCAGTCCTTTTTCAGAGAAATGTGTTCGGTTTGTTAAGCCACACAGTGACCTATGAATCATTCAAGCATAAATCCCATCTAACTTAAGGCATGAACCAGTGAGAAACAGGTGCAGATGATCAGACTGGTGATTAGTATACTGGTGATGCTGAATGCTGAGTGGTTGGAACAGACGAGAGGGGAAATGAGATTGCTGCTGACTTTGTTACATAAACAACTAATTATTAAATGTATCTTTAGGCATATTGCAGCCTGTTACAGGAAATACTTGCGTTACTGTTTTTTTATTTAATCTCCATCGTTTAATTTCATGAATATGAAGAAATGTGGTGGGGAGGGATTTTTGCACAGTACTGTATGTACAGTAGGCTATAGGAAAAAAAAAACATTATCAGTGGTTTCATTCATCCACGGGGGGTCTTGGAACGCATCCCCTGCAGATAAGGAGGGGATACAGTAACCATCTGGATGTTCCACCATGTGTCTGGGACAACCCTCAGGGGACAGTTGCCATAAAAGTAAAACTTTCTGGCAGAAATCCACAGCACAGTAGAGTTTTGGGTTCTGTAGTGTTATGTAAGTTGTTTACATTTGTTGGTTTTTCTAATAGTGTTTTTCTAATTTTCTAATTAGAAATGTTTTTCTAATTTTCTGTGCATTTTGATTGATTTAATTTATTATATTTATTTTTTTTATTGATTTTTAAACTGACTGTATCAGTGACCACATTAATGATCCTCTTCATATTAATTCAGATTTCAAAACAAATGTGTATTTTTACCGCCTTATCTATCAATATTATAGACTATCTGATAGCTCTCTGGTTAGTCTGCATTGGTTACTACTGGTTGATTATTGAGTGTTCCTGCTGGTTGCCATGGTTTCCTTGGTAAGGCCTGGTTAATGCGATATGCACAAACATACAGTAGATGTACATAACATAGAGCAGCATACTGTAGATGGCCACCTATTTAACCAAAGATCTGATGTGCAGATAAAGTGCTAGGGGCAAAAAGCTTGTGCTCATGTTTCAACTGTTTGCTGGTTTTAGAACGAACACAACATTTTATTTTGCATTCATATTGTACTGTAAATGGCTTATTTGATGCATTTTCCTGCCTAAAGCATCATGAGAAAATATGCATCAAAACATTGCATTTTCTTCTACCTCCATTGTGGGTATATCTTTGTAGGATCCTCATACAATATGAGGAGTGGTGGGTATTACAGTAGTTTTTGGCCAAAATTCTTCTTGTTTGAAATTATTGGGCAGGTTCAATAGTTAATAGGTACTAATAAACAGAAACAGTAGGAATAAACTACAAGTTGCACAACATTAAGACTTTACATGTGTTTCAGCTTTGCCAACTGAAAATTGCAAGGTATTTGCTATATAGAACTTTAAATGATACGCATTGATGCCTTATATACAGTCATGGTTAAGTTAGTAGCCCCTCTTTAATTATGTTTTTTTGTGTAAAACATAAGAAAAATCTTCCGATTGTAGTAAGTGTTAGTATTAGGCAAACACGGCCTTAGATGAACAACAACATATTTTTTTTTCACCATACCATTTATTTAACCGAAATGAGGACAAAAAAACATGCAGTCAATACTGAGTACGCCCTTACAGCTTTCATAGGATTTAAGAGGATTAGATGCAGCCAGGTGTTGCTAATCATCAGCTCTTTATTAATTGATCATCAGCAGGTGTGCAGACCTCTATAAAAGCAGAAATTTTCGCAGTTTGGTCATCTTGAGCATTCAGGTGTGTGTTAACACAATGCTAAGAGGGGAGCAAATGATAAACCGCAAGGTTTCTGGAACAATGTCCCATGGACAGGTGAGACCAAAGTGGAGTTGTTTGGCCTTATTGTCCGGCACAATGTTTGATGATGAACGAAATAGAAATACTCACTCATACCCATTGTCAAGCACAGCAGTGGAGGATTTGGGCTTGTTTTGCAGGCACAGAACCTGGGAAACTTGCAGTCATTTTATATACCAGAGTATCCTAGAGGCAAATGCAAGGACATCTGTCTGACAAATAAAACTTGGTTGAAATTGTGTCAAGCAGCAATGACAATGACCTTCTGACAATAATGAGAATCAAATCAGCAATTCCACATCAGAGTGGGCCAAAGAATCAGGGTTTTGGAATGGGACTTCAACCCAACTGTGACAGGACCTTAACAGAGCTGTGCATAAGCAAATGCCCAAAATCCTTAAAGAACTGAAACAATCTTGGAAAAACAACTAAGCCAAAACACTATGAGAGACTGAGAAAGTCATACAAGGTGGATCTCCACGCTATTGTATTGCAGACTTGTTGTGTTTTTCTTTTTGGCTCTTTTTTTGTTAAATAATTAATGGCATGGTGAAAAAAAAGTTATGCGTTGTTCGTCTGAGATTGTATTTGCCTAATACTGAGACCTGCTACGGTCAGATATTTTTATTATTGTATTTTACACAAAACCCAGGATGTATACTTTTACACATGTATACTGTACATATACAGAACACCAATCAGCCATAACATTATGACCACCTGACTAATACTGAGCAGGTCCCCCTTTTTGCTTCCAAATCAGCCTTGACCCCACGAGGTCTGGACTCTATTAGACATCTGAAGTGGTATTTAGCACCAAGTCAGCAGTTGCAAGTTGTGAAAGTTGTGAGGTGCAGCCTCTATGGATCATACTAGTTTTAGTTCATACTAGTTTTTCCAGCACATCCCACAGATTGGATTCAGATCTAGAGATCAACACCTCAAAATCACGGTGTTTCTCACAATTTGGTCCTTATTACAATTGCAAAAAAATAAAAATTATGCTTGCATTTTTTACATTAAATGCATCAACCTCAGGAACAAAACATGCATTTGCTGTCTAATATATCCCACATACCTCCAGGTGGCATTGTAATGAGATAACATAAATAACAACTAAATATTTAACACTGAACAGAAGAAATATTTTATTATTTGTAACATTTTGACATTTGATTAGATTTGACAGTTTGAATAGACCACAACATGTATGTGGGATATATTAGACAGCAAATGCATGTTTTGTTCCTGAGGTTGATGCATTTAATGTAAAAAATGCAAGCATAATTTTTTAAAATAGTTTTTTTAAAGAAAAAATTAAAAATACAATTTTATAAGCAGATACTGAATACTTTATAGATATCCATTCATCACAAGTACTGTCTTTAACAGACATGTAAAGGTTACATACCTGTATGTACACAAATGACAGTATACATTACAAACGTTATTATTATTATTATTATTATTATTATTATTATTATTATTATTAACACTTAGATTTAATTATATTTAATTATAGGCTTTAATTTCACTTGAGTCAACCAAACGTCTACACATTCCTAACTGGATCACAAAAAAATGAAATAAATAAAAAATAATTTACTCATGCATTTCACTGCTTAAAAAAAGAAAAGAAAAAAGGCTGATGGATTTGACATCGGTATAGTCGAGTTCTCGAACTGCAAAAATGAGGCAAGTTGAGTAACACAGCAGAGCGAAAAAATCAATACATGTAAAAATAAATAAACTGTAGGCTTAGGTATGAAAAAAAAAATCTTACAAATGCTTCGGTGCCTGGAGGGTTATGCAAAATTTGCTTCTATCGTCATTTTTTGAACACACAGTGTGTATCTTATGTATTTCTGAAACAAGCAAAGTTAACTTACTTATAATATCCTCGGTGCAGTGATTTTACCTGTTTTAAATGTATTAAAATACGAAAATAAAAAGCATTAACCATGTGGTGATTTGCATAATAACAATCTAAGATCTTCATTGCAGCAAAATCACTGATGTGACTCTGTCTGTTGCTGTTTTTGCAATAAAAGCACATTCTAAAGTGTTTTATTTCTCTTGCACTGCAGACATTTGCTACAATTACAATATAAATTTAATTACTAAATATTTTAATTATACTTTATTTGTAAGTATGAATAAAATATTTTTTAATTGTATTCAGGGAACAACCAGGAAACAAGCTAGTTTTTCCATAAACAGTGTGACTGACACTGGAGACTCCTTCCATTAATGTTACCACAAATGTCTACAGAAACATTCTCCATATATAACCTGCTCACATGGAGTATCTGCTGTGCATGAACTGTTGCTATAGAAATTATAAGGTATCAGAATGAGAGCATGCATATAAACATGTGCTACTGTCAGACTGCGCTACTGCTGCATGCTCTACTGTCATACCCCGCTACTGCCGCTGTTCTCAAAAACGAAATCAATGACTTCTTTCAATCAGAATCCAGAATTTCACACCGCTGATGTTGTATGAATCACTTCCCAGCCATGATTAATGCCTCTTGATGTATAACATATACATTATAAAGTGTTTCTGTTATAGGTTGTGAAAGCCTGGAAGGAAAACATTCAATATTCTAAACGTTTTTGTCTGTAAGTGGGTCATGTGATGTTTCATGTTACATTACTAGTAGATTTTAATTACTGTCCACTCCGTGGTGAGAGAACGTCTCGGTCCTTGTCCACACCGCGCTCGTCGTATCTCCTTCTCACACCTTTTATCTCGGACAAGTCTTGTGTTTTTTTAGCGCCTGTTGTCATTTTCACACTCAGATTTTCGAATCACACAACAGCATTTCTGTCAGACGTTTGACAATGGATTGGAGGTGAGGATAAACGGCTCTGTGTGTGTGTGAGTGGGTGTGAGTGAAAATCACACTGATTAGGGATGTATTAGACAGGACATCAACTCCTTTAATTCTCTTTGTCATTATTAGATCTTATTATAAATGAACGTAAACATTTGTAAATATCGATTTATTTCATATATCATGACAAGAGTCTGTTCTGCCAAAGCAATCCGATTGGACGAGAGGCATTCCACCAGTGCCGATAATAGACGGTAACAGCAACGGGACGTTTAATTACAGGTATCACTCCACGTCCCTGTCGCGTGGGGAAAGTAGGTCTGAAGTACTGAGGAGAGAGCAGCTGCCTGCCAAAACCCACAATCACAACCTGTCACAGAAGCACTTTCATCTGATAACATTGTCATCCTAAACACGACGTCTCCTTAGCAATCGCTTTTATGTCGTTCTGAATCACCTCTGAACTGTCCGTGTTGTTCTTTTAATGGCTAATGTTAGCTACAAAGCTAACTAGCTTCAACACAAGGCTGAATCCCAAATCCCTCTCTTACCCCTAAGCAAGGTCACTACTTGGTGTGTGGAACAAGGGATCATATACCCTACATAGTGCTCTAGTTTTCTATTCCATGAAATATGCACTCTGTGTTATCTGCTACGCCCTCGTGTCTAACTGATATGACCTGTGCTGATATTCAGTACTACAGCACAACCTCAAGTGTGATATTGCTAGTAGTAGAATGTTTATATTTATTGTTATTTTAATAAAGAAATTGCATAGCTGGTGTTGTCCTTGTTTAGGAATATACTGTTTAATAATAATAATAATAATAATAATAATAATAATAATAATAATAATAATAATATTATTATTATTATTATTATTATTATTATTATTATTATTATTATTATTATTATATACATAAAAAGTACAAATTAACTGCCATCTCTTTTTGTATCTCTGTAACTATGTTTGACTTCACGGGTGGTATTTTGTCACACTTTTTCACCCTGTCAGTATCTATTACACCTGACAGACTCTCATTTCCTCACTCTCACCCCCATTTTTCCCTCCTTTTCCCATCCCTCTGTATCATATCCACCCGGAGCGGCTACTTTAGATAGAATCTCTCACTCCGTCACCTCGATTACACATCTAATACCCTTTTACATATTACTCATATATAAATATATGAGAAACTGCTGACCTCCTGGGATCTTTCATACACAACATCCTAATATGAGTATCTGTACAGGTGTTCCTATTAAAGTGGACTGTGTGTGTGTGTGTGTGTGTGTGTGTGTGTGTGTGTCAGTACAGAAAGAAGAGGTGCAGCAGGCAACAGACTAACAACCTGTCTTTAAACACAAACAAAACAAAAGAGATGCTTGTTGGTTTCAGGAGAGCACAAAGCGACCACTGAACATCGATGGCTACTCCTTGGAGATTGTCGGGAGCACCAGATTGCTTGGTGTTCATTCTGGCAGAGAACCTCAACTAGTCCCTCAACACCGTGTTCCTCGCCAAGAAAGCCTGGCAGCATCTCTACTTTTTAGCGTAGGCTGAGGAAAGTCCATCTCCCACCCCTTGTTCTCACCATGGGGACCATGGAGAGCTTCCTGAGGAGCGCTATCAGTGCCTCGGATCACAGGAGCCTGCAGGGGATCTTGAGGACACGTGAGAAGATCAACATCTCCATCAAAATGATATTTACACCACACGCTGCATCTGTAAAGTTACTAACAATGTACAGTATATATACATACATTATATAGTCTTATATGTGGTTTTCATTCCTATTATATCATATATCATGTTATACAATGTGGTGCTTCATCACTGCTCTGCATCTGATTGGTTTCTTGTTATCTTACACACATCTGTGCCTTTTTTCCTTTCTCTCTTGCGCTCTCTCTCTCTCTGTCTCTGTCTTACACACACAGGGCGACACACAGATTGTTATTTTCCTTTGTCCTACCAAGTGTGTCTCTATCTAAGCATTACACACACATCATTACCCTGTCTTCTCAATCGTTCTCTCAGACTTCGAGTCCATCACTAACGTCCCTGTTTGTCTGTCTTTTATGTGTCACTGCGCTGTCAGTCTGAGACACACACTCCAACACACTTCATTGCTTTTAATATCGCATACCTGTGTTCTTGCAAATCTCATTGTCACGATCAAAAAGTATTTTCTCAAAAGAGGAATAATAGGATTTCATTCATTCATTCATTCCTTCATTCAAACTTTTATTTATTCAATCATTTATTCATTCAATAATTTTCAGTAAGTGCTTCATCTTGGTCAGGATAGCTGAAGATTCAGGTAAACTGTGCATGTGGAACACTGGGCATATGGAGGGAATACACCATGAATGAGAGATTAGTTTATGTGGCATGTTTTTGGGAGGTTGGAGGAAACGGGAACACCAAAAGGAAAATCATATGACTGTGAGGAGAACAAACACAGAAACTACACGCAGAACAGTAAGCAGATTTCAGTGTCAAATAAGGGAACCAGAATCAACTGACCATTTCAGCCACCTGACCAAGCCACAATCCAACTACATCTGCACAAATATGATTGCACACAATAAGAACTTGTTCCAAAGCAGGGTCACCCCAATAAGGACGTATTACTGTCTCCATTAACGTTAATGCAAAAAAAAAAAAAAAAAACCTGGCGAGGACGTGGTTGCAGCAAGATGAAGAACTCATTTTTCTTGTCACGGCTACATCAATGGAGTTCTGACAGCGCCCTCTTCAGGCTTGTGCTATGGCCATGTAGGATCCGTGCCTCGTTGTAGACCTCATTAAGTTCATGTTTCTTTTTTCTGTTGCGTACCATGTATAAATAGAAGAACGGTTTTATATTGGTCAGAACCCACTTTTTCAATGATATATTTACATTACAGTTACATACATTGAAGGACCAGAAATCAGTCTCATTTTCCGCCTGTATATCTGAATGTCTACATGTCTATATGTCTGTCCTGCCAGATTTTGTCACAGCATCAAACAAACCTGACTGGGCAGATTTTAATGAAACTTTCCCAGTTTTTAGGTATTTGCCTGAAGTTAAACCTGGGCCATAGAACTGAAATGAAAATGTTGAGTAAAAGAGAAATTATGAGTAATTATGTGCCAGGTTAATTCCAACCGCTGAAAGGAATTTAATGAAACATAAGTTAATATTTATGCTTAATCTTTATCCAAGCTACTTTTGCGATTTCTCATCTGTAATTTACTCTCCGATTACCGAACAGCATTGAATTCAGTATTTGGCTAACAACGGAAAAAGTTCAACTTAGCATAAATAAGGGGTAAAATAATCGACCTTACAAAATTTGATAGATCTGTTTTGGTATTGATACGTTAGGCAGAGAGTCCTGCCATAGAGAAAGACAGACAGACATGTACTGTACGTGGGCTTCAAACTGAAATAATAATATCACGGATTTCATTAAAGGTGATTAGCTCATTTTCAGCTTTAACCTTTTAACTCTTTCTACAAACTCTTTTCCCGTCATTGACAGGTACTTATGCGAGTTTAGTATAAATACTGGATACAATTTGCGTGTTGCGGTATTTAAACCAACCCTCATGATAAGCACCTGGTAAGAGTGCGATCCAATCTGATAGATCAGATATAGTAATAACTTTGTTCGATGTCTTTGGATGTTGGGAGTGAAAGTGTTGAATGTGTCTGAAACATGAGAGACACATTGAGAACTGACAGACATGGCTGTTCAGGGACAGGGACACGGCAAGGAAGTAGTATGAACTTCAAAAATGCATATTTTCCCATTATGACCCCGTTCCCACAGCAGTCCCCAATATTTTTAGTACGCCGTGGGAACTTCATGGTCCTCGTCAGAGTGTGACGGGGCCCTCAGGCAGTAGATCAGAAAAGTTTTTGTGCAATTGACAGCACGTGAACCAGTTTTCCTGCTCTGACTATCATTAAACTAACTTGCATTCCAGTATTTATTTCTGGAAACAGATGAAACACGTCGACTCATAATGCGACCAATTTCAGTGAGCCTGAAATTCTTTCAACAGGACTGGATTCAATGGTAAAAAAAATAGTAGCCAAGTGCACCAAGCCAGAGAGTACAGTATGTGCCCAGGTAGGAGTATAACACCCCATCCTCTCCAGATTCATTGCCAGGTGTTTACACAGGATTACTGAAGGCAGTCTGATATTGGTTCATAAGCTGTTCATAAGTACAATAGATTCTCAAGAAAGGCTTACATAGCCGTTATTAAACTTTGCGTAAAAAACAGTCGGGTCTTGTCTGTAATAAAGAACAAATTAAATTAGCACAGGGGTGACCAAGATTTGGCCTTTACTTATTTTTAAAAAAATTGAGTATCACATCTACTACAGTACCATGTCTCCCAAATCACATCTCTAATTCATATTTATGGCATTCTACTAATTTCCTTATTCAGAACGACTTCATTTGTCTCATTATCTCTGAATGGTTAAAGGTTGAGGGTCTTGCTTAAGGGTCTTGCTCAACAGTGGCAGCATGGTGGTGCTGGGGTTTAAACCCATGACCTTCTAATCAGTAGTTTAGTGTATTAAATGCTGAGCTGCCCCTGCACACCACATATCTAAGAAGGTGTACAGTACATCTGGTCGAAAACCTGCATTGTTTAAACAAACAAACAAACAAAAAATATTTTTTGCTTTACAAATCTAAACATATGACTATTTTACAATCTAATTCATGTCAGGTCAAATAATTTTATCTGTGAAGGACATTTAAAACAACAGCAGTTGATCCAGAGTGCTTTCCAGGGCAATCCCATGCAAAGGTCAACCTTATTATCGAAAAAAGTAGGCATAATTCATAGAGTTCCTACCAAACCATCCTGTACACTACCAATACAGTACTTATATTGACTAAACCACAAAGAGCCACAAAAATAATGGAAACTACAAAGAAAAAGAGAGAGGAAAAGAGAGGGAGGGGGGAGGCAGAAGATCAGCACTAACTGCTGATTTTAAGAATTTCAGTTAGTTTTTTTCAAAGTTAACATTTGAAATAGTAATTATGTTAATTATGTTTTGTTAGCATCAACTTGTTTTTTTCTCTCTGTTGATTTGAGTCCTATTTGAATAACAGGAGTTTTTTTTTTTTTTTACTTCCAATCAATGAGTGTTTATCGACATCTGTGCAGCTTACATGTGGCATCCCACAGGGCTCTATACTAGACAGGGCTCTTTTTTCTCTTTACATGGCACCATTAGGGGCAATTCTTAGAAAGCATCATCTATGTTTTCTCTGCTACTGATGACCTTCAAGTCTGTCTCCCAATTATGTCAAATTGCTCTGTTCAAACCCTGCTGGAGTGCTTGGCGGAAATTAAATCCTGCCTCACTTATAACTCACTCACTCATCGTCTATACCGCTTTATTCTGTATTCAGGGTCGCGGGGGCCTGGAGCCTGCCCCAGAGAAATAGGGCATGAGATGGTCTACACCCTGGACAGAGTGCCAATCCATCGCAGGGCAGACACACATGCATACACAATCACAGGGTCATTCACACACTATGGGCAATTTCGGAATGCCAATTGGCCTAAACTACAGGTCTTTGGACTGTGGGAGGAAATTAGAGTACCCAGCGGAAACCCAACAAGCAAAGGGAGAACAATCACACAGAGACGAGGAATCGAACCTGGATCCTGGAGGTGCAAGGCAACAATGCTAACCATTACACCACCATGCCGCCTACTTCTAACTCTCCCAACGTAAATGCAAATAAGACAGAACTGGTGCTTTTTGATCCCTCTAGTTCTGCTTATAGTATGAGTAAGAAACTTGATAATTTAGCTCCATATTGTAAAAGCAGTGGTTTGACATTGCCAGCATTTTATTTGACACCAAGCTTACCTTTATGAAGCAAACCAACATAGGTATTAAGACCAGCTTTGTTCAACTCAGACTTCTTGCTAAAGGTAAGCCTTTTCTGTCCACCCCACATTTTGAAAAGGCAAAACATGTTTTTATTAGTTCTGGGCTGGATTATGATAATCCTGGTAATGTTTAATACAGTATGTCATTCTTCCACTGTCTATGATATGCAGGCTGCAGCTGGTTCAAAATGCTGCTGCTTGCCCCCTAGAAAGATCATATAATTCTAATCTTGGCTCTTGTACATTGGCTACAAGTTAGATTTAGAATTAATTTTAAGTTCACATTTTTTGTTCACTAAAACCTTTCCTGTTTCCGCTACTAGCCTATTAATAGTGGACTCATACTGTGTGTGTGTGTTTTTGTGGGTTTTTTTCTGTGCTTTTTTACTAATTTTTATTTTCTTACGAAGCACATATTTTTTTAAATATAATTTTATCTTATCTTATTTTTACCTAATTCCATTTAAATTTTTTTCATTTTAGTTTTCGTTTATATAACAAAATATTTCAATTGAATAAACTAAATAGAATAGAATAAACTAAATATTTAAATTGAAAGGCATATATATGCCTGGTTCAGACACTGCACATCCATAATGTGAAATGTCACGCCTATAAACCCAGTATATTCTAAATAATTTAGTCTATTAAAAAAACATTTTCAAATCTACACTTTCTGGGTTCATTAAAGTCTCTTTCATGGTACCAGTATAATGCTTTCTGCAGCTGTCTTAAAAAAAAAAAAAACTGTACTCTCTCATAAAAGTTTCTCTGTTTAATGTCAGATGTGATAAAATGGCATGTACTTTCAGGATGTAAATGATGCTATTAATTTTGAAGATTTGTTGTTTCTGAAGAGATTACATTAAAACCTACAGTATGCAAGTTGATTTCCAGATATTAAGTTTGCTTGAGGCTTTTTGTTCAACATTACAAGTCTATATACTGTATATGTATATGTGTGTGTGGTGGTGGTGGTGGTGGTGGTGGTGGTGGGGGGGGGGGGGGGGTCATATTTGTCGTGTTACTATAGCAACTAATGCATATAGAGAAACAAGCTCTAGCCCAGGAAATTTTCAACACTAAAACGAATGAATGAATGATTGAATGCAAAGTAGCTCATAGAGCTTTACTGTGATCATGTTCCAGTGTATACACACGTGGACAAAATTGTTGGTACCCTTCGGTCAATGAAAGAAAAACTCACAATGGTCACATAAATAACTTTAATCTGAGAAAAGTAATAATTTTAAAATTCTATGAATGTTAACCAATGAAAGTCAGACATTGCTTTTCAACCATGCTTCAACAGAATTATTTAAAAAAATAAACTCATGGAACAGGCCTGGACAAAAATTATGGTACCCCTAGAAAATACTGAAAATAATGTGACCAAAGGGACATGTTAATTCAAGGTGTGTCCACTAATTAGCATCACAGGTGTCTACAATCTTGTAATCAGTCAGTGGGCCTATATATAGAGCTCCAGGTAGTCACTGTGTTGTTTGGTGACATGGTATGTACCACACTCAACATGGACCAGAGGAAGCGAAGGAAAGAGTTGTCTCAGGAGATTCGAAAGAAAATTATAGACAAGCATGTTAAAGGTAAAGGCTATAAGACCATTTCCAAGCAGCTAGATGTTCCTGTGACTCCAGTTGCACATATTATTCAGAAATTTAAGATCCATGGGACTGTAGCCAACCTCCCTGGACGTGGCCGCAGGAGGAAAATTGATGACAAATCAAAGAGACGGATAATCTGAATGGTAACAAAAGAGCCCAGAAAGACTTCTAAAGAGATCCAAGGTGAACTTCATGCTCAAGGAACATCAGTGTCAGATCGCACCATCCGTCGTTGTTTGAGCCAAAGTGGACTACATGGGAGATGACCAAGGAGGACACCATTGTTGAAAACAAATCATAAAAAAGCTACACTGGAATATGCCAAACTACATTTTGACAAGCCACAAAGCTTCTGGGAGAATGTCCTATGGACAGATGAGACAAAAATGGAACTTTTTGCCAAGGCATATCAGCTCTATGTTCACAGACAGGAAAAATGAAGCATATCAAGAAAAGAACACTGTCCCTACTGTGAAACATGGAGGAGGCTCTGTTATGTTCTGGGGCTGCTTTGCTGCATCTGGCACAGGGTGTCTTGAATGTGTGCAGGGTACAATGAAATCTCAAGACTATCAAGGGATTCTAGAGAGAAATGTGCTGGCCAGTGTCAGAAAGCTGGGTCTCAGTCGCAGGTCATGGGTCTTGCAACAGGACAATGACCCAAAACACAGCTAAAAACACCCAAGAATGGCTAAGAGGAAAACATTGGACTATTCTAAAGTGGCCTTCTATGAGCCCTGACCTCAATCCTATTGAGCATCTTTGGAAGGAGCTGAAACATGCTGTCTGGAAAAGGCGCCCTTCAAACAGGAAACAACTGGAGCAGCTTGCTCATGAGGAGTGGGCCAAAATACCTGCAGAGAGGTGCAGAAGTCTCATTGACAGTTACAGGAATCATTTGATTGCAGTGATTGCCTCAAAAGTTTGTGCAACAAACCATTAAGTTAGGGGTACCATCATTTTTGTCCAGGCCATGAGTTCATTTTTTTTTATATAATTCCGTTGAAGCATGGTTGAAAAGCAATGTCTGACTTTCATTGGTTAACATTCATAGAATTCTTATTTATTATTACTTTTGTCAGATTAAAGTTATTTCTGTGACCATTGTGGGTTTTTCTATCATTGACCGAAGGGTACCAACAATTTTGTCCACGTGTGTATATGATGTATTCAATTTACAAAACACTAAGTATAGTATACAGTCCTACGCAAAAGCCTTGACCCCCATTTCTTCATAATTTGATAAAAAGAGCTCTACGTGTCAGGCTCGGTAGAGGGCGTTGTGGATCCAAGTGCTGAGGTTTGGAGTGTATGCCGATTGACGTGACGTTAAAGAGTGCTTGTGATTCACTTAGTGGTGCTTTGAAGCTGTATTGGGAACTCCGCGTTGAACAGGGACAGCGTTGCTGTAATGCAAAAGCTAGTAGTTCCGGCAGGAGTGCGCCGAGGCGAGGGGCGATGTGTCTGACGCTTCTCCGGAGAATGCGGAAGTGCGCCGAGCCGGCGTGTAACCTGAGCCGTGTGCCGGCGCGAGAAGCCGGAAGCGTAGTGAAGCCGGAGTATGCAGCGCTCCTCTGGGGAATGCGGAAGTGTGCAGAGCCGGCGTGTGACCTGAGCTGTGTGCCGGCGCGAGAAGGCTGAGGCGTAGAGTGAAACCTGAGCGTGCAGATCCGGCGTATGGATGACAGCGTGAGCTCAGCGGGGAGCGAGGATAAATCGTGGTCGGAGAGCAGGCGAAGGTCGTAGCCGGAGTGACGAGAGAAGGGTCCGTAATCCAAAATCGTGGTCGGGGAAGCAGGTAAGTGATCGCCAACGGGAAATATCCAAATAACAAATCCAAATCGAGAGGCAGAGACGTGGTCAGAAAAAACAAAGCGAGGTCGAAACTAGACAGACAGAGACGGAAGAAAACGCTGGTGAATTGAGGCTGGTAAGGCGCACAATAAACTGGCGACATGACGGAGTCAGAGCGTGGCTTAAATAGGATAGGCAATTATGTCAGTGATAGACAACAGGTGTGGGGGACAGGAAGTGAGATAGTGAGATGAAAGGAATGCTCAGGTGATCATGACGGGGCTGTGGCTTGGCGTGACATGACAGTACCCTCCCCCCTACGAACGCCCCCAGGCGTTCTAGCAGGTGCTTCGGGGTGGAGTCTGTGGAAGTCTGTGATCAGGGAACGGTCTAGAATGAATTTGGCGGGTACCCAAGTTCTCTCTTCGGGGCCGTAACCCTCCCAGTCTACTAAATATTGGATCCCCCGTCCGCGGCGGCGAGACTTGAGGAGGCTGCTGACAGTGAATGCTTCGCCCCAACAATGAGTCGGGGGGGTGGGGGAGGTTGGGGAGGTGTAGACAGTGGGCAAGAGACCAGGCGACGAATCTGGGAGACGTGGAATGTGGGGTTGATTCGGCGCATGGAGAGAGGTAGAGACAGTCGGACGGAGCACGTGTTGATGATGCGGTTGATAGTGAAGGGGCCGATGAACCTTGGGGAGAGTTTCTTTGAGGTGGTCTTGAGGGGAAGGTCATGCGTAGATAGCATTACCCTTTGGCCGATCCGATACCTTGGAGCTGATGATCGGTGACGGTTAGCGTGACGCCGGAAGGAGCTAACGGTGCGCAAAAGATGGTTGCGGGCCCGCAGCCATGTCCTCTTGCAGCGACGGACAAATGTTAGGGCTGAGGGAACAGCCACCTCCTCCTCCTGGGCGGGAAAGAGGGGAGGTTGGTAGCCTAGGCAGCAGTGAAAGGGAGACATGCCTGTGGAGGAGGTCGGTAGTGAGTTGTGGGCGTACTCAACCCAGGGGAGGAAGCGGCTCCAAGAGGACGGGTCCCGAGAGGCCATGCACCTTAGGGACTTTTCTAGTTCTTGGTTCATCCGTTCGGTCTGGCCGTTAGTTTGAGGGTGAAATCCAGATGAGAGGCTGGGGGTAGCGCCGATGAGGTTACAAAAGGCTTTCCAGAACTGGGCCGAGAACTGGGGGCCCCTGTCCGAGACAATGTCAATGGGGAGCCCATGAAGGCGAAAAACATGGTTGACCAGGAGCTCTGCTGTTTCTTTGGCTGACGGGAGTTTGGGTAGTGGGATGAAATGAGCTGATTTGGAAAAAACGATCTACAATGGTAAAGATGCATGTATTGTCCTGTGATGGTGGTAGTCCGGTGACAAAATCGATGGAGATGTGGGACCAGGGGCGGTGAGGGATGGGGAGAGGTCGAAGTAACCCTTCTGGCGGTCTGTTTGTGTTCTTGTTCCTAGAACAGACGTCGCAGGAAGCCACAAAATTTTTAACATCCTCCTTGATGGTGGGCCACCAAAAGCGTTGGTCTAGGAGAAAGAGGGTGCGTGCCACTCCAGGATGGCAGGCCATCCTGGAACTATGGGCCCAGTCCAACACTTGAGGGCGCACAGAGGCAGGGACAAAGAGTTTGTTGGGAGGAACGACACTTGGGCCTGGTTCTTGCTCGAGGGTCTGCTGAACGAGATGTTCCACATCCAGTTGGGTCGTTGCCACGAGACAGTGGGGGGGAAGGATCGTTTCTGGCGAGGACGTGTCTTGGGAAGAGGGGAACTGTCGTGAGAGGGCATCAGGCTTGACATTCTTGGAACCCGGGCGATAAGATAATGTGAACAGAAAACGAGAGAAGAATAGTGACCATCGTGCCTGACGTGAATTTAGCCTCTTAGCAGTCTTTAGGTACTCTAGGTTTCGATGATCCGTCCAAACGAGGAATGGATGTTCCGCCCCCTCCAACCAATGTCTCCATTCCTCAAGTGCCAGCTTGACTGCCAGAAGTTCACGGTCTCCAATGCCATAATTGCGTTCAGGGGGTGTGAGACGACGGGAGAAAAAGGAGCAAGGGTGAAGTTTATTGTCCTTGGGGGACCTCTGTGAAAGGATGGCTCCAACTCCGGTCTCCGATGCGTCTACCTCCACAACAAACTGAAGAGCGGGATCTGGGAAGATGAGGATGGGTGCTGTGGTGAAGCGGCGTTTGAGTTCCTTAAAGGCCTCCTCTGCCAGAGAGTTCCATCGGAAAGGAGTCTTGGAAGAGGTGAGTGCAGTAAGTGGAGCTGCCACCTTACTATAACTTCGGACGATAAAAATTGGGCAACCCCAGGAAACGTTGCAGCTCACGCCTTGAAGAAGGTGCCGGCCAGTCCGTAACCGCTTTGACCTTGGTGGGGTCCATCTGAATGCCATCAGGGGAGATGAAGTAACCTAAAAAGGAGGTGGAGGTGACATGGAATTCACATTTTTCGGCTTGATGTAGAGCTTGTTTTCCAGCAACCGCTGAAGGACCTGGCGTACATGGCATTCGTGTTCTTTTACAGAACGTGAAAAAATTAGGATGTCATCCAGGTAAGCAAAGGCAAAGACATTGAGGAAATCCCTCAGGACGTCATTGATGAGGGCCTGGAACACGGCTGGTGCATTGGTCAAACCGAACGGGACTACTAGGTATTCATTGTGGCCCGTGGGTGTGTTAAAAGCAGTCTTCTACTCATCACCCTCCCGTATTCTAACCAGATGGTAGGCATTTCTTAAATCAAGTTTGGTGAATACGTGGGCATCTTGAAGGAGTTCGAAAGCAGAAGACATCAGCGGGAGGGGGTAGCGGTTCTTTATGGTGATCTCATTCAAGCCTCTGTAGTCAATACAGGGTCTGAGGGACTTGTCTCTCTTTTCTACAAAGAAGAATCCTGTGCCTGCCGGTGACGACAATGGACGGATAATCCCTGCTGCGAGTGATTCATTAATGTATTGTTCCATGGCCTCTCTTTCTGGGCGAGAAAGGGAGTAGAGTCGTCCCTTGGGTGGAGAGGTTCCAGGAAGCAGGTCAATGGCGCAGTCATAGGGGCGGTGGGGTGGTAAGGAGATGGCCCGTGACTTACTGAACACTTGCCGTAAATCATGATATACAGTGGGAACCTTGGATAAGTCGGGGATCTCCTCTCGTGGTACGTATAAGATTCGGCTCCTAGGGGCTGAGTGTAGACATGAGGAGAGGCAGGCGGGGCTCCAATCGAGGATGCTCCTTGTAACCCAATCGATGTGGGGGTTAGGAAGTCTTAGCCATGGGAGCCCCAGAACCAGAGGTGCATGAGCATTTTGGATAATAAGGAATGAGATGGTCTCGATGTGATTTCCAGAAAACTGTAGGGTGATGGGAGTGGTGCGATGGGTAATGGGGGTGAGTCTGCTGCCATCAAGGGCCTGAACGGTAAAGGGTTGGCTCAGAGGTGTGAGCGGGATTCGGAGGTCGGAGGCCGTAGAAGAAGAAATTAGATTCTGGTCAGCCCCGGAGTCCACTAAGGCACGAGTAACATAAGACCGATCACCGTGAGTGATGGTTACTGAGAAACATGATCGCTGGTCCGGGGAAGAACAAGAAGCTGGGCCCCCCTGCATCCCCAGAACTACTGGGGGGCCTGACCTTTTAGTGGACAGGTTCGAACGACATGGCCGGTCTGACCGCAGTAGAAGCAGGCGCCGACGTCTCCGCGACGCTGACGCTCCTTTGGAGAAATGCGTGTGTGACCTATCTGCATGGGTTCAGGGGGTGTTTCAGGAGTGACCAAGGCAGGCACCGAGGTGTGAGATGCGAGAGTTGGCTGACGTTCACTTCGCTGAGTCCGTCTCCGGGCATCAATGCGGATCGCTAGGTAAATGAGCCCCTGTAATTCTGAAGGAAGCTCTCGAGCCGCCAGCTCGGCTTTAATTGAATCTGTGAGTCCGTGGAGGAAACAATCGAAGAGCGCTTTTTCATCCCAGTCACTAGAGGGAGCCAGGGTCCGGAAATCTATGGCGTAGTCAGATACTGAACGGAGCCCCTGGCGAAGTTGAAGTAATTGGCTTGCTGCCTGGTGACCTGAGAATGAGCGGTCAAAAACCCTCCTCATTTCATCCGTAAAAGTTTTAAATGTAAAACAACATGGAACTTGGGCATCCCATAATGCCGTCCCCCACTCTCTCGCCTTTCCAGTGAGAAGGGTGATAATGTAGGCAACCTTAGAGCGTTCCGTTGGAAATGACGTGGCCTGTAATTCTAGAACTAGGGAGCATTGAGACAAAAAAGAATGACAAGTAGCTGGGTTCCCATCATAAGTAGGTGGAGCAGGGAGGCGTGGCTCCTGGGTGGGAGAAAATACCGGTGGAGGGGGGGTTCGGGGAGTGGGTGCAGGAGGAGGTTGGTTTTGAACCTGAGCGGAGAGGGATTGCAGAGTTTCAGTGATGGTTTGCAAAGTATTAGTGATTTGAGTAATCTCCTGTTGATGGGTGCCTAAGAGGGCTCCTTGACTCTCTAATGCCCCCCTCAGGTGAGCTGCCTCTGCTGGATCCATTTCAAAGGCCAGTTTATGCTGTCAGGCTCGGTAGAGGGCATTGTGGATCCAAGTGCTGAGGTTTGGAGTGTATGCCGATTGACGTGACGTTAAAGAGTGCTTGTGATTCACTTAGTGGTGCTTTGAAGCTGTATTGGGAACTCCGCGTTGAACAGGGACAGCGTTGCTGTAATGCAAAAGCTAGTAGTTCCGGCAGGAGTGCGCCTGTACCTAAGCCGTTTCTGAGGAATGTTTTTTTTTAAACCACACGGTGACCTATGAATATAAAATCATATAACAATTTAACGTGAACCAGTGAGAAACAGATGCAAATGATGCCAGATGATCAGGCCAGTGATTAGTAAACTGCTGATGTTGAATGGTTTCTTAGGCAGTTTGCAGCCTGTCGCAGTAAAACATATGTTTATTTAATCTACCTTATTTAATTTGGGTTAATATGAAGAAATAGGGCGGGGCTCAATACTTTTGTAAGTATGGTATAAATATTGTTCTCTTTATACTTTGTATAATATATATATATATATATATATATATATATATATATATAATCATTAGATGGCTAGATAGATATACAAGAATAAAATGTAATGTAATGTATAGGCATATTTATGTGTATATACATTCAAATGATACAAATAAATGATACTGTATATAGAAGTTATTACTTTAGCCGTTGATTAATACTCTCTATTTTAGTATCTTGTACATCGTCTTCTGGTGCATCTTTACTTTTTTTTCATAATCAATCAGATTTGCCCCGCAGTGTGAACGAAGAGATTATTAGGATTCAAGTGGTGAGATGTGGCCCTTATACACCTGGTGCACAGAATAATAATGTCTTTTTTTTGTTCAAGTATAGAATAAGTTTTAGATTTAGGAAAATAATATATATTACTGTAAATACACCGAGAGTGTGAAAGAAACAGGAGACTGATGTACACACCGCATTTCTGCAGTTGTGGAGCAAACCAGATGGATAAAATTTCATGAATGTAAAGTTTTAATGAGATTTATGTAAAAAAAGGAATGGGATATGTGTGAGATAATGATGTGGTGATGCAATTTATACAGCGCAGAATCACAGGGTTCAGAAAATTAAGTGGTAGTGCAGAGTGTGTGTGTGTGTGTGTGTGTGTGTGTGTGTGTGTGTGTGTGTGTGTGTGTGTGTGTACAACATACTGTGAATACGGCTTTTATTTAGTGAATTGTTGTGGACTAAAATGTATATACTCTGTGCAGTGTTATCTTGCACCAAGACTTGAGCAGCCCATGCTTTAAATCTTGTAAGGATATCCTGTGAGGTGACGCCTCCATGGATCAGACTCCTTTGTCCACCACATCCCACATACGCTCAGATTGACATCTAGTTAATTTGGAGGTCGAGTCACCACCTCAAACTCTTTGTCATGTTCGTCGGATCGTTCCTCAACTATGTTTGCAGTGTGTCAGGGCGCATTATCCTGCTGAATGACCCCACTGACATCAGGGAACGCTGTTTCCATGCAGTATTTGGGTAACAACAATGTTTAGGTAGGTGGGACATGTCAACGTAACATCGACACGACTGGCAGGACCCAAGGTTTCCCAGCAGAACATTGTCTAGACCATCCCACTGCCTCTTCCAGCATGTCTTCATCAGAACTGAATCTTCATTCTCGTAGGGCCGCTTTCACGGGACCAAACAGGTTATGGAGAGAGAGATCAGGACCCTCAAAACCAAGTTTTTCCAGTGTGTCAGCAGTATTGCTTAAAATTATCTTTTCAGATATCCTAACGCTTTTGTTTTAGCTCTTCTGTGAGTTGTTTCAGCACCAGGTACACCCGCAGACCACAAAAAAAAAAAAAACTAATCACTGCACACTGCTCTTCTTTCATGCAAATCACAAGTGGGGCATACATTTTTGCCTCCCCCACAGTAACAAATGAACTGATGGAACACGTAAACACACCTGCACAGCAGTGACTGGGTGGACAGGAGCCTTGAACGGGAAGCGCTGATGAGACTCACCCAAATTTTTGACTCACCCTTGTACTGGAAAAACTCAAAACTGATTTGTCCAAATGCCAAATGATGCATGAAGTATGATCCCATTCTTCTCTCTGGCATACATTTTTAAAGCACTGTAAAAAGTGTTTAAGTTTTTTTTTTATTTTTTATCTATAACCTTTATCTATACCTTTATCTTTATCTATACTGTAGATATCTTAATAGTGTAAAAGTTTCATTAAATTCTGTCCAGCCAGTTTTGCATAACGCTGTGTATGTAAAGAAATCATTGAAAAAGTGAGTTCTGACCAATGTACAGACAAAACCTTTCTTTTACGCATATAGATAGCACATCGCCATTGGATATAGTACTTCACTGTCATCTATGTTATGTACAATGTTCTGATTAAATTAAATTCATTGTTTAAATACAGTATGATGTTAAACTATGTTGGATTCCCCATGTGGTCTGCTTGGGATGGGTGAGGCATGAGGGGGGGGAACATACACCCTGGATGTGGTGCCAACCCATTGCAGGACACACACACACACACACAGACACACACACTCATTTATACCCAACGGACAATTTGGGAACACCAATTAGCCTAATTTGCATATCTTTGGACTGTGAGAGGAAACCAGAGCACCCGGAGGAAACCCACCAAGCACGGGGAGAACATGCAAATTATACAATGACTCTTATATACAGTATGTATACAATATGAAGAAGCTGTTTAAAGAAGTTTAAAATCTCTTGTTGATCTAGTAAGACATATATTTGTTCTGTGATTTTATGAGTCTAATGAATCATAGCTAATGAAAGTCATATTATTTGTCACTATTGTGGAATTTATATTATCACCCAGTTACCAAGAGATTTTTTAACTGAAAGTGATAAGAATAGTTAAATAGTAGATAATCAGTTATGTTCACGGACACAACCGTCCCCAATTCATCCAGGCCTGGGACTTGCACTTACTGTAGATATGCATCCCCTTGGCTTGTGGAAGCAAATAAAGATGACGATTCCTCCACAGAGCGCCCGTGGCCACGACTGAGATTGTGTAAATGAAGCAAGATTCAAATCATTAAGAAAGAAAAAACATTGGCTGAGCAACTTTTTATTTATTTTCTATATTAGTATCAGAGTAATATTCGACGAGAAGTATCTTCACATTAACTCAAGTAATGGGCTTGTGTACTTTATCCACAACTGCTTGTTTTCTGCAAGATTAAGTACCATTAATATTAAGCAAAACATATTTTCCCATCACTTTTAACATCACTTAACAAAAGAAAAAAAAAAAACTTTTTCCAGACACGTACACGTGAAATGTCCGACCCTAACATTGAACCGGGTGTTGCTTTAGGCTGTTAAGGTGTTTATCCTTGTATATCCACACCAGTCCATCAAAACACACCTACACTCCAAAAGAAATCACACACACACTAGTGTACCAATTGTCCAATGTCAGGAAGAGCTCATTAGCCGGCTGCTATTTATACCTCACCCACGTCCCAGTCAGTGACAAAGCTTTATTCATGCCATATGAACGACTGTAATTACCACCACTTCGATGTCAACGTCTGAGTAGGAATTCCATGTCAGAAGTTTTGGATTTTTTTTTTTTCTCTCTCGAAAGTCCTGATTAGTTTGACTAAATCTGTAAATGAGGAAGTAAGCTCAGCAAACAAGCAGAAAAAAATAAATAAAAATTAAGACAGGAATAGCATAGTTATTTAGTGAAAAGCACTGCGTCATTTCTGGTAATGATCACGAAGACGTGTCCTAATATTATCACAGGTAGACATTATAAATCATATGTAACCATAATCTAATATCTTTTTTAGACATAGAATTTATAACTGAGGATATTAACACAATATTCGTTCATTCATTCATTAATTTATTCATTTCCACACCGATTATCCTGTACAGGGTCACAGAAGGCCTGAAGTCTATCCCAGGAGACAGAGTACAACCTGGACGGGGTGCCAATAAATTGACACAAACACACTCTTTTACACACTAGAGGCAAATTAGTAACACCTGCCTGCCTAATCTGCATATCTTTGGACTGTGGGAGGTGTCACACACAGTGACATGGAGCAACAGACCTGAAGGTGGGCCTCGAACCTGGAGGTGCCTCAAGGTGTGAGGCCACAATGCCTATTCATGCCATATATATTTTTTAATTATCTATATTTCAATTTGGTGGCATGGTGGCTTATTGGTTAGCCCTCCCACCTCCAGGGTCTGGGTTTGATTCCCATTGGGGGTCCGTGTGCATGGAGGTTACATGTTCTCCCAGTGCTTGGTACGTTTCCTCCAGGTACTCCGGTTTCTTCCCGCAGTCCAATGACATGCAGAGTACGCTAATTGGCGTTCCCAAATTTCCCATAGTGTGTGAATGAGAGTGGGAGCGTATATGCGACCCTGTATACAGTGTACAGCAGTGTAGACGATGAGTGAGTGAGTGATATGTCTTGTCTTTTTTTCCTGTGCTTTCTTGTTCCACTTAATCAGAGTTAAGGAATTAGATGAAGAGCATATATATGGATAAATTAGTCCATTTTTTATTACTTTATTGCTAAGCACACTCGTCATTGAAATGTGACTCATTTGTCTTTGAGCCCAGGTAACATTTCTGACCTCACATGGGGTCACAAGCCCACATCATTTTGTAAGCCTCATGCTATCACTAGCTAACACTGTGTAAAAACTAGACCTGTCATTTCAGCTAATTAACAGAACAACTAGAATTACTGTCTCGACTTCTCTTAAAGGTCAAGGATTATATTCCATTTTTAACCTTCGAGTCTTAGAACTTTCCAAAATATGTGTGTGTTAATGTTCCCGTTGACACAGCTCAGATCCCATCTTCTGGCTTAATTTTCTTTCCTCTTCACTCCTTTTCCAAACGCACTGTTTCAGTGTCTGCAGCTTTAAATGAACTGCTCTTGAACCTGCTCTTCGGGGAGATGCATTTCTTAGCCAATTAGAATGCAGGAGCCAGAAACGTCATTGTTTGTGCTTTTATGGAAGCACCTTGTTCTTTTCAGCCCTGCATTTATGACAATCGAAAAAAGAAAAAAAGAAGCTTGTTGATTTAAGATGGCATCCTTAGTGGTGAGCGTTATAAAATAAAATTAAAAACAAGAGTTGATGAAGGCAAGGTTGTCAATTAGCACTAAGCACTTACTGGCTAGCCTTAATTAATGTAGTTAAAAATGCAGCAGGACTGGGCAGAGTTGAGCACTAAGCTGGGGGAGGGGCTATTCTTATATGAGGTCACATTAGGGTGGAAAATCTGATTTTCTTTCTGATTTAAGCATCAACTAATGCAAAATGAAAAAAAAAGGACAAACCGCAGTCGCTTTTTTGACTGGTGACCCATCTGAATGACTAAACATGACTAAAAAGTGAATCCTGCCTGATAGGTGCATTTAAATACCATGATTAAAGCTGTGCATTTCTTTAGCAACCTCCATGCTTTTTTATACCCGTTGAATTTTTGACTTTGCACCATTTTTTTTTTCCCCTGACGCTAGTTGTTTTGGATTCTCTTACCTTGGATGCTCGTGGATTTTGCATTGTGCTGACTCAGGTGCTGGCTGCCACGCTTTGGAGCTCATCTGTACTCTTAATAAACCTCCTGCATAGGAATCCACAAATCGCTGCAATTTCGTTTAGAATATTCTACGAGATTTGTTCAGGGGTTTTATCTGACCGTGACCTCTGTTTGGGATATGGACGTGGATTTGTCTAAGGTAACCGTGTCTCCCTGTGGGCCATGATTTGTAAAAGAAAATAATAATAAAAATATGTATATATTTTGTGCGTTGAATTTCCAACATCGATCCTCTTTTGCGGATTTCATTTATCCTTCGCGAGAACGCAATTGACAAAGGATTATATTATTAACATAAATGAATAACACATATGAAATAAAATTCTCAGAGAAAAAAAAAAAGCTCATAACATTAGGCAGTTTGCAATCTACAAGCAATCGCACTGCTTATACACAGGACTCATTTGTCAGGATAATCTGATGCAAATCCTCTGTGCAATTGTCTGCAGCTGATTTAGCCACGCTCCGCTAGGTTCATCATTCTTTAAGAAAACTTCATCCCTTAAACAAATTGTTTTGTGAGCCTTCTGCCTTCTCCACTGGGAAAATTTACACCCTTACTTTTTTAAAAATGTCGTTAGTATAATACGGTTAGACGTGATTTATCAGAGTAGCATAAAATAAAATTACACGGTCATGTGATAATAGAAAAACAAGCCTCGATGTTGACGTCTGCAATTTATTATTGTTCAGTTTAATTGGACATAAAAAAACAGGTCTTTGTGTTTTTATTTATTTGTTTATTTATTTATTATTTATATACATGCATTTGACACTCTCTGATTCAAACATTTATTGTTGTGTCTTTGGTGTTGCGTACTTATTGTACTGTTCATTATTAAATGCTAACACTAACTGGTGCTATTATTAAGGTCGGTGTTGAAAATTGAAAATCCTCCCATGTAGCCTTCAAACGCATCATTCTTCTGGATTTTCTCGAATAAACACTTACGCAGGAAAGGTCAGATTTTTCTAATTGGAACTCGGCTCATGAAAAAATCACGACAATGGTGTAACAGAGCACATGCACTCATGCACTCGTGTTCACTTCATTAGGAACAATTTACTAGTACTGCATTGGCTCACTTTTACCTTCAGAACTGCTTTAATTCTTCTGTAACTCAACAAGGTGATGGCAACATTTTGGCCCATATTGAAATAATAGCATAATGCAGTTGCTGCAGATTTGTCGGCTGCACATCCATGATGCGAATCTCCTGATCCACCCCATCCCAAAGGTGATCTATTGGATTGGGTACAGTGACCTCACTGTCATGTGCAAAAAAAAAAAAAAAACAGTTCATGATGATTTTAGCTTTGTGTGTTACCCTGTGGTCATTAAGGGATGGACACGCTCAGCAACAATACGCAAGTGAGCTGTGGCATTTAAACCATGCTCATTTGATACTAAGTGTGTCAAGGAAATCTCCCCCACACCATTAGCCCAACACCACCATCCTGAACCACTGATACAAGGCAGGAAAGGATCCATGTTTTCATCCAGTTCTGACCCAACCAACCGAATGTCACGGCAGAATTTGAGACTCATTAATCAGGCAATGTTTTTCCAGTCTTCTGTTGTCCAATTTTGGTGAGCCCATTCAAATTATACCCTCGGTTTCCTGTTCCTAGCTGACAGGAACGGCACCCTGTGTGGTCTTCTGCTGCTGTAGCACATCTGCTTCACGGTTTGATGTGTTGTGCATTCAGAGATGTTCTTCCTATTACCTCGGTCATAACGAGATATTATTTGAGTTACTGTTGCTCAAACCAGTTTGGCCATTCTTCTTCATTCTGACACTGAGTTGCTGCCTTCTCATTGGCTGACCTAATTATGTGGCCAGTGAGTGCATGGAATACACTAAACATTACATAGTAATAGATGAAAACTCTTATGTTTTGGCTCTAGAGTGCCAAATAGTGGATGTGGATGTTCTTTTTTAATCCTGGAGCAGTACATAAACTACCAGTACATAAAGTACCAAGTTGACTCTGACCCCTATCGTTTCCCACACTTTGTACCCCATCTGTCCCTTTTTGCCTTCCACATTTATTTTTCTTCCCCTTTTTGGGTATTTTTGTATTTTAGGAAATCTGAATCTGTAGGTTATGTATGTGGGATGAGGTAAGAGGAGCAGTAGAACTACAGGATGTGAGGATCTTCAACCTTGGTGCTGTTCTTGTAGTTGGGATGGCTTTGGACTTTTGCCTGGTTTTAATTCTGGTTTTTAGGCAATACTTTTTTAATGTTTTTTTTTATTCATGTTGCCTGGATACTTCTCTCGCCTGTTCGGGCAAAAACAAGCAAACTAGCATTGTATTGACAAAGTGTGTAGAGACTAGAGAGCTGTATTGTCAAGTGTAGCATTGTACACAAGTACACAGTAGAATGAAATATCATTTGGTGCAATGTGTTATAGAAAAGTGACATCGGTGTGGTGGTGCGAGATGTTGAGATGTTGTTCTTTGATTGGGAGGGTTAGGACAACGAGATGCTTGAAGAATATTAAAGGAGGATATACAGTATTGTACACTGATATCGACGATGACCTCACCGATCATTTTAGTTAACTCTGTTTATGTTTATGCATCTTCCACAAACAAAGAAACTATTAGAGCATATGTTAAAAGTTATAATGCAAGTAGCTACTGTAGCTACATTAATTAACATGGATGGAGCAGAGTTGGATTGTAGTGGATGATGGCTCAGAGGTTAGTGCTAATGCCTCACACCTCCAGGACTGGGGGTTCAAATCTCACTCCGGGCTTTGTGCATGGAGTTTACATGTTCTCCCCGATCTTGATGGGTTTTACCATGTACTCCAGTCTCCTCCCACATTTTAAATACAGTACATTCACTGTAGACTGATTGACATTTTCAAATCTCCCCCTGGTGTGTGTTCCTGTGCCATGTGATGAGATGTTCCAAGTTCCCTGGGGTGAACTCCAGGCTCCCCACAACCCTACAGTATGTAGCGCAAATGGGGCGTAAAAATGTCAAGAGCCAAAAAAGTCCTAACTTTGGCAAGGTTCCCATTACAAGCCTTTAAGGACTCGAATCGATTTTTTTCTGAATGCACAAATCTGATGTTTTATCAGATCTGAGTCACTTTCATACGTGGTCCTAGATCGGATAAATATCTGATACGTGGTCATGTGACTTGAATGAGCATGGGCAGATCGGAATTCATGCAACTCCTGTGTATGTGTAGGACGCTCGTTACCATCATGTGGAAGAGGGTGGACAGTGCTGTCCTCTGATTATAAACACTGGAATGTGTTATTGTTGTTGTTGTTGTTTGCTGTATTTCATCACTATTATAGTGTTTATCCTACCCTTTTAGATGGACTTTCTGATCCTGTTGCATGATTTTTGCATTATTTTTACCTTGTATAACACTGAAGGGATCTGAGTACCCTTGGATCACGCCGCAGAGAGGAAATAAATGTTTCGATGGACTAACCTGGCTTAGGGTAAGCAGAAAATAAAGCATGTTTCATTGATTCGGCGCTGACTGATCACTTTGCGATGGTTTTTAAATTAAGTCTAGAGTTCAGGCTTCGCCTACGGGATGCACGTTTTATTATATCATTAGTTATTTAAATGCCGATCGGGACCGACACGCAGTAGCAACTGGTCAGAGGGACTGAAGTCTCCGTCGCTCACTGGTCGTTTGAGTGTGTCTAAGTGTGTGTGCGTGTGTGTGTGTGTGTATTTATATAAATATATACATATATTGATTGTAATTGAATTTGGTTGGAGCGACTCTCTCAGACGATTGTCTAGGCCGAAGCCAGTGATGGATTTTAGGTTTCAGCTGCAGTCGTCTCAGATTAATGGGAGGAGACCACAGTGGGCAGGGAAACGGAGCGATCAATTCCCCGATAATTCCATATTTTTCACATCATCATCCAAGAGAGAGAGAGAGAGAGAAGTAGGAGTAGTGTGGAGTGGATCAGTGGAGTGGAGATGTGGCGCTTCGTCACAAGCCTTTGAGGAAGTGATCTGTTATGGGGGTAAATAAATAAATAAATAAACAAAGCGGAGGACTAAATTGGAAATAATTAAATGTATGGGTGCGAGTATTGACCCAACTGGACGTAAAGGTAATAGATGCTTAGAGAAAGAGATGATGGTCGAAAGAGAGATATGAGAGAGATATGAGAGAGAGAGAGAGAGAGAGAGAGAGAGAGTCGAGAGGGGAAAGCGCGAGTTGTGCACTTCTACTACAACAAGGGCATCTGCAACGTGATCGTGTGAACCAAGAACAGCAAAACTGCAATATATAAAAGAAAAAAAAAGAGAAATAAATATGACTCGGATGGCAAATTTACAGAAAGGCCCTCTCTGTATCAGGGACAGGACATTTTCATCTTCCCAAAGTCAGCGGTTTACTGATGCAGTACTTTTACGCCCTCCATTAGATAAAGTGCATGCTTGTAGTGTTTTTTTTGTGTGTGTGTGTTTATACCTAAACCCTCTGGCCAGGCCCAAGCTGGATAGAGATCATGTGTGTGTGTGGTGCAGGTTTGAGCGTCCGAGTGGTGGATCCTGTTTCAGCTGATCGTGCATGGAAAGGTTTCTGCCTGCAAACCTGCAAAAAGTAAAAGAGAGAATAATAATTTGAAAATAGAAAAAAAAGACGGAGAGAAAGAAAGAAAGATAGTGTGTGTGTGTGTGCGTGTGTGTGTGTGTGTATGTGTGTGCGTGTGTGTGTGTGTGCCTTTTGACGTGTGTGGGGGTTTTTGGTGGAAGTGAGAAATCTGAAGAGAACAAGAGCGAGGTGAAAAATGAGCTCGGCCCCCGTTGGCACAAATGTGTTTGTGTGGGCGTGCATTAACATTTACGTGGGCCGGATATGCAAAAGCGCTCAAACAAAAAGAGCGGCTACTCCTAAATAGCCGAACGCTCTGCAATCCATCACCCCGCGCTCGGCGCTGCCCAGACTCGTTTCCGTTCTCTGCGTAAAGAGATGCTTATTTGGCTCGGAGGAGAAGACAATTAGCCCGAGTATGAGTGTGGACCTGAGCGAAATCTCGCCATGCCGAGAGCCGCCGCGGCCACATGGCAGAACCGTTCGAGGGCCTGACAAGCAATTAGACCGGAGTGAGCGCTGGTATCCCCCTCTCTCTCTCAGTCTAAAAGATCCTATAACAGCTGCGTTACAGCTTCATTATTTTATTACTGATCCTCATGGCTGGGTGGGGGGGCTTTTACAAAGAGATCCTTGATCTCTGGCTTGAGTTCTTCTCTCTTCAAAGCGCCCCCTGGTGACCGCTGCCTTGAGCAGTTCAAGTAATATTTTGACCTAAAAAAAAAAAGATCCTTTACTCTGTAGAGTGTATGAGATTATAACAGATTTGAGGAAATGTGTGAGAGTTTACGGCCATGTCTAATATTATTATTATTATTATTATTATTATTATTATTATTATTATTATTATTATTATTAATAAACAATTATAAATGATTATCACAGTGCCCTACAGGGTCAAGGGTTCGAGTTCTGTCTCTGGTCTCTGTGTGCATCTTCTCCCCGTGCTTGGTGGGTTTCCTCCAACAGTCCAAAGTCATGCAGTTTAGGCCAATCGGTCTTTCCAGATTCTCCATAGTGCGTGAATGTGTGTATGCTGGTGTGCCCTGTGATGGAGTGGCACCTCGTACCCCGCCTCGTACCCCGAGTCCCCAGGGACAGACTCCAGGCTTTCAGTGACCCTGTACAGGAGTGAGTGAGTGTTGGGAGCTCACAGTGCTATAAGAAGAATAAAGCACTGCAAGGTTGTGCTGTTACAGTCGCATGCTTTATTTCCTCATGCTGATGTTCGTCAGCTGCTGGACCACACGACGAGAAGTTTGCCAACAAAAAAGTTCGAAGAATGAGACTAAAAGTCTTACCAAAGCTTTTTTTTTTTTTTTTTTTTTTATCGATTAATCCTCGGTAAGCACTTTATCCTGGTCAGGGTGGCGCATGGATTCAGAGCTAATGCCAGGATGGGAAAACAGCCCGGATGGGATGCCAAGTAGGGGCAATTTAAATATAGCTGGGCCACCAACTCACAGGTTTATACTGTAGGATGTGGGAGAAAAACAGGGGGAGCTCCTGCTCAGGATCTAAACCAAGACTGGGAATGTTGGTGGGAATGTTCCCTCAATTTCACTATTTCACTTTTAACACTGTTGAGATTTTTTAAAATTATTATTATTATTATTATTATTATTATTATTACATTCATCTATTTAGGAACCTTTATAGTCCAACTAGGGACTGTGGAGGCCAATGGTGCCCCATTTGTCCAATCATAGTAGGACCTCCAGTCAACATTCACACCCATTCAGGCACTACGGGCAATTTGGGAACGCCAACTAGCCTAATCTGCATGTCTTTGGACTTTCGGAAGAGACAGTGAGAACCCTGGGGAAACCCACCAAGCACGGTGGAAACTCCAAACTCCATGCACACAGACCACTAGGCGAGAATGGAACCCAGGACCGCCGTTATAATAATAATAATAATAATAATAGTGGAACAGAGATACACTAAAGTAATGAATTCACTGAGGAGTGAAACAAACAGTAAGTGCAAGTGAACAAACAGTATAAATAGCTTGTTAGACATCACAGCAGGATGTACAGGTTCAGAGGTTATGTGTGCAGATCGAAAAGTTCAGTAAAAATGGAAGTGTTCGTACACACACTGGGAAACAAAATCACGTCTTACACACACGGAGGGGAAAAAATACACCGCGAAAAACTCGGCCTTTAGGCTTTCAGTGTAAGTGAGTTTGGAATAAATGGGTTATCCGTTATCTCAGTGCAGGAGAATGTGTAGAAATGATTGCTTGTGGTAATCACACGCGTGCACACACACACACACACACACACACACACACACACACACACACACACACACACACACACACACACACACACATGAGAGCTACAGAATGTTCACTGGGATATTATATCAGTTATTATTATCATTATTATGAAAAGATGATCGTCTGTTCAGTGCAGGTGGATCTTTGAAGTGGACGATTGTTTTCACTTCTCAGGTTTCAGGTTGTGTGTGTGAGTGTGTGTGTATACGTGTATCGCTCTCCATTTCAGTAAGTTGTTAAGGGAATTTAAAGGCAGGGATTTTTTTCGGACTTCTGTGTGTTAGAAGTCACTTTGATCAATGTCTGCATCTGCTTCCAGTAGCTGCGGGGCTGGAGAACTGCTGAGAGACGAATTCCTGTGAGTGTGTGCGAGAGAGAGAGAGACAGAGAGCAGGTGCGTAGGTGTACAATGTGCATCCATTTTGCTTCTCCTCGTGGCCGAGGTGTGAAAAGCGGACCTGTGCGGCGAACGCGGCTCAGCTCGGCTCGGCTCGGCTCGGCCTCGGCTCAGGCGTCCTCTAGTCTCTAATGAGAGGCTTTTTCACTCGGCCGATTGGAGCTAATGAAGCATCCGCACTAACGAGGGAGCTGCATCATCATGGCATGGCGGCATTTAGCTCTGAACACACACCAAACTGTCGCATCGCTGTTAGCAGCCTGTGGACAAAACAAAAAAAAAAAGCCTTTTAAAGTGCAATCCGGTTGGATAAAAAAAACATAACACCATATATATATATATATATATATATATATATATATATATATTTATATATTTATATATATATATATATATATATATATATATATATATATATGTTTTTTTCCCTCAATCTCCATGCCCAGATGAGTGTTCTTGGATAAACACTGAAAGCCCTTTTTTCATTATACCAGCGCCTCATAATTCAAAGAGGAAGATTTTTTTTTTGGAGATTGAAGAAGGCCAGGCCTGGAGAGGCGGTGAGGGAAAAGCTACAACACACACAACGATGATGGAAAAGGCAAAGATGAGCCGGCGCGAGGGGAAAAGTGCCCCTTGATGAATTGACGGGTAGTGAGATTTTACTCATTTGGAGTTATAAATGGAGGGAAATGATAATTTCGCGAGTGCTCGCCCCAACCGATGTGATCCGGCGCCTTTCCTCGGTGGTTGAGCGGGAAAATAGTTTATATGAAAACACAGTTATTTAAAATGGCACATGATGGGGCTATGATTAGGACGGCTGAATTGCAAGCAATGTCATTTCCTGAAGGAAAGTCATCCGGCGATTGAAAAAGAGAGAGAGAGAGAGAGAGCGAGAGAGAGAGAGAGAGAGATGTCTTACTACAATAATACTTAAAGTGTGACCTTTTTCCCCTCTCTCTCTCTCTCTCTCTCTCTCTCTCTTTTCAGAGCTTGTCGGATTCATGCTTGAAGAGGAAAACTGTGAAGTGCTGAATGGCTTGAAGGACAGGCTCACACACTTCACCACTCACAAGTCGACTCAAAAGACTTTATCACACAGAACCCATGGCACACAATTCAAGGCTCCACTTTTTTTTTTCCAGCCCTGTTTTTGGCAACAGCAGATGTACAGTAGGCCGAGCCTGAAGCGGCCCAAGCGTACAGTACAACAGCAACATTTAACGCTTTTTAATTGGGCAAAAGCCAACCGGTTACGACTCAGGCTTGAGATAGCAGTCTTTATTTTTTCGAATCCTCAATTTGGATCTATTATTAAATCCTATAGAATTCTGCATTTTTTTTTCAGAAGGATCATATTAATGCGCTCATTTCAACATCTTAACGTTTCTATAGCAACAGCTCATTCACAGTGAACACTCTTAACACAACTTAACAAAAAAAAATCACAATCTGAGGTACGTCTATAAGTTTACTTGTAACGAACTGCATTATTGTCTTAATAACTAAAAAAACTATACCACTGTATAATATTTGTTGGGAGGGGGGGGATCAGATTTGCATGTTGTGACGGTTCACATTTATAATTAGTGATTTTACCCGACTATAATATGAGGACTGTCCTCTGAAAAGGGACGCATGCACACATCGATATGTCTTTCTGTCTGGGACGTCTGTGTTAAAACACGTCATGTTTGTGTGAGTGCTCTTTCCTCTTAATATTTTTTTGCTGATTTTAGCAAAAATATACTTGGGGACAACGCAGAGCAGTTAAATGTAAAACATCAGATTTTTGGGTTCAGACAGCTCTAAAAAAACCTGATCTGTGTCACATTATGGTAAAAAAAATCACTTCAGGCTGGCAATGTGAACATAGCCTTAGATTTATTTGCTTTTTTTTTTGTTATTATTATGAATTCGTTTAAGTACAATGTTACACTTGATTTTATCCGCTACTACGTGCAGCTCTAAAGGAGCTGCGGCTCATTAATCCTTGAGAGAATGAAATAAGGTCTGACGCGTCGGTCTATAGTTATATAACGCCACTCAGTGGTAAAAGCCAGCAACAGCATACCGTCGCAGTGAGGTGCAGCGACAAAACTAGAAAACTGCTCGTCACACATCTGTACCTACAAATTGGTAAATTTATCAATAAAAAAGGTTTTAAAAATGTAAAACAAGGTTTAATGAGTAACATGTAGATTGCTATTTTCTTTCTATAATTTTAATAAACAGTAATTGTTATTTAACAGAACAGGAACAATCTGTAAAACAATGTTTATTCATTTCAACCATTACAGTGAAATACAGCACTTTTGCAGTGTATTTTTGTTTGACTTTTCTAAACTACTGTATTTGCTCTAGTTAATGAAATATGTTTATCTGTATAAGCTTTAAGGATTTTGATTGTTATAATTTTTTTAATATTTGAAAATGTAATTCTCCAAAAAACAAAGTATTTTTAGCTCAAAAAAAATATCGTAATGTAAAACCATGCTGGAGGATATAAAAGTAAATATATCTTACTATAATGTATTATTGCGTCACAGGCACTGTCCTGATATTTATACCAAGAGCAGAGTATAAAATCTCCAGATCTCTTTAAAAGCTCATGGGGAAGAAAAAAAAACACACACACACACACACACATGCGCGCACACACACACATACATCTACAATACAACATGTTCGGTTAACGCGTCACTGAGGTTTCAAACTTCTTCTCTCCTATGCTGCTCTTCGTCCCTGGGGTTTGTCGTTCCTAATCAGCTTATTGAGTTTATAGTATTGTTTATTTTTATTCTGCGATAAATCCGGGAGTAGTTGGAATTGATTTTCATTCTTATATCCTTGATTTGTTGTTCGTCCGGTTCATACAAGAAATATTGATGATAATAAATAATAAAGCAATGATGATAATAATAATAATAATAATAATAATAATAATAATAATAATAATAAAAGATATATTACCCCTCTGGTCAATACTGCTCCACAGCACTGAACACACACCAAGTCTATATTCAGGCTCGATTTCCTCACCGTATATCTTTGGGGTGAAAAGAACTAGCCAATAAATCTTCCTAAAACCGGTATTTTATATCTTTCGGTATCGACTGCAGAGGGTTTGAGGGTTTTAAAGAAATGCACTGATGTACTGTTGCAACCTCAAGCAGAGTTCTTCTTCTGCTTTTTTGATCCAGACGCCGTATATTACCCCACGTGGTTATGTTGTGTGATGAAACACAGGACAAGACAGAGATCCGATGTCTGTAATAAACTCCCAGAACATGGAGCGCTGTTCGAAGTAGGAGTGTAGGAGAAATAACAAGCACATGTCAGTCATTTCTGCTAGTGCATGCGGCGGCCTTGGAGTACCCATAGGATTTATGTGGCTGAGTCTGAATTTAATACTGCATTCGACTAAAACTAACTCCTACAGTTCTGTGAAAAAAAGTCTTGAGCCCCCATCACTTCTTCATATTTTCTTCATAGAGCCAGACATTCCTGTTTTTGTTATGTATTCTTGAGGAAGAGTTCTCCAGGCTTCCTGAAGGACTTTTCTGGCTCTCGTTTTTGCCAAGTCTTTCATTATTTTCGGAGCAGTTTCTGAGGAAGGTTTTCAGTTTGTTAAGCCACACAGTGACCTATGAATAATTCAAGCGTGAAAAAACATCTAACTTAAGACATGATCCAGTGAGAAACAGGTGCAGACGATGACAGATGATCAGGCCAGTGATTAGTATACTGGTGATGCTGTATCCTGAGTGGTGCACAATGTGGTTGTTACATAAACATCTGATTTTTAAATCGTATCTTTAGGCACTTTGCAGCCTGTCACAGTAAAGCATTCGGACCCATTTTAAAAAAAAATCTACATAATTAAATTTGATTTAATATGAGGAAAAGGGGGGGGGGGGTGTCAAGACATTTGCACAGTACTTTAATTCGAATTATATGGCTTGAATTAAATGGAATATTGTCTTAATTCGTTGATGATGCCAAAAAAAAATTATGCCAGTTTGATGATGATCACGTCATCACCATCATCCTCATCACCATCAAAAGAAAGAAGAGAAAATTGTTTTTACATTGTTTAAAGATGTTGATTCTTCCATTTTTAGCGTGAGGACACTAAAAGACACTGTTGCAGCTTGAGTTGAAACGGGGTGATTTTTACCTCAGATGTTGAGATCGAGACTGACGTTCTAGATTGGATAAGCTCATAGACATAAACGTAGAACTAATTATAATTGGGGTAAAAGTAGTTTAGAATTCTTACAGGTACTACTGTATGTTGTCAAAAAAGTGAGGAGAATAAACCATGATGGTGGTGGTACTGTATGTACTGTACATCTAGGTGCCGCCCGGCGCATCGGATGACAGATATACAGTATATTCGTCGTTTCTGTGGCAGTTATTTACAGTGTTGGGTTGCCAGCTTGACGCCCGATTACATCAGCATCAGAGCTCAGGGACCTGGGACCTCCTGGTCAGCAGCTCAACACCTTAACCACTGATCTACTCCTGCTGCTGGTGGTGTACAGTCCTGTAAATATTTTCTTCATGTGCTGACTTTTTCTGCTTTAGAATACCACCCTACTAACTTTTTTCTAAAAACAAAGCTAGAAAGCTAGTGTGCTACGTCGGAAGTAAAATCCATTGTTTCGCACATCAAGTGGTGCCCTTGATTAGGGGTTAGAGAGGGATTTGGGTTAGAAGCTAGTTAGCTTTGTAGCTTGCATTAGCCGTGAACAGAACAACATAGACGGATTGAGAGGTCATTTGAAATGACTCAGGAGTGATTCTTGTGGAGATTGTGCATGTTGGTTAAGATGACAGACTTTAAAAGATGTGTTTTCTTGCTCAAAGTGTTTCAGTGACTGGTTATGAATGCGGGTTTTGGCATGCGGCTAATTTCCCATCTTTCTGGCATCAGTACTTTGGTCTTTGCTTTACTGCGTACCTCTAAAAGATTCAGCGGTTGTCCGCAATAAGGGCCCACACCGCCCTAGTTTCACCCATTTGTGAAAATTGACGAAATAATATTTTTTACCAAAATCTGCCATCATTTAGCACCCAATCCTAGAACTGCTCCATTTTATCATACGTTACCAATATTTTTAGTCAGTTCTCCAATACAAAAAAGTTTAACTAGTTTCCAGTAGAGGAAAAAAATGAATAAATAAAGCAGAGAGAGCCTAGAATGTATGGTCTGGGCAGTAACGGTAACCTGAGCCATACTGATTGATAACAATCGCTCTGGGACGCACCAATCCAGACCATATTCTGAAAATCTCCACGAGCCGTGCATCCAATCCGGCATGACTGATGTGCACCTCATCGTGCCTGTGGCAACGTGCGCCGCCATAAGGCAACCGCGACTGATTTCCCACTACACCTGATTAGCGCCCGAAGATGAAGCTCAGGATTCAGCCTGGCGAGAGAGAAATTGAAGCTAGAAGTAGCAGTGGCTGAGAGCTGATATAGCATCACAGACTTTCTCCACTACTACATCATGTTGGGTTTTCCAGACCAGCGACACAAGAATACCGAAATAGAAACGTGGAAAGGTTGTGTATCGCATCGCACTTCGCGGACTCTCTGCCCCGGAAATCTCCGCTTTCCATCTGAAGTTGCTTCTCTACTTATATTTCACTTTTCAGATGTTATTCAGGAGATTATACAGCTTGAAAAACAAATAAATAAATAAATTTGCTCCTAGGATGACAGCCACAATGGTTTTCGCGAAATTCAAATAGCGATCCCGGTTGGAATATTATATTTCCAAGACACTCTTATATAAATACACGGATATAACTTAAGAATAAAAAAAAAACTAACGAACATATATTTTATCACTGAGATGTTTAGTGCTTGATTCTGATTGGTCAGAAGGTAATGACTGATCGACTATGGAGTGATGTTTTTGCAAGGAGATGTTTATTTAACATTTATGGATGGAGTCTCCATTGTTGGGTTTTTTAACCTATTGGTGCAACTTTCAAGACATGTAACTGTGGTGTGTCAATTGCTGATGCTGACACTTTATGATGTGCAAAATATTCAACTTTTATCATGGTTACAGTTTCATTAACTGGATTTCCTCCTTACTTATCGTTTCCCCCAGACTTACGTCCTATTAGTTTGTGTATTTTCTTTTTGTCATACCTTTTTCCTCCTTAGCTGTCTTTCCCCACACACTTCTATATTTTTGTGGTCATCATGTTTCCTCTCAGGTTTTTCTCCCAGACACTGATTATAGATGAGCCTTGTTCCACTCTGCCTCCCTGCCCTCTGTTATGAGCCCAGGCTTTTTGGATTTGCCCAAAATAAACACAGCAGCAAGTAAAATATTCTCAGGTCCAGCACGCAGCATAATGTACTGTAGTGAATCTAGAACTGACATCTGTTTTAAACATGGCCGTCTTTACAGATTTCAAATTATAAGAAGGCAAAAAGTGCAAGGTGTTTCTCTTTATATCTTTATATTCTCAGATTCTCAAACCCGATCGGTCAGGAAGTGATGAGTACCTTACTTAACAGCACTAAAACCACTCGAAGAGAGGCTTTCTAACATTCATGAACTTGATCCTGAACTAGCACAATCTTGAGATTGTTGGAAATTCTAGTAGAGTGTCAGGAAGGTGGTCAGAGTTCAGTACAGGGGTTTGGAAGGAAAAGACAAATCTGTTGGTAGAGCTTCTTTGGAACTTCATAGTTCATAGGATTCATGTCTCTTTGTAACGGTTTATAGAATTCAAAAATATGTTTACCTTCTACACTTTTCAACTCACAATTGAAACCATAGTCCTGCTACAAATATCAGTGGTGGCTCAGTGTGTTAAGGCTTTGAGTTACTGGTCGGCGGTTCGAGCCCCAGCTCCACCAGGTTGCTACTGTTGGGCCCTTGAGCAAGGCCTGTAACCCTGTCTGCTTTAGATGTGCTGTCTAATGGCTGACCCTGCGCTCTGACTCTAGCCTACTAACAAAAGCTGGGACATGTGATAAATGAAGAATGTAATTTATTTTACTTTTCTCGTTCACCATTTATTCTAAACATGCAGCCGTTGGATCTACCGCACGACTGTTCCACCATTCAGGCGCAGCAACAATGATCACATGACCCCGTTTGACCAATCAGGTCTTCAGCCGGTGTTCTATAAATTCATCCTACCTGTGAATCCGTCCCATATACACTCACTGCGCATGTGCAAACAAAAGTTTCTGCATCTTTCCCTAATTTTGCAGAACGCCCATAAATCCATGCTTGGCTACTCTACCCACCTCTGGCTAAGCCTCATTGATACACATGGAGAGCGAAGGCTGGACGAGAATAGAACAGCTACACTACTGTAGCTGAAATAAACCAGTTTATGCTGGTTCCAGTAGAAAGGTGTTAGAACAAACAGCACTTTTTTAGTGGCAAATGTTGGGACCTATTCAATATTAGGTAGGTGGTCATAACAGTACGGCTGATCAGTGTAAGTGAAAACTGGAACTAAATTGTTTTGTGGATGTTTAACAACATTAAATGCTAAACTGTTGTTGTTGGTCTTTCCGGGGCTCCCAGCAAATGGGTCGCCACAGCGGTGCATCCGGTCCGCACATACAAACTTGGCACAGGTTTTACGCTAGATGCCCTTCCTGATGTAACCTTCCCATTTTATGCGTTCTTGGGACCGGCACTGCATCCAGTCACTGGGGTTTGTGCACTAGCTGGGAATCGAACCCGGGTCTTTCTTCCACATGGCAGATGAAATACCTCCCACAGAGCCACCAGTGCTCCTATTAAATGCTAAACTGTGAATGCGTAAAATGTACGAGTTGGCAGTTCAAAATAACAAATAGAAGGAAAAAAAGTGACATTTAAGGATAAATGCTGTTTAATAAGATAAATAAAACCCTCGGCGCTTGCTGTTGCAGTGGTAACAATAACTCCAGTTCATTCCCACCATGCCATCACCAACTATTTTACTATACCAACACGACACGTAATGTATTTATAGCACTCGACCCTAAAATCTCAATTTTTCCATGTGGAACTCATCCCAGATTCAGTGTGAGAAAGGTGAAATTCCTGCAAGTCAGCTGCTTGAAAGGCAGACACTCTCCCCTCTCTTTTTTTTCCCTCTCCATGAGAAAGACGGATAGCTCTTCATACTGATGGGCACGGAGGCAGGAATTGTTAATAATCTTGTGATTCTTTGGAACATTTCCAAGGCCTGATCTTTCTGCCAGGGACGGGAACGATGCGGCGGTGTTTGAGTGTCTCACGCTGAGGCAGCAGGGCTCGGGCAAAAAGGTGAGCGCTATGTATATTTACCATCCTGCTGCTTCATCTATCAAACAGCCACACCAAGGCATCTCCATCTGTCTGTCAACCCCTCGTTTTGATGTATGCGCATGTATCCATTTTTTATGTCCCGCTTCATCTCATTCTTTTTCTCATATCAATATCCATTTCCTCATACTGCTGATCCTTCTGTTCTCTCTCTCTCTCTCTCTCTCTCTCTCTCTCTCTCTCGCTTACTCTCTCGCCCACTTCTGTCCTGGTCTGCCCCGATCTTCTCTGATTTCTCCCTCTCTCGTTTTCTCTCTTTCTTTTTTTCTCAAAGAGGGCTCAAATTACACGCCCCGATCAGCGGGCCGGGTTCGATGGAAGGTTGGGATCGTGTGTTGAGCGACAGCAACACGTTGTTGCAGTCACCCAAGCTGCACGGATCAGTAACACCCGGAGCAAGTGCAAATGAAAGCAGAGAGAGAGAGAGAGAGATAGAGAGAGAGAGAGGGCTGTTGACAGTGACATCTGTGTCCCCACTCTGTTGCTGTGTGAGTTTGTGTGTGTGTGTGTGTGCACACTGTTGGAGGCAGTTCCATTCACACCTGAGATGAAAGGGTAGCAGCCTGTTTTCTGCCTCAGTCCACATGTGTGCATGTCATTTTCGTGTGTGTGTGTGTGTGTGTGTGTGTGTGTGTGTGTGAGAGAGAGAGAGAGAGAGAGAGAGAGAGAGGCAGGTCCTTATAATATGTTCCATAATATGTAGTTGACAGGAAATGTTTACTTCCTGTCTGTAGTGTGTTATGTTGTTATTTATCTGTCTGTCTCATTTCCTGTCTGTCTGTAGGTCAATCTGTTTGTCTGTCTTCAGTCCATCTTTCAATCTTTTCTGTTTTCTTTCTTTCTACTGGCCCAGCTTTCCACCCATACATCTGTTTATCTAACTACATATTAGTTGGTCTGTCTTCCCGTCTGTTTCTGTTGGGGTATCCATTCATCAGTGTCTGCCCATCTATCCTTGCATCCATTTCGTGATGTTTCTATCTCCTAAAATATTTATTGGTGCGTTTCTTTCTTTCTTCCTTTCTTTTTGCAAAGATGTCCTCATTTTGCATAAACTTATTAACAAATATTGCTTTTAATAAAAAGGGGAATTTTATTTTTAAAAAAAAGGGAAAAATATATTGTATAAAGTTGTTGTACATACTGTAAGGTCGTGGTCTATAAAGTGTAGCGTGCACAGTGGAATCTCAACAAATACTGTAGATGCCTTATGACAAAAAATTGCATCAGCATATAACTTTAATTCAATTTCTATAGCGTTTTAACAATTGTCATTGTCGCAAAGCAGCTTTAAACAATCATAAGAATTATTGAAGTTTGTATGACATGTGAATGTGTATGAATCATAATGATCAGATTGTCCCTGATGAGCAAGCCGAGGACGGCAGCCTCAGTAGCAAGGAAAAACTCCCTGAGGTGGCAGTAGGAAGAAACCTTGAGAGGAACCAGACTCAACAGGGTGATAACGGATAGCAGGAACGGATTGATCTACATTCATACTGTGTGTTAGGAGGCTGGAAGTTCAGTATAACAGGAGATGTGTGTTTAAGTTGATATGGATTCCAATTTGTTATTGGAGGCTCAGGTAGACTGTAGGAAACTCCAGTCCTGAACTATCAAGCGACTGAAGTCACTAGTCCTCAGAGAACAGCTGTCTGCATCAGCCGAGGCCAGGACCATCTTCGTGGTAAAGTGGAACCGTCCCCAGTCACCACACGCATCCCAGGCAGACCACACGGGCATCATGAGACGAGATCTCCAACCAGAAACGAGGCACCAGGACGATCACCGGTCCAGAGGATCACTTTGGAGCGACATGTGTAGCTCGACAGAGAGATGGAGGGAGAGAAAGAGAGGAGAAGAGAAGGAGAGATGGCAGTTACGTATGGTCACAGTCAACATGTATAATGTGAATGTATCTTTAGTGCAGAGTGCAAGCAGGGACTCCGGCAGGACTAACTACAACAGCATAACTAAAAGGGAGAGCCAGAAGGAAACACAGACATGAGGGCTCCCTGAGATGTAAAGCAACCAATCACCTCACCGTCAAAAAACCTGAGTGATCAATGAGAGTGGGGAGGACAGCATCTAAACATACCAGTTCACCAGAATACTCTACGTCCATGAGTCCCCCAGATCTGCTTCTTTATCTAAGGCAAATTTATTTACAAAAATGCTTGGCTAAATAAATGGGTTTTTAGCCTAGACTTAAACACTGAGACTGTGTCTGAGTCCCAAACATTAATTGGAAGACTATTCCATAACTTTGGGGCTTTGTAAGAAAAAGCTCTGCCCCCTGCTGTAGTTTTTATAATACTCGGTACTGACGAGCAGCCTGCATCCTTTGATCGAAGTAGGCGTGGCGGAGCATGAGACACTAGCAGTTCACTCAGATACCATTTAATGCTTTAAACGTCAATAGTAGTATTTTAAAATCGATGCGAAATTTCACAGGGAGCCAACGCAGTGTAGATAAGATAGGGGTGATGTGCTCGTATCTTCTGGTTCTAGTGAGGACTCTCGCTGCTGCATTCTGTACTAACTGAAGCCACTTTATGCACTTAGTTGAACAACCAGAGAGCATTATTTTGGCAATATTTCTATATTAGTGTATATTCTATATAAAGAGTTTACAGGATATGAACAAAAAAGCTGAACTGAACCCCGGCTAAGTTGGGCACATGTCCAAAATTTGTTTGCATCAGTGCAAAGCCAGGCAAAGCAAGTTTACATATTTTACCTTTTTTTTTTCTTCAGTCAGCCGAAAGCTGTTTTAAAAGAGTCAACCCAGGTTACCAACCTTGCATTCGGTATGCGTTTAACAGCTATGTGATTTTTCACATGCTTTTTTGTGGAATTATTAATATTTTTGGGTGGTTGTATTGGATTATCAGCATTTACATTATTTCTGATGTGAAAATTAATATTGCAATAAAGAACCCGTCTCCAGAATGAACTAAATTCGTATGCAGAGGTTCCGCTGTATAGTATTTTGGAGTATAAGCCTGTAAGGTGAGGTGTATCGGAGTGTGAGGGGTATCGGGATGTTGGGGTATAAGGCCTTGGGGTGTATAGTTGTGTGGGGTGTATAGAGGTAAAGGCTGTGAGGTGTATAGGGGTGTAGAATGGAAGCCCCTGAGGTGTATAGGGGTGCGTGGTATAATTCTGTGAGGTGTATAGGGGTGTATGATGTATAGGGATGTTGGGTATAAGGCTTTGCGGTAAATGGGGGTCTGGGGTGTAAGCATGTGAGGTGTATAGGGGTGTGGGATGTATAGGGGCGTGCGGTGTAAGGCTGTGAGGTGTATAGGGGTGTGGGGTGTATAGGGGCGTGCGGTGTAAGGCTGTGAGGTGTATAGGGGCGTGCGGTGTAAGGCCTCGGGCTGTATAGGGGTGTGGGGTATAAGGCCTCGGGGTGTATAGGGGTGTGGGGTGTAAGGCCTCGGGGTGTATAGGGGTGTGGGGTGTAAGGCCTCGGGGTGTATAGGGGTGTGGGGTGTAAGGCCTCGGGGTGTATGCGGGTGTAAAGGCACTATGTGTTAATGTAGGCATTCTTTTGCCATAAGTCAATAGGACTCCCTCACTCTCCTTCTCTCTCTCTCTCTCTCTCTCTCTCTAGCTGTGTGTGTGTGTGTGTGTGTGTGTGTGTGTGTGTGTGTGTGTGTGTGTGTGTGTGTGCACCCACCCTGCACTACTCCTCCATTCGGGGACAGCAGCAGCAGCTCTAATGGCATTAGGGCAGGGACAGATCTGGCGGGTGTCTGCAGTCTGCCGGTCTGGCCGCTCTGCACTAATCCCATCCCACTCTCCACCAGAGACAGGAAGAGAAGCTAATAAATAAATGAGAGGATGCAGGAGGCAAAAAATAATATATAAATTACATCCTGGCTTCTCGTAAATCATGTTCCAAACTTCCAGTAGACAGGAGGGCGGAGCTTGCGGACGGGTGGAGCAGACAGCGTAGAGTGCCAACGCGTAGAGAGAGAGAGAGAGAGAGAGAGAAAAGCGGACCGATAGAGAGAGGGAGAGACCGACTGAAAGGAAGACTGAGAGAGACAGCAATCCTGAAAATACTCAATATTTAAGATAAGAATTGCACCGTGAAAACAAAATGGTGAAAACAAAATGCAATCGGGTGTAAAATTAAGGTTCGGTTTGTGTGACGGTTGTGTAAGGCCAGCTCACGCCCAGTTGGTTTATTTCTTTCCTTTTTTTTCGACTCACAACGCTGCGACTTCCATCGTTTAATGGATTTACAATCACGGCGGTTTTCATTTTACACCCTCTACGACCGTGTTCAATTCCCTTTTTATTACTCTTTAATATTCCTAAACTTGGTAACCCGAGCTTTGAAGAAAAAAAAGAGGGAAAACAAGAAAGAAAATACCAAAGGGCCGTTATTTGTCACACCAATAAAAGCAGCCTGAATTGAATTGGACTGAGAAGGAGACGGAGAGTGAGACGGAAAACAAAGAAAGTGAGAAAGACGGAGTGCGGGAAGCATTTCCATCCCTCGCTCAGACTCTCGAGGCTTGGCGTCTAGGTGTTTTTAATTGATTTTTGATTAGACAGACTAGAGATGGGGATGGGGCGTGTGTGTGGGGTGTGTGTGTGTGTGGGGGGGTATCCATTAGTAACGAAAGAGATAAAAACCGTAAACGAGTGAGCAAGCCAAAGAGAGCGAGAGAGAGAGAGAGAGAGAGAGAGAGACATGAATAAATGAACAGACATAGTGACATGTTCAACATGTGCCACAGGGCCCTAAAGAGCATCTTTCACGTTTTTCACACGTGCCTGACCACTCGTCCCCCTTTGCATTCCGTCTCTTCTGCTGAATTAAATCAATTATCTTGCTTAATTCGTCACAGGGCCTCAGATTAGACCGCATCTTGATTTCACAAGAGCCGAGGCGAAAACGTCTTTTTGTGTAGATGTAAACTCAGGTACACACTCATTAGCACCGACACCTTGAGATGTACAAAGCTTCAAAAAAAAAAAACAACAACAAAAAAAAGGAAGTGCAAAGAAACGAATAAATCATCAATTAGCGAGAGCCGTACCAGAAGGCTCGGTGTCATTTATCACTGGAGCCTTCAAAGGAATACGGCAACATTATTCAACCTGATCTCTATCAACTCTGTCTGGTGTGTGTGTGTGTGTGTGTGTGTGTGTGTGTGTGTGTGTGTGTGTGTGTGTGCGTGTGTGTGTGTGTGTGTGTGTATGAGTTTGAGCGTGTGTTGAGAGAGATTGCAACAGGACAACCGTTCGCTCTAAATTCATTTAGAATGGAAGTATAAGGGCAGATGTTGAAGTCAGAGGGTTAATGTTGTAAACAGTGAAACACTATGTGTCATGATTTTATAGGAAAACAATCAACAACTGTGCAGGGGGGATGAAGTTACTTTTGCCAGCCCAAATTTTATCTTATCTTGGCCGAGTGCTTCATCACTCTTAGCTTATGAATCACCATTTTGCTTATGAGTACAATTAATAAATGACTTTTTATTTTTATCTGTTTATAGCTACAATTAATGTACGTCATGACGTTCCTTTTCTCACTTATGTTATAGCGGCTATAAACAATCACTTTATCAATATCCCATCCTTTTACTTCTTAAGAGGTTTTTTTTTTTTTTGGGAATTGTAGGCGGGACTGGATGGAACGCAGCTCGTCAGAAAACACGGTTAATGCTTTGAGCTCTGACTTTAACAAAGCACTGACACTTGAGACTCCTTTAATAAAATGCCGTATATAATATCCGTAAAAGTCTCCCCATTGAGAACTAAACACTTATTCATTTTAAAGCGTCTTCCAGAATAAACAGGGCAGAAACTCCATTGCCTGATCGAGTCTGTGACTGAAAAGCGCCGGTTAATTTCCAACACAGGAACGATACACTTAAAAGTAATTTTGGTCCCGTCAGACATTTCTAAAGTTGCCATCAAAGTGAGAAAAATGCTTCTCTAAAACGCAGTGACAATTCCTTTCCTTTGATAAACGGTTCCGAAAGTCCCAAAGGACCATTAATACAGATTTAAAGCTTCAAAACGCGATAATTTCACCTAAACGCTGATCAACTGCCATTCGACATCTGTTATTCTATTATACACACGTGGAGCTGAGCACCTGTACTGCAATTTGATAGAAATGTAAATCACTTCTAATGGAATCTTTGTGAAATCAACTTAACGATTCGATTTAATAAATCAAGCTGACAGAAAACCCCTCGAGCTCCAGGCTTTAATACAGTCCAGTTCATGACCAAAGAGCAAGTCACAGAAGAAAAAACACACTTCTGTTCTAACTGACATTACAATGAGCACCGACTTCACGAGGTTCGTGATTTGAATGTGGAAACACCTTCATTGCTATGTTATATGAATGTTATATGAATAATGATACAATACATTTTTACACATCTACGGTACACACACATCCAAAACCTGGGAAGTAACCCCTGTATATACTATGTGATACTTCCTGTATTAGTGCCAGTGACATGGGAAGTACTTCCGATATATACTATGTGATATTTCCTGTATTAGTGCCAATGTTGTGGGAAGTACTTCCTGTATATACTATGTGATAAAAAATAACTGGTCCTGCATTAGTGCCAGTGACATAGGAAGTACTTCCTGTATATACTATGTGATACTTCCTATATTAGTGCCAATGTTGTGGATAGTACTTCCTGTATAATACTGTGAACAGTATCTCTTGTATGTGCAGTACTTTCTGTATGAGTGTCAGTGATGTAGGCAGTACATTCTATATGGGCAGGATTTACTGTGGTTTCCCAAGGTGCTAGACCCTCAACATTAGTAGTCAGAGGGTTGGAAGTTTGAGCCACAGTAACACAAACATCTGAGAATGAATTGAAAGTATGATATGAAAAGTGCTGTGATACTGTGATACTTCCTGTACTAGTGCCAATGGTGTGGGAAGTACTTCCTGTATAGGTACAAATATTTTATATATATATATTCTACACAGTACTTGAGATCCAGTATGAGATCCAATGATGTGGACTTCCTGTATATAGTAGATGATACCTCCTGTATTGGTGCCAATGGTGTGGGAAGTACCTACTTCCTCTATCAGAGCATATACTATGCATTACTTCCGGAATGGGTGCAAATGACTTGGGCAGGACTTCCTGCATACTGTATACTGCAGAGTATTACAGTACTTGTTTGGGTGCCAATTATGTAAAATATACTTACTGTGTATTACACAGAACCTTCTGCCTGGTTGATTCCCCACCATTAAAATCTATACGGATCTCCTGCTTATTACTTCAAAATCAACTTGTTTTGCTTTCAGGCAAGCATCTTGAAGTTTACACGGAACAACAGATGCTAGATTAGGCTGAAAATAGCCGTAGTATTCCTCCGTTAACGCACACCACAACTAGCGCTTGATGAGACACTGAAGCCGATCACCTTCCAGCAGATGTGATAGCAGCCCTTATTCCTCTGTGTTTATGTAGATTGACTCCGCTTGTCAGGCTCGCTTAGTGGCGAGGGGGCCACGGAAGCAGACGGAAGGATGGAGGGATAGAGGGAGGAAGGGAGGGGAGGGTAGCCAGTAGACGAGGATCAGACATTCCGGTCACGACCAATTTGCACCACTACTGCGTTTTAGCTTGTATCTTTAAAACCAATTTTGGCTCTCTTGGGTTTCTACACCACCCGATACTCCATATTTGCCTGGCTGTGGAGTAGCCAGTCCCAGTTCAACTGAACACCAGACACCAAGTTGCAAACGTAGACAACATTCGCAGACACACACACACACACACGCGGTTAGACAATGTTTTTTTGTTTTTTTTTCTCTCATAATGCGCTGTGCAGGTGGGACGAAGCCTCATCAAGACAGGCTGAACAGAACGAAAAGCATGGTAATGGCATGGTGGTGGTCGGAGAGTTAAGGCTTACAGACGTGGGCTTTTGGAGGGTGAGGGTGGGAGCGAGCGAACGAGCTCGCGTCTTCACTTCTTCCCTTCTTCACTAATTGTAGCTTGTGACTAATTGGCATATTAGCAAAAATCCATTCCAGGCTAGCGGAGAGAGCTGCCAGGGACACCTCATAGCTCATTATGTCCTCATATTGTGGGGAGAAGAGATTGTTTTGAGGGGAAGGGAAGTGCAATCTGCAATTGGTCAGGTGAGAACGGCAATTAAGGAACTGCACCGGTTTGTAAAAGCCCGACGCCGTGCTCTAATATAAGCATAATTTACCGTGGTCTCTGGTGTCTGGCTTTAAATTACCACAGCAAGACTCTCCGGATCTCGAAAGAGAACACAGAATTGATGCAAGACCCACGTGGGTGTGTGTGTGTGTGTGTGTGTGTGTGTGTGTGTGTGTGTGTGTGTGTGTTTATGCACATAATGCATTAAAGCCAAACACATTATTTCCTCTTCTTTTTTTTCTCTTTTCTTTTAAGGGTGGGTGTGCTGGGTCTCTATCACGTTTCTTGCTCATATAATCGCTTTGTATGAGCGGTGAAAAAAAACTGTATAAATGCATGAAGTAAACTCAGAGATGTTACAGTAATGACAGACTCCGGATCTGACTGATAGGGAGCGTTGAAATAATTGGCCGATTACGCGCAGTTATTTTCTAAATTTCTGCACGCCGGTTGATGGAGCGTGTTTGACGAACAGCGTTAAGTGTGAACTGAGAGATATCTTACTCTAGCGAGACCCTCTGTGATTTCAGCCTTTAAAAATTTTAATAGTCATTTCGAGGCCTTTTTTTTCTCCCCCTCAGTTGCGGCGTTTACTCTGTGTTGCAATCGTGAATATTGAGCATTAACACCTGAGCTTGGGGAAATTTCACATTTCAAACAACCCAATTACACATATGCCTTGATTTCCAATTGTTGTCTTGTTTCACTCTTAATTCCTCCATCTTTCCTCCCTCTCTCTCTATCTTCCCCATTTGCACATGTGATGTTTTGGCGCTTAAGGACGTTAGAATATTTCCACCAGGAGAACATCGATCCCACTAAAATCTTCCCCGTCCCAGCCAATTTACCCGCACTAAAACTAATATTGTCTTTAATCAGATGCAATTAGGACTCCGAGTTAAGATCTCCTCCCAATTAAAACTCATTAGACCCCCTAATAGCGTTAGCGAAGGCTTCTCTAACTGCTGCTCATCTGCGCGGCATGTGAAGGGGGGGGGGGGGGGCGCTCCTACTGGCAGACGTGGCATCCTCAGCAAAACTGACACCCACCAGACGGTTAACACGCAGCTGGAATCTGTAAACCGAGCTTCCTGTACCGTTTCCTTCGAACACATAATGCTCTACTTATTCCCTCCATATTTTCCAAAAGCGATCCCACGTCGTCGCCTTCTGTTCAGCTTTCTATCTGCTTGTCTGCTGCTCTGAGGCTCATCTGCTCATATGAAAAGCAGTTAAAATGTAAAACTCTGGATTCTGATTGGTCAGAAGATGTTGATTAATTTTCTGTAACAGCATCCGCAACTCAGAGGTTAATACTAAGAACATTTAATGCAGTAAGGTTTTTTTTAATTTCTGAAAAGAATCTCGGGTGTCAAATCGGGACTTGTGATAAAATGTCTGGCGAATGAAGGTGTAAAAGCAGTAGACATTTAAAGAAGACTTCAAGTACAGTACAGTGAGGACGATCCCAGATCGAGGAACTGGCTGAGGCAGCTTGGAGCCCACTGCATTCATTCCGGTGAACATGTCAGCCAGTGGAACGTCCAATGCTTGAAAAGTGAACGTTTAGGGGAATGACTGCAGCGGGCTCTGAGCCACCTCAGCTTCTTTAAAATGTTTGCCCCATGTCAAATGTTTTACTTCAGCTAGGAGCTTCATTACTGCATTGTACGTGTAGTAAATTTCAATCACATGTTTTACGCCTTTTACACCAGAAATTTCATCACAAACCTTGACTTGACTTGAACATCCTTTATACAAAGCACTGCCACTGAAGACTCTTTCCACAAACATAGAAGACTTCACCATATTAAAGTCCTGGTTTGACTTGAACGCCCCAAATAAAATCTAACCCTGTACATTTGTAACCAATTGGAATTTTTGAGAACTAAGCACAACAAAGGCACACAAACAGCACTATTATTACTATTATTATTATTATTATTATTATTATTATTATTATTATTATTATTACCTAAGAAGCAACAAGGAGCATCCAATCCCTTAAATCCCATTTCCCCCTTGTAAACAAACCTATAGGAACTGCTCAAATGTCTCGAGTTTGTGCCGGCACACTCATTCAGACATATGGACAAAAAAAGAGAGGAACTCAGAGCTGGTTATATGGCTGAGGTTTTGTGTAGGGGAGCTAAGGGCAGTTAGAAGGGCATGTTCTGTGAAGAAAGCTAGAGGAAAGTAATTTTCAATATCATCACTAGAAACTATGTGGTTTTTCTTGTATTTGTTTTTATTTGTGATTTTGTTCCAATTTTACATGAAAAAAATACAAGCATTTGTGTTTTTGCCAAAGTTTCATTAGCTTTCCCTTCATCTCCCGGTCCACAGGGAGCGCCGAGTAGCCTCTAGCTTGAACACTGAAGTTCTTGTTTTACTCTTATTGGTTGTTGTTTGTTGCTGTTTTTAGTATTCGTTATACATGTGCTGCGTGGATTGCGCTGGAAAAGCAGGCTGGAATAAATGCAATAATATCTGCCCATGAGCAACATTACTATTTATGCCATGGCCGTGCTGAAATCTTTATTCTGATTTGTCAGGAGGTGCTGATTAATTTTCTATAACAGGCAGTAGAATAGCTGTAAATCACAGGTTTATAGGTATTAATGCACTCTTTTTAATATGTTGTTGTTTCCATGGTAACACACATAGACATGTATTATGGATAACAGTGACTAAAAAAAAATGAGTAGAAGCTTTCCATAAGAAAACATTTCATTTAACATTTATAGGAGGAGTCTCTGGTGTCAAACACACTGAGTTTGAACAGGAGCTGGCCTTCGTCCTGCTTAGCGGTCTTGTCCATGGTGCTGACCCTCAAGACAGTTTTAGACTGTCTGATTCCTCAGCCCTTTCAAGCTTACTGTGTGGGATTCCAGTGAAATCTATGATAGCTTTTTTTTAATGGTCCAGAGCAAACACAAACATTTTGTCAAGTGATTTTGAGGAGGGTTTTTTTTGTCTATTAGGATTTTTGGATTATTAGGAAGTTTTATTTATTTATTTATTTATTTTTTGGCTGAAGGATTTTTGGATGAATGCTTAAGTAGTGTAAGTACTGTAAGACTTTAATCAGATCAGAAGTGACTCACACTGCCAACAAGTCCAACATAGATGGTTTAGAGATAAATATTATTATTATTATTATTATTATTATTGTTGTTGTTGTTGTTTAAGACGCAACAAAGAGCACCCAATCTCTTAAATCCAATTTTCCCCTTGAAACAAACATATTCCATGTGTAATAATGATAACTGTAAATAAAATCCCCTTAAGCACAGATTTATTTTACCAATTTAATCTATCACCAACAAAACACACACACATACAGTATATAGTAATGTGTAAAAGTCATGACTCACCCTCATTTCTTCATATTAAATTTAATTACATTATGTACATAATGTTTTATTGCAATGGGCTGCAAAGTGCCTAAAGGTATCATTTAAAAATTGACTGTTTATGTAACAACCTCAGCAGCAACCTTATTTCCCCTCTCATCTGCTCGAACCACTCAGCACTGTGCGGCTTAACAAACGAAAGAACTTCTCAGGTACAGGGACCGGACTGAAAATGAGACATAAAAACTTGCCAAAAATACCTGTCCCCTTTCAGGGGTCTCCTGCCAAAAACTTGCCAAAAATACCTGTCTCCTCCAGGGTCAAGGGTTCGATTCTCATCTCAGTTCTGTGTGAGTGGAGTTTGAATGTTGTCCCCATGCTTGGTGGGTTTACTCCAGGTACTTCAGTTTCCTCCCACAGTCCAAAGACATACAGTATAGAGTGTGCTAATCTGTGTTTCTAAACCCTCCAAAAGTGTGCGAGTGTTTGTGCCCTGTGATGGATTAGCACCCTGCGTCCCGAGTCCCCTGGGATAGACTACAAGCTCCCTGTGACCCTGAACAGGATGTACAGTAAATTATAGAAAATGTGTGAGTGAGTGTTATTTTAGTTATTGATGTTTGCGACATTGGTATCAAGCGACATCTGTATCACTTATAAGCACTTAATAATCAATACTAGAGAGCTGTGATTTCTGCTACTGTAATTATTATTATTATTTTTTTTAAATCTTAGACATCTCAGAATTCCTCTTTTAAAAGGTTTAGTTTCAGTAAAAATGGTTTGTTTTGGGACATTCCCTTAAAGATACCTTTCATCTCTTGGACATTTTTTATGTTGAGTAATGACTTTGGTTTGATGTTAGTGAGCATACTCCTGCCTAAAAAAAGCCCTGAGCAAAATCCTTCTCCTAAGTCACTTTGGATAAAATCCTCCAGCAAAATGGGTCATTATCAATGCATTTATTCAGAGGTTAATTCTCACATTCTGCTTTCTAAATCTAGACATCAATTTCCATTTCTTAGAAAGACACAGAAGCATCCTGGTGTTTGTAAAGAGAAAGCGGGTTTAATGCAGCAGCAACAAAGCTCTCCATGGTTCTGAACAAGATTCAAAACAATCGCTTTAATTTTCCTTAAATTTAGGGAAAAATTAAGAAGAAAAAAACAAACAATCTCCACTTCAGAGAAATACATGTTTAATATGTAGCACAGATTTAATATTAGAGTACGCATTTTTTTTCATGACAGGGTGGTGTTATTTGGGGGGGAAAATGAAGTGTGAAAAAATGCAATCAAACTTGCCTTGGTATAAACGAAAGGGGGGAAAAAATCACACACTGTTAAAACCTGATTTGTTTGGCTCCACTATGGTTACTTTCACACTTTGATTTTTTTTTTCTATTTCTTTAAAGTTCCACCTACTGTCTATCAGTGAACACCAGCCAGCCTTTTTATTATTATTATTATTATTATTCTCCTGTTGCACTTTGAAGATTAGACTTGCTGATCTTTATGCTAATTATTTCATGAAGCCAAAACTCGTGATCTTTAGATAATTGGGTAATAAGTTCAATATAATTACACCTATTAACACAAATCAGAGTAGGCACAGGGTTTCTATGTGCTTTAATTTGTCTTAAAAAAAACGTCCTTTCTGGAAGTTGAGCATCTCATAGCTGAACTGGGAAGGAAACATAAATAATGATCTAAGCATAATGCTTGTGTAATCGACAGAGAAACGCATGCTTCATGCTAATCATGAAATTACGGTATGTTTGCAGGTATTTAACAGAGCGGAGACCAGTAAAGATGTCTCACGTTAGTCATTTCTTCTTGCTTTTTCAGAAAAGGGCTATTGTTTATGGCTATAACTAGTTATGTAGCTTTGGAAAGATTGTTTCTACTGTTTTTACTTCTTCACCTCTCAATGTGAGGTCCTAGATCATTTATTCTCACTTTAATTCACTATACAGGAGTAACAATGATGCTCTAATAACATGCTAGCAGAGTACTGAACATTCCAGGATCCAATCAGCAGTCATGATCGGATCCCAATAGAAATAGCACAGATCCAATATCCAGGACGGCACCCGCTAAGAAATAGTGGATCGGATATCAGGGAAGAAAATTGCTCTGATCCTGTAACCAACAGAATAGACTGGAATTAAATTTTAAAATGTAAATGGTCACATTGTGTATAAAAGTGACGCACATTTATTTCTTATTAAGATTGATTTTTATTACATTTAGGCTCTGTTCACATTATCAGCCTGAAGTGACTCAAATCTGATTTGTACCCCAACTTGACACAGATCTGATTGTTTTAGGGCTGTCTAAATACAAATCTAATGTTTTTCAGAGTCACTTTTGTATGTGGTCCTAGATTAGATACATATCCGACACATGGCTATGTGACTTGAATGAGAATGGGAATATTGGAATTCATGTGACTTTCTGCCTCTGAGCGTGCATTGTTTGCTCGCTGATGAAATCAGTCAGCATCGGATTTCATAGCAGCGCTAGCAACAGCTGCTAAAACAGCTAAAGTGGGGCATCTGGCTTTCTTCCTTCTTCGGGACCTCAACAGAGACAGCCGACCCACTGCTCGCCTTCCTCCAGAACAAAACCCTATTCTTTCTTGGGAATAGCCTTTGATATTTGGCAAGTAAATCATTTTTGTTTGGAGTTTTGTATAAGTCATTCTTAAACATTTTGGGTTATAAAATATTATAATGCTTATAAAGTTTATTGCTTCAATTCTCAAAGCGCTGATGTGGGTTTTGGTATTGTGAAATCTCTAATCTCAACTACTGAATTCACTACTGGATTACTCATAAACCTAATTTCTAGTTATGCTTAGCTAAAAGATGTTTAAATTTTAATAATAATGGAGAAATTGTCATATAACATCTATAGTTAGAATGTACTGTGGCTGTATCTTGCATGTGAGAAATGTTGATTGAATGAGGCCAACTCTCGGTTTGTAAAATACAACTAAAAGCAGCGTTTTGTTTGCACTTCCTGGTTCTTTGTAGCTGCACCCGTTTTTTTTTTTTTTCATTAGTTGGTTTCCTCATTGCGTTCCTCTGTTTTCTGGATGGCCCACAATAAACAACTCTCTACGAAGTGTTAATAAACAAAACTCCAGGAGTTTCACCCTGAGTGGATCTCTGCTGGTTTCTGTCATCCTTTTCGCTGCACTGTAAACCCTAATGCTCAAAGTAATTAAACATATTGAGTACTGTTAACAGACTCGATTCCCGTCTCTGTGTGCATGGAGTTTGCATGTTCTCCCCGTGCTTGGTGGGTTTCCTTCGGGTACTCCGGTTTCCTCCCACAGTCCAAAGACATGTAGATTAGGCTAATTGGTGTTCCCAAATTGCCCGTAGTGTGTGAATGAGTGAGTGTATGTGTGTGTGTGTCTGTGCCCTGCGATGGATTGGCACCCTGTCCAGGGTGTACCCTGCCATGTGCCCTAAGTCTCCTGGGATAGGCTCCAGGCCCCCGTGACCCTGAATACAGGATTAAGCGGTATAGATGATGAGTGAGTGAGTGAATACTGTTAACTTAAATAATAACAATTAGTCCTCATTAATAGATCTTGATGAGTATTTAGAACTTTTATGAGTTTTAGAAATGACACTTTTCAAGTTAGCTGAACAAATTTGATATTTTAAGTAACTGTAAGTACTGTACTTAAGTAACAGTAACTGTCACCTTAAAGTTCCACCAACTTAAAATCTTTCAGACTATTGATTTTGTGTCTGACGTCATCAGGGCAATAGGGCACTGGTAGTTCAGGGTAGGTGTTTCACCTGCCATGCGAAAGGCCCGCATTTGATTCCCAACAAACTGGATGAAGTGCCGTCCCAAGCCCAGATAAAATGGGAGGGTTGCGTCAGGAAGGCCGTCTGGTGTAAAATCTATAAAATTATTTATTTGATTTGCAACAACAACAAAAAAATATATAATTGCTTTTAAATAGTCTGAGTTAGGCTACTTAATAATGCAAGTAAAGAACGATTAATATGAATGAGTACAACAAACTCAGAAACTGGTAGTTCTGTTTACTTCAAATTGGAAACATCATCACTTAAAAAAATTGATGTAACTGATTAACTTGAATTTTTTGAGTTTTGCCAATTTATTTGGGTTTACAGTGTGCTTTGCAACAAGTGTTTCACTCGCGGAGTGCCTTGACACGGCCTGGTAATATTCATGAGGAAAGCGCTATCTAGACAGACTTGATTCAACAAATCATTTTTAAAAGACCTTTCTTTGAACGGTTCAATATTTTAACCAAATTTATCCACAATAACATCATACTGTAATGTAAACAGAAATAAAAAAACAAAACCAAAGTAGACTATGCGCGTAACTTTAACAAAAGCGACACAGAGAGGTGGAATCTCAGCCATTGACCATGTCACGGCCAGAACTTGTCGCTTCCACTCTCAGTGTAAATACTGTACGGAAATGTAAGTTTACATGCTTGCATCCTGCTTCTAAATGATTGTAACAAGGTTGCCAAATCGGTCTGCTTGCTGCGATAACATTTACTAGACCTCAATCTCCTCGGCTTGTTATCAATAATACCTTGAGATTGGCTCAATTTTACATAATTATGCTACGTAATGCTACTCCATTCGAATGCAATACAATTAAACTGATGAGGTGTTGTGACATATTAACTATGACACACTTCTGCAAATTGGACCTCAAATGAAATTTTGCTCCTAGTTATAGCTGTGTGTGAATTTTAATGCAGTCCGGCTGACGTAAGGCCATTTCTCTAGACCGTGTGACATCTGACACCGAGCCGAGCTAATTAGCACACGCGCGCCGCATCCCTCTCCTTCCTCCAATCAGTTTTCGCTGTCAATCAACAAGTTATTCCGGATCACGCTGATGTTGTGGGGATAGACTCAGGTGCGGGACAGTGGGGATAATTGAAACTAATTGTGCATGCTGTGGATTTGAGGCGTTTACATCACCCTGCTCTCTCCGGAGAAAAAGAAAAGAACTGCAAGTGAGAGGGAAAAGAGAGAGGAAGGTGAGTGAGCGAGAGACAAATCAGATTCAGATGCTGGTGAACCTGATGTCTCTGATTCTCTGATTTGCTTCCGTCAGGCAGGGAGAATAGCGTCGGCTTATCAGGATAATCGCACCTCGCCTGTCTGGCTGTCATGAGCAGGGAGAGAGGAAACACACCTTTGATCCCTGAGCCTGGAACACTTCAGCTCTACAAGACAGCTCATTGGCCTCGGGGCATTTTTTGTCCTATCTGGAAAGGCAGTGACATAAAAATTAGACAAATATATGAGTAAAAAAAAAAACTGTGTTTGTGTGTGTGTGCATATATTATTAAATAAATACTTTACCTAAACCTTAATCAACATGATCACTATTGATTAACATGTTTAACTTTACACTGTTCAGTAAATGTGTACAAATGTACAGTAAATACTGTAAGACTAGAGAATATAGTAATATAATTTGTAGGTATTGAACTGAAAAGAAAAGAATCAGTGAAATGTACAGCAGATAAAAATACAGCAGCAGTTACCAGTTTACATGTTTACAAATATATTTCAAATTTACTGGTGTCATATATAATTTACTGCTAAAAAAATAAACATTGCAATGTAATATATTTGCAGATATGTATTATACAGTCACCTATGTTAAAATGTATAAAAAATAATTTCAGTGAATAATTGGAGGAAATTTCAGTATAAAAGTGTAAAACATTTTAAGATGAAAGTAATATGATCCACTTGTATCAGGAAATACATTTCTGTAAAAACGATTAACATCAGTTCAACAAATGCAATATGTACTTTAATTTACTATAAAACAATTTATCTCTAATGTAATATATTTACAATTCAGTACTCTACAGTACGTATACGTTCAATATTTAATATTTACACTAAATTGTAAAACTTTTTAAAAAAACTGTTAAGAAGTTTAATTCTTAACATATTTATAGTAATGTGGTACACTTTATAGATAAGTAATACACTGTAAAACAGTTTTTGTCATATAGACAGTAATCTGCAGTAAATCATTTTAAAACTTGTACATAATTGTAAAGTAAATACATTTAAAAGTAAGTACTAAGTTAATGTTAGGAATAAAATATTGTTAAAAACAATAAGTAAGTTGTTGTAACTATTTTCTGGAAAAAAAAACTGGGAACATATTTACATTAAAACAATTATTTGAAGGTTTGTGTGTCATGCACACCCGTAACACGACCGGCACTAGGACCCGGAAGTAATAAGGTCGGGTGTCAGGAAGCATAAAAGGAAACAAGATGGCGCCTCACATTGCCCAGTCATTGAGTTTGCCCATACTATCGCCGACGCTTCGCTCGTCTAAACGTGAGTACTCACTTTCTTGGGTTTCGCTTTCGATTGGGTGTGTGTATTTAGAACACGGGTTTATTTGTGTAAACTCTTGCTCCCGCTTTGGGAGAGTTCTAATAATAACCAGCGTGGTTATCCTGCCTGCTCGCGCTACTTCTGCATTTGGGTTTACCATCCACGCTACAGGGCTAACTGCTAGTCTTCTGGTTCATCTTCGGTTAGTTCGTGACAGAATGACTGAGCCTTCAGCAGTGATCCCAGCGGAGTTTGCTCGCCTCTGCGATGTGGTTGACCAGCACGCCAAGTTGATCGATCAGCTCCGTGGTGAAGTCGTGTCTCTCCGCAAGGAGAGGTGGCGGAGCTGCGACAGGAGAATGCGACCCTCCGCGGGGCGGCCACTCAGCCGGCTGTTGCCACGCCCATCGTAGCGGCTGCTGCACCGCCAACTCCCTCCCCATCTTCTGATGTTTTTCTGGCTTTACCGGATAAATGGGATGGCACAGATGGGAAGTGCAGTGTTTTTCTAACCGCATTGGATCTCGTGTTTGAGTTCAATTCCACCAGGTACTCCACAGGCCGACTGCGCATTGCTCTTCTCGTCTCGTTGCTATCCGGGCAGGCAGTTGAGTGGGCCACGGCAGTTCTTCGCTCAGATTCAGACGTTGCCTACTCATACACGGAATTCACCCGCCAACTCAAACTCACCTTCGAACATCCTGCCCGACTCCAAACTATATCACCTACGGCAGGGAGGGTCGTCTGTGAGCCGTTACACCGCGGAGTTTCGTACCCTTGCTGTGCAGACCGACTACGAAGGACTGGCTTCGCGTATAAAGGACGAGCTCGCCGGACGAGAGCTCCCATCAACCTTGGAGGGCTTAATCCAACTCGCCCTCCGGATCGACCAACGTCTGCTCGCCCGCCCCAAGCCAGATCCTCGTACCCTGCCGCCCATCACGATGCCATTACATCAGTCTGCTCCACGATCCACCACTTTCTTCCCCCAAGCTCCAGTCTCCGAAGCCCGATCCTCATTCACTGCTCCACCTACCGGACCCGTCGGTTCTCCACCTCCCACCGTGGTTAACACAGGAGCCGGGAAACCCATGCAATTAGGGCGCGCCTCCTTAACCGCTGCAGAACGGGAACGCCGATTCAGAGAGGGGCTCTGTGCGTATTGTGGATCTGCTACACACCACAGAGCCATCTGTCCTCTGTGACCGGGAAACGCGCAGACCCGGTGAGAAATGAGAGTGGCTCACCGGGTTCCATCTCCCTCTCCACCACCTTGACCAATGATTCCCGTCTCACGGTAAAAGTACACCTCCAGTTTGACCACAAACGAGTTGGAAGTACCGCGTTCATCGATTCCGGTGCCGCGGGCAACTTCATTGACTCTTCTTATGTCAAAAGACTGGGGGTAAAGACAGAGGCGTTATCCCAGCCTGTAACCATTACATCAGTTGATGGTCGGCCCCTCTCCTCCAGTCCCATCACCCTCCGAACCCAGCCTATCACCCTCGTCATTAACCAGCATCAGGAACAGATCCAGCTTTACATCACCTCCATTCCGTCACCACCTATCATCCTGGGACACCCATGGCTACTGCGTCACGATCCACTCATCTCCTGGACCCAAAATCGGATCCTACAATGGGGACCGACCTGCAACGAACTATGCCTACGGGCCGAGGCTGGGACGTGCTCTAGGGAGACCGAGGTCCCCAATGTCGACACAGATAACATCCCACGAGACTACTGGGACCTGGCTGAAGTCTTCTGCAAGAAACGTGCCACCCATCTACCTCCACATCGCCCCTACGACCTGGCGATCGACCTTCAGCCAGGCTCCATCCCACCCCGCGGCCACCTCTATTCCCTATCCAAGAACGAGATGCAGGCAATGGAGGAGTATGTCTCCAGCGGACTTCGCCATGGTACCATCCGGACCTCCTCCTCAGCTGCCGCCGCGGGGTTCTTTTTTGTGAAGAAACGCGATGGTAGTCTTCGTCCCTGTGTCGATTATCGGGGACTCAACAACATCACCATCAAGAACCGACACCCGTTGCCTCTTACCAACTCTGCCCTGGACGCCCTCTCTGGCACCACCATTTTCACTAAGTTGGACCTCCGGAGCGCCTACAACTTGGTGCGCATCAGAGAGTGCGGCCTTCATCACCCCTACCGGACACTATGAAAGCCTGGTCATCCCCTTTGGTCTCTGCAATGCACCCGCGGTATTCCAACAATTTATGGGCATTGTTTTTCTCAGAGACATGTTAGGCCGCTGGGTGTTCGTCTACCTGCACGATATCCTCATTTACTCCCGAACCATCAACGAACACGTCCAGCACGTCAGGGCGGTCCTAAAGAGACTCCTCGCCACCAACTGTACTGTAAGTTGGAAAAGTGCGCTTTTCACGAGCGCTCCACCACGTTCCTGGCTTTTGTCATCTCGTCCCAGGGTGTGGCCATGGACCCGCAAAAACTGGAAGTTGTGAGTCATTGGCCCCTACCCAAGACTCTCAAACAACTCCAGCTATTTATCGGGTTTGCTAACTTCTACCGTCGCTTTATCCGGGACTACAGTACAGTTGCAGCCCCATTAACCGCTCTGACTCGCCCCTCATCTCACCCCTTCCATCTCACCTCCACCGCAATCTCCGCCTTCCACGAACTCTGTCGCCGCTTCACCACTGCCCCCATCCTTCTTCACCCGGATGCTGACAAACCATTCGTTGTGGAGGTGGACGCTTCGGATGTGGGCGCCGGAGCCGTTCTCTCCCAGCGAGGTCCAGACCAAAAACTGCACCCTTGCAGTTTTTTCTCCAAGAAATTTGACCCCACTCAGCAGCGATACGGAGTAGGGGACCGCGAGCTGCTGGCCATAAAGTGGGCCTTGGAGGAATGGCGACACTGGCTCCAGGGCGCCAGAGAGCCGTTCATCGTCTGGACCGACCATCAGAACCTCATAACTATCCGCACATTGAGACAACTCAACCCCAGACAGGCGCGGTGGGCATTGTTTTTCGAAAATTATAACTTCCACCTGTCATACCGCCCGAGGTCCAAGAACACCAAGGCCGACGCTCTATCACGACAGCACGAAGAAGACGTCCCCCGGGCGGACCCCGCGCCTGTCCTACCACCCACCAAGATCCTTGCACCAATTAACTGGGATTTGGAAACGAGGGTTCGCCAGGCACAGACTGCGGAGACCGAACCAGCAGGTGTACCGCCTGGTCGTCTCTATGTCCCTGACTCCATCAAGACCGACGTCCTCCAATGGGGACACTCCTCCCCAATGGGGACACTCCTCCCCAATTTATGGACACCCCGGAAGGCGACGCACGCTACTCTTCATTCAACGCGCCTTCTGGTGGCCAAATATGAGGACGGACGTGGACGAGTTCGTCCAGGCGTGCCCAGTGTGTGCCAGGTCCAAGGACAGCAACCAGCCACCACCAGGGGAACTTCAGCCACTCCCAGTTCCACGCCGGCCCTGGACACACATTGCCGTTGATTTCATCACGGGCCTGCCAGTTTCCGAAGGAAAGGACACCATCCTCACCATCGTCGGGGTTCTCCAAAGCTGTACACCTGGTGGCCCTCCCCGGTCTCCCGTCAGCCAAAAGGACAGCTGAGCTGATATTAGAGCACATAGTCCGCCTGCATGGGTTCCCAAAGGACATCGTCTCGGACAGGGGGGCCCCAGTTCACCTCCCGGTTCTGGAAGGCCTTCTGCCGTCTGATCGACTCCACCTGCAGTCTGTCCTCCGGCTACCACCCACAGACTAACGGTCAGACGGAGCGAACCAACCAACAACTGGAGCGCTACCTGAGATGCTTTATTGCTGATCGTCAGTGCTCCTGGGCCCGCTACCTCATATGGGCTGAGTTGTCTCACAACCTCCATACGTCCTCTGCCACCAACCTCAGCCCGTTCGAGGTGTGCTACGGTTTCCAACCTCCGATGTTCGACCATCAAGAACCGGAGGGTGAAGTACCGTCGGCCCAACAGTTGGTTCGCCGGTGTCGACGCCTCTGGAGACGAGCAAACAACGCCATCCGACTTGCTAACACCCGCTACACCATTCAACATCGCCGTCGACACCCACCGGGACGAATGTACCAAGTAGGTGACAAGGTATGGTTATCAACAAGAAATCTACACCTGCAGACTGAATCACGGAAACTATCACCCAGATTCATCGGACCATACCGCATCAACCTCCGGATTAACCCTGTCACCTACCGGCTCCAGCTGCCTGCAGCGCTCCGGATCCACCCGGTATTCCACACATCTCAACTTAAACCCTTCACTACGTCACCCATGACGTAGTGAAATAATTGTAAAGCTTAACAGTAAATAATGTGAAATGCATTTTAAGTAAAGTGGTTTAAAATACAATATTTGCATGTACTCTAAGTGCTATTAAAACTTCTGGCAAAATGTCCACTAAAGAGCTTTTACAGTTTTACAGCAAACAATATAAAACACATATTTACAGAAAATGCTAATACAGGTGCTAGTTGTAACATCTCATAACTGCAAACATAATGTTAGCTATTTGCAGGTTAGTAATGTGCTGTAGAAAAGAAAACTATAAAAATATACATACTTAGTTGCAGGTTTTCCACCAAACTATATAAATCATGTATTTTTACACATACATAATAGAGAAATGTAACAACACTTTACAAGAGATAGCTGTAGCACTAAATAACAGCTAATAATTATAAACATACTTACAGCTAAGTTCTGTAAAACATTCTCAAGTATGTAACAATGTAAAATAGACTGAAAGGAGTTGTTGCAGTTTTATAGCAAACAATGCAAAACATTTATATTTACAGATATATTGTACGACATGTAAAATTTTACAGCAATGTAAGCAACTGTACGCAATGTAAAAGTTACTGGTAAGTAATGTAATGTAAAATATTACATATAGAATTAATATATAAATTAATAGTAAAGAGTTGTTGCAATAGTGCAGAAAACAATATAAACCATGTATATTTACAGATATATAGTGCAGAAATGCTGTAAACGTTACATGAGCTAGCTGTTACACTAAGTAACAGGTAATACTTATGAACATAATTACAGTTAAGTTCTGAAAAAATATTTTCAAGTATATAAAATACTGAACAAAAAATGGAAAATCTACAGTAAAGAGTTGTTGTTGTTTTACAGATTTCATAACAGCTTATAATTGTGAACATATGTGCAATTTACAATATTTGCAGATAGGTAATTGTGCTGTAAAAACATATGTAAACACATGTCTGTAAAATATACAGTAACAATTAATAATTGTCAAACTTTGTGAATAATTAATTATTATATTTATATAATAATAATAATAATATATAATTATATTTTTCCAGGGAGGAAGGAAGGTGTGATGCTGGGTGGAGGTGTAGGGGTTAAAGTTCACAGCCTCAACACCACTTGTAATATCACATTATATTTGCACTATTGATCTATAATAAGAGTTTTATTCCCTGAAACGAAGGGTGCTGCTGTGGTCAATAGATATTGGCTGAAGTTTATTAAAAACAAACTATTAAAAAGGGATCTAGGATGAGGCGGATATGAGAGAAATACTTACAACATCATGTCTTGTGAACTTTCCATCACTGGATTTGTGTAATGTCCTGTATATGCCATGTACATTCTGTATTTGGTGGTGGAATTCTTTGTCATTCGGTGTGAGAATGTGTGAGAAAACATGTGAGAAAACATGTGGAGAAAACATTAAATTCCACACAGACAGTAACCCGAGCTCAGGATTGACCTTTGAGGCAGAAACTCTACCCGCTCTAGCACCGCCCGTGCTCTCCATAATCATAATAGTTATTTGAAGTTCTGTAATATAAACTGGCTTCAGCACCTACGGCTTTCACAGCTGATTGAAGAACATCTTATGTACATACTATATATAAAGCTATACTGAATCTCATATGTAACTCACTTACACACACACACACACTCTAACGTCTTCCTTGCCTTCCTACAGAATTATTACTTTTGTCTGCTTTCGGAAAAAAAAAAAAAAATTCTCTGCAAAATTTGCATTTCTATATGCTGACAGTGGCGCCAAAGAGAGTGGATAATTGCACCAAATGCTCTGACTCTGAGAGAGGGATAGAGAGAGATACAGAGAAGGCCGTCTAAAAAAAAAAAAAGGAACAGCCATTACTGGGTGGTTTTCGGTCTTTCTCACCACTCGTCATTTCCATTCCGCTCTCAACCACTTGTACCGCTGAAAAGATTTACCTTGGTCTCCCATTTTGCCTATTTCCTTCCACAACGTGTTCCCTAGTGGCTTCAGCTTCAATCCGTTGCTCGATTTGCCTCTCAGTCTTTCTCTTATCCCCCCACCTCTCTCTCTTTCGCTCCCTCTCTCTGTCTGTCTCATCCATATTCATCCAGAGACTCACTCGCTCCCTCTGTCACCCACAGCACGGCGTTAATACACCAATTAGCCCTGAGAGCAGATAATGGACTATTTCACGTTGCAGAAGAATGAGGGAGAGAAAAAAGAGTTAGAGTGACAAGGAGGAGAGAAATGGAGTCCTGAGATGTTACTGATTATGAAAAGCGACTGGTCGGCTGCAGGGGCGCTTGGTCAAAGAAGAGGTCTGGGGGTTTGAAACTGACCCACGAGCACATAATGAAACTGGCTGCTTTTCGTTTTAAACGACATTTATAGCTGTAATCAGCCATGCTGGAATTTTGCACATCGTAAATCGCCACGGCCCATAGCCTACATAGCTAATGCAAGAAACTGATTTTTAAATTGTGATTCATCTGAAATGTTGGCCTCCCAGGAACTCCTTTAATGACACAAACATGTGGGGCGAGGTCAGGACTGGATGGGAGACGTGGTAATAACTCCCTGCAGAGGTCCTGTAATGTGCAAGCAGTGTTGGTGAATGATTGCATGTACGGTTCCTATAGACAGATGTGTTTCTTGTCTAAGTTGCCGACAAGTTATTTGTCGATTCTTTTAAAGATCAGGTGTTCCCTTCTCTGAATGTTCACAGGAAAGATTGGAGTGGGCCCCAACCACCTGGGCCAGGATTATCATTTAAGAGTCTCATCATCGTACTCTGTAAATGTCAATCACTTTAACGGTTTTTGAATTGAACAGGTCTCACAGAGTTTTTATTCCAAGCAGGAAATCTCACCAACATGTCCTCTGCTAACAATCACTAATCTAGCCTGACATGTGCATATCGGTGTACAAGAAAGTAAAAGTAAGCCGAATCTCAGTCTCAACAACAACCACAACAAAAACTTCTTGCTGTAAATAAGGCACACAGCTTGGCACCCCGACAAGTCCCAGGTAGTTTGGTTTCAGCTGGAGAGATGGAGCGCAGTAAAATATACACTCGCTGTAGAGTTTGACAGCTTGGAAGCTGCATTATAACACTGCTGAGAGGTTACAAAGCTGCTACATTTCCCAGAAGCCCACGGGTGCTGAACTGCTGTATTTCCAAAACTGCTACTTCCAGCAAGTAATGAGCTGATCCTGATACAAACTAAGTCGCATATTATGCCTTGAGTGACAGTTTTTTTTTGTGTCGTTATGATTGTGACCATTAATATTGTGTGTGTGTTAGATTAATTAAGTTAAACTCAATACTTATTGGGGCTTAAATGTATGTTATAATGTGACCCAGCTATGATTTATAAACGTATTCTCTCATTTGCTCTTGTACATAGTATATATGAGAAATGACATTATACCCAACATCACTGATTTATGCTTATACTGTATAGATAGATATTTATTTATATAGATATTTATATAGTATTTTTCTGATACATATTCTTCATCCATTATTTAGTATATTGATATATTTAATTTTATATACTGCTTATTCTGTATCCAGGTTCACAGGAAACTTTGGGCACATGGTGGTGTAAACACTGGACAGGGTGCCAATCCATCGCACACACACACACACACACACACTCTGTCACGAGCAACCGGAGGATAGACACAACAGCCTTAGCAGTTAGCCCGTGTAGCGTGGATGGTAAACCCAAACGCGGAAGTAGCGCGAGTAAGCAGGATAACCACGCGTTTAGTTTAAGAACTCTCTTACGCAAAGAGCAAGGATCTACACAAATAAACCCGCGTTCTAGCAGCACACACCATGGGTGACATCGTGAAGGGTTTGAGTTGTGAGATGTGGAATACCGGGTGGATCCGGAGCGCCGCAGGCAGCTGGAGCCGGTAGGTGACAAGATTGACACGGAGGGTGATAAGATACGGGCCGATGAATCTGGGTGAGAGTTTTTTGGATTCCGTGCAGAGGTGTAGGTTTTGTGTGGACTGCCATACCTTGTCACCTCCGTGGTACAATCGTTGTTGTAAGGTGTAGCGGATGTTGGCGCGCTGGATGGCCTCCTTGGCTTGAATCCAGGACCGTCGACACCTTCGGACCAACTGTTGGGCCGAGGGTACTTCAACCTTCGTTCTTGATGTTCAAACATCGGAGGTTGGAAACCCTGGCATACCTCAAATGGGCTCAACTTCATGGCGGAGGAGACTTCGAGGTTGTGTGATAGTTCCGCCCAAATGAGGTAGCGGGCCCAGGAGCGCTGGTGGTCGGCAATGAAACATCTCAGGTAGCGCTCCAGTTGTTGGTTGGCCCGTTCCGTCTGACCATTAGTTTGGGGATGGTAGCCCGAGGTGAACTGGGGCCCCCTGTTCGAGACGATGTCCTTTGGGAACCCATACAGACGGACTACGTGCTCTAATATCAGCTCGGCTGTCCTTTTAGCTGACGGGAGTCCGGTGAGGGCCACCAGGTGCACAGCTTTGGAAAACCGACACTATGGTGATGATGACGTTCTTTCCCTCGGAGACCGGCAGGCCCGTGATGAAATCAATGGCAATGCGCGTCCAGGGTCGACGGGGAACTGGGAGTGGCTGGAGTTCCCCTGGTATTGGTTGGTTGGAGGTCTTGGCCCTGGCGCACACTGGGCATGCCTGGACGAACTCCTCGATGTCCTTGGCCATTGAGGACCACCAGAAAGCGCGCTGAATGTATTTAAGTGTGCGCTGCGTGCCTGGGTGCCCCGACAGCGGCGAGGGATGGCCCCACTGGATGACGTCGGCCTTGATGTTCCCGGGTACGTAGAGTCGTCCAGGCGGCACACCTGCCGGTTCGGTTTCCGTGGCTTGTGCCTGGCGAACCTTCGTCTCCAGTTCCCAACGGAGCGGGGCGATGATCTTGGAAGATGGCAGGACAGGCGCGGGGTCGCCCGGGGGACGTCCTCCTCATGTTGTCGAGAGAGAGCGTCGGCTTTGATGTTTTTTGACCCCGGGCGGTATGATAGATGGAATGGGTGTAGTTTCTGGTCTGGACCCTGTTGGGAGAGAACAGCCCCAGCGCCCACATCTGAGGCATCCACCTCCACAACGAACTGTTGGTTAGCATCTGGATGGAGGAGAATTGGAGCGGTGGTGAATCGTTGGCAAAGTTCGTGGAATGCAGTGATGGCAGTCGAGTTGAGTTGAAAGTGATGAGATGATGGGCGAGTCAGTGCGGTTAAAGGTGCTGCGACTGTACTGTAGTCCCGGATAAAGCGACGATAGAAGTTCGCAAACCCAAGAAACCGTTGAAGTTGTTTGAGAGTCTTGGGTAGGGACCAATGACGTATAACCTCCAGTTTCTGTGGGTCCATGGCCACACCCTGGGGCGAAATGACAAAGCCCAGGGACGTGGTGGAGCGCTTGTGAAAAGCGCACTTCTCCAACTTACAGTACAGTCGGTGGGCGAGCAATCTCTTGAGGACCGCCCTGACGTGTTGGGTGTGTTCTTCGGCGGTGCGGGAGTAAATCAGGATATCGTCTAAGTAGACGAATACCCATTGGCCCAACATGTCCCTGAGAATGTCGTTAATGAAGTGCTGGAAAGCCGCTGGAGCGTTACAGAGTCCAAAAGGGATGACCAGGCTTTTGTAATGTCCAGTCGGGGTGATAAAAGCTGTCTTCCACTCATCGCCCTCTCTGATACGTACTAAGTTGTAGCGCTCCGGAGGTCCAACTTTGTGAAAATGGTGGCACCAGAGAGGGCATCCAGGGCTGAGTTGGTAAGAGGCAGCGGGTGTCTGTTTTTTATGGTGATGTTGTTTAGCCCCCAATAGTCGACACAAGGGCGTAGGGCGAGGAGGAGGGTCGGATGGTACCTTGGCGGAGAGCGGATGACACATACTCCTCCATCGCCCGCGTCTCGGTGGTGGAGAGAGAATATAGACGGCCACGGGGTGGAATGGAGCCTGGCTGGAGTTCAATAGCCAGGTCGTAGGGGCGATGAGGAGGAAGGTGGTTGGCACGTTTCTTACAAAAGACTTTAGCCAGGTACCGATATGCAGTGGGGATGGCGTTGGTGTCGACATCAGGGGCCTCGGACTCCCTAGAGCACGTCCCAGCCGGCGCCCGTAGGCAGAGTTCGAGGCAGGTCGGCCCCCATTGTAGGATCCGGTTTTGAGACCAGGAGATGAGAGGGTCATGTTGAAGTAGCCAGGGATATCCGAGGATGATGAGAGGTGAGGTGGAAGCGGATTAATTCTTGGTGTTGATCAATGGTGAGGGTGATGGGTCCAGTCTGGGTGGTGATAGGGCTGGAGGAAAGGGGCCGGCCATCGACGGATGTTACTCGAACAGGCTGGGATAACACTTCAGTTTCCACCCCCAACTTTTGGCATAGGAGGAGTCAATAAAGTTTCCGGCGGCACCGGAATCGATGAACGCGGAACTTTGGACTCGTTTGTGGCCAAATTGGAGGTGTACCTGAACCAAGAGACGCAAGACGCTGGGCGTGGTGGCGGCGAGATGAAGGGGACCCGGTGAACTGCACCCCTGGTTCACCGGGCCTGGGAATTTCCCGGGCGTAGAGGGCAGATGGTTCTATGGTGCGCCGCCGACCCACAATAGGCGCAGAGTCCCTCCCTGAAACGTCGTTCTCGCTCTGCGGGGTTCAAGGAGGCGCGTCCTAATTGCATGGGTTCCCCGGCTCCTGTGTCAACCACGGCGGGAGGTGGCGATCCGGCGGGTGTCATAGCGGTGGTCGTGAAAGCTGGTGGTCGAGGTGTGGAGTGTGATGGGGGGCAGGGTGCGGGGGGCTGGCCTCGGACGAGAGAGCAGGCACTGGTCAATCCGGAGGGCGAGTTGAATCAATCCCTCCAGCGTGGTCGGAAGCTCTCGGCCGGCAAGCTCATCCTTGATGCGTGAAGCCAGTCCCTCGTAGTAGGCCGTTCGGAGGGCGGCATCCCCCCAGGTGGACTGCACAGCGAGGGTACGGAAATCCGCGGTGTAGCGGCTCACGGACGACCCACCCTGCCGCAGATCTCCACCTGATCTGGTCTCCACCTCAGCAGCAGGATGTTCGAAAGTCAATTTTAGTTGGTGGGTGAACTCTCCATATGAGTAGGCTGTGTCAGAGTCTGATCTGAGAACCGCCGTGGCCCACTCAGCTGCCTGCCCGGATAGCAACGAGACGAGAAGCACAACACGCAGTTGGTCTGTGGAGTACCTGGTGGAATTGAACTCAAACACAAGATCCAACGCAGTTAGAAAGACACTGCACTTCCCATAAGTACCATCCCATTTATCCGGCAGGGCTATGAAAACATCAGAGAAAGGGGGGAGAACGGCGCCGCAGCCGCTGCGACGGGCGTGGCAACAGCCGACTGAGCAGCCGCCCCGCGGAGGGTCGCGTTCTCCTGCCGTAGCTCCGCCACCTCGCGGCGCAAAACCGCGACGTCTTGGAGGTCCTTTTGGAGAGACGCGACTTCACCACGGAGCTTATTGATCACCTCGGCATGCTGGTCAACCACATCGCAGAGGCGAGCAAACTCCGCTGGGTTTACTGCTTTGGGCTCAGTTATTCTGTCACGAGCAACCGGAGGATAGACACAACAGCCTTAGCAGTTAGCCCGTGTAGCGTGCATGGTAAACCCAAACGCGGAAGTAGCGCGAGTAGGCAGGATAACCACGCATTTAGTCTAAGAACTCTCTAACGCAAAGAGCAAGGATCTACACGAATAAACCCGCGTTCTAGCAACACACACTAAATCAAAGAAGCAACCCGAATCGGTGAGTACTCACAGAATAGTTGGCGAAGCGTCGGCAAAGGCATGGGCGAACTCAATGACTGAGCAATGTGAAGCGCCGTTTTGTCTCCTTTTATGCTTCCTGGTTCACGACCGTCCTACTTCTGGGTCCTAGTGCCGGTCGTGTTACGAGTGTGCATGACACACACACACACACACACACACACACACACAATTTGGGAACAACAATTAGCCTAATCTGCATGTCTTTGGACTGTGGGAGAAAAACGGAGAATACGGTTGAAACCCACCAAACACAGGGAGAACATGCAAACTCCACACACAGACCATAGGCGCGAATCGAACCCTCAACCCTGGAGGTGCAAGACCGCAGTGCTAACCACTAACCCACCATGCAGTCTTGTAGCGGCCCTCAAACCTGCACACGGATGGTTAATATCCAGGGCCTACAAAGCTTATAAAGTTAGAACCCATTTATAATACCTGGAGTTATTACAGATTTTATATAGACCTGAGAAAGATTTCTGGTAATCTATGTGCTATATGAAAGATTTTTTCAAAGCTGCTCAAAACCAAAAACATTGAGCATGACAGTCACATCTATTGACACCGAAGCCAATCTTAAGCTTTCTAACCCATTATAAGTTATATAGAAAAAACATAAAACCAGAAGTCTGGTTAAAATGACGGATGGTAATATAAAAATAATTGTATTAATTTAAAAACGTCTCGGGTTACTTGGCTGTAACCCTGTTCCCTGATAAAGCGGGAACGAGATGCTGCGTGAAAACGCTATGGGAACATCTCTTTGTTCTCCGGTTGTGAAGCCTGTGCATGTCAAAACCGCCGAATACCTCGGCTTATAACCTCTGCCAGGCATGACGTCACCGAATAAGGTGCACCTGCAAGTTATAAATAGGAGTGAACCGGAAACATCCTCAGGTCAATTTTGTCTGAAGGACATCAAGGCACGCCAGCAGTGCGGCATCGAAACGCAGCATCTCGTTCCCGCTTTATCAGGGAACAGGGTTACAGCCAAGTAACCCGAGATGTTCCCTTTCAAAAGCTACACTCGATGTTGCGTGAAAACGCTATGGGAACGAGAATACCAACGCCGCCGCACTGCAAGTGTCTGGACCCCCAGGTTGTGTAGCGTGTGCGCACAAATCCGAGGAGGTCTCAAACCTAGCTCTGGGATGCTGACTCAAGGATCTGCAAACCCGGAGTAGCATTGACATCCAGACTATAAAATCTAACAAACGTGTGTGGAGAGGACCAGTCTGCCGCATCACACACCTGCTGCAGGGGGACACCTCTTGCCAAGGCAATCGATGAGGCAATCCCCCTGGTTGAATGAGCCCTGATTCCCAGAGGCGAAGTGTGACCACGTGCCTCATAGGCTAGGGCAATAGCATCTCTCACCCAGTGTGACAGAGTCTGTCTAGTGGCAGCCGCCCCCCCGGTTGCGACCCCCATGGCAAATAAAGAGCTGCTCTGACTTACGCCACTGGCTAGTGCGGTGGATGTAAATCCGAAGAGCACGAACTGGACACAGTACGTGAAGTCTTTCCTGCTCCGGAGCTGTAAAAGGCGGAGGACAGAAGGCTTCGAGAACAACTGGGTGCATGGTCGAGAATGGAACCTTGGGAAGATAGTTCGGGTGAGGATGCAGAATAGCTTTGACTAGCCCAGGGGCAAAGTCTGGGCAGGATGGGGAGACTGACAGAGCCTGCAGATCCCCAATCCTCTTCAAAGAAGTAATAGGCATAAGAAAAAACATCTTAAGAGACAGAAGCCTGACAGGCGCTGACTCTAGTGGTTCGAAAGGGGTGTCAGCCAGGCCTTCGAGTACGATAGCTAAGTCCCATGAAGGGACAGTCACTCTAGTGGACGGCTTCAACCGTTTAGCTCCACGAATAAAACAGGCAACTAAATGGTGCTTCCCCACATTCAGAGCATGACAAGCCGAAATAGCAGCTACGTACGTTCTGAGAGTACTAGGGCATAAGCCCGAGGACAACTTTTCTTGCAGAAACTTCAGCACTGAAACAATCTGCCAGTGAACTGGGTCTACATGTCTTGCCATGCACCAATTTTCAAATACACTCCATTTGAGGGCATAAGTTCTTCTAGTGGAGGGAGCCCTGGCACTTAAAATGTTTTCAATTACTCTGGCTGAAAGCCCAGCATGTCTTAGTTGGTCCCCTTTAGGGGCCAAACGTGAAGGTTCCAGAGCTCGGGCCGGAGATGAAGTATTGTCCCCTGCGCCTGAGACAGAAGATCCCTCCTCACTGCAATCGTCGAGGAGAGATATTAGATCCGAGAACCACACTCTGGTCGGCCAATGGGGCGCTATCAATAAGAGGCGCAAACCCTGTTGACGGGCCCTCGCCAGGACTCCTGGGAGCAGAACTATAGGTGGAAATGCATAAAGGCGTAATCTGGGCCACGTGTGGGCCATTGCGTCCAGACCCAGGGGAGCTGGAGGAGTCAGAGAGTAGTAAAGGGGGCATTGTGCTGCCTCTTGTGAGGCAAAGAGGTCCACCTCTGCTACGTAAAATCTTTCCCAGATTTGACTGACTACTTCGGGGTGGAGTTTCCATTCCCCATGTTTTACAGATTGTCTGGATAGCAAGTCTGCTCCTACATTCATATGCCCTGGAATGTAAATCGCCCTGAGGGACAGGAACTTGTCCTGTGCCCAAAGCGCGAGCGCAGTCCACCCTGGCGATTTATGTACGAGACTACCGCAGTGCTGTCCACCCGCAGTAGGACATGGTAGCCTCTCAACTGCTGGAGGAAGTGTTTCAGGGCCAGAAACAGAGCCATCATTTCGAGGCAATTGATGTGCCACGCGAGAAGATGACCTCTCCAGCTCCCTTGTGCTGGACGGCCATCCAAGACCGCACCCCAGCCCGTGAGGGAAGCGTCTGTCGTTAGCATCTTGCGACGACAAGACGGACCTAGAGTGGGACCCAAAGTCAGAAACCGGGGTCTGAACCACATAGAAAGGGTACGAAGCCCCTGAACGTAACCCTTATTAGCCTCTGGGGGTTGGCCCTTGAATGAAACCCCCTGGCTCTTAGCCACAGCTGAAACGCTCTCATGTGCAGAAGGCCCAAAGGTATCACCGTGGACGCAGCTGCCATGAGGCCTAAAGATTTCTGAAAGTGATGAAGAGTGACCTTCTGGCCTAGCTTGATTTCCGTCAGGGTGTTGTCCTCTGAACAGGAAGGAGAACGCTCTTTGTGGCGTTGAGTCTCAATCCTAAAGAATGAAGATGGGCTAGGACGACATCCCGATGTCGAAGCGCTAGCTCCTGAGACTGGGCCAGAATCAGCCAGTCGTCTATGTAATTCAAAATACGGATGCCCTGGAGTCGTAAAGGAGCCAGAGCCGCATCCATGCATTTTGTATATGTGCGGGGTGACAGAGCTAGGCCAAATGGAAGGACCCGATACTGGTAAGCTTCGCCCCCGAAAGCGAACCTCAGGAACTTCCTGTGCTGTGGCAATATTTCTATATGGAAATATGCGTCCTTGAGATCGATTGTCACAAACCAATCCTCTGGTTGGATTTGAGAAACAATCATTTTGACAGTCAACATTTTGAATCTGGATTTCCTGAGATAGCGGTTCAAGCCGCGAAGATCCAAGATCGGACGCGTCCTTGAGATCGATTGTCACAAACCAATCCTCTGGTTGGATTTGAGAAACAATCGTTTTGACAGTCAACATTTTGAATCTGGATTTCCTGAGATAGCGGTTCAAGCCGCGAAGATCCAAGATCCAAGATCTTGCACCTCTACTTTTGCCTGTGGCTACAGTCCTTTGTACCCAAGGAGATACGCCTGGCAGTAGTTTCCACGCTGCCAGCTTCTCCGAAAGGGGCACGAGCTTTGACACTTCGGCTGGATGGGGGGGTGTTAGGTGTTGGGTATGCTGAAGTGTGGCAGGAGATGCCCAAACACCCAACTTTTCGTTGGAGACTGGCGCTCCCCGAAACACCAGTGGTGGCGAGGATTGAACACCGGCCTCCTGGGAGTGCCAGGGAGGAGGCCCTGTTTTGTGACGAAAATCCAGGCGCCCCTCCCTGGGGGGAGACACCCCCATGGCCCGGGCGCACGAGCCTCAGGGCTTCCTCTTTTTGAGAAGAGCGGCGAGACCCACCCCAGTCTTTACGAGGGGGTGCGCGGCTGGTCACGCTCTACTTTTGCACCTCACGCCTGACAGGTTCTTGAGCACGGTGGGGAAGGAACCTCTCAAAGGCCTATTCATATAGCTTCGCCTCCCGAAACTTAGTGCCGACGGAATTAACAGCGTCGCCAAAGAGGCCGGAAGGCGAGACGGGGGCATCAAGGAGGACAGCACGATCCTTATCCTTGATGCCCGTGAAGTTCAGCCACAGATGCCTCTCCGTGGATGCCATGGCAGCCATAGAACGGCCCACAGAACGGGCCGTCTGCTTGGTTGCACGGAGAGACAGGTCTGCAGCCCTGCAAACGCCCTGTCATCAATAACCCCGCCGGTGCTCAGGTCCTTCAGCAGGTCAGCCTGGAAGGCCTGCAAAACCACCATGGTGTGCAGTGAAGTGCCAGCCTGACCTGCTGCCTGAAAAGCTTTCCCCACCAAAGCAGATGTCAAGCTACACGGCTTGGAGGGGAGGATGATGTCCCAGAAGAGAGATAGCCCGCAAGCGTCTCTTCTATCTGGGGCATCATCATATAACCGCATGTTTTCGCATCAACGATATTCAAATAAGTCGAAATCGATGGCACAAAAAACACGCGATGAATACGGCTTGCTCCATGAAAGAGTTAATTCATCATGGAGGTCACCAAAGAAGGGGAGAGAGAGACGTTGAGGCTCCTCCCCCCGGCCACCCGACAGAAACCTGTCGTCCAATCTCGAACGCTTGGGGGAATCTCGCTTCTGTGGCCAGTCGATATGCAATCGCTCGACCGCACGCGTTATAACCTCTAATAATTCCTAATAAGCTCTGTCAGCACGGGAGGAGCATTGTGAGGAGGCTACTTCCATGGAAGCGAGAGAGGAGGATTCTTCCGCTCTTTCACAAGAAGCTAAAACTTCCTGATCCGGAGAGAGCGCGAGAGAAAGGGGAAATTCCGTCTCGTGCACGTCTGCCAGATCAGCACGCGAGCCCCAGGAATGCGCCGCGGCTTGCGATTTCTCTTGAAAGAAAGCGAGCCGCGTGTGAAGCACCTTAATAGGGAGAAGATCACAGTACTCACAGTTTCCCTGAAGCCCGAGGCTAGCGTGTTCTTCCCCCAAGCACTCAAGACAATATTCATGAAGATCGCCTTCCGAAAGAGCAACTCTTAAGCAACTCCGCCATATCGGTGAGTTAATGCTGTTATTTTCCTTTTTTTTGCTTTTGTTATGGCTTGCACATGCACACGCAAACACAAAGCGGTCCTGAAGACAAAAAGATCTGAGGATGTTTCCGGTTCACTCCTATTTATAACCTGCAGGTGCACCTTATTCGGTGACGTCATGCCTGGCAGAGGTTATAAGCCGAGGTATTCGGCGGTTTTGACATGCACAGGCTTCACAACCGGAGAACAAAGAGATGTTCCCATAGCGTTTTCACGCAGCATCGAGTGTAGCTTTTGAAAGGGAACATACATTTTATCTTATATTGCAGTGCTTTGTTTGTTCATGGTCCGTAAGTACTCATAGGTACTTTGTCAGGCAGAGTACTACAGTATCCTAATTCTTATGTCAATTTGTAAATTAAGGTTTTGGTATTCAAGGCTGAAGAGTCTATCTGAAACAAAGGATGAGATAAAGTCGAAAAACGGGGTCATTATCAGGTGTGTGTAAATAATACGATGTAGGACACAGAGGCACTATAAGCTTTATACATGAACACTATAGTTGTATGTTTAAAATAACTTAATTTATTTTACTTAACACACTGTATATATCACTGGCTCTATAGGCTCTTTGGGAATTGTGGTGGAAGTTGAAAGTGAATCAGATGATAATGTGAATTCAGAATGAACTTTAAAAATAGCCTTTAAACGCTGGTAAAATGTTACTGAAATGACATTCTTAACAAAAAACAAAACCAGGACACGGGTACTCTTTCAAAAGAAATTGAAACAAAGTCAATGTCAAAATACAATGGGCAGGTAATTTGGAGCAAAAAGATATTTTTTATGAAATCAATGCTTTTAATATGAAGTATAGTTAGGTTAGGCGAGATCATCTATGCATGGAGCTTACTATCATGCAGGAGGGCCCCCCCAAAAAACCCTGCAGATTCTTGAATGACCACTAGGAGCTTGCTCCAAAAAGTAGTTAATTTTCACATGTTAACACGTCCAACTTTACAACAGAAATAAACTGTTTTGCATGCCTTGTACAAACACTTTTGGTCTCCATAGCACGAGGTCCCATTCATCACAGCTGTTGTTGGTTTTTCGGCTGCTCTTGTCAAGGGGTCGCCTCAGCAGACCATCCAATCCACAAACACTTTGGCACTGGTCTTACGCCTGAGGCAAGGCAACTCTCCCATTTTATCCAGGTTTGTGACCAGAACTACATCTATTGCCTGGGGTTTGGGCATTGGGTGAGATTTGAACCCAGCCCTTCTGTATGGATGATGGAGATCAACAAATGCAAATTAACGTTAGCATATATAGTAAAATTAGCCACCTTAGCACTTTAGCTAAGCTACAACTAAGCTAGCTTGTGGTAACTGAAGTGAGTGAGCATGTTCCAAACAACAGCCAGGCTCGGTTCGTTATGCCCATTTTCCCATATGGATTAACCAGGGCATAAGGGAAGTCAGTTCCTGCCACCATGGCGACCATCAGAAGTCCTACAGTCGAGCTTCAAAACTGCTCTTCAGGAAATCTATAGGTTAGTCCAGTTCTTTTTATACATTCTATGATCATGGCACATACTTCAAAGGTGATGAACCTTGTCTGCATGTCTTTGGACTGTAGCACCTCAAGGAAACCCAACCAGCCAGGGAAGAAAAAGCAAATGCCATGCACACAGGGCAGAGGGTTCAAATCCCCAACCCATTTTTTAAATGTATTTATTTATTTATTTAGCCAGCAGACATAAAAGACATATAGAGAATGCACTATAAATAAACAGTTAAAATAAAACTACAGTATGTCTGACACAAATATACCGATTTGGTGCAAGTGTTAAATCAGACACCTACATAAACTTACCTTTAAATCAAGAAATAACAGCCTGAAAAACAGCAACACATTCAAAAAGAAACTAAGCCGAAGTTTCCATTACGTCAGCAAACTGGCCAAGGCTGAACTCCTCAAATAAAATCAACAGATCAGGCATACAAAAAAAAAAAAAAAAACATTTATTCTATGAACTTTGTATTTATTTGAAATTAATTTTCCTTTTTAAAAACAAATCTGCTTTAACACTGATTCATTTATTACAGTGTAAAACGAAGAAAGCAAATGTCAGACACGTGGCTTGTCTCGAGTAATTAGGACAAGTGTGAAAAAAAGGAAGGTTTTTTCCACTTAAGACGTGTTCACACTTGAAAGTGTCATTTAATTTTGTGCCACAATGATGTTACTGCAAATTCCTAAACCTTTGCACAGCTCAGGCGCAAACAAATCCCCCGGTGTTAAATTAACTCCTAACACCTACAGTGTGGAAGTTACAGTGCCGAAGTCTCATTCGTGTCCAGGTGTTAATGCAGCACATGGGACGAATGGCTGGATGAATTAAAATGCAATGTCTGGAGTAGTGCTGGGAACTGACGCAGCAAACATTGGCATGGCAAGGGGGCAGCGCGTCAAAACGTTTACAGGAGTATTTGATGATAATGAACAGACTTATGTGCACGTTGAGCCAGTTACAGTAGCGTGATGGTTGGCAGCCAAACAGACCTCATCATTGGGTACGTATTGAATTCCAATGGGTCGGAAAGGAGTGTTCTTGGGAATAATTAATTACACTAATTAATTAACATCTTAATTAGCAGGTACAGTAGATGCAGTGTATGACAATATCACACGGATCCTGCAGATTGCACAGTAATGTAAAAGCATTATACAATCTATCTATGGATTCTACAGTAAATGACCATCTGTTGCTACTTAGTCATTTAAAAAAGAATGAAAGAGGAAAAAAGGAAAAAACGTCCAAGGAAGATATCAATATCCTAGCAAGCATGCATGTCCATTACTGAGCCAGTCTGGTCAGACTTAAATTGGTCCATTAAAGATGTTGTTATTGGTCTGTTTTAGGTCTGAGTTCATCTTCTCAATAGCAAGATTCTTAAATGGTAGAGTTACTGTATTGTTATTATTATTAATGTGATATAGCATTGAGCGCTGTGTTTGGTTAAAGCTCTCTTAACTTTACAATGCTTTTGGGATACTGGAGGCTGGTCCCTAAATATATAACAAAAAAAAAAAAAGCATTTAAGGATTTTCCTCTGGCAAAATGTCTAGACATCATGTCGATGCCTGGCTAATGCATCATTATGCTTACTAGGACTGTCCAATCTGTGACAGTCACAATGGACTTTACTTTGTGCCTGGGATCAGATTCATGTCGTTTAGTAAGTGACCCTGCAAAGTCATAACTACATGTAAGTATAACAAAGTGCTTGTTTTTTTTTTCTTTCTTTTTTTCGAACACTAATATAAGGGTCCAGAAATTAGTAACCCTGTAACCCGAGCAGATTTATGGTCTAAATATGTGCCTGTTTGCTTTTACAAAACAAAAAGTATTTTTTTTTTACCTTTAAATAGACAGTAGTACAATTCATGTTTTTCTGAATACCACCTCCTGCCGCACTACACACATTGGCTAAAGAGAAAACGTCTGAGGTCACATCACTTGTTAGAGAGTTATTTAATTAGTATTTGTGCATGGCAGTGAATCATTACAAGGAACATCCAAGTATACAACATATAACCAAAAGTATGTGCACCCCTGACCATCACATCAGTATATTTAATTCTTACCTTGTTTGTTTCTACAAAAAGTCCTTGTATGATATGGCTCTATAATTTGCCTTCACTGGAGCTAAGAAGCCTAAACACGTTCCAGATTGACACTGCACATGTGCATAAAATCCGCTCCATGAAGGGCTCCATGGTGTGCAGAGCTCAACCCCACTGAACCATCACCTTAGGGATGAACTGAAACCGGAGACTCCTGGATATCCCAACATCAGCACCTGAGCTCAGTAATGCTATTGTAGAACGTCTGAAGTAACACGAATCCCTACAGAAATACTCCAACATCTTGAGGAAAGCCTTCTCAAATATAAAATAGCAACGAGGGAGTCAATCAGGAATGGGATGACCAGGTGACTACACACTTATGGCTATTTGGCTTATGTAGAAAACCAATGTAGCATGAAGCCACCACTGCAGCATGAAGCCACAATATGACCCTATGGGGAGGTAAGAAATATTTGCACAAGGTTAAATATTGCATCAAGAGAGATTTTACCTGCTCGATGCACTAGATATAGCTTGATCTGTTTTGGCATAAGAGATGTAACCCTTCATCTGTAATAGCTCAAAAATTAGGGTGCATTTATAAAAATAAGGAATTGGTTACCACTCTATTCTGTACCTTGCTTTAGCCATGTCCACATAAAAGAGTCAGCTTCAAGTTTGTACTCTGGATATCAAAATAACTGATGAAGAATTTCAACTTCGAACGATGATCGTGTGGAATTTTAAAGACCCGACATGAGTTTATTTCTTAAGAACTCCAAAGTATGTTATGAATAGCCTTCATGAAGGTCACGAGTCCTGAAATCTCCACTATGACAAAAAACTCTCCATTGAATCCCATAACTAAAAAAGGGTGAGATTACATTATGTCTAAAGCCTATACTGGTCATAGACCTATAGGCCACTCATTTATTTCCCTGTAAAATATTATAGGCATTTATTCGGTGTAAAAAAATGACAGCGGTAAGGGATGGGCTGGGACTTGTGTGTGTGTGTGTGTGTGTGTGTGTGTGTGTGTTCACCCAGACGTCTGTGTATCCAGACCAAACGTCTTCTAGGGAATCTAATTATGGCCTCTCACTCTGAGTCCTGAAATAGCCTCTGCGCTAGAGCCTCGGCTCCTTTTTTTAATATACTCTCCTTAATGTGAGCGCTGAATGCTGAACAGACAGATATCAGAAGCAACACTGACGGCAAACTCACCTACACCAAGTAGTTAGTGCAACACTGGGACATTTTATTTCCAGGAAATTATCACGACGACTGACGCTACTGACCGGCTACTGACGCTTAACTTCTTCTTGGTCTTCTGAGAGGTTGGTCAAACTTCTAGCCACACACTTGAGTACTGCTAATATGTGATGCATCCTCTAGACTATTAGAAAAAGAAAGAAAGAAAGAAAAAGGTTCCTGAAGGGTCCGGTTAGAGGTCCTGGAGTTCTTGGGGTGGTTGAATGTTGTAATTCGGTTGGACATGTTATTTGTCGGATTCTTCACGGGACGTATAAGGCTCGATCCTGGTCTTTATGTACTTTACCACCACCTCACCGCTAACCTAATTAGTTAATCAGCTGATGAGGTAGGGGAGGGCAAGCATGTGCAGGCCAGTTGTAGGTATATTAGGGCTGGGATTGAGAAGCACTGCTGCAAGGGTTTTCCTGAGGGTCAAACTTTTTTGTAAAGGACTTTTTAGTTTTATCTTTATTTATTGCTGAAATATTAATAATCTGTCTTGTGTTGAGTCCAAAATGGTGTTAAATGTGGTTGAGGCAATGATGAAAGGATATGAATTCTATCCAGATTGTTGGAAAATAAAAAAACTAAACCAAACTATGCCTCATGGGTTAAATTTGTAACTTTGTAATTTGTATCCAAAACAATATTCTGAAGCTTAAGATGGAAGATATACAAGTACCTGGCTATACAGTATCATTATATACCGCTTTTCTTGTTTACACTTGATCTATCATGTAATATCTGTATTTCATCGATTCTTTATTGTATATCACAATCTGAAAGTAGTAATGGTGACCGCTGACTCATTTTGGGCTTTTAATGGGATCGAAAAAGTGTCTTTCAGACATTTGGTGGTCTCTGATGTTGACCTTATGGTGTGTAAGCTGTGGTTTAATGGGCCTAATGGGCTTCAATATTATTCTGACTACTGTAATGGATGTCTGCTGTGTTGAGGGATTTGTTGAGGGTTTTGTCAATTGTTTTAATATTGTTCGTAAAGAGGTTCTACGAGGTAATTTTCGAAATCTTTTCACATTTCTGAAGGTGAAGCTGTGAGCTTAAGAGGTACCCCAAGCAAAAAAACAAAACCAAAAACAAACAAACACATTTACGGTACTGGATCGAACCTAGAACCTGAAACTAGTCAGTGTTTCATTGATTACACTCCTGACACACCTGAACATATGATGGATGGGTTGCTAAATTAAAACCGCAGAGGCTGCTGGTGTAAAATGTCTGAAAGAAATAATTAAGAAGATAAACACTTTATTTCTTCTTCCTCCTCCTCCTCTTCTTCCTCCTCAGCACAAAATGTGTTTACATTCTAGATAATAATAATAATAAAATAAAAAAACAACAACTGTGTAAAATAAAATTTATTAGCCACCTTGCTAATGTGTTACCTCAGGAAGGAGAGCCGTTAGTGATTCGTTTTCTCGTCACGAACGAATTTGAAAAATCAACCGACGCAAGAAAGCGACCGTTAATACAGACCGTTAGATGGGGGGAAACGGAACAGGCTTCGAATCCTCGTGTTACCGCGTACAAACGGCTATAAAGTGATATATGTATATGTGTAAAAGAAACGCGCTGTTTGCGGGTTTATCCCTCGTCCACATGTGAGAGAGGAGTGGAGGAGAGAGGAGTGAGTGGAGGAGTGAGTGCAGTGCGCGCGCCACATGCGCAACATCATCTTTTCCCACATTCGGGTCTGGTCACGGAGACAGCCGGAGCACACCGAGCCGGGACGAGCCGAACCGGTCTTGGACATGGACTCGGTGCAATTATAAAGGATATTTGCTCTTTATTGTTGATTTTTTTTTTCTTCATATACGTGATTGTCGCTTTCACGCGTTTCCTGTTTCACGCGTCTGTTTTTTTATTTTTTAAATACCCTCGCTTTCAGGCGGACTGCTTTCACGGACGATATCCTGCTTTATTATTTTTTTTTCCCGCATCACATACAGCCTGTAAATATTCCTGAAACACCTCTTTAATATCTCTCTCTCTCTCTCTCTCTCATTCCGTATCAAGGATCTGGTGCGTTTTCGAAACGAGACGTTACACCACGTTACATTAATAACCGTCTCTTGTTCACGCGCGCGTTACGAAAATAGGACCTCACGTGCAGGATTTAAAAACATTTTTTTTCCTTTTAATGTGTGCGCGCGCGATAATATTCTTGGATTCTCACGGTTTTTTTTTTTCGTTCTTTCTGTTTTGCGATGTCTCTCTCGCCGTTAATGTGGGACTGCTATATTCTGGAAGACTCGGTTTAATCCATCCATCATTCCTTTATGCGTAAGAGAAAGCACGCAAAGAGAAGACGGCAGAGGGGAAAATAAAGGCAAAACCAAACAAACAACAGCAGCAGCAACAACAACAACAAAAAAATAACACAAACAAAAAAATAATAATAAGAAGAAGAGAAACACAATCAATAAGGGAGCGATGAATGCATGAGACGCAGTGAAGAGAAAGAAGAAAGGAGGCTGGAGGAGTGAAGGAAGGGAAGAGGTAAGCGGGGTTATGGAACAAGGTGTCCATCAGGACACGGCGCGTGCATGCTCGTGAGGGAGTCGGACTGACGGCGGAACCGGAATAATAAGTTGTGCATCGTGTGAAATGTGTGTGAGACGGAGACGCGTCAGGATGTTTGTTGAAAAGAAAACGTCGCGCTTATTTAATAAAATGTAATGATGTATTTTGTGCTTTGTCGGGGCTGAACACTACATTAGAGCAGATGTAACGATGTAACGGGTTTTGTCCTGTACTGTTCATGTGACATGCGTTACACGAACCCATGCACGCGCAGGCACTTTCAAAAAAAAAAAAAAAAATGTAACGGTTACACAAACACCACTGTTACAATTGTAACCGTTGGACATGTTTTATGAAGCCTTTTTGCCTTATTAATGTGTTTTATGTGTGTAAGAGAGAGAGAGAGAGAGAGAGAGAGAGTGTGTGTGTGTGTGTGTGTGTGTGTGAGACATGATGTGGTGGATATCATCCCATTCAGTACTATATATTCACATATTCACACTATAAACACATCTGAACCATACACTGAAATGGGTGAATAATTATGTGCCAAGATAATAATCATGTTATGGACGAAACAGGCTCGGCGAGCGTGAAGGAACCTGCTCAGTCCTGTGAAAAGAGAGAGGAAAGGAAAGAGAGAGAGAGTTTCATCAATAGGCGACTCACGGCATGTTATACAAGAAAAATCCGCATTAGCTCAAATACCTACCTGGTCATAAAAGGTAAAAATTAAAGGCCATGTCGGAAAATGCCTCCTTTCTATAATGTATAATACTGTAGCTAGTCTACGGTACCGTAGTTACCATGGCTGGAATAATAGTTTAAATATTCATAAATCCACTATAGTACATAGTAACATATAAATAGATAAAAGCGGATAAAAGCGAGATGACGGTACGCAGGTGGGAGACGTATACGGATCCGAACGTCCAGATCCGGTCAGATTTTCGCGCGAGAAACGATACGAGCACTAAACCCTGCCCCTAACCCTTAACCTTTGAGCGTTGTTTGTTACCACTCGCAAAAGTTTGAAAAATCTGACGTTTCAAAACAACCTGGAAAAGGCTGAGAAAGTAGCATCTGCTCTAGTCTGTCATCGTGGATCTATAATTATTTATTTATTCGGATCTTTTTGGTCCAGACTTGACGCGTCCATACAGTATGTCTGATCGTTATACTGTAAGTACGGCGTGTAAAACTAGCCGTAAAAAACCTATAACAGGTTTCTCATGGAGGATTCTCATCATCGAGCGTGCTCTCGTGACAGAGCAGCCCACAAGGGCTCGTATCTTTCGGAACACAAAATGGCCAAAGTCTTTTTGTCTATCTATCTATCTATCTATCTATACATCTATCTGTCTTTCAGTGCTAAGGTGGACGTCACGACCTGAGGACAGCCTGGTGATTCCTCTACCTCGACAGCCCTGATAAAACCGATCGTTAGCCGATTTAAATCAGGCGCAATTACAGGTTCAAACCCGATCTCCACCCCTTAAACACGGATCGAACCCAATCAGTCTGAACTGGCTGGCTGTCAGACGCCGAGAAGGATTTATGTCCGCTCTATGTCTTTCTGTCACATCACTATCAGAACGATTATTCTAAGCTTCCAACGGATGAATAATAGCCAGGCGTTAGTACGATATTAATTACGGAGCAATTTTTTCTTTCTTTTTTTTTTTTTTGGAAACGTGGCAGAGGGAGATTTATTTCTGTCGTAATATCTGTACGCTTTCTAAAGCAAGGGCATTTGTTATATATTTCATGCGATAAACAAGATAACGAGGAAGTATGGAGGCAATTAAGCCGCAGCCGTTTCAGATCTCGTCCCTAATTGGCTCGGCTCAACACGCCAGACACGTTCTTTAGTCGTGTGAGATTTCAACCAACGTTCCCATTTCTGAACATCTATAGCAGTCCTGCAGTCCTGCCCCTTATAATGAACCGTACTCTCCCGCACACACCACACACACACACACACACACACACACACACACACACACACACACACACACACACACACAAAGCAAACACACACACAGAGCAAACACACACACACAGCCTAATAATGAAGAGGTCGGTACAGTAATAAGACGTCGATTCTCGAGTCAGTCGAGCCGGGTCGAACGTGACACGGCGTGATGCAATGTCATTCAGGATTGTGCAAACACAAGCCACGCCTCCTTCGCGAGGAGAAGCACGGAGAGTGAACGAGGGAGAAAGACGCAGTGTCAAATGAAACGGGCGACGTTTCCACAGCTGTTAATAAAAGATGAGGGGCACGTGTGATCCAGGAATCTAATAGATCCCACAGACGCTACACTCGCTTCCCTGTGTAAGCTAAATGGTCGTTCTTAAATTAGAGATGCAGCATGGTTTCTTAAGGAGAAGTCTGTATGTGTAATGCAAAATTATTCATAATCAGAATTTTTAATTACTATAAATACAAGATAGCGAGCAAGCGGTAGGGTTTGGAAATATATTGGTGTAAAACCATTACATTTTAATATGTGTGAGTCAAAAAATAGAGAAACAAATAGATTTTTGCACAAAAAAATCAAATCAAAGAAACCCAAGCGCCTTGTCCTGGCTTGAACCCTCAAGTCGTACGGAGCGTGTTTTGTTATAACACATGCATATTTCATCACGCCTTATTCCTCATTCCATCTGCCACCTCGTGTGTATGTGTGTGTGGGTGAGTGGGTGTGTGTGTGTGTGTGTGTGTGTGTGTGTGTGTATGTGAAGTGTGCACGCGCCCATGCGCTCATGCTCCCGAGCTCACGTCTCGCTCCACATCCTTTGTCATAGTCGCGCACCTGAAATCGTCCCCGTTTTTCTTTTTTTGTTTTTTTTTTCTCTCTCCCAACCACCCGAGATCTACAAGCTGCTTATTACAGATACCATACACCCGTCCGGTCCTGACATCTCTCCATCAGTTTCGCTTTCTTTCATTCTTCCTGCGTGGTGCCTCCCTGCGGGCGACAGAGTTGTTCAGCTGTCAGTCAGAGCCCCTTTCTTTCTTTTCCCTGTCCACTGTAGTTTCTTGTAAGGGCCTTCCTGGAGACGGCGTCCCCGAGGACCCGAGCGGACGTTGCCGGATTTATTTATATATTTTCTTATTTAGTTTTGTTTAAGCTCAGCAGCGCTCTGTAAGCAGAAATTCATGTCCAGAAATGTACGTACTCCTTTTCCCCAGGTTTTTTTTTTTTTTATTGTTATTTTTTTTTAAATCTCAAGCTTTTTGATGTCTGTGCTACTTCTCCCCGAGGTCTACTTTACAGTAATTGGCTATTAAACAGGTTTCACCTCATTTATTATTACGAGAGGCCTCAATGAAACCGGATTCAGGTTTAAACCGTCACTTTATCGCTCATGACAGAATGGACATTTGCCAGTGACTCACACCAAAAGCAACAAACACACCTATAGAAATCCAATCTTACAGTTTATAGAGTAAATTAAGCAATTAGCATGCAGTACATAATATAAGTATCCTATAATCTTATTTTATATATTAATGCAATATCTTTAGAAAGAATAAATGGGTTATAATTTAGCCTTTGCTTTTAATAGCTCTTGCATTTCAGCGTGTAATATAAATTATTTTATATAGCTAATGCTTTCCATATTCACATTTTTGTTTTTTTACACAATAAACAACAATAATAATAATAATTATTATTATTATTATAATAATAAACACGTTGCTTTCTATAGAGCTATGGATTGTGCCTTTTCGCTGTAGCATAATGGGTTATAATGTCAGTATTACGATAAATCATGTCAAAGTATGCTGAGATATTGTGGATATTGTGATAGCGTGCATTAAATATTTGTTTAAAATTACTTCAGAATATTTGGAATTATTGAATTGTCATTTCCCCCTCTTTTTTAATTAATATATATATTTTTCATATTAGAAAAAAAAAAATATTTTTTGTACACTTTACCCTAAATAAATACAATTAAATAAACAAAAAAATCCCATTATTTCAGGATAGTTCTACAATTTATGATATGCATCATGATATTTAGTTTAAATAAAAAAAAATATTTCAAAAAGTTTTATGAACCGTTAACAGTACTTAATATCATCACAATCATAAATGAATACTGAAAAGCTGAAAATAATTGTACGAATTATAACCATCTAATTTTGATTTAACTTGTGAATTGTCCACAGATATTACATTTCGACATTACATATGTACAGTAAACAGTATAATAATTTGAGACCAGCGATATGAGGGTGATATATCGCTCAATAAAACACTTTGACCTTAGATAATGACCATTTTTATATAATGAAAAAGCTATTTAAATACATGTACATGAGCAGTTTCAGTGCAAAATGAGATAAAGTGATTTTGGTGTAAAAAAAAAATCATATTAAAAAAATCATGACAATTTATTACTGTATCGCTATCATATCGTATCGATACCCACTTTAGTCCTGATACGTATCATGTATCTCAGAAATGCTTTTAAGAACCATCATATGATATGATATGATAAATGATATGATACATGATATTTCTGTACATACAATTGCTGACTAAAGGACTGAAGGATATTTCGTGAAAAGTAAACAGGTAAATATAAAATCAGACGTAAAGTACCTGTCTTTTTATGCAGCCCCTGCGTGTCGAGACAGTGATGTAAAAGCCTCGACAGTGACTGCTTTATCCCACCCTCGACTGCTGAGTAAATCCAGCCCACCAGAAAGGCCGAGAGATCCAAAGAGCTGGGGAGAGAGAGAGAGAGAGAGAGAGAGACGGAGGAATGAAGACAGGCGTGTTGGTGTGCATAAAGCCGAAATGGTCCCTGTAGCTTGTGTAAAGGCACCGAGGCGGTAGGAGCTGTCAGAGCTTTTTCTGTGCCGTGGCCTTTGTGCACTAAAGCGCTGTCGCCGAGCGCAGCGGCCTGTAACTGCAGGCGCCAGGCACCAGGCCCTTTGTGCTGAGGAAAAGTCATAAAAATGAACTGTAGCTGGACGCCGCTGCTGGATGTGGTAGGAACTGAGTGCTGCAGGGAGCCAATCATGGCCTCCACCACCGACCAGCAACACACCAATACAAACACACACACACACACACACACGCTCTGAAGTGGCCCAAAACATTGGAACACACCGATCAACAAGTGTGCATGAATAGAAAAATCAATGGGGGCTCTTTTTCATAAATCGAGCGCATGTTAAATCAGCCGAAGGGCCCCGTGCGGAAACATAAACTGATTGTTTGGCTGCTGTCATCGAGACTGGTCTATCAACTGCGAGTGACGACTGAAAGGGTGGTGGTGGAGGGGGGGATGGGGGGGAGGGTTCGGTTTACAGCTGTGCAAGCCTCGAACAGAACCCAATCAATCGCACACTCAGCCACCCGGGCAATTTACTCGCGTAATACCATCAGGAGAGGCGAGATTCAGCATGCGCCAGTTCAAGCTACTTGACTCCCACTCGTCCTGGCAACACAATGCGCCGCCGTGATTGCTTAATTCCGCAAAAACCGCCCAGGCCCGGGCTTTGACGGTCCTCCGAGTTCCCAATTACGTCTACGTGTTTGCTGTGCTAAACATTCGGTGGTGATTCGGTGTTTGTGCGTATGTGTGTGTGTGTGTGTGTGTGTGTGTGTGTGTGTGTGTGTGTGTGTGTGTGTGTGTGTGTGAGTGAGCGAGCAGGAGAGAGAGAGAGAGAAAGCTGTTTAACTCCTAATTAACATTCACTGCTTTGCATTTAAAGCAGATACTTAATTTAATTACCCTCATGAATTCAGTCGATCTCTTGAATCGATCCTGAATCGAGTCCAACCCTTTGAGCAAATTTCACAAATCAAGAGTTCATATGATGGCGAACCAAATACAAGAAGAAATCAAAGCACGGCTCATTTAGATCATATCTTCCCAGCTGGCACCCCTATGCCTGTGTGTGTGTGTGTGTGTGTGTGTGTGTGTATGTGCGTGCGTGTGCACGCACATGCTTAGTGAGGCTGTCAAACTTCTGTAAAAGTTGCAGTTGCCTTTCACTAAAAAAAAAAAAAAAAAACTGAATGCATTTGAATATTAATTAGGCTTTTCTTTTAGATTTATTTTTAGGCATGCACAGTAATGGCTCTGGCATTGTTCACCTTTTTGGGAAAAAGCAGACTCTTTTGTACATATTACTTTTATGAACATAAATTCTTCTTATTTTAAACTATTCTGATATTAAGCAGACAGCATGTAATAATACTGTATATGGCACATTTTTATGCTTTTTAACTCGCGTTTAATTTTTTATTAAAGACGATATTTTGCTCTCCCACATATAAATACTCTTCTATTCTGAATTGATGTATGGCGCTCAATATTCTTAATGAGCGGTCAAAATACCTCACCTTATAAAATTACCTCAACATGCAATCAAACCCGGGACCTGGAGGTGCAAGGCACCAGCACTAAGCACTAACCACTAAGCCACCATGCCAGCAGGAGTTTTCTGTAAGCGGAAATTCTCATTCATTTATGAATTTACATTTAAACGATCAGCTTTGATAATAACGCGCCATGCTGTAACAAAATGAAAGGATTGCATGGACTAATGATTAATTAAGTTTTCAGAAATGCTACAGGCGGTAGTCTTTTCTAAGTATAAGGCTGAGTTTAAAACGACACAGAACCACAGAGAGGCAGCACTTCAAGTACGTTTTCAGCTACAGTATGTACAGCATGTTATGGTCATGTGACTCACTAGCGATCGAGCAGCATGTGGTGTAGGAAATGTCAAAACAATTGGCTCGTTGCAATGATACGAGGTAATGGAGGATGCATTAAAGCTGGAGGAACTTCACTTAGCAGTCATATCACTGTCTCTCGATTAGTTCTTATACACAGACAATCAGTTTCACTAGGATCACTAGTATTAATGGAAATAATCCCCGAATTCGGATATAAACGTATGATGTAAAAACCTCAGTCAGAGCAGACTGACTTCATCCTCTGCGATCAGGATGAGAGGGGTGGTGTAAACATTTTATAATTCATTCAGTTGCTTAATATTATCCATGTGAACACTCTGTGATTCACAGAGTGATTCCTCGGCATACGAATTTCATCTGTTCTTTAGACAAAACATCGTATTGCGAAATGTGTTTTTCCATAGGAAATAACGTAAATGCAGGTAATCCGTTCCAGCCACACAAAAATACTTCCAACACTATAATCATATATTTTTTTAAATATAAAAACTTACAAAAATGTTTAGAAAAGACACGTAAACAAAGTAAAATATGAAATAAATAGACATAAAACCTCTCTTAACCATTAACATTTTATGATTCCTCTTGGGACGGCTGCTTTAACAATGAAACTGAAAGCGGCTCCCTTTTCTTCTTGCTACGTCCTTGCTAACATTCTTGGTTTTCCACTGACGCTAAATGAGGGGAATCCTCACCAGGAAAAACTCGATTCAGTGATCGTGTAGTTGATTTTTTTGGTGTAGCAATTTATGTATCGACTAAACTGACTAAATTCGTAAACACGGTGGTTGATACTGCTGTTCTCCTATAATCTATAAATATATAGACATAAAAACATAATCCAAAAATAAAAGAATATCAAATCAGGAATGTTTATAAAATCACAATACAATCGAATCACCAGCTAGATATCGTGATAATATCGTATCAGGTGGCACCTGGTGATTTTCATCCCTACTTCCCTCAGACCTTAACATGAGTATAACTAACTTAACATTATAGGGAAAAACCTCTTCTTCTTCTTCTGTTACATTTTCAGCAAATTAACCTCTTCACAGCAGACAGGACCATAAATAGCGTCACGAGAGAGAACGACACAGGGTTCAACTTGAGATTCGGCCCCAGAAAAAAAATCACTCTACTACCAGTAAAAAAAAAAGAAAAGATAAAACTGTAATATCACATTTAGCACCCATTTGCTTTCCCAATATAATATAATTTTGCAGAATATAAATGCCATAGCTATTACTTCAAACCCTTTTACACAAAAGCCAGACTGTGTTATGTGACTAAGCGTGGGGCCTTGGAGCTTGAACATTTATATATAAAAAAAAAAAGAGCCTTAAAAATCGGTAAACATTACACCTGGAGTTAGACGTCAACTTGAACTCCTGAGCTCTCACGGCGAAACTCTGTAACAACATACTTTCCTTCAAGGTAAAAAAAAAAAAAAAAAAAATTGACACGGCAGTCAGAACAGTGGACTCTCGGTCAACGAGCCGGAGAAAAATACTCGACACCTCGAGTTCAAATTACTAGAAAGCTTTCAGAGGTCCGAGGGAGACGTTTGATGTAAAAATGTAAAACCATGGAGCGCACGGTGTTAAACTCGATCGTTACCGCTATATGGTACGGCAGAGTTAAAGTGTACGGTTATAGTGGCGTTTATACCGCTAGCTGCCTTTTTACTGTACGGAGTTATCGTTCCATAACCGTAAAAGTTTTTTTTCTCGGATTGTTTTTTGGTATAAACAGATCAGACCGCATTCATCATCACTGGGCGCTTCTTCTCCCCCCCACAATAACATTCCACTCCCATAATCTTTCTCGTTTATTATGATTAATATTTTGTACGGGCACATAAACGGTACCAGAGGGTCCTAATACGGCTAATGATGCCGGATAGTTATTACTCTGCATTGTTGAGCAGTCAGTATTTTGAGGTCCGCATTAATTCACCGCATCCGCAGTTTTTCATTTTAATTATATTTTTTTTCTCCCCTTTTCCCAGGGTAATTAGTAATTACACACATTAGCGCAAGCACGGCTGGGTAAAAGCGCGGATGCAGGGTTTATCTGTACGTTCGCCTGCAAGTCGCCAGTTGAACAGAAACGTCCCGTGAAGGATAAAAATTCTATAACACAATCGAGCTGGCATGGAGTGGAGTGGAGCGGAGCGTGCGAGCGACTGGATGATTCGAGGCATCGCCAGCGACCGCTCGTGACCCCCAAGGAGAGGAGTAGACTCTGGAGAAAACAGAGGGAGGAAAGCTAATGGCCCACACATGTTTAGCACTCGTCCTTGTTGAAGGAAGAAAGACAAAGCTTTGACCTTGTCTGTCTGAAACATCAAGGAGGAAGCAGTCGATATCAGGGCCGGTCTGTGTAAGAGCTCCAGTGGTGCTTTATATTTGAATAAAGCGGGTAAACAGGCTGTTTCTCTATGTGCTTTCATAGAAATATATATAAATACTTTCCAACGAACATCTCATCGCATCTGCTCATTCTCTCCCGCTTTTTGAAATTGAAAGTGCTACAGCCTGAATTTGCTCCTTATTCATCACGGTTTATACTGTACGTCGCCATTTTGTAGAGCTGTCTGGATTCTTCATCTCTGCGCATACATGGAAGGGTAAAGGAGGCGCAAACTTTATGGCCAAATGCATTAATATTAAATAAAAGATGTCCGGTAACTGTGAAAGCAATCGTTAGAGGTGTCTTTAACACTTCAGTGGCTTTTTAGTATTTCTAGCATTACAGTTGTTCATGTGTGGATGAATGCCGTGGGCTCTAAGTCACTCGGTTTGGTGCAAACGTTTTAAAGAAGGCCGTACGTCCGCACACGAGGATCCCCGGCCCGAGGTGGCTCGAAGCCCACTGCAAGTCATTCCCGTGGACTTTCCGCGAATGGAACACTTGATTCGCCAACTTGTGGAAAAAGATGCATCTGTCTGTGGGAACTGTACACGCAGTTATTCCCCAACACAACTTGCACGTTACAGGATCTCAGCTAGGAGTTATTTCCACATCCCTGTACAGTCCTGATCTCAACTCCATTTCCACATGTTTGAGCCATTGAAGGAGTTCCTGGGAGGCCTGCGTTTCAGACGTGAATCAGACAGGCAGTGCAATCATGGCTCCGGTTTACTGAGAAAATGTTCTATCCTGATGGTTTCTAAGCGCTAATGGAACGCCAGCATGGGTGAATTAGTGTAGCAGGGGGTTACATAGAGAAATAAAAGGAGTTTTTAGTCTTATAACTGTGATCTGGTAAATCTGGTAAAAGTCCCGCTTTGACTCGAACGCCTCTCGTATTTTCCAAGCAGTGAACAGTTTTCAGAGAGCACCTGAAAGAACAACTCCAAGAACACATGAAGTATTTTAATCCTGACTGGATAAGGCCGGAGCCGTGCGATTACACGATTCAGTCGATCCTGATATCAATTCAGAATCGATTCACACCTTTTAAATTAGGATAAATGCTCGAAAGTTGACCCCAGCTTTGGCAGAAAATACAAGCTGCTTCCATTTTCTGCATAATATTTATACATACTCTCGTTTTGTAAGAATATCGCTTCTTTCTTCTTTTGAATTTTTGTGTGGTTGGTGCCATACCGCCACCTACTGGTTTGGAGTGTGGAACGGGAGATTAGAAAAAATTGTACAAGACGTGACATTTAAACAATCAATAGCGCAAGTTACGCAGTGTTTAAGGATGGGTTTATTAGATCATTTTAATCTTTGAATACTAAAAGACATATAACTGGTGGGAATGAAGGTAAAAGAATCAAAATGGGAATGGAAATGCTCAAAATATTGAATCGAAAGGGCTAATGTGTAGCTCAATTGGTGTTTTTTTTTTTTTTTTTGCAGCTACTTTTAACAGTGCGTGATTGTTAGACAAACAATCAGTGGTTTGTGGTAAGGCGAAAGCCGGTTCAGTATGGTACACTGCTGTACCACTTGTTGTGATTTTGGAGAAGCACACTGAACAGTACGGGCCTTTAGATGCCGAAGAAAATGCAGCAAAACCTGAACCAACATCACACTTCTGTTTTCTTCTCAGCCTTGGGTAAATAATTTCTTCTCATTTCCTCATCCTTGACTTTACAGTAGCGTTTTTTTTCTTATTATTTCAAAATTTGTCTCCATCAAGCCAAGTCACCGCGGCGATGTTTACATGATGTTTACCTCGGCAGCCGTTACCTGTTCCGCTCCACCGCGCCACATGACGCATCTATTTACAGTCAGCGCGCGAACGCTGCATTACTCCTGCCGTCCTTTCTCCGTTTAGAGGAGACGTGTGATTATAATAGGAATCAGGAACACGTTAATACTGTTTAGAATTACCACTAACGATGTGGTGACACTCAGTTCCAGTTCGTGTGTGTGTGTGTGTGAGTGTGTGTGTGTGTGTGTGTGTGTGTGTGTGTGTTTTGAGCGGAGAGAGGAAACACAGGGACGCAGCCAGGGAATACAGGCAGCTGTTTGTTTGTGTGTTTGTAGAGCAAGGGGACAGAGAGAGAGAGAGAGAGAGAGAGAGAGATGGAAACAGTAGTGAAGATGAAGTCCTTGGAAAGAGAAATAGAAGGACATGAAAAATAAGCAGATAGCCAGGTGAAGGGCATCATCAAGAGAAACATGTTCACTTTAGTCCATCGTTCCTCTGTACGCTGTAAAACTCATATACAGTAGATATCTGTCCATACTGTAGAGTCAGCTCCAGAATTATTGGCACCCGTGGTGTTCAAAAAGGGGATCGATGCTGTATTCCGAATGAATAGAATAGAGCTGTGAATCATGGGTAGATTTTCAATTCACGTTGATTCCACAACACCGATGTTTACCGTCTGATTTTTCCTGACGAGTTAAAAACTACCAGAGAATCTAATAAACACTGAAATGTCGTGTAACTCGCGTTTTCCGATTATTTAAATGTCACGTCTCACACAAAGCGATAATATCGATAACGTCGCACAACTCTAGGAGCGAATGAAATATCGAGTCGCTATTACAGCACGTTATTAGACACTTTGGTCATACTTGTAACCCCTAATTACAGGGTTTTTTTTTGGTGTGTTCGATTTATATCAAGAATGCAACATACTGAATAACAATGAAACAATATTATATACTCTATACAAATCCTGACCCCCCACCTTATCTCTTCATATTTTCTTTCCCGAGACCCAGACTTTCTTGTATTTCTATTGTAGGCCTGAGGAATAGTTTTGGACTTTTCTGGCTCTCCTTTTTGCACGTTTTTGTCTCTCATTATTTTCAGCCCAGTCCCTGTACCCGAGCAGTTTCTGCGGATTGTTTTTCCTGGCTTGTTAGGGCGCACAGTGACCTATGAATCATTCAAGCCCAAAAAAGATCTAACTTAAGGCCTGATCCAGTGAGAAACAGGTGCAGACGATGAGATGATCAGTCTGTGATTAGTGTACCGGTGATGCTGAATGCTGAGGGGTTGGAACAGACAAGAGGGGAAATGAGGCTGCTGAGGTCGTTACATACACAATCTTTCAATTAGTCAGTTTTTTAATTTTGAAATGTATCTTTTGACACTTTGCAGCCTGTCACAGTAAAACCTTTGCTCCCATTTGTTTCATTTTAGTTTCATTTGTATTCATAATTTATCATATCATAAATAATAATAATAATAATAAAGTACAGCTCTGGAAAATGTTTGTATTATTAGTTATTATATTGCATGATGTCGAGTTATTTTGATGTATTGTTACTTTGGCCTTTTACTTTAAACATACACTCTAAATAACAATAGTTACTGTATATTTTGAATTCAGGAGAAATATTGTCAGCAGTTCACAAAAATTGTGAATATCTATCTATCTATCTATCTATCTATCTATCTATCTATCTATCTATATATATATATAGGGCTGCACAATTTCTGATTATTTCGACACATATTGCGTTTGCGATTTACTTTGCAATAAACTAATGCGTGTACCATTTCGGATTCAGTCGTATTCCTCCAGGCTAACAGCACACACTTGGACAGGTGTTCTAATGAAGAGGATGCTTGTTAATATTTACTGATCACCGCAAAAGTATTAAAAAAGTAAACAAGCAGTGGTAAAGTAAAAACATCATCCGGAGATCACTAGTTCGTTTCCCTGGTGGTGCTGTAACCTCTCGCAGCCGGAGGTCTGGAGAGAGCTGATTGGCCGAGCTCTGTCAGAGGGGAGGGATGAGAGGTACTTGGCGCTGTCACATCAGTCGCAGGCGTCTGTGAGCTCACACAAGCGGAAGGAGCAGATAGCGCGGTCCTCCAGCGTTGCGTGCGTGGCTGGCAGGCGTCACGTGGTCCGGAGGGAACACATGAGTGTCTTCAGCCCTCCCTGAATGGTAGTAGTGGCCTTGATGAGGGAACGCACCAATGACGGGTGGGAACAGGAGACGACTAAATTTAGGAAAAAATCCAAAAAACTAACAAACAAACAAAAAAACTTTTTAATATAGTAAATTATGAATTAATACATAATTATTGTATTTGTTCTTCATATTGTACACTTTTCATTATGATTTTTGCTACAGTATTGCTAGCACTACTATTATTACTACTATTACACAAGCAATCAGAATCAACCACATAATGAATGTAATTATAAAGTGTTAATAATAATAATAATAATAATATTAACAGTGAAGAATGTATTACCAGTACAGTCTCTCATTAGATTATGTTGTTCTTTTCTCTCTCTCTCTCTCTCTCTTTCTATTTTTGTCAGAAATGTTAATAACACCATGATTGCCTTTATATCCTCTTAGCTCTTGTGTCGTCTCACGCTTTCTCTTTTCCCTCTCTGCCCTCTCGGCACCTCCGTCAGACCATATCCCAGCGCCGAGCGTGCACTAATGCACAGTAATGTAGCACCTACTCAACACACTCACCTACACACACGTACACACACACTCCCTCAACTACAATCTAGTTCAGTCCCACATCGATACATTCGGTTCCCCGGCCGTTCCCAAGCCACGTTCATGGCACGAGCATGTCGTCCATCCGCTGGCCTCCCCAATCATGAACAATTCCTCCTACGTTAACGTTAACATTCGTGTTTATTAATTAATATGCAGTTAAAGACAGCGAGAACAAGCCACAGTGATTCTGATGATGACGTGTGTGTGTGTGTGTGTGTGTGTGTGTGTGTGTGTGTGTTGGTGTGTATGTGTTTGTGTGTGTGTGTGCTTTTCTACTGAGTCAGTGCCGCTCCCGGTTCAAGCGGTTTAGAAGCGTTGCATAATCCGTCGTATGAGTTTCATAATGCGAGGCATTAAAATGTAATTCCAACCTCGGAGGAACTTATAAGCAGTCGTTCCGTCCGCCTCATCCTCCTGTAATGAACGTCCGGGTGCGGTCGCGGGAGGTGAGTAAGCCCTCAGTGACTCACTGTAGTCTGTAAGCGCAGAGTTTGATTTGAAAACGCTAATAATTTTTTCCACGATTTGTAACGATCGGTTTAGCTTGGATGGTTTAAGTTTTAGAGGCATGAGTTGCCATGGAGACGATGGAGCAGTTCTGAACGTAACTGTTCTCTCCGAGTTGAGCGCAGAACTAGCGTTATGAATCATTAGCATGGATGACTAGCTATAAAGCAGAGCTGGGCGATACGGCCCAAAATGCTATCACGATATTGACCGATATCGATAATTATTAACACGATGGAAAAAAAATAATATCAATTGTTCAAAGAATCTTGCCATTGATTTTCCGTAACCATGACAACCATAATGCAGACGTCCAATCTTGGAGCACATGCACATCATCCTTTGATCCCTAACGCCGAGTTTGAGCTTCTTCACTATTTCTTGTGAGGCTTTTCCTGGTTTTCTTGACAATGTGAAGTCTTCAGTCAGCTACACCGCACTTTGTCAGATTTATGGATCATATGTAATGTGACCGGTTACATTACCAATAAACATACAGACTGACTTACTGGTGAGCTGACCTGTGCAGTTCTGCCATCAGCTCCCTCATCGTCACAGGTTAAATAAATGTGTTTTCGCGGCGCTCGTCTCACACGCCGTTATCAAGAAATATGAGATATAACAGTTTATGAGGTGGGGTGGGAGCACGCATGGGGTTATTAGAGCTCAGTATTTATTTGCCCAAACCCAGAGAATGGCTGTGCCAGGCAGGTGCTGATTGAGCTGAGAAATGGCAGAAAAGTTTTTTCTTTCGGTGATGCCATGACCATAATGGGCTAGCTAAAGAGTTGGCTATAATATCGCTAGCTAGGGAGTAACGTTACTCATGACACCGATAACAAAGCGATTAAAATTATAGTTATAACAAGTTATAACACACTGGCTTTACACGTCATAGGTGCATTCCAAAGCATTTACATATCATGGATGTTGCTTTTTCCTTTTTTTAATCAACCACCTTTGGAACCAAAGAGTTCCCTTTTTATTTGTTTTAACACTCTTAACCTGTAGCTTGAATAATGCTTTGGGGTAGAAGATGATGGGTACAGTATGTCCGTGCTGTACATTGACACTCAAGCCAAAAACCGGCGGCTGTAGTTCATTTGCGCCTGCTGTGTGACAGGCTGTTGGATCTGTCCATATCGAGTGAAAATGATCAAAGCATATCATCATTATCGACGTCCGTTTTATCGCAGTCTAGATTGAGCCTAGCACTTTTCTTAAAGTTGGTTTCGTGGCGTCTGGCTGGCGTGTAATAACCACAAATAGGCCTAAAACAAAAAAGTTAGCCACACAACCAATAGGTGTGATTAAATGTGATTAGATTTTGATCCATTAAATCGATAGGCCAGGTTTTGGCCCAGGTTTGATTTGGCATTGATTCACACTTTTAAAAAGATTAGGGTCAACCTCCAGGAGTTAAATGGTCTAAAATTGACAGATTCTACAGGAAATTAGTGATTAATTTTATGTGTCGTTCATTCATTTCGAACGAATCTTTAACATGACTCAGATGAACAAGTAGTCGTGGAGAGTGATTCATTCATTTTCCGCTGGGCGTGCATGCGCAATCCATTGCAAAACCTCTGTAGGTTTCTACAGGAAACAGTATTGAACTGTTGTCCTCAATGAGTCTTCTAAGTCCCGAGTCGATCATTCTTTTGTCATGTGACTTCCATAGATGCTATGAAGTGCAATAGATTCAAAAGAATGAACAACTCGGACTAGAAGATATGAGAGGTGAGCTGCTCATTCTGTTTATAATAATATGTCCTTAGCTGCATTGTAATATATTCATTACTGGAACTATAGCCAAAATTTGTGTATGTAGACGTGTTTATTGAAAATGTAACATTTTATTTTATTTCTGGTCAAAAGAACTGAATGACTCAAAAAAAGATTTGTTCATTTTGATGAACGAGATTCAAAGAACCGAGTCACTAAAATGATTCAAACTTCCCATCACTACAGGAAATGTACTACAGGTTTTATAAAAATAAAATAAAATAAAAAAAAAAAGAAGAAGAAAAGAAATTGGAAGGTATTTGCTGGCGGTTCATGCAATAGCACCCCCTGCTGGACTGGAGTCTGGAGCAGAAGATTGGCAGGAAGGAAGGAATTATTGCTGTATTGGATTCTATGAATTATAGCTACTTGAGACAAATCTCAAGACTGTTGAATTAAATCGAACTGAAAATCAGGATTCAAATAATGAATCGAATTGAATCGAATCGACTCGTCCCGTCCCCTGATTCACAGTTCTACAGATTAGCTTTGTTAATTTCGCTCCCTTTAATAACCACTCGAGTGAATATCTAACCTCAGTCTGGATCAAATAAGTGTTAACTTTAAACAGACACCAACTAGCATTAATAACACCTCCGCCCCAGAGGCACGCACACACACGTACAAACACACACACACACACACACACACTGAGCGCATCGTTCGAGTTATTGAGCGCATAGAAGCTTTGTCACCATGCTGTCTGCTGGAGTTATGGAGCTAATTAGTTTTGCTTAGCTGATGATGGTTATGGATGAATTCTGACATCTGCCTACATCTATTCATTTGTGAGAATACATTTGTTCGAAGACGCCCGTCCGCCAAAATAATAGACGGCTTTTTTGTGTTCGAATGCTTTTTCTCTTGACAGTCACATATTGGCGCGCGACGCCGGCCACATGGCTCTGTAAATGTAAAACGTCTGGATGGGAACAGGACTCGGAGTTGTTCAGCTGACGAGCGCAGAAAAGAAAGTTTTTATCGTTAAAAAAATAAAGAAAGAAATAAAACAACAACCCCCCCCCAAAAAACATTAGTCTGTTTTGGATTTCACTCGTCAGATATGCGACGTGTATCTGATGGGATTTTATTGGGATCGCGTTACGGACAACGAAGCGCGCAAACTGAAGGGAATTTCCTCTGGATAGGATGCTGAGACGCAGGTTATGGGGCATGTAGTATGCAAAATTTATTTATTTATTTTTTGCCATTTTTAGGGTTCGTGCAAACAAAAATGTGAGGAAAAAACTTTAACCATAAATGTTATTATTATTATTATTATTATTATTATTATTATTATTTTTGTATTATGAAGGCAGGGCCCTAATGTGACCTCATATTAGGAGACCCCTCCCCAGGTTGTACCTCAGCTTTGCTAATCTCTGAGAAGTATTTCAGCTGGAGCTTGAACTCACACACACATGCACACTTTAAAGGATCTGTAGTTCAAAAAAATGATAAAATACAGAAACTTTAAAGCAGAAGAAAGAGATAATTTCTTTTTTTAAAACAATTGCTTTTAAGCATTTTTATTTCACTTTGGTACTCATAGGTAACAAAAGCATCTTCTGGAATAAAGCAACAACCATATTAATAATAATAATAATAATAATAATAATTTATTCACTTTAAAGCTTTATATATAAAATGAGAACAGGTAAAAATATTCCATAGTTATTAAGATTTCATAGTTTGTTCTTCTAATGTTCTCAGAGACGCGTTTAAAAAAACATCTTCCACCGGCTGAGCTGACTTTGATCCTATAGATTAACAGAAGTTTTGCCTCAGCTGAGCGAAGCGCTCAAGACGGGATACACCGCTTCAGGAGATCAGCGAGATAAGCTGTTCAGAGCCTTAAACACCATGAGCAGTGCTTAGCGCGGGACGATACGCATCGCGTACGCAGTGCATCCTGAAATGGACGATCTTTGATTTTTTTATTAATCTGTTTTTTAATTGACCCAAGGACATTTCTTGTTTGTTTTTCATTTCCGAGCTTGCTCTGTTGTCTGTTCTGTGTCTCACTGGAGAGTCTGATTACATTAAACACAGCCAGAGGTCCCCGAGAGCGAGCCGGGTCAGCGTGTCCTGAGGTCACGTGCGTAAGCGCGAGTGTGAAGGCGCTCCGTAGGGATGGAGCGAGAAAGCTGGACTCTCACCTCGGCTCCTCGCACTCGCGACACGACGGGTCACCTGCGGCACTCACCTGCGGTCCCTCAGTCACCTTCGCTCACACTCACACTGTGCAGGTTTGTGTGTGTGTGTGTGTGTGTGTGTGTGTGTGTGTGTATATGAGAAAGCCAGACAGACAGACAGAGAAAGAGAGAGAGAGAGAGAGAGATGTTCTGTCTGCACCTGCACACGGCTGTTGCGGCGCGTGTCACCATTCTGCACATTTCCATGCTCCTTTCCCTTTTTTCTTTTCCCTCTGCTCTTAAAACGTCCTTGTGTATAAATAGCCTGACCATCCAAGCTCGCTGATATTTCCATTTCATTTTATTCTATTCCTTTGAATCCAGGGTGGGAAAAAAGGGCTGAAAAAAGGGAGCCAGAGAAGAAAGCAGAGCTACCACACCAGACCACACTGCACAAGGGCATTATAGGATTTACGTAACATCCCGCATCTCTCTCTGTCTCTGTCTCTGTGTCTCTCTTTCTGTGTCTGTCTTTCCTCTGGCACTTTTCCTACTGCCTAGAATTGCAATCGAGAAAAACAAACAAATTACGAGGAAATAAGCAGAACGGGTAATAACCATGTAGAGACATGCAGAGCGCAATCTTCATGGGGATGGAGAAAAAAAAAACAGAACGAGAGAAGCAGGAAGGAGGACCACCAGCACAGCAGAAACCTTCCCCAGCAGTCTGTTCCTGTCCCGATTCTTCCGTTCCCCTGCCCATCCTTCGTCCGGTCCGTCCCCGGTGCGTGCGGCGGGCGTGTGGCGCGAGACAGATGGGCGGATGATGGATGGGACGTGACGGACAGCGGGTTGATGGATAGGCTGGCGTGAGGCTGATAGAGGATTAAAGCAGGGCCGGGCCCGGTGCCGCGTCTCGTTGACGGATAGATAGAAGGAACGAGCGGATAATCAAGAGAGCGCTAATCCACGCCCCTCGGACAGACAGAAAATCAAACGGAGGGTAATAGAGCGACAGAGGGAGGCGCATGCACGGGGCGATGAGGGAGGTAAGGCACCATAACGGGAGCGATGAGCACGATAAGTAAAGGTGTTTGAAGTCTTAGAGGACGACGGGATGGTCGAGCCGCGGAGCACAACAATCCTTGATTGCTATTGGACACTTGGTGTCAGAAGTACAAAAGGACGAGAGTGAGGTGCCCGGCAGAGAGCCTATTGGGAAACAGAACCCATCTTCACACTGCTATCGAGTGATAAGCTCTCTCTCTCTCTTTCTCTCTCTCTCGCACTTCCCGAGTCGCAGGACTGCGTGTTGCCTCAGGTGCCGGTATCGATTCGTAGCACCTGTTTAACCCACACTCGAGCAAAGGTGCAGGACTTATTTTCATCTCTCTGGCGATTTTGATGGTGTGATTAACACTTAAAGCAGCCAAAACCTCTCTCTCTCTCTCTCTCTCTCTCTCTCTCTCTCTTTCTTTGGTCACGTTACATTACTGCACATTAAAAAAAAAACAAAAAAAACACAGAGCTCCAGATCAGCTCGAAGCTTTCTGTCAATTAGCAGCGAGGTGGCTCGGGCATTAAGCAGCGAGAGTGGGAGTCATAAACGAAGCAAAGTGGAAGGAAGCAGCCGAGTAATGGAGGTTAGCAATGTGAGTGTTGACAGGTGGTGTCAACCCTAACCACGCTGACCCAGAGAGCGCTACTGAATGCGAAATTGGCTGAATTTGAGCGCCGGGCCGCGCACGTGGTTTGCATGCTAAACGACGCATGAATTTTGCAGCAAGGGAAACAGCGGAGATGGAAACGGTGATGTCCTGGTGTGGGGTTTTTTTTGCCACATGTTCTTCCTGATCCTGTTTTAATCATTTCGACTTGAATACAGATTTTCGATGGCCGACATAATTCGAATGAAAAGAATACTCAATTTACTGAAGGTTTAAAGCTTTTTTTTTCCCCCGAAGCTTTTCATTTCTTACCCAAAGTCGTCAGTCTATCAGAACCATCGAACAGTGTTTCCTGTGGAACGGGTCGACATTACCCAAATGTGGACCAAAAGCGGTCGACATGCCCTACAGATCTGGCTATTAAGAACGCACGTTTCAAGAAAAGGGATCTGCCTCAGCAGCGCGCGGGAAGCTGTGGAAATGACGTTCATTACCTGTAGGGGGCAGTCGTGTTTCAATTCTACTGAAGCCAAAAATGTGTTAATCTCTCTTAGGCGCCCATTGACAGAAATTTACTGCCTCTCAGTACACCACTCTCGCGGTAACAGAATAAACAGGTCCAAGAGTGAACTGTCCGCTACCAGTCAATCGATCGCGGATGGCATTGTTCCCCTGGACAGATTTTTATAAAAGGTATAGTCTGTGTGCGCAGACCATCATTATAAAATGTGTATTTCAGCGTATACACAAGTGTTGAAATGTCCGAGACGTAAAATTGTACTAACTGCAATACATTTCTCCATTCAATTACATTTTCTTTATTTCGGATTCCGTCTTTAAGCCTGTATGTCAGCGTTTCAGTGATGTTGGTATAAGCGCATAATGTCGCTCAAGTGCTAAGCAACACTTATGTCTGAGTGTCAAACGCACGCATGCGATAAAGGACCGCGGCGTGTCTCGTGTGCAAAAGAGAGAGAAAAAAAAAATCTATAACAGGACTCTCCGGAGTCGAGGCGAAGGTTCTGCAGCCGACGAGCCGAAAATAAACCGCAGCATCAGGAGCTCAGTCTGAAATTAAGCTCCAAATTAAACTCCATTAAATGATAATCCTTATGATAATATTCCTATAAGGGCGGCTGGCACGCTGTGAGCGGGGAACCGTTTCGTAACAGATGAGCGTGTTTGTTCACACCAGGAGGACGGCTCAGCCTCCACCGGCGCTCCATTAGCGGAGAGCTGTTACTATGGAAGGAGAAGACGATTTATTCCTCGTCTCCCCGCGGCACGTCCTCAGCCCAGGGGACCGGGACACGCGCCTCCCCAATCCAACACCGAGAATAGACCGGGTATGAGCTCACTAATGATTTGGGACACCTTCGCTGGCCGTCCTGTGGCTCGTGGAGCGCTGAAACGTTCCCCCCCTGCCAGTCTCCTAGTCTGTGTTTGCGTACACCAGCGTGGGACGAGAGCACGTGTGCCTGGAGGACACGCGAGATTCAGCATGAGAGCATTTACAGAAAATAATCTTCCCCCTCCATGCCTGCTTTCTCTCTGTTTTTCTCTCTCTCTCTTATACTGTATGTCGCCTTTAAAGGAAGCCAAGTTCTGCCCTGTACACTGCTGGTGTTTTTTTTTTTTTTTTAAGTAATAATTATGTTTCTCTATCGATTATCGCAGTATAAAAATCAAGATGGATTTACCAGGCTGTCACTATATCGGTGGGATTCAGGAGGTCGAAATGAGATTAGGTTTAAATGGAATTTAATTTTTGTCGGCGGCGGCTCTCAAGTCTGCCTGCCACCCAGACACCATGACGCTGATCAGTTGCTGTATGTGTGTGTGTGTGTGTGTGTGTGTGTGTGTGTGTGTTCTTTTCTCTACATTGGCTTTTTTGTCGTTGGCCCGTCTCCATACCGCACTGCATCTATATAAGCAAGCCTTTTATTCGTTTCTCGTACAGCTTATTCTCACATGTGATATTCTCTGCCTATTCATTGACCAGGTAGCGCATCTCTATTATTAATCTCATATTCACAATATTCATGCATTTAAAACTTCAATTGAAATTTAGGCCTGACCTTTGAACTGATTTTCATCTACGAGGGGCGTTCAAGTCAATCCGGGACTCGAAGACTTCAAGCCAATGGAACGTATGATCCTTGAAAATCGATGATGCATCTGTCTGTGGGAACGGCACACACAATAATTCACAAACACCACCTGCACATTACAGGAACTCACTGAGAGTTATTGTCACATCCCTTATACAGTCCTGACCTCGCTCCAGGCCATTTTCACCTGTTTGGGAGTTCCTGGGAGGCCAGCGTTTCAGATATGAATTAGACAGGCGGTTCGATCATGGCTAAAAAAAAAGTTGGCATCCAAGCACTAATGAAACGCTGGGATGAGTGCATTAGTGTAGCAGGAGATTATACAGAGAAATAAAGGGAGTTTTTACTCTCATTGAGCACAAATCAAACGTCCCGCTTTGACTCAAACGTTCCTCGCAGATCAACAGCACTTTAAGGATCAGGCTTACAACTTACTAACGTTCTCTTTCATTCATTCATCAGTTCACACATGAGCACACCCCTGAATGTGACGCTAGGCCACGCACACATTTCTACGATCATTTAAACCTCGGTGCTGTTCAGAGCTGCCAGTCCATACACCAACATGGAGGAAACAACACATCGACTTCGCCCATACAGCAATCCTAGCTCTGATGGAATGATGGAGCTCAAGTTATTGTTCTTCATGTCCATGTGGCGCTCCAGACCAGTAGGTGGACTGGTTGTCCTAAACTGTCCTATAGGTGTCCCGTTGTCTCAGGACTGTATTCCTATTTTACCTCCATCGCCACCCTGATGGGGATAGAAACGCTTCCTGAAGATAAATAGATGTTTCGCCTAATGCGAAAGGATAACGTGTGGATGATGAGGCTAAGATTATGTACCTGTTGCCGAGCTAGCCGAACAGAAACGTATGTACTGTAATGAGAATGCAAGCTGAAGCAAAAGTATATGCCATCTCCTGACATTGTATTTTACGGGTATTTTGATTTGGCTGTGGGAGGAGCTAATTCACCAAAAGGTTGGAATAGAGAAAGTTCGAAAGTGACAAAGGGTGTGAAGACTTGAATATTGTTTCATATCATTTATATGATCAGACTATATGTTTGCTAGAGAACCGTGAACAATTCTAATTCAAATCACATATCGCACATTTAATAGCTTCCTTTTGCAACTGCAAACTGCAACGTCCAGATCAAAAGAACAAAAAATACGACGATGCTGTGTGCGACCGGGGTTTCGCACTTTTTAACGACATTACGCGACTGTTCTAGTACATAGCGCTCAGGCTGTCCGTTATTGTTCAGTGCTGGGTGTTTTTTTTTTTTTTTTTTGCAGTATTTCAGATTTGTCAGGCTTTCTGTGCCGGAACATTAATTTCCTGCTCCGCCTGCCATGTTCTGATGTGCAGGTATTGTTCGGCTGTAACATCTCACTCTGAATGAAATCACAGCGACGCTGTTTGTCTAGATAGGGCCGTCATGTCACACTCAGACTTTACAACTTGTCTTTCACTTCTGTCACATTCGAAGACGGAATGTCCATCTGGCGTAAATCAATAGGTAAACCTGAGACGCAGATGGATAACCGGGCGAACGAGTATAGATAAACGAGTAAATGCTGCCAACAAGTGAATCGATGTTTATGGATTGGCTTCCCAATTCCCGTCTTTGCCAGGTGATGAAAAGAACACAGTAGAGTCTCGCTGCGTGTTTGTGTCGCACATGCAAGAGCTCTGCGAAAAAAGGATAAATTCATCAGCGGGTCTGCAAAGGAGTTTTATCTGAATTCTCCTCCTCTCACTCCGCTCTCTCTCTCTTTCTCTCCCTCTCCCTTATTCTTACTCTGAGCTGGATCAATATCCGAATTAATGTGTAAGTAAAAAGATAAAGTGTGCAGCTCTGGCCTTCTCAGGCACCGCAGGATCGCCTGGCTTCGCCCTCGCCGTCCTCACGCCGAGGCACACGCAGACTTGAAAATAAGAGCACTCATTAATAATGAATATGTTACAGTGCCAAGTTGGAACGCGTTCAGCTTTTTGAAATCCACCACGTTTTTTTTTCTTCTTCTCCTGCTTTAGTCCCAGCTGTATTAATTATTGTAATCATTAGCCAGTAGTGGCAGGAATCTGTAGGCACCTCACGACTCAATTCAACTTCAATTTTAGGTGTTAATATGCGATTATATAATGATCCTTAATGCATTCCCAGTTTTGATGATAAAACCAGTTTTTTTTCAGTATGACCAAGAGACTGCTTACACAAATAACACTAGATTTTATTCATTTCCTTTATGGTTTGCATTATTATTATTATTATTATTATTATTATTATTATTATATCATAGTACATTCTATAGGAATACTGTATTCAAAACTATCAAATTAAACCTATGGTATTAAGCAATTAAAACAGTCAGTTGTTATTTTTAGACACGAAGGTCAGCTGTTCTGGGGCAGTTCTAACCACTAAGAAACAGTATTGTCAAGTGCATTTGCGTGCATTTATCCCCATGATAAAACTGGCTCTTCTGTAGACCATCCCAGGAAAACAAGACCAAAACCTATCGCTGCTGCAGTGCATTTAGCAGTTACCAGCCTCAGAAATCACCAGTTAGCAAACAGCATCTCAGATTAGAGCCGTTATGAAGGCTTTACAGAGCAGAAGTATTAGACACATTTTAATATTAGCTATTTAAAGAGATTATTGCATATTCTAGATGCCTTCAACATTCATTACAATGTAGAAAGAAATACAAATCATAACAGTATGGCATAATATAGTATAGTACGTTATGGTATGATAGGGTATGCTGTAGTACGGTATGGCATAGTACACTGTGCTGGTACAGAGTATTATGGTATAGTATGGCATGATCTGGTTTAGTATAGCATGGTGTAGTACGGTATGGTACAGCATAGTAACGTGTGAGCTGTAGTACAATGTGGTGTAGTACGGTACGGTGTAGTACAGAGTGGTGTGGTACGGTATGGCACATCATAGTACAGTGTGGTGTAGTACAGTGTGGTACGGTGTAGTACAGAGTGGTGTGGTACAGTATGGCACATCATAGTACAGTGTGGTGTAGTACAGTGTGGTACGGTGTAGTACAGAGTGGTGTAGGTCTGTATAATACTACATAATACAGTATGGAGTAGTATGGTATGGTACAGCATAGTACAGTGTGGTGTTTTACAGTGTGGTGTAATATGGTACCGTACAGCATAGTAACGTGTGACTGTGGTATAGTACGGTATGGTACGGTATAGTACAGAGTGATGTATGTCTGTATAATACTACATAGTCCAGTATGGTGTAGTACGGTATGGTACGGTATAGTACAGAGTGGTGTAGGTCTGTATAATACTACACATTACAGTTTGGTGTAGTACGGTATGGTACGGTATAGTACAGAGTGGTGTAGGTCTGTATAATACTACACAGTACAGTATGGTGTAATAAGATATGGTATGGTTTAGTACATAGCGGTGTATGTCTGTATAATACTACACAGTACAGTATGGTGTAGTACGGTATGGTACAGTATAGTACATAGTGGTATACTGTATGTCTAATACTACATAGTACAGTGTGGTGTAGTACAATATGGCACAGCATAGTGCAGTGTGGTGTAGTACGGTGTGGTGTAGTACAGTGTGGTGTAGTACGGTATGGTGTAGTACAGTGTGGTGTAGTACGCTATGGTGTAGTACGGTGTGGCATAGTACAGTGTGGTGTAGTACGGTGTGGTGTAGTACGGTGTGGTGTACACTGTGCAGTAAAGAGTGGTGTAGGTCTGTCTGGTACAGTGGCACAGTGAGCCGTAGTACATTGTGGTGTATTATGGTATAGTACAATGTAGTACAGTGTGGTGTGGTACATTGTGGTGTAATAGTGTATGGTACAGTTTGGTGTAGTACTGTACTACATTATAGTTTGTTGTAGTACAGTAGGGTTGGTATAATACATAAACAGGAACCAGGAACACAATTCTTCAATCTTTAGAAAGTAGAATAACTGTAGAGCCTCTGGGCAACATGGGACTACATGAGCACACTGGAGTTCGATTTGGCCACTTTTTGTGTGTGTGTGTGTGTTTGTGTGAGTGAGAGAGAGAGAGAGAGAGAGACAGTAGTGTGTTTCACAAAAGAGGATAAAAGAAAGTCCTGCCTCCCTCGGTGGCCCGCTGCTTCTGATAGAGGTAGAATGTCCTAACACGTGTAGTGTGTGTGTGGGGGGTGTTGGAGTTGAAGCTAAAAGTGTGTGTGTGTATGTGTGTGAGGAAGAGAGAGAAATAGAGAGAGTGAAGGGGGGAGCAGAGCCGGCAGAGTGCTGATTTGGGGGAGTATTGTATTTCTCTAATCTCCTCAGATCACATCATCTAGAGCCAATAATGCAACAGTGAGCCAAATGTCACGCTGCTCTTTCTTCATCTCTCACTTCATCTCTCTCTCCGTCTCTCTCTCTTGCTCTGTCTCTGTCGCTCTCTCACTTTTTTATTTTGCTGCAGTAGAGAGGAAGTCGTGCTGCAGAGGGTGGGAGAGGAGAGGGAAACAAACTCAGAAAGGAAAATGCGAGTGTATATATGCGTGAGAGATAAATAGAGAGAGAGAGAGAGAAAGAGCACCTGACGCGACCGAAAAAACAACGTGACGCACGCAGCACACGGGGCGAAGCAACAGCGGAAGAGGGTCACACACCAACATCAAACATATTTATACACCGTGGATGTTTTTAACGTTGTTAGTCATTTCTATGGAAACGGTAATTGTGGAGTTGTGGAAATGGACATGGATAGCACACTGAGAATTAATGAATGTAGCATAAAAGCCCTGCCGTTGACTTAGCCATCTACCTACTGTAAAGCTGTCATTAGGAGTATATTAGCATTGTGTAACCCAAAGTGTCCTTAATTTTGTTTGTAGATCGTCACATACACCAAGATACACCAAGCCAGCTAGCAGTTCGTTGTTGAACTTTTGAAAAAAACATTTTTTATGGATATGTTAAACATTTATTCGCTACCTCTACAAGGTGCTCGCTAGCGCAGTGTTATAGCTCATAGCAAGGATTCTTTTGTGCGTCAATTCATATTGCACCACAATCTGAAATCCGTAATCGATTTTTTAAATGAATTTTGTTTATTTTATATCTTCGCAGTTGAAGTGGTAAAAAATTGCAGTTCCAGTATAATCCTACAGGTGGTGCACTCTAAACTGTTCACAAAGGACAGCATCATGTGTGGTAGGAGCACATTATTTGCTAAGTTTGAAATTGTGAAAAAGATTAGAAAAAAAAAATGGCGGCAAGGTGGTGTCGTGTTTAGCGCTGTGCCCTTGCACCTGTTGGGCCGAGGGTTCGAGTCCCTCCTCAGGTTTGTGCAAGCGTGTGGAGTTTGCTGTTCTCTCCGTGCTTGGTCGGTTTCCTCCAACTACTCAGGTTTCCTCGAATAGTACAAAAACATGCAAATTAGGTTAAAATTGCCTGTAGTGTGTTTGTGTGTGTGCGTGTGTGTGTGTGTGTGTGTGTGTGTGTGTGTGTGTGTGTGTGTATGTGTTTGTGTGTGTGGTGTCCTGCAATGGATTAGCAACATGTCAAGACTATACTCTGCCTAGTGCCCAAAGTCTTCCAAGATGCCCCCCCCCCCCCCCTGCGACCCTGTAAACAGGATAAGCGATATAGAAGGAGGTGAAGATACAGTATACTGTATATCCCTATTAGCTAGCTAGTTAAGTAAGTTAATACAGGCTCAAATACAGGAACTGCAACATTTTACCACTTCAAATGCGAACATATAAAATTTAAATTACGGTAATAAAAAATAACCGATTGTGGATTTTAGGTTGTGGTGAAATATGAAGTACACACGCTGTCTAAGAAAGTGTAACATTTGCTAAAGGCATAATTCGGTCGTAAGTGAAAGGCATCGTTCAAGTCTAGCTAGCGTCATTTTTTTCTCTCGTCTAATGGCTACACGCATGATGTGACATAAGCAGTGTGTCCACACATTTTATAACTTGCTAATACGTTTCACGCTAATGAACCTGCCTACAGTAGTAATGGACTGCATTTTAACAGTGCTAAGTTTTTTTACATACCTCAGATGATAGGGTGTTTTTTTCCCTCAGGTTGTTGCATGACAGAAAAACATGCAATGTATTACTGAAAATATGAGTAAAACAATTGATATGAGTATTAATTCTAATGAAATACACACGTGGCAACAGAATAATAAATATAACCCTTGTCTTACCTTACAACGGTGTATCATACCATATGCATTAGCCATATATATGTATGGGAAGATGTATGATGTCTCATACATATATAAATATGGCACATCAGCACTATAGACCCCCCCTCCCCCTCCCCCCTTACTCTCCCCCCTCTCACTCTCTCTCTCTCTCGCTCTCTCTTGCTCTCTGCCTCGTCTCCGTGCCATCAGCTCGTCAGGATATAAATATCTCCCCGGCTCTATAGACATGCCACTATAAAAATGTCACTCCCTTTCCATAGCTTTCTCTCTCTGACTCCCTTCATGCGTCTATACCGTATTCGTATCCGTTCCCACGCATCCTCACGATTTCACTTACGTCGTGACCCGAGTCGTACCACGGCACGCCTGTTTCCCACCTGCCGTACGGCGCCGTGTTAGATGTTAACCTACGGTACGGTTATTACTCGACACCTTTATTGCATATCAATAATTTCACTTTTTATTAGATTTTTTTTTCACTCATGCTCCCAGTAGTAAAATTAACCGCAGCTTGTGGCAGGAAAGAGATGCACGGTTACTATGCCTACTGAGCGCATGCTGAATTACTCCGAACTAAACTCTGGAGGAAATGCGAGTAGACTAGCGGACGTTTTGATTAAGGGTACTCATTACAGTGTGAACACTATAACGTACGACAGAAAAGAAAGAATCGGATACAAAAGGCTTCAGTTTCCTAGGGAGTGTAACTATGGAGCAAAGGAAAAAGTTGAGTTCAGGTTAGAAGCTGATAAGGGAAGCGCAGGAAGCGATGCACCCATCATGCATAGCGGCCACTGTACAAGCCTCCGGAGGCAGCGTTATGATCTGGGGTTGCTTCAGTTGCGCACGTCTAGACTCAGCAACGTTATGTGGCAATAAAATGAAGTCAGCTGACGACCTGAATGTACCGAATAACCAGGTTATCACATCTATGCATTATTTTTTTTTACATCTACAGTATGCATTATAATAAAGGAGCAAGGGTTATGGGTTATTCATGTATCGTCACGCTGACTCCAAAATCTTTATTTTTCTAAACAAATTAATATATTTTCGCATTCGAGGTGGTAAACTTCGAATTTGCTGTTCCTTTATAATCCTGCAGGTGGCTCACTCTAAACTCGCGTTAAATGTGCGATATGCAAATATTTATTTAGATTTGTCTAGAATTGTCACAAAATCTGAACAAATTTTTTTTTTTTATCAAATCATGATATGTCTAAAATTGTGACGCTTACAAAATGGCAATCGCAACAGCACCTAGTTATCGTGATGATATCGTAAGTACTTTTTATCGGTCATGAAACAAGTAAGATCCTGTTCTCACTTACATTATAGCAGCTATAAACAGCCACCTCAGCATAATTTTTCTTTCTTTCCTGATGTCAGAAAGACAAAAAAAAGCAGCTTTTCATTTCCTAAAGTTTCAGTTTTATTTGTATAGCGCGTTTAACAATTGACATTGCTTTACACAATCAAAAGAAGTTTGTATGAAATGTGAATGTGTATGAATCAAAATGATAAGATTTTTAAAAAGTTATCAGGATAAGTTGCAGCTTTATGTCAGACTATGATAGCGCTCGCACTGGAGACTCCTTACATAAATTACTCACCACATCAGCTTTTCCTGTGTATGAGCTGTTAGTATAGAGATTAGAGGTTGTGGGAAAATTGATAGGTTGATACAACTTATAAGGTAGTAGCATACAGTATATTATGTTATATTATAGGCTAAGTTTGTTTAGAACTTTGACATCTGAAACATTTAATACTGAAGCAGGATATTTATAAAATCGTGATACAAATCGAACCGGCATGGAGGTATCATGATAATATTATATCAGGTGATTCCCATCCCTTAACCCTTGATGTGCAGCTGCATTGCTCTCAGTGCTCTCAATGTTATATGGCATTACACGCGGCTTTATTGCTTAAGAAATAGTAGCAAGACGCATATTCTAGCATGAAGGCTCGGTTTAGTTAGCTTGGAGGCACCTTAGAAAAGCATACATGCTCACACTCAGACACACACACACACACACACACACACACACACACACACACACACACACACGCACACAGAGATCTTTCTGGTAAATGTATAAATACTTTCATGCACCATTAACAACTATACATAGCACACATGCACACACTTGTACGTACACAATCCTAATGGTGCACAAAGACCTCATTAAAGAGTACAGGCTCTGTCGCTGTGTGCGTATGTATGTGTGTCTATGTGTGTAAGGAGCAAACAAGGAGCAGATAAATATCCCTCACAAAAAAATTCCTTTTTTCAGCCTCTCTCACAATCTCTATCCTCCACGCTCGTATAAATATATTTTCATCTTCGTATTTCAGTTTTGCTCTATGCTTGTCCTCTCCCTCTCGCCAGCCCATTATCTCACACGAACAGGTAGCACGCTGGCTAACCTTCGCTTTCGCTGCTCCGAGCAGCCGTAGCAGGTGGCCTCTGCCTTCAAGTTAGCATTATCCTCGCCTTCCCTCGTTTCGCTCAGCCGTGCCCTTCTGCACTGCTGTTGAATTAGCGCGTTGCTAACACTAAATCTGTCAGGCAGGCATCAGGGGGTGACAGACTGCACAGCGGGTCGTGCTCATGTTTGCTCACGTGCGTCTGGGCTAAGCGCTGCATGCTTCTGTGCTTCTTTCAGATCAATTGCAGGAGTGCGTGCGTGCATGTGCACGGCTCTTGAGGTAAAAAAAAAAAAAGGATAATGCAAAAGAGCTGCAAAGCAAGTAACCTCTATGGTGGTGTCTTCCCCTGGCTAGATCTCGTTAAGCAGAAGCTTTATATAAAATGAAGCCCCACCCGCTAGTGATATAACTGTTTTGTATATAATGTGTATCATGTGAAAGTCAACCATGGTATATTTGTGATATCTCTAACAAGTGTGTGAATGTACATCTTGATTTGTTCGTGCTACACCCCTCTCAACCGGCAATACTCCTCTCCTGCTCGTCTGTGTCTGCCCTGGCTTTCCGTCACCTTGTAAAGTCTGCTCTTTAATTGGAGAGGACACCAGCGCCCGGGCATGCTCCCGTCCACTGAAATGTAAAGATAGACAGGGACAGAAGGAGAGAGAGGGAACGAGCAGTCGAGATCTGCGTGGGTAGAAACCCAGGAAGCGCTTATGTGTGAGGTAGAGCTCATATCGCAGACCGAAAGATATATGATGAGGTGTCTGAGGTAAAGAGACGTATTCACACTGAGCAGAACTAAGAGAGGAGGAGGAAGAAGAGGAGGAGGAGGAAGCGGGAGAGAATGAATGAATAGGTGCCATGCTCATTATGGAAGACAGAAGACAGTATTCACCCAGAGGGAGGCTTTTAGATAGAAAGACAGAGCAAGAGGAAGAAGAGAGAGAGGGGGGGGGAGAGAGAGAGAGAGAGAGAGACGGCAATAGAGTGACAGCAAGAGCGAGGGAAGGTGAGAATGGGACACAAAGAAAAGATTTCACAGGAATAAAAGAAAGGTGTGTGTTAGCGAGAGAATGTGTCCGATTTCACCGTCGCCTCACCGTCCTTCTTTAATGGGGTTGCCATGACAACAGTGTATCAGTCGGGCACCAACAGAGAGTCCATACCACTCAGCGATGCGAGTGTGTCTGAACGAGTGTACGAGTGATCCTCTTTCAAACATAAAGCATCAGATACCGCACAAAGAAGTGGGTGATATAACCAGTTTTTTATATCATGACATTTTCAAAACGGACAGCTACAGTATACATCATAGTGCAGACGTTTTGTCATGGAAATGTCATCCGAAGGTTGTGTAAAAAAAAAAAAGCTGCGTTATCAGCATCATCTTTAAAATCTACATTCAGGGTCGCACTGATAGCAGCCAGACTTCTCTACGTCTCTATCTCCACTTCCTCTACCTCCTACTGGGGGATCCCTCGATGATCCCAGGCCAGCCGGGAGATATGGTCCCTTTGAATTCTGGGTCAACAACACAGTATTTTCCCTGTCGGCTGTCCCTCCTGTGCTTCCAGCATAGGTGCCCAAGAGAGAAAACTATATTTACCTGCTAGTAACAGTTCTTTCGGTCGCTACCATTAAGTAGGGGTAAGAATCCTTACGTGTATACCAATCGGTATATCAAGAATAAGCACTCTCTCAACCCTGGCACACTTAAACACTGTCACTTGTGGTTGATTCACCTCCCTAACTTTTTGGTTCTTGATGGTTCATCCTAGAATAAGGTCAACGCCGCATGCTGCTCCAGGAAGTAGGAAAAACTGTGCTGGCTCAAGTCGAAGGGTCAGTGTGCGGGGATAAGAGTCCGTCTTTTGCAGCATTTATATCTGCTAGGGGCATATTCCAGTGCTTTTTTGAATATGGTCCAAGACGGAGCAGTTCCTGTGATCATGAGCCATGGCAAATATAATTTTTTTTAATGTTTTACCAACTCAAAACAAAAGCAGTCCGTGGCACCACCACAGGAGTTTGCATATCTTGAGTTTTTTGTTTTTCTGTTAGCGAAACTAGCTAGCAAAATTATTCCCAGCTCCCAGCCTTCTGCAATGTAACCGGCATAGATGATTACTAGTTTCATTTCAGCAAGTAAATTCTATCCATTCATAGATTTTCTGTATTACTTATCCTGTGTGGGGTTGCAGGGGGCCTGGAGCCTAGGCCAGGGCAAAAGAAACAAGACAGCCTGGATGGGGTGCCAACATACTGCAGGGTGCAAAACACACCCAGATAGTACACAACAGGCAATGTGCAAATGCCAGTCATGACTGATGTCTTTGGACTGTTGGAAGAAAATAGGGTATACAGAGGAAACCAACCAAGCAGCAAGAGGAAACCGGAATAACTGGAGGAAACCCACCAAGCACGGAGGGGAAACCGGAGTACCAAGAAGAAACCCACCAAGTACAGGGAGGAAATCAGGGTATCTGAAAGGAACACACCAAGCACGAAGAGGAAACTGGAATACCAAGAGGAAACCAACCAAGCACAGGGAGGAAACCAGTGTACCGGGAGGAAATCTCCCAAACATGAAGAGGAAACTGGAATACCCGGAGGAATCCAACCAAGCACGGGAATGAAACTGGAGCACTCTCCAAGCATGGAAACAAGTGCTAACTAATGTGTCACTATGTAGAGACCAAATCTAATAAGGAAAAATTTAAAACAAAAGGGACTTGTATGCATCACTGGCTGTCAGGCAATAAATCCTCTTCTGAAAATTCCAGCTTAGTCGGGCTGCTTACCAGCTGCCAGAAAAACAGCCCGAGCCAAGATGGTAGAACATTGTTGCCAGTTGGTAAGTGCTGGTAGAAAGGAAACATTTTCCAAATTGAGGAATCTTTGTTACGAAAACAACAAAACTCTAAAATTTTTGGAACTTTTTTGGAGTATTTTAGTCAAGTAATAATAAAAAAGTTTGAAAAATAAACTACCAGATGGCCAAGATTATCAACTTGGCCTGTGTTTTAGCAGCTGGTGGACGGCTTTTTTCCAAGGTGCAATTTAAACCGGAAAGAGAGAAAGATTGTTTAAGAAAGCAAGGGAGGGGCTCCTTTATGCGTCTGACGGGTAACTGATCTCGGATGAGTTTTCATTCTTTAGAGCGTTAACAGTAGCTTTGTGGAAACGGGAACGCTTGATAAGTTGGAAAATGAGCTTTAAAAACGTCCTTTAAAGCTACAGAAAGCAGCCAGCCAAATCAGCAGATGGTTATTTACGGTTTCTGCAGCCTCCAAAAAAACCTCTTTATAAATAATTCCTCCAGAATAACTCCATCACAAACTGCACTGAAGTCGTTTAAGATGCACTCAGGCTGCATGCTGTGTGTATAGAGAGTAAATGTGTGTGTGTGTGTGTAGCTTATGGGAGATCCCAGAGCAGCGTGGCATGCTGTGTGTGTGTTTTTCATCCCCGTGTCAGGTGTGACAGTGGGTTAGCCACGCTCTGACGTCTCCATGTGAGTCCCACAGGAGCAGCAATCTGTCGCTGCTACATTAATGACACCGTGAGCAATGTCATCCCTTCAGCCTCGCGCGGCTAACAAGCAGGCCTTAATTATAAAATTAATTGGAATAAGTTTTGATTAAAGACCACCCTTGCTGAACTCTCATCACCCCCACCTTCATCACCCACCTCTATCGTCTCTCCTCCATCTTCCCTCTTTCTCTCTTTCCATGTATCTTTCTATCTCTCTCTCTTTCTCTTGCCTTCCTTGTTTTGTCCCTCATGTTCTTTTCTCCACTGATTTGATTCTCATTCTCTCCTGCCCATTCTGTTTGTCCCTCGGCAAACCCATCTTGACATTATTTTTTCTCCTTCCTTCTTCCATCTCATCATCTATCTTCTCCTCTCCTTTCTCTCTCTCTCTCTCTCTCTCTCTCTCTCTCTCTCTCTCTGTTTTTTTCTTTTCCCCACCTTATTGCTCCTTTAAACTCGTTCCTTGTTACATTTTCTATATTTTCTTTTTCTTCTTCACTATTCCTCTCCTCTTTTCTTTTGTCATCTTATAATAATCCATAATCCCTCCCTCTCTTACCTTCTTCCACCTCTCCGTTTTTTAATCTCCTCTCATCATTTCTGCCCTCATCTCCTTCTTTCCTCCTAGCCATCGAATCTCTCTCACTCGCCCACTTTTTCAAAAAGTCTTTTTCTCTCTCTGCCTTCCCAAAAATCCCCCGGCCTCTCCGCTTTTCTCATCTCATCTCTACTCTCTTGATCTCCCCTTATTCACACTCTCATCCTCTCTCTGCTCTTCTTTTTTCCATTCTTCCTTGTCTGCTATGTATCAGATCCCGTCATCTGGTCTCCTCCCCTCTCATCCTCTTATCTCCTCCTTTCCTCACCTGTTATCTCAACTTCCTTAATCTCCACTCATCTAATCTTCCCTCTTCTTTCCTTACCTTCTCTCCTCCTACCCATCTAATCGCTTCATCTGCTCTCCTGTCCTCTTCTCTCATCATCTCCTCTCATCCTTTCCCTTCGACACCTGTCATGTGCTCGTTTCCTTTTCTGTCCTTTCCCCTCCACATCTTTTGACTCGTCTCCTCATTCTTTCTTTCCTCTCATCTGTTCCGTCTAATCCTTGCTTCTTCTTTTAATCTATCCTTTCTTTGTTTGTCATAATCCCACTCTCTTTCGACTTCTCTCATGTCATCCCTTCTTTCCTTTCAAAATCTCCCCTTTCTTTTCTATTGCACTCTTGATCTGTTTTCATACTCATGTCTCTTTTATTGCTTTCCTTTTTTCTTTTCGACTTTCTCTTCTGTCTGCTCCCTCCCCACTCTTGCTGACCCCTCTTTCTTTCTTTCTTTCTTTCTTTCTTTCTTTCTCCTTCTGTTAAACCTCTCCCTTTGTTGCTGTGTTCTTCTGTTTGTTTCTCTCTCTCTCTCTCTCTCTGTCTCTCTGTCTCTCTCGGGAGTCCATTCTCTCGCTCCCTACTCCTTGTGGGTTCCTCCTCCTCCGCAGACTGACCTGACTTTGTAGTGCAGCAGCCTTAAAGGTAGAGCAGCTTGACTAAAACTCCAACCTGAACCACCTGCTCTCAGGTGGACACACACACACACACAAGCCATGCTTTCATTTTTCATTTTTTTGTGAGTCTGTTTATTTGCCTGTCAGTCGATATATATTTTTTTCCCTCCACTGCTCGCTTATCCTTTGCCTCGCCCGCTCGGGGTGATCATCATCTGTAACCGAGACCGGCGATGATTAATTGATCGACCTCTTTAACGATCCGTATTGGCCTTTATTGATTCGCTTGTCCCTCCGTCACCAAGCAGCTCCATCAGCATGTGTGCGTGCGTGCGTGCGTGCGTGTGTGCGTGTGTGTGTGTGTGTGTGTGTGTGTGTGTGTGTGTGTGTGTGTGTTATTCGCAGCTCTGCGGGACAAAGTGCACCCGCAAACAAAGCAGACACTGATAGATGTGTCTTTGGCGTGTAATTAGCCAAACCCGCACGGCAGTCAATGAGAGAATGGACTAATGAATTAAATCTCCATCGACGTGTAACGAGCCGTAAATGGTGTTTCGCAGCAGTGCAGATTTAGCTTGGATTCATAACCTCGCTTCTTGATAAAAAGCGAAGAGATACATCTCCTCAAACCAAATGAAGTCGAATGTGTTAACAGGCTACAGTCTAGCTACGACTCGGACAAGGGTGGCAAATTAATTTAAACAGTTCTAGCGGGTTAATCCTAACAAATTAGCTCTGTAAGACAAACTAATTATGCAATACAGAAAAAAAAAGATAGATAATGCTGTCAGAAAGCCTGTCTCGCCGCCCTCGTTTAAAAAATACAATGTGTTCCTTGCCTGAAGTGGAAGAGTGGTGAACAAGTGAACTGACATCTGAGAAATATTATGCAAAACAAACATTCTCGGTTAATGCATTTCTAATCATCTAGTGACTTTCTGTCATATAACCCAAATGTTTCTCACCAGACACACTGTAGTTTTTTTTTTCTTTTTGAGTACATCTGCCCGACTCCGATTCCATATGCTACGTAGCTGTGTTCACACACTCTGACTTAGTTAGTTTGTGTTCAGCTAATAAGCACAAAATTGAAGAAATGTACAATAGCACCGACCGTCACATTACACATAATATTTTGAAAACGATGTAAAGAAGAACTCTCTCACCTGCCTACCTGTTTTATCATCTGCAGCCATGCAGTTCAGAGAATGAGATCACTGCGTGATGCGAGCATATACAGATTTTGGAGAAGACGTGCAGCATAGTGGTTCAGTTCCTTGTTTTGGTACGCTCGGCTTTCGCACCTGAGTACAGTTTATGAGACCACCTTTGCAAGTGGACCCGGTCACGCTAATTAAAAGAACTGGATTTTGGGGTCAAGTGTACTTAGACCCGGGTCCGAGTCCCTAACGTAAAAGCAGCCTGTACCACAGGTGTTCAAGAATTATTAGTCTGGGGCTAAGAGACCTACATGTCCATGCCATAACGAGAGCTGGTATGCTTCAGATATAGTTATAGAGTGTGTAGAAGTGCTGTGTAGAAGTGTGCCTTCTTGCCTCACCTTTCCTTTGAATATTTTGGAACATCGGTCAGTATGAAGAGGTGTCGCTCTGTATTCCACACAGTGCTACGTTTTTTTCTTTTTTCTTTTCCGCTCTTCGTATCCAGACCTACAATATACGAGCTGTACAGAGTGACAGAGTGGCGTTTCCATGGAAACGCCGCGTCACAGGTTGGGAGACTGCAGTTGTGTGGCTGCCTGCGGCGACAGCTGAAGAGAATGCACATACACATACATACACACACATACCGTGCACATACACACAGGAACGAGGTGTGGAGTCTGCATTTACCATCCAGAGATGAAAGGTGCTGCTGCGGTGCGTAATCTGGAGCATGTTATATAAAATGATTTTGGTCTGAAGGAAATGACCCACTGTAACCAGTACTGTGCTCTCAGGTGATTTCCACTGGCTTAAGGACGCAAACCAGAACTTTTCACTCAGCTGCATGTACCGTCCATTCCAGAGATTCATGTGGAAGCTCACTGCTTTTATTCCAGATAACATCCAGGACTGGTATCCTAAAGCCATCAATTCAAAAGCCATAATACTTAAAGTAATTAATGTTTAATACTTACATACTAAATGAACAGATATTTAAATATGATCTCTAAAAATAAATTCCCCAGTTGTTATTTTTACAAAAAGTCATTATGCAATGGCTCTTAAAAAGGGTTCGCTGACAAAGCACCGTGCTGAAGGAGAATCTGTAAGGCAGAGGGAATTGCGCCATTTTTTCTTTTTTTTTTCCATTCCATCATCCCTGGTCTCCAAGTCGGAGTGACTTCACTCGCCCTTCTGCGCTGGAGCTCGGCCAAATCGCAAGCTCCCACCGGGGTCCGTGGCTCCCTGCTAAATAGCGATCCAGCCTGAGAGGATTACCTGCGGCAGGTGTTTCGTTCCTCTGCCAGATACTGAGCGCTGCCTCGCGGCGTGGGGGGGAGGTGCGGGCGTTGAGTCGCAAACGGGGAACGGAGGAACAGAACCAGCGAGGACTGCGACGATGCTGAGAGAGTGTAACACTCAGGGTCATGTTGTGAGGGCTGCAACAGAGGACCTTGAATTAAATCAGGGTGTAATGTAGGGTTGATTTAAAATGCAGTGATTTTGAAAAAAATCTATTCAACGTCAATAAACTGATGGCTTATTATTGGAAAAAAGGGCGAATTATTATTTTTTAGTCATGCTTAGACTTAAGATAGGTTTCCTGTGTGTGTGTGTGTGTGTGTGTGTGTCCTTTTTCTATTTCCGTATTCACCAGGGTTTAAATTATTATATAATATAAGGCAGGCCCCTCCCCGCAACTTGTTGCTCAGGTTGCTTTGAAGGGGCGTGGCTCAGAAGTAGCTCATTTGCATAGACACCAAAGTGGTGCATTTGGAGCAGGAGTGAAATAAAAATAGGTTTGAGGTTTAGAAAAGAAAATGCATTATCTGCTGAAGGATTAACACACACACAGACACACATACACACACACATAGAGAAATATGAATATATATTTTTTTAATATGATATGTTATGTGCTGAGATTAGAACTCATAACCATCTGATCAGGTATCCAGCTTCTTAACCACTAAGCCACTGCTGTTTGTTAGCCATACTGTAAGTAGTTCACAAATACATTTTTAATTCATAGATTTAGCACCAGGTTCGCCATTATATGTATCCGACATCAACATGAAACCTTACGTCATTGGTCATGATATGACAGCTAAACACAGCTACGCACTTTTTTGTCTTTTTTTGGTATTGACCAATCTAGCCTTGTAATTGTCATAGTTTCCTGATAGTTAGAAGATTTTTTTTTACTTTGAATGAATGTTTCAACCAAACGCAATGTTTCAAATACAACCTGGAAATGACAAAACTGTAGCCTTTATTTCGGAGCGTAATCCTTTAGGTTTCTAACAGAGGTTAATATTCCGATCCGAGATCGGGATGGAAACAACAGCTTCCTTGTGTTGTAACGTTACTTCTCTGCTTCATTTTGTTTCAGTAATATTACCATGAGCTGCGTCTAATCACCCAAATTACACCGCTTGTCGTTATGCATGTTCGTATCCTCAGATACATGCCCCCTAGTGGTCCAGTGCTAAACATGCAGCACTCTCAACGCAGTGACCGGAGTTAGAATCGTTTCTGCAACAATGTGTAAGCGGCGTTCATTCAATCTTATCCCAGCATCATGACATCATTTAATCAAAGCCATTTTAACTTTCAAAAACTATTTTGTCCCAACATCCGTCACAATAGCCAAAAATTCCTTGTGTGCTGTATATTGACTGAATTCTTACTGGCATGTTTATACTCCAGTTGTCGAAATTCTGAGAAATTTACTTGTATGAATGTGAGCTCGAGAGGTTGAAGGAAACCCATCAATACTCTCAGCATCACAAGTGATTTATTATAACCACTTTTATTATAAAAGCTCCTGGTAGGTAAAAAAAAATTGTCTCAGGTTTTTTTCTTTCTTTGTACACCGTTGGCGAAATAAAAGACCCCAAGTGCAGGCTTTAGCTCTACTTGACAAAATTGTTCCTCTTTCCTGCAAGTGGACGCTCGTTTGCTTTCCCGTCTGTAGACCCGGAGCACACTCGAGGTCACATTGGACAATGTTTATTCTCGTGAATAGATTCAGGAGATTTAATTTGCTGTTCGTACACATCCCAACAGTATGCGCGCATTGGATTCTCCCTTTTTTTATATATATACATTTTGTATAGGAGCTCTCTGAGTGGGTGAAAGAAAAAGAAAGGTAACAAAAGCAGAATAAACATGTAATACAGGAATAAATAGCAGAAGGATTCAAGCTATAAGACATACGATACACTATTTAGTAGTCACTCACTCACTCACTCACTCATCATCTGTACCGCTTAATCCTGTATTCAGGGTCACGGGGGCCTGGAGCCTATTCCAGGAGACGTAGGGCACAAGGCGGGGTACAACCTGGACAGGGTGCCAATCCATCGCAGGGCACACACACATACACTCACTCACACACTATGGGCAATTTATGAATGGCAATTAGCCTAACCTACATGTCTTTGGACTGTGGGAGGAAACCGGAGTACCCGGAGGAAACCCACCAAGCACGGGGAGAACATGCAAACTCCATGCACACAGAGACGGGAATCGAACACAGACCCTGGAGGTGCGAGGCAACAGTGCTAACCACTACACCACCGTGCCACCACTATTTAGTACTTCTAGATCTTGAAGGTTCAATTGCACGTTTGCAATTGAACCTTCACGGTTTATATATTGCACGTTGTTCTTTTTTAGTAAATAGGTTTAGGATAGTGAACCTAGCACTGGGAGAACATGCACACAGACCCCGAGGCGAGAATCGAACCTCGGCAGATTGGTTAATGTTCATATAAATAATGATGAAGAAATAATGGTACTTTGGGTTATTAAAGTGGTCTTTTCTTTGAAGTGATGCTTTTCTTGAAATCATTTCTTTTTCTTCTTTTTTTAACGAGTGGCTACACAGCCCAAGCCTGAAGTGCAGGATTATTAAAGAAAAGTTTAATAGATCCATCAAGCCACTATGAAGCCACTTATTTATCAAAAAAACAACTTTTAATTAAAATCGCTGTAGAGTTCTGGATTGTAAGTCTAAAGCTGCAGATCACGGGTTTATTTTAATCCGCTCATTAATTACCGCTGTATAGTAACAACAGGGACTAATATGTTGTAGACAATCCTAAAAGAAGAAGCAGTCTCCAGTATAACATGTCCTTCAGGAATCAGCATGCATGTGTAAGTTACAGCTGAACTCGTGTAGATCGTCAGCAATAATGGGATCACGCCTTGCTTCGTTTCACTCACACGTTGTGTGTTTAACCTCACTCACGCTCATAATGTTTAAGTGAAACATAATATTCATTGCGACTGCACATCTGCTATCCCTGCTAATATTGAATTAATATAGTGGAACACTTCATGCGTTAATGAACTACAACAACATCCACATTTTCTCACTTAGTTCTTCAATGCAGAAGATCACAGGACACAAAGAAACAAGAAACAAAACAGAGAAATCTAGCACCGGTTGAATTAAAGACAAATTTGAGATATCCTGAAAGCGTTCGAGTCAAACCGGGACTGGGAGGAGTTCCTGGGAGGCCAGCGTTTCAGACGCGAAGCAGGCAGCCCAAAAAACGTTCTACCTCAATGCAATCCAAGCTCTAGCGAAAGCATGATGTATACAGCTCTTGACCTAGAAAGACGGACATATCCAGCATTAATTGCTTTTTTTTTGCAAATTAATCACGTGGAGTCACATCCTCAGTTTTGGACACGGAAATCCATATTCCTGCAGCTCATCCTGCCTGTTTAACTGAAGCCCCGCTCTTCGCTGAGTGTTAGCAGGTGTGTTCTCACAATGACTATTGTGCTCACACGTTCAGAAGTGTGCGTAAGGTTTCGCGACACGAGTGCACTTCATTTGCAATTAGAATGCGTGATCAGCCCTGCAGAAAAAGAAAAAAAAATGTATTGTTCCTGGAAGTTAGCATTGAAAACAGATAATAATGGGACAGCAACATGGAAATGAAATAGTGCTTCAGGGGGATGCACCGTCAGCGAAGCGGCTAGTACAGTAGGTGAATGCAGATGTTGCGCGGATGGTGTTCGTGGTGATGAGATTCAAAGAAATATATGATCATGATACGCACAGAAAGGTGTTATATTGGCTTTCGGCGGAGAAACGAAACAGCTCTGCAGGTCTGTCCTTTGGCTCAAAAACACAGAACACACGACTCGTATGAGAGCTCTTTGGGAAGCGGGTTGTGGAGACCACCTCGCTCCGATGCTGAGCCCGACTCATTTCTGTGTTAACCAACACCTTTTGATGTTTAATACCTGAGTATGAGGTGCGAATGAAATTCTTTTAAAAAGAAAATAAACGCTCCTTCTTTAAATCTTTAACACCTTTAGAGGTAAGGAGGAAAGATTCATAGATTCATAAAGTCGGAAGTGGAAAAAAAAGTAGAGGTATTAAGCTGACTTGAATCTCTCGGAAACACCGAGTTGCTGAAGGAACATCATCGGTCAGAGGGCTACTGTTACACTGGCAGGTCAGAAGGGCGCCAATATCACCATGTGGCCAAGCGTCTCAAATAACGCGTCCTGTCCTATACATCAATCATCAGGACTTACTCCATAGACTACATCGTTAGTTATCATAATGTGTGTGGGTGTGTGTGGATTTTTGGATAATTAAGAGCTCTTCAAAAAGGAAAATAAGAAATTTAAAGCTGGAAATGAGCAGCAGTGTTGAGTCGTAGGATTTATTCATTTTTTATGTTGCATTATTTTCCACAATAACTGCCTGATCAGGGTCAGAGTAGACTAAGCTAATAATTTCTTCGTAATTTAGTAAAGCGCTTTAACAACGTTTAAAAATGAAATTGAGACAGGGACTCCAAAATTGTTGTCTTTAATTATTGTTATTATTCATATTTTTAATTTAATGATGTACGTTTTATATCTATTTAATATACAGTATATGCTTGCATTTCCATCCAATCATATAGGACTGCAATAGTTTGTAGTCCAACTAGGGTCTGTGGAGGCGACTGTCCACCACTGTGTTTATTTCCATCTTGTACTGCTGTAGTAGAACCTCCGGTCAACATTCACACACTATGGGCAATTTGGAAACACCAAATAGCTTTGGACTGTGGGAGGAAACCGGAGAACCCAGAGGAAACCCACCAAGCACGGAACATAGAGAACATGCAACCTCCATGTACGCAAACCCAACGCGGATGTTTGCATTTGAGGTGGTAAAATGTTACCATTCCTCTGAAATCCGACAGGTGGTGCAATTTAAACTTTTACTAAGCAAATAGTTCTAAAACTGCACCAAAATCTAAAATAAAATAAAATAAATAAATAAAATCAGAATATTTATTGAATCATAATGCATAAAACAGAATCGCAATACAAATTGGATCGTAATATAGTTATCATGATAACTATAGTATCAGTATCATAGTATCAGGTCGTCCCCGGTGATTCCTGGCCTTGTACAAAACATAATAACTGTGCAAGCAGGATTAACAGGAAGGCCGTATTGAAAGTAGTGCACAAGTGGGCGTAACTTTTCACTAACTGACTAAGGTGGTTCAAATTGCCCAAGGTAGAGTAGATGGTATAGAATAGTTGGTAGAGTAACTCTTGTTCTATACAAAGTCTCCATCTCAAGCTGTGCATTTGCACCATCCTCGAACCCGTTGCGGTTCATGGTCTCCCATCGCGCTGTAGGACGTCCACTGAGACGACACCACTGATGAGAGCGATGTGCACAGATGGACGAAGAAGTTTAAAACCCCGTGGTGTGTCAGAGGGTTAGAGAGACGATGGTGCAAATGCACGGCTTGTTACGGAGACTATGTTGAGTAGGACCTTTACATAGAGCAGTTTGAACAACTCGAACACATTTCCCGTTAAATAAGTCAACTTTTCGCCTTTTATAGCACAAAGATATAGCAGGGATTGTTTTTTATGATTGTTTACCTGGTATCAACCAACTGAGGATGGGTTCCCTGTTGAGTCTGGTTCGTCTTAAGGTTTCTTCCTATTCTCATCGCAGGGTGTTTTTCTTTGTCTCCGTCTCGCTCGGTTTGCTCATCAGGGACAGACAGATAGTCATTTATATACATATTTAAAAAAAAATTGATAATTAATGTGACAATGATCATTGTTAAGAAAAAGTGAGGCTCGCTTTTTCATTACTTTCGGTACAGCCCTGGGACATTTCTATACATCTCTGGTTTATCTGATATCACTTCATCTGGAGGTTTCCATTCATCACTCACTCACTCACTCACTCACTCACTCACTCACTCACACACACTGCTCATTCACTGTTTCACATATTTATTAAAAAACAAACCCCCCAAAAAACAGCCTTACATGTAATGTCTATTTTCAGATTTCAGATATTTATTAATATATATACTACAGACCATGAGACCCCTAAAACACATAAATCCTACAGTATGTACAAAACATGCTGCGTGTGCATTCTGTCATCCCTAAAAGGCGATGTTCGGTATGTCGTCACGTTGGACAGTATTGCTCGTAGCCCGCGATGGCATCTGGCCATCTGTGCATCATGACACAATTATTCCACGCTTACTGTCCCTTTCTGAATATAATCGAGACGGATCCTAATAAAGCGTGTGATCATCGGCCTGATGACCAGATGTCTGACTCGGAGGTGGTGGATGCGGGATGCCTGGTGGTCCATGACATGACAGATCTTGTTTATTATTGGCTCGCGAGACCAAGATCAGCAAATTAAGGGGACATAAAACTAATTTAGATAAAATGTCGAGCAGGGCAACTCAAGGCAAACGCATGATTTTTGTTTGTTTGTTTATTTATTTATTTTTGTATTGATCTGATTCAGCGCCAGTTTTTTCTTTTTCCTGCTCTACACTCCAGTCCAGTAGGTGGCAGTTCGGCTGCTCACGAACTTTAAAGGGATGTGCTAATCCCACAAAACGTGTATATTTTCCTATAATAATAATGTGTTATATCTTTGAGTGTACTGTTGTAAGGCGTATGTATTGTCAAGCGTGATTCCACCATGGATCCGATCATCTTTTGGTCAATTCCCCAAGACAAAGACAAAATCTTTCCTCGTCTAATAATTTATAAAAAAACGTTCCCGAGTGTGTTGAGGAAATACATGATTTATTAATGTTTGCAGCTAGAAATGGTGAATTTACTGCTGTCCTACATCGATTTCCCATTTTGGTGAGAGTTTCATTTCTTGACACGGTGTTTTATTGGTGCTTCTTGGCAGTTAGATGTAGGATTCTGTGTGTGTGTGTGTGTGGTATTTTGATCTAATAGTGAGTGATCTAAAAGCCTGTGTCTGTAGTTTCTCAGTGTCATTTTTCCACTTATGTGTAAGATTCTGCAGATTCAGTGCTATTTTATAACAGCAGAGTGTGAATTATTTTCTGATACCGGTGTCTAGTTCTGCAAATTGCACGCTAGCGATGGAGAAAAGCTGTAATCGGGGACAGGAAGAAAGGCCCGGGCGACGACGTCCGTCTTCCGTTCCGTGTCCGTTTGTGGGCTGTGTTCGGGATCTTGTGTTCGGGATCTTGTGTTCTTGTGCTGATCTGACGGTGAGAGGGTGAAGCCTTACCTGGGTTTTTATTGGTTGTTTGGGGGGGGGTTGTTCGAGATCATTTGCTCGCTGAATTTGGAAATTCCTTTCATAGATGTTTTGAAAAGAGTGTCTTAGCTGTGTGTGTGTTTGTTGGCAAGGATATGTGTTAGAGGGGACCTGTTAGGTGAAATTAACTTTTTAGTCGCCTTTAGACATTCAGATGGTTCTTCAGTGTGCATGTACAAAAAAAAAAAACATTAGAAAAGAGAACAGCAGATCTGAGGGAATCTTCTCTATGAGGTCACATTAGGGGGAACACCCAATTACCTAGTTAAAGCCTAAACAAACAAACAAAATGTTTTCCCCCTAATGTGACATCATATAATATAAAATCTCCTCACCCTGCTGTTCTCTTTAGGGGTGTGGCTCAGGAGTAGCTCATTTACAAAGACACTAAAACAGTGCATTGTGGAGGAGGAGTGTGTAAAAATGAGGAGTATTTGAGCTGGTGAATTAACACACACACACACACACACACACACAAACACACACACACACACACACACCTTAGTGGAGTTTTAAGACCTTGAGAACTTGTTAAATAGAGAAACATACAGGACCTTTAAGTGAAAATATCAGGTGGGTATTTTATGTATCCAATTGGGGACACACACACACACACACACACACACACACACACACACACACACACACACACACACACACTTCTTCCTAAGGTCTTTGTCAGAAGAATTATCCCTTTTCGTTTAAATTAAACGTGGAACTCCAACTATTTCCTGAGCAGTGTAACCACTTTGTTACTGACGTGAATATTATTATTATTATTATTATTATATATTATTTATTATTACTATTTATTATTTTTATTATTACTATTATTATTTGAGCCAGCATTTGGATTATTAACAAATTATGATGTGTTTAAGAAAATTTGACGATCAGCCATGACACAAAATGAGTATATCTCTGGATTTGGCATGTGTGTGTGTTTGTGCGTCTGTGAGAGAGCACTGGGTTTGGATGTGCACCCAGACTGTCTCTGACACACTGATTCACCATTGGTTTCTGGGCCGTGCTCCAATCAGGACGGCCATCTGGTGACCAATCAGATCCCTGGCTGCGCCGGCAGAGGGGCCCGAGCTCGGCGTGAACGCGGGCTGCTGTGAGAAAGTAAATGCTCTGACTCGTGCAGACCTCGACGCCGCACGGGCCTGCTGGGCCATGTGTGTGTGTGTATGTGTGTGAGAGAGAGAAAGACAACAGACGAGCTACAAAGAGGTCATATGAGTGAGTCATGTCACCCAGCTCTGGCCTCAACAGCGAAGACACCTTTTTTTTTTAACAAGTCCACAAAACCTCGTCATAAAAATAACGTCTGTAATAAAACTGGTAACACAATCAAGACTCAGCCGGGGCACTCGGCAGAGTGACTGACAGCTCCATTCCTCCTAACCTGATTAATATTTCCGCAGGATCTCTCTAGCGGACGCGGCGGTAATCTAAAATAAGCGTAGCCCCGTCGGCCGCTAATAAACGGATCTCGCCCGCTGAGAGAGAGAGAGAGAGAGACGTATTATGCAGGGAATTTGCGCGAGTGGACTCGCGCTAGCGGGCATCCCTAAGCGTTAGAAGAGCGGCATTTCTAAAGGCAGAGTCTCAAAGTCTGTGGAATGTCATGTTGAGAACAAGCGTAGCATGCTAATCACTTAACCAGTGTTAAAGCTACAGCTGTTAGAAAGTTCTGTCTCAGATTTAGCCATCATGTGCAAATATGTGGAGATGGAACCATTTCCATTGAGCTACGGCGAGCTGTGGAGTTAGTAGCGCATAAGCCTAGAATTGAGTGTCCAAAGACTGCGACTTGTGTAAAAGCTAAAGCTAGCTCATGAAACATACAACATATAAGCTAGCTCAAATAGGTGAGTATCATCAATTAACAAGAGCTAGCATAAATTATTTACAACAGACTAGCTAAAGTTAACTAGCACTATACCTGGATTTGCTGAAAAAACACCAACACATAATGATAATTATTATTAAAAAGTTTTCCCAATGATAATTTTTGGTCTGACTGACATTAACATTACAGGATGTTTGTTGCAGTGATGGTTGTTCTGATAATTAGCCTTACTAACACTAATGCTAGTCACCATAGTGTCTTACTTAAGCAGGAGTTAGAGAGAGGAGGGGCGCTGAGCATGAAAAAGTTACTCAGATTCGGTCATCGGATCCACCTGCTGCCATGGCAACGACATCGATGCAGGTGTGTGTTTGTGTGTGTTCCCGTCGGAGCGAGCGTGTGCTTGTGGAGTGGACGTTGCGTCCCTGCGGTTCATCCTCAGTGCGTGACATAGTACTAATAAGGCATGTTATATTCAGCGGGTTTTGTGTGTGTGTGTGTGTGTGTGTGTGTGTGTGTGTGTGTGTATCTCCCCAAAGACCACCATCTGCCTAAATGAGTAGCAGCGGCTGCTAGCCGCTAGCAGAACAAAGGGTCAGGGCTGAATGCCCAGCTTTCCTCCGTCTTCCGCGGCTGCTGTGGCGAACACTCGCGCTCGGCTTTAGCGTGCAGTTAATTAACCTCCGAGCCGTTGCGCCGAGCCCTGTGCTCAGTGACCAAATTAAGCAGTGCGGATGTCAAAGCATGAGTGCTGCAAACAATTCTATGGACCAGGGCCGCTGTTGTTCAAGCCACACGCTTCTGTTTACACACACACACTGCATTCATGCTGAATACTTCTGCTAATCTTTTACCTAGCATCAATTAGCACAGTCTGTTTTTGCACTGGGGGTGGAGCCTAATTTGACTTCTGTCACATCACTGAAGATCACTTAGCATAAACATGCTAGCATAAACTAGCTTGGATTGCAGTATGTTAGGCTTGTGTGTGCAGAAAAAAAATGTTATAGTCAATTTTGTTAGTCACATTAATGTTGAAATAATAAAAAATAATAATAAATAATAAAAATAATGAAAGGGCCACTGAGTCGAATTTGCTCCCGAAACTACACCAATGCAAATTCGCTACAACCTCTGGAGAGCATAGCAGAGGACGCTAACGCCTGCCTTCAGCCTCTTTTGGTCTCTGAATCAATTCTGACCTGTTCATCAGCATCGACGAGAGGAAAATTAGAGCATGTTCAAATATTTCGGCTGCCCCCTCCCTACATTAACGCCTCTTTAATGCCTTGGTATCGATTCATAAGCGCCGTTATCGAGTCATTATTGATTTTAAGCGCATTACTGGAGTCGTTATCGGTTATATTTTAAGGAAAACAGTCATGATTAAACACGATTAAGAGATGTACATGTTAAAGTCTGATGCACAATGTACATTTTTAAGCTAAAATGTCTGTGATTTGATCATTCCTGTTAATTTCATAATAAAGTCTGATGACAAATTTATCATAGAATTTTTATTCCTTAAATATGTGCATCATAACTTGGAGTGAGATTTTGAAAATAAGGGCATTGGTTTTGCCCGCACATGCACACGACGCCCCCAGCGTGCATAAACCATACGCCTTACTACTGAAGGAAAGCAAAAATCAAAGGTAATAATAATCACAGCACTATAATATTAATAATAATAATTAATCATTTGAAAATGCAATCAAAGAACCTCCCTGTGTATGTGAGAGAGTGCAGACAGGACAGACTGTACTGTGTGTCTATGTTTATAAATAACGTCTATAGGTCGGTGTCCACGGGATGACAGGAGGTCATTATCATATTGTTAACACTGCTATAATATTTCATAATAGTTAGTAGCATCATTTTAATTTCACTTTATGTCGGCAGTGAAACCGGAACGTTTCATTATCAGTTATTTAGGGCTTAGTAAAACATCATTAAATGGCTTAAAGGCTTTCTATTAAAACTTTATTATGCTGATAACACGTCCTTATTGCTCAGGTCAAAATCTTTATGAATTTGTTTAAATCCTTAACTGATCGATGTGGGGTTGCTACTCTTGAAAAATTTACCGAACTGGGAGCGTTGATACAGTATATGGCCCCAGCTAGCAAGAATAGTGCTCCGGTGCCCCGGCGCTATGGCTAGTTCTTAGCCATTTGGAAACTTTCCAGCTCAGTTGGAACTCTTGCATCCTACTCTTTATGACCGGTAAAAAAAAAATTTTGTCTGTGTTTGTGAAGCCGTGGACCGGTGTGTTGTTCCCGGGGACTCTGGGATTGATGGGGAGTGACACCGAGCTGTCAGACAGACAGGGGACTTGTTTGTCCTTGCACTGGCAGATCAGTGTGTGTGTCTCCCGGCTCCGAGCCCCACAGGGAGAAGCCTGAGGGGGGCAGGGACAGCGAGCTACAAATGAACACGCTTGCCTGCGTTAATCAAAGCAGCAACGACGCACGACATTGCATTTAGAGCAGAATGCAGAGCAGCAGGACAACCACACCGGCGCTGTACAGACTCCCTCTTGCTGATTTATCTCCTCTACTGTTGCAGAGTACAGTGTAAGGAATAGACTGATGCTAGAATAGTTTTATTGTCTCTCCTCTAACATTACACATTACAAAGTGAGAAACAAACTGATTCCAAAACAGTTTTGTCTATTTTCCTCTAACAGGCTGATCTTAGAACAGTTTCATTTTCTCTCC